>OY856415.1:243938753-245173753 GCA_963693085.1 Alisma plantago-aquatica | reverse complement strand
CATTTTGTGATATCAAAATCACTTTATAATCAAATAAGAGATAAAAGTAACTGAAATATATTGAAAATTGAATGACTGTCATCTCTAAAATGTTGCATTTAATTTTGTATTTAACTTCTAAAACCCTTAGTTTGCAATTTTTACATAGAAATGTGAAAATGAACAACTTGTTTAAATGTAAAGGTATTCCATTTACTATGAATTGAATGTAGAATAAGTTCAATCTCTTGTTTTTAATGTTAATAACCAAATACAAAGGGGGAAAATGTTAAAATTTCTTTGTGGATTGTCAGCTTTTTTCTTTGTTTAAAATTAAATATAATTTTGTTTTGTTTTATAGTATGTACACATGTAATAACATGACTTTCTAACTTCAAAGTTATAGTAAATAAATTGTTTATAAAATTTTGAACTTGAAGGTTTCTATTTGATAAAAGTGAAAATTGAGCAACCAAACAAAATAAAGTGTTGATTAGACACTTCTTTTATAATTTTGTGGTGAAATCCCTTTTTTGTTTATCTAGGCCCTAACATCTTCTATAAAACATGAAAAAAAATATCATGTCATAATATATTATTCTTCTTGGACAACTCAAGAGGAAACTTTATTGATGCCAGATTTAACACCGCAGGGACACATTAGACAAAGAAATGGAAATAAGGAGATTTCCAATGAAGTTGTCTTGTTGATGAAAGATTAATGTGCAACATGGTTGTTTAGATTGTTTCTTAGGTTCATCGTGATTTTAGTAACTTGAACATGTATCCATTTTTTAGGTATGTGGATAAGTTTAAAGGGTTACTTAAGAGTCATCCAACTTATGAATATGTACATACTAAGTAAAAAACCTTCATTTATGACCAGTTTGATGAAAAAATTCATATGTTGAAACAAATGAAAAAATTATGAAAATCTTGTCATTCTTGATTTGTGACGTCTAACTTCATGTGATACATGTTATGACGTGTTATTTTATGTGGGAAATATACATCTATTCCTTATGTATTGGACATATCTTGGCTAATGAATTTGTAAGGTGGCATAGTGTTTTTTTTTGTAAACTAGAGATCTATATCATGTTAAAGTGACATCGGTCACTTACTTTTCATGTTAACTGTATGGAAGAAATAATTCTATGATAAACAATTCTTAACAAAATAATCATTAAAGTGAGAAACACATTTGTTTGATGATTAATTACAAAGAGTAGTAAATTTGTTTAAAATATATGTCTTGAATAAAGCTTACAAAAATAACTTAAAATATTTTTCTTGATTTTTATGTATGGAGGTAAAATTAGAATATACATGATGGTAAATATGTTTCCTATTTTTTGATGTTTTGGAATAGGAAGACATTTGACTACAAATTTTTTTTTGCAAACATGAAATCCATATTGTGAAGACATGAACACAAATATCAAAACACAAATAAAGAACAAAGAAAATTAATTTAGAATATTATAGTGATAAATAGCATAGGATTTATGTTTCATTTTTAATGGTATAGTTCACATGATCATAATATGCAATATGCACCATGTCTTGAGATATACTTTGTTTAACTTTAAAAAATGAGATGTATGAGTGTATTTTGCAAAGCATGTGCAATTACTAGTTATAATAAATATATGAGTTAATATGTATAAGTCAGAAGAATGGAGTAGGAAACCTAGGTCTTACCATAAAAACCAATATTTCTAAATATATGGGCATCCATACCTCTAATTATCTTATTAGTAGGGGAGGGTATCAAATTGAATGACAAAAGTAGACATTTGAAGTTGGAAAGTATGTACATTATTGGACATATGGTTAACTTGTACATATCCAAACTTAGGTTGTTATGTATAAGTCTAAGAAAAAGAATATGATAAAAAATGTAAATTGATATTATCAACAAAATTACTTGAATAATTATATGTAATGTTATATACCATATTTTGGCAAACATATATGTATAAAAATATAGTTCACCTTGGTCCTTAATTAATAAGTAATAAATATACCTATGAATATAAAAACACATGACCATAATATGAGACCATATCATGTTAAGAATGTATACATGTAATACTTTACCCAAATGGATATCACTAAACATATAATACTTCATAGGTTCACGTAATAAAATTATAGAGTCAAAACAAAATAATAGTGAGAAAAATGAAATAAAAATCCTATATCAAAAACCTAATCATAAATAGCATAGATTGAACACAATGATTCTAAGTCTATAGTAATCTTGTTTTACTCTACACTACATGTTTGTTGTCATTGACTCTTGGAATCCCATACTCACAATATTTAGATTCACTTGCCTTTGATTCAAGGTACTAGATTCTTGATTATATCTTTGAGATATTTTTATTCCCTCTAGAATTTCATTAAATACAATTTTGAAAAAGTGGTGAACCCAAATTGTTGTTAGCCTTGTCCCTCTCTTGAAGGTCACCAAAAATAGTTTGAATATGGATATTTTGGAATTACTTGAACAAAATTGTTGTATTTGACTTTAGTACAAAAATTCAAGTATTGGTTAAGAGATTTGACCCACTAAATTCAGTGGGTAATATCACCCAACCCTGCTTAGTGGACAATGGACATTAGAAGACCCCCAGTACTAGCTACCCCCACAGGAGAAAGTATCTTTTTCTCGTAAAGGGTAGAACATAAGGGATCTAGTCTTAGAAAAGACAAAATATTAGATTGCTTATGTGTAAAGAAGCTAAAAATACTAATTGTGGTATACAAAAGACCAATGAATAGCAACATAATATAAAACAATGACTATATTCAATTACACAAATGTACATCTTATTCACCCATAAGGGTATACATGAAATTATCACAAAAGGATCTAAGATAGAGGGAAACCAAACTATATCAATCTATCTCCAAGAAACAACTTAATGAATTAGGTCTATGCTAGAAGTCATATATTTCTCATCCTGATCCTAGGCTGGATTTCCATACTCCGACTGCACACTCTGATCCTAAACTTGGGTGGTTGGGATCACCCAACAAGAGGAGAAATAAAGTATATGTAAAATGGGGAACAAGAACAAGGTACAAATAATGAAAATAAATAAAGGGTAAACTATGTTAAGAAATGTCAAAAGCATGAGGCATGTAACATATAAGAATTCTGCCATGACAAATAATAATGAAGTTGTATGAATGATTATTAATATGACTACAATAACTAAAGTAGGGTTGAGGCACCTACCTAACCTCAACCAATAGGTGATGGAGAGTAACACATTTCCAAACACCTAATATATACATAAAAGTGGGGAGAGTAAACACATTTCCCGGGGAAAAATAACACATGCCCAACTATGGGTGGTTGTATATAAGTACACTACATTAGCTATATAGTCAATAATTCATCATGCTAGAAAAAGAATCATATGGTAGATTAAATAAGTGAAATATTGAAATGGGGTTCAAAACCTAAGAAATAGTTGAAGTAAGTGTACCAAAAGGACAATGATAAGATTAAAGGATAAGTTTATGCCTCATTGGGAATATTAGGATTGGAGAATAAAATACCCAACTTAAGGGTTAATAAATGCACATACACACAGATACACACATACATGGAGTGAGATGCACATAATCACATACCACAATGTAGAGTCCTAACAATCACTTTAACCAACTAAGTTGATTCTAAGACCTCTTTAACCTAATTAAAAATTATATCACATGTATTAGGGTTTTATAAGACATAAAGTGTAAGACATCCTAATTTTGGACTTTATAAGAAAACCTTAGATTTTGGACTCAAAACTTAGATCAATTGATCAATTAGATATTACTAATCAAGAAAACATATTTGATTACCTAATTTGGAGTTAAAACGAGTTAATTACAAAATTTAGGGCTTTTTATATAAACAAATTAGTGTTTCTAATAAACATCAAAATTGAGTGGCAAAACATGACTTGAAAACCCTAAAATTAGATTCCTTAAGAAAAAACCTTTTCAAATACTTTATACGTATTTTCAGATGAGTTTTTGATTTATTATGAATTTCTAAAGAACTAACCAATCAAAACACAAGAAAAAGCCACATGGGCAAGAAATTATTTTAAAAACAAAAAAATAGAGATATGGCCCACATGGCTTGAGCCCAATCACAGGCATCCAGGTTTTAGGTCAAGTCTTGTGTGGACTCTGTCAGGCGTGAAGCAAAACTAGGCGAAAGTACTAGACTACCCTCATGCGAGAATCAAAAGCAAAGAGAAGATGACCGAGTAAAATAGAGAAATGACCGAGGGGAATCAAACCCAATCTCTCACAACCATGGCTTCAAGTAGGTCAGAGTGAATTTGGGAAATTCCACACCATGTGCTAATTTGAGAAATCGAGGAAACTAAAGGTAAGAGGGGGAGAAGGCAGACTTACAACCAAGTCTGATTGGTCGGAGGTGACGAGTAGAGAAAAAACAAGTTGCCGCAAACAGTAAACCTGATATTGATCACCGACGACCCAACACACTAGAGAACAGGAGGAAGAACTCAAGATACCCAAATAAGCTCTAGGCTAGGGTATTTGTAGGTGAGATCAGGTCTTATGGTCAAACCCAACCGACAATGAGATAACCTCAAGCCAAGGGTTGGGTGTTTTACACATAGTGCGTTATAGCTCACGCATAATGGCTCATATTAAACGACATGGAACAGTGGATACAATGGTGAAAGAATCAGCGAAATCGATGGAGTAGAGAGGGAGAAACTGATTGGGGAAGAAATCACTATAAAAAGGTAGTTGAGTGGAGTAATAAATGAGGTAGATGACGACTCTGGTTGTTGGATCATGGATTCATTAACTAAAAATGCACCCATCCACTGGCTGAGGGACATGTAATGTGTGACATTAATAAAAACTGAACCATAGGTTAAATGTGGTGCATAAATGAGATGTTATTCAAACCCAAGTCAAACTATAATCAAATCTCTCAAATTCGATTTGGAGGGTCAAATATTTTCCAATTAACTTCAAATTTAGGCCATAGGCTACAATTAGTGTCTAGAATATTTCTATACACTTAGATTTAGGTTTTGTTCTTGGTTTGGCCCTTAATTCTAGTATTTTCCATTAATGTGTATATTAATGTATAAAAAAGGTGAGTTAATATGGAAAGACTTTTCTAATTAAATCCTTGAGTGGAAATTCGAGATAGACAACATATATTAATTTCAAGAGTCATATCTCATCACATTATTCCCTTTTCATGTTTTATTACCACATAGGAGGAGAGAGAAAGAAAAGAGGATCATTACTCTCATTAACTAACTCAAAACCACACTGTCTCTTATTCCTTGTCCTAAAATGTCATAGAAAACTCTAAATCATTATAATCTAATCATTATCTCACTTTAATGGTCCTTCTACATTTTAGACTCTAATTAAAATACTAAATTGAAGTATTTGTACACAAACCCATATATTGGCATGAATTTTGATCAAATATAATCCAAACCACTAATTATTCCAAAATCTCAACATTAAGGACAAAAAGGATAGAAAAGACAGGAAAATTTAGGAAAAGGGGCAAAAGGGATATAAAGGAAAGGAAAAGCTTGGAAAAGGAGTTAAACTGGAAATATACCCAAATTTTGGTACGTTATGTTATGTCAATATATAAATCAATTCATTTTGAATATTTCATATTTTTTTATTAATTTGAGAATCACTTTATTGTTTCCAAATACTACTTTGAATTGTTGTACCTTTCTAAAACTAGCATGATAACTAGATCATCTTCTTGTTTTTATTATAGTCCACCAAGCAAACCTTCCTATACTTGATTATATAAATACTTTTTTTTGTAGCTCAACAATTAGATTTAGTACTATCCTTGCTAACTTATGCTTACCTTCTTGGGTTTCCTATATGGTTTCATTCCCTATGGGAATTCACGGATGGGTGGTACAAAAAGGAATTAGAAGAAATGTGCAAGAGTTGTACCATGTTGAAGAGTAGATATGACTTATTCATATTCTTAGTTTGTGGTCCTTTGTATAAGATTTTGCAACTCCGAGGTCAGACATGATTACACAAAGATTTATTTTTATATATTTTGTAATTTTTAACTAAATATCACGAATTTACAGCCAAGTTGATCAGATGACCAGACGATCTGGTCGGCCGACCACCAGCTTGGCAGTGCAACTAATGAACTTTTGACCGACTGACCAATGAGACTAATTAGTTGATCTCCACTTTGAAAAGGCTTCTAGAGAATATATTAATTGGTCGATCCTGAGAAGGGATTGCCCGATCTACTGGGGTGCTGAAGTGTTTGGAGGCTCTGACTTGGAAGGCATTTTTGACTAGTCAGTCTACCAGCAAGGTGGATCAACCGATTAGTGCTATCATTTAGGGAGTTTGCTACATGTGGATCAACCTATCATGGGGGTGAATTGGTTGATCATTCGATCTTAAAAATTTGCCAAAGTCACTAAAAGTTTGGAGGACCAATTGATCAACCCATCAACAATGGTCATCACCAATTCAAAGCTTATTTGGGGGTTGTTCGGTCAACTATGAGATTTGTTCATCCAATCAGCCTACCTAAGTTGTGTCGTTTAGCTCCAATCTGTTGTGAGTTCTATCTGAATTCTGAAATGTGTGCCTTAGAAAGGATATCTATCCTTCTCTTGAGTTGATGTGAGCTTTCATCTGCATAAGAGTAAAAAATTAAATCAAAATCCTAGTATTTGAGGATAGGAACAAATTTGATGAAACTAGGTAAATTATGATGCAATTGACAACTAAAATGATTGAAACTAATCTAGAAATTGCAATGAAAAGGTGATGAATATGCTTTCATCATACTCTCACCAATGGCTTTATTATTTTCAAATATAGTTCCATCGGCCAAATTTTGGGTGCTAAATCTCAGTCGATGCCATGAAAAGACAAGCACTACTACAGAAACATCATTCAGTGTCACTTTTCTGGGCGTCGGTTCATTAGGAAAACCGACGCCTATACTATTAGACGTCGGTTATTTATGCAAACTGACGTCTATATTCGAAGACCAGCCAGACACATGTACCGCTTTGTATTCAGCGTCGGTTGTTTACAACAAACCGACGCCTAACGTCGCCCGCGAAATCCAATTTTCGAGCAAAAAGAAAAAGTGTCACATACAACTTTGGTTATTTAGATAGAAACCGACGCATATGGGTGATGAAAATTTGCGTGAAAAGTGTCACTTTCAGCGTCGGTTATCCGTTGATAACCGACACTGAAAGTGGTTCCCGCCAAATAATTTCATGCAACTATTGTCCAATTGGACGTCGATTGTGTCAAACAACCGACGCTGAAGAGGTTTAGGCATCGGTTATTCAAACAACCGATGCTATTTGTGAACTTAATATCCCACGATCACCCGACTCTTCCCCTTTCTTCTTTTTCATCGCGAGCCGATTTCCCCCTTTCTTCTCTGCTGTCGCCCGACCACGCCGCCGATTTGTGCGCCGCCGCAACCACTCCGCCGCAACCACCACCGCAACCACTGCTGCAACCACTGCCGCAACCACCGCCGCAACCACTGCCGCAACCACCGCCGCCACGCCGCAGCAACCACCGCCTTCTCCTGCCTCCACGACAGCCGCCACCACGCCGCCGTCGTTGTTGCTAGCTGCTCCTCCACCGTCGTCGCACCTCCGTAACAACTTCTCCAGCCTCCACTGCTGTCGTTGCTAGCTGCTCCTCCACCGTCGTCGCTGCTAGCTACTCCTCCAGCCAGAGCCACCGGAGCCTCTGCCTTCTTTCCTCTGACAAGGTTGGTCCTTCTCTACTATTTTTTGCATCGATTAAATTGTTGTGATAAAAAATGCATGTAATATATTTGATTAGAGTTGGAATTATGTATAAATTCTAATATGTTTTTATCCCAAATGTTATTATATTATAATGATTGTATGAACATGCATATATGTAACTATGTATTTTATTGGAATTGAAAATTATTTGTAAAGAATGACAACATATATGTATTTGTTGGCCTAGAAACCCGTCCAAGACTTACTCATTAGGAGTAAATCTTGGATAGTCCCCGGTTTGGGACTGTTCTTGAACACCTAATCTCACTTAGGATGTAAGTGTATAATGTGTATTGGGTTTTTGAAAAAATTTTGGTAGCATTTCTCCGTTTGTTCTCTAAGTACATATGTACTTAGAGAACATCGGGGAAATGCTGCCAAAATTTTCTTGAAAACCCAATACACATTATACACTTAATAGTGAGATTAGGTATTCAAGGATGGGATAGGTGGTACACATTTATTATATATAAGAATGACATCACATGTGTTTGTTGGCCTAGAAAGTGAACAATCATTGTTCTTAATATTACTTGTACATTGGTATAAATTAGAATGAACAATCACTAAATTATATATTGTTTGTATGGAGTCCGGCTTCATTGTAGATATCTATTATTGTGTTTGTTGGCCTAGAAACCCGTCCAAGATTTACTCATTAGGAGTAAATCTTGGATAGTCCTCAGTTTGGGACTGTTCTTGAACACCTAATCTCACTTAGGATGTAAGTGTATAATGTGTATTGGGTTTTCGAGAAAATTTCGGTAGCATTTCCCCATTTGTTCTCTAAGTACATATGTACTTAGAGAACAGCGGGGAAATGCTGCCGAAATTTTCTTGAAAACCCAATACACATTATACACTTACTAGTGAGATTAGGTGTTCAAGGATGGGATAGGTGGTACACATTTATTATATATAAGAATGACATCAAATGTGTTTGTTGGCCTAAAAACCCGTCCAAGATTGACTCATTAGGAGTAAATCTTGGATAGTCCCCGGTTTGGGACTATTCTTGAACACATAATCTCACTTAGGATGTAAGTGTATAATGTGTATTGAGTTTTTGAGAAAATTTCGGCAGCATTTCCCCGTTTGTTCTCTAAGTATATATGTACTTAGAGAACAACGGGGAAATGCTGCCGAAATTTTCTTGAAAACCCAATACACATTATACACTTACTAGTGAGATTAGGTGTTCAAGGATGGGATAGGTGGTACACATTTATTATATATAAGAATGACATCACATTATACACTTAGGATGTAAGTGTATACCCTAATCTTGTCCTAATATATACTTGCTTCCTAATATATACTTGTTTTCTCTTTGATCATAGAATGGATAGATCATGGATGTCCATTCGTAATCGTTGCACCCCAGAGTTTATATCTGGTCTTGATCAGTTTATTAGATTTGCCGAGGAACATAGGAAAAAACCTACAGATAGGTTCTACTGTCCATGTAGGCATTGCGGTAACAACTTGAAAGTCAACACTGGTGAGGAAATCAAAAGTCATGTCATGTGCAAAGGGATTGTATAAGGCTATATAGAATGGCACTGGCATGGAGAGATTTCAAACTTGAAATCAGTAGATGTCGATAGCAGTGCTTGGGTGGAAGAAGAAATTGCCTCCGATGACGTAAATGTGAATGAACCAGTTCCAGTAGACATCGTTGATGCGATGCTGGATAGTTGTAGGGTAGAGCACACCGATCCACCTCCTATCTTTAGAAACATTGTGCATGATGTTGAGATACCGTTATACACAGGATGTGCTAAGTTTACGAAGCTTAGAGCTGTGTTGAGATTGTATAAGTTGAAAGCTAACAATAGATGGAGCGACAAAAGCTTCACTTCATTGTTGACTTTGTTGAAAGAAATGCTTCCTGAAGGAAACGAGCTGCCAATCTCAACATACCAGGTAAAGAAAATGTTGTGCCCAATGGGAATGGAGGCCAAGAAGATACACACATGCCCGAATGATTATGTATTATTTCAAAAGGACTATGTAGATTTGAAAGATTGTCCAAAATGTGGTGCTTCACGGTATAAATTGACGACTTCGGGGGAGTCCAAAACTGGTTCTCCTGCCAAGGTGTTGTGGTATCTACCTATAATATCACGGTTTCAACGCTTGTTTGCAAATCCGAAAGATGCGAAGAATTTGAGGTGGCATGCAGATGTTAAGAAAAATAATGATGGGATCCTACGACATGCGTCTGATTCCCCACAGTGGAAGAAGATTGATCTATTGTACTCCAAATTTGGTGAAGAAGATAGGAATCTAAGACTTGGGCTTTGTACAGATGGGATGAATCCATATGGGACATTGAGCAGCCAACATAGCACTTGGCCATTCATGCTTGTTATATACAATCTTCCTCCCTGGATGTGTATGAAAAATAAGTATGTTATGTTGTCGTTGTTGATATCGGGCCCTAAACAACCCGGAAATGATATCGATGTTTATCTTGAACCTTTGATTGATGACTTAAAGAAACTTTGGGCTGAAGGTGTGATGACCTATGATGCTTCAGCAAGAGAGACATTTCATTTGCACGCTATGTTGTTTTGCACTATTAATGACTTTCCAGCATATGGGAATTTGTCTGGATATAGTGTCGAAGGAGCTAAAGTGTGTCCTATATGTGAAGAAAACACTGATTCAATAAGACTAAAACATGGCGGCAAGACTGTATATCTTGGTCATCGAAGGTTTCTTTCAAAATTCCATCCATATCGTAGGAAGCGCAAAGCATTCAATGGATGGAATGATGAACGGAGTGCACCTAAACCTATACCAGGGGATGTTGTTTATGAAAGAGTAAAAGACATTGTCAATGAATTTGGTAAGAAATCACAATGTAGTATGGCCACACGGAGTGACAATTCTTCATTCAAGAAGAAGTCAATATTTTGGGATCTTCCTTATTGGAGTTCTTTGACAGTCAGGCATTGTATCGATGTAATGCACGTTGAGAAAAATGTCTGTGATAGCATCATTGGTACTCTGTTAAATATACCAGGTAAGACTAAAGATGGGATAAATCCAGACTGGACCTACGTGAAATGGGAATAAGGTCAGAATTAACAGAATTACGTGAAATGGGTAATAAAAGAACATACTTACCTCCCGCTTGTTACATGTTGTCTAGAAAGGAGAAGAAAACTTTTTGTGAATGCTTGGTAAATGTTAAGGTGCCACATGGTTACTCATCCAACATCCGTAGATTGGTATCAATGAAAGATCTGAAGTTAATATGTCTTAAATCTCATGATTGTCACACTCTAATGCAACAAATATTTCCCGTGGCAATTCGATCTATATTGCCGAAGCATGTAAGGTTTGCAATTACCAGATTTTGTTTCTTTTTCAACAGTCTATGCAGCAAAGTTATTGACCCTGATACTGTCGATAATTTGCAAAGAGAAGTGGTTGTTACCCTATGTCAGCTTGAGATGTATTTCCCTCCTTCGTTTTTTGATATCATGGTACATCTTGTTGTCCACTTGACTAGGGAAGTGAAAATGTTGGGACCAGTTTTCTTGCATTGGATGTATCCCTTTGAACGATACATGAGCGTTTTTAAAGGTGATGTTCGAAACCGTTATCGGCCCGAAGGGAGCATTATTGAAGGTTATGTGGCGAGAGAGGTTATGGATTTTTGCAACGACTTTCTCAGTGGTAATGACACTCCTGATAATGACAAGAATATTGAGGAGGGCAAAGGAATTTTGGGATCACGGGTGAAAGTAATCAGCTGTGAGCAGTTGGAACAAGCTCACTTGTATATTTTACACAATATGGACGAAGAGAGTGTTTATATCGAGGAACATATCAATTTCATAAAGAGACAACATCCTCGAGCAAGTTCAATGTGGCTTGCTAGAGAGCATAATAAGACTTTTACTAAGTGGTTTGAAGATAAAGTCTTACATCAACTATCTCAAACACCAAATGATATTACAGAAACTATCAAATGCATCGCCTTTAAACCAAAACCGAATGTTATGTCTTATGAAGGGTTTGACATTAATGGATTCACATATTACACAAAGCGCCAAGATGATAAGAGTGTCGTCCAAAATAGTGGGGTCACTCTTCAAGCGTCGACTATGTACTTTGCAAGTGCAAAGGATAAGAGTCCACGAGAAGCTAAAATGTCATATTACGGTGTCATTGAAGACATTTGGGAGTTTGACTACATAGATTTCAAAATTCCACTCTTTAAATGTAATTGGGTTGATAACACCAAAGGAGTTATAGTGGATGAATTGGGTTTCACTTTGGTGAACTTTGAAAAGATTGGCGAGAAGGGTGAACCATTCATATTGGCATCACAGGCGAAACAAATATTCTATATCGATGATCCTGCAAATGATAAATGGTCAGTTGTTCTTCATGGTAAAAGACAGTTCATTGAAGATCCTATAGATGAAGAAGAGTACTATGATAAGTATGATGACTCCAGTCCATTCTCAGTTGGGTTGCAAACTCCACAAAATATTGAAGCTAATGATGACTTATATGTGTGCGGAGATCACAATGAAGGATTGTTAATTGATAAAAGATCACAATTTTAGAGACATGTATGTTTATACAAATGTTAAATGTTTGCCTTTTTCTAGTTAATACAAATGCTAAATGTTTGCCTTTTTCTAGTTAATACAAATGCTAAATGTTTGCCTTTTTAATGACATTTTTAGATGGCTGACCATGATGAGCATGATGTCCATGATGAGCATGAAGTCCATGATGAGCATGCTGTCCATGACGAGCATGGCGAGGATACCAATGTAAGTTCTAAAAACATATCCTGTATTTCTATAAAATTCATTATCTTCTAGTTATGTCATATATCCTATATTTCTATATTGGGCTAATTCAGTGTGTTTATATGTGTCAAATTTTAGGTTGATGGTACACATGTACCCACTGAAGCACTGGAGCAACTTGATGCGCAACACCAAACACTTAACAAGAAAAGGGGCATCACTCTGTTGAAGAAGTTAATAACGCTAAGTGGCAGTGGATCCAAATTGGTTGTGGAGTTTGATAATGGAGGAAATGCAATTGGAGTGAACCGCAATAATTTTGTAAACTATCTTGGGTGTACCACTCGGAGCCATTGTGGTGTTAAGTATGATAATTGGCATAAAGTTCCTCAGGGGAAAAAAGACTTGATATGGAAGGATTTATGCGTGAGTTATTATTATTTGCAATTCTATTTTGTAGATTACAAATTCTATTATTTGCAATTCTATTTTAGATACTAGTTAATAACATTTCTATTTTACAGAATCTATTTGCATTGGATGAGAAGTTGCATCGTAAAAGTGTGATGCAACGCGCTGGAAAGATGCTTAGGAATTATAGGACAAATCTGAACAGAGAATACATAAAAGAGGATGATAAGAAGAAGAAGTCAGCCCTTGAACAATGGAACTTCTTGGACAAAGAAGATTGGGACAATTTTGTTGCTTCAAGAAAATCTGAAGAATTCAAGGTATTAGGCGTCACTCCCAATTTAATTAATATACATTGTATTCACCTATTCATTAATGTGCTACTAACCAAATCATTAATGTGCATACTAACTAGGCCCTCAGTGACGCACAAAAAGCAAGGCGTGCACTGAATGTGCATGACCACACTATGGGTCCAAAAGGCTATGCAAGCGTTCGCCAAAGACTACAGGTGGAGTCTGCGGCTACTCAAGAGTCTGCTCCTACTCAGGAGTCTGCCACACCCATGCCTCGCCATGATATCTGGATAGCTGGGAGGCAAAACAAGAAGGGTGAAATAAAGAAGCTCGTAACTGCTGAGGCGGCTGCGAAAATGGTAAAATACAACTCTTAGAGCAATCGTTTGAATATTGATTATTTGTGGTGTTAACTTACCAATTTATGTTGATGGTGATTAGCGGGAGCTGCACGAGCAGAGGAAACAAGGCACGTTCATCCCTCAGGGCACAAGGGATGAATTGACAGTTGCTCTGGGTAACCCAGAGCATCCTGGACGTGTTAGGGGTGCAGGCGCTGGTGTGTGCATCAAAGCATTCTTTGGGCCATCCCAGCGCAAACCCATAGTGGGACTTTCTCAAGAAGAGGTAACCTATTCTTTTTTTAGAATGTTACTGCAAAAGGAAATTCAATAATAAGAAGCTAATGTTTCTTTTATCCATGTATAGGAGAATAAGAGAGTCGAGGATATAGTTGCTAAGAAGGTCAACGATGTAGTTGCTGAGAAGGTCAAGGAAGAATTGTTGCGGTGGCAGGCATCTCAGGCTTCCAATCAGCCTATGGCGACCCACTCTTCTCCTGATGCACAGACTGCGAGTAATCCTGGAGACCCATCGCCTAACACGTCTGCTGTAAGTATTGTTTATGACATTGTAGCTAGTCTTTTCAAGATGATATGTATATATGTATAACATTCTTTACGTAAATTTGTAGGCAGCGAACCCATGCCGCTTAATAATGCAAGACTATATTGTTGCAGAGGCGCAGGCTTACCAGTCCCTTCCTGGGGCAACGTTTCATGGGACTCCAATTCCGTAGGGCTACATTCGTGTGAGCCCGATATGTGTATTACCAGATTGGAGGGAAGTTGTGTTGCCATATGCCCACCCAGATATTGATACACTTGGTGAGGCAGAAGGCGGGATCATATTGTGGCCCAAAGCAGATGTCGTCTACACTACTGAAATTGTAAGATAAATTTACATTGATTTAGACTGTTAATGTGTATATATGAGGTCAACTGATCTGAAATTATATATACAGGTTAAAAAGAAGACACCAGGACACCTAGGCTTCCACCTCCACTTCCCGCATTACCAAGTTGGGTTCCAACTGACCTAACATACCCGTTAGGTCCTGCTTGTAGGGGAATGGCATGTTGGCTACGGGCACATAATATACATTGCCCTATAATTGTTTCTTTAGATGCAGATTATGTAGGTCAATCATACGATAGCTCTTTATTTTTACAAGATATTATTGAGCTGTTTATGTATGCTTGGCTAAATACATCAATGATAGAGACATGGATAAGGTGAGATCTTGTTTATACATCCATATACCTTGTGTAAGATTCGGTGATCTGGTTTCTTATATATTAATTCATACATAATACATGTTTTGCAGCTACTTAGTCGAAGATCACTGCAAACAATTTGCATTTGATCATGTGGGATTTTTGATTCCATCATTGATTAGTATGGTAGCTAAAGACCCTGATAGTGTTCAACAATACTGTATAGATGCTTTTACAATTTTTGGTCAGCAAAAGAAGACGATAATAATAGCTCCATTCAATGTCAAGTAAGTTTACCTTATTTATAATTTGGACTTAAGAAAATTCCATTTTTATTGTGCATTTTGAGTTATTAATTGTTAACTTTTTACCTCTAGCGGTAGACATTGGGAGTTACTAGTTATTGTCCTCAGGACGTTCACTGTTTATTATCTAGATCCCGTGGGAAGTACATTAAACACTAAAATTGGACACGTAATGAGAATGCCATTATTCTGGTGAGAAATATTTCATTTTTGTATCTGTTAACATCTGTTATTACATTATTATTTACTTATGCAATTTACTGTGTTATATTAACATGTAGGGGTTTAGATGCATTCAAAAAGGCTGGAGGAACGGTCCCAAGGAAAAAGAACTAGCCAATAAATTGGCAGAACGTACAAGTAAGTTCCCGACTCCAATGTATATATTATTGATGTGAATTGTGCTTAGTTGTATTATTTTGTATGTTTCAATTTATAGTACGCTACACAAAACAATGGCTGGGCATGCGCATACTATGTGATGCGATTTATGCAGATGATTATCAAACATGCCGCATTGGACATCGATACCATACATGAGGTATTATATATAGTCTCATTAGTTAGTATGAAATATATCAATCTTATTTTTATATTATTACTTATATATATACATCATTCTCTTTGCAGGTGTTTAAAACTGACCACACTATAGGTAAATGCTTAAAAAAATGTACATGCTCCATATACGATGGAAGCATTAAATGAAATAAGAGAAGAATGGGCAAAAGCCATACAAGCAGTGGCAATTGTAAGATATAATTGGGATGTTGATAGCGATACTGAATGATACTTTGTAAATGAATATTTCTGAATGTTAATACATGTATTTGAATGTTTCTATATGTGTGAATGTGAGAATTGAATTGATGTCTGAATGTATCTACTTGTGTGAAATTTTTTTTGTTAATTTTGCAGGTTTGTGGCCTGTTTGTAGGCTGATATCAATGGATGTCGTAAACCTGCAGTTCAGAAAACTGAACTGTAGGTTCTCATCCTGCAGACCAGCCACAGCAGGCCTGCAAACTGATATGAAAAAAAATAGATATAGGCGTCGGTTATTTACAGAAAATCGTCAGCAAAGACCTAAAGCGTCAGTTTTTTGAACAAAACTGACGCCTAATGTGGCCACAGCCGCACTGGAAATGGCGTCGGCTGTTAGTGTCACACCGACGCCTATAATACATATAGCGTTGGTTGTTTAGTTGATCACCGACGCCAAAAGGGTTTGCGCCACAGAAAACGGCATCATCTAGGACACTTTCTGCGTCGGTTACCAATTAAACACCGACGCTATATTCCATATAGCCATCGGTGTTTTAGTAGATAACAGACGCAGGATGTGTCCTAGATGACGCCGTTTTCTGTGGCGCGAACCCTTTTGGAGTCGGTTTGCTATAAACAACCGACGCCTGTACGTTAAATAGGCGTCGGTTAAAAAACCGACGCCGAAGTGTTCGACCTTTAGCGGCGCCCACATAGGCGTCGCTCGGAAACCGATGCCAAAGGGGGTTAAACAACTAACGCTAAAAGGAATTTTTGTAGTAGTGAAGATACTTAGGCATCTTGGCCGAATTTCTCTCTGGAATTTTTAGCCGATGAACTCACCTAGAAACGTGCCTTTTCTCATCAGTTGAGATTTTTATTAGTTAAGAATTCAGTCGATGTCATCTATTGAGCTAATTAACAGTCATATCAGTTGAGTTTTATCCAAGACAATCTTAGTCAATAATACATCATATTTGGACATTCCCAACTATTTCTAAATAAATTATTGATTTGATATAATAAATTAAATTAACTTTTGAGCTAAATTTCAAGTAATACAACATTCTAAATGATCATAAAAAAGATCTAAGGAGAAAAACTATCTATTCTTAAATCTTGATCATTTTGGATTTATGACTTGATTTCTGTAAAGTATGGTTCATAAGTTTAGCCATTTAGATTGTGTCTATCTGAGATCTCTTAATTAGAAACATTAGACACAAATGAATATTATGGTTTAGTCAATATCAAAATATGGGATCAAGTAATTTAAACCCTTGAGTAAACAATAGGTTCTTGGCTCCTTGCTTTGTAAGGAAGATAATTACACTTGATCAGAAAATAGAGGTCTTCTTGGTGAGTCTTGGTGGTTAAAAAACTATGGTACTCAAGTTTGAAAATTCTTGATGTTGACATCTCTAGGTAGTGGATTGACAAGATTTCAATCTAGAACCAATCTACTTTCCTTCATTTTTTGTTTTTACTATCTCTCTTGTCCTCTCTTTCTAGACTTATTGCAATTACATCATGATATTACTTAAAAGTATAACAAGTTATCTTGAAGTTGTTAATAACTCAATTAACCCCCCTTTTTCTCTCATAGATATTACAACATGGTTCATAAAGTGGAAAAGAAGTCTATGATATAGATATATAAATCCATACTAAGTTGATATCCTACTATTACAAGGTATTTTTGAATATATGAAGACTCATGAAATATCTAAGCCTACTTCTACCTTCTGTGGACATGGAGTCCTCAACCATGCTTAGCGTAGAGAATGTATCATTAGAGTAAGTGTCATCTATATTGCTAATGGAAACTATAAAATATTAAGACAAGTAGACCAGCATGTTCATAATGGAGCATAAGGCATGAATCCTATTAGTGGAATTTTAATCAAGTTTATTAGTACAATATTGACACCTAAATTATGTAAGGAATCCATTCTTAATCGTAGCACAACGTTTATGCTTTACCACCCATGATGGGTACCTTACTACCCTCTAATATGAAATATATATTGTAATGCATAGTAGTCTCAGTGATTTACATCATCATGCCTTCTTATCAATAGAGAATATTTGGATAATGTAATTTAAACCCAAATTTATGAACAATAGAACATAAATTTCCATAAAGGATAATTTGGCAAGTTATAGTGATCATTTCATGAAAATAGCATACATGACTGATATGGAAACTAAGAAGAAAAACAAACATTTACCAATTTTGAATTTAAAATCATGTATTGCATCTTAAAAATTATTCACCGATGACATAAATCAAACTCTCTGAGCGCATGATAACAATCCAGTATGAGTCTAACATTCATGCATGCTCACAAAAAAACTCACTCATAGTAATATCAATAGAGATGGGCTACTTTTCTTGGAGTTCTAGTAACAATTGTATAAATTATGTACTATGATGTGTAATCTACTCCTCTTATAATGATAAGACTAAGTTAAAACTCTACTTTACACTAGGGTGAAAGATGTTAGGGTTAGCTCTTAGGGGCTTTGGATTTTGATTCTTATAATTATTAAATAGAACTGACTAATTTGTGACCCACATGATCCAGTAATTTAAACTTTGATTATTAGGATTTTCATATGACTAGGCTCAACTTCGTGGTACTTTAGAATAGGAATGTAAATACAATTTGTATTTTTAATGGATTTGTTTATCAATGTGGATTTCTTTCATTGAATTCCTTTTTTCATTTGGAACTATTGTTGGATCTACGGTTTCATATACAAAAACATCCTGGCATTTTTTCCAAATTTGATCCATTTATTTAGGTTATTTTCCTATGTTTCATTATTTCTTTATCAAATTATCAATTACTTATCAATTTTACTAGGTCTAGACCAAAGAAATAGATGATATTTTAAAAAAATAGAGTTTTAGAAAATTCATGGTCATTAGATCCTAAAGAGGGACAAATCAATTGGGTTAAGAAAGCATGTCATCCTTCCTTATCCAAAAGACGATTCAGCCCGACTATCCATGCCACAACCAAAGAGGGACATGGAAAAAGGAAAAAAATCCACTACTTGCAAGGTGCAATTAAAAATCATAAGTGTCGTAACAAATATACACTTAGGGATCATTGATCGACTATGTCCATGATAGGACAACGATGTAAAAATGTGAATATGATTGAACAAAACCAAAAAAAAAACACTAGTGTAAACTAGAGAGAAAGATCTTGATCAAATCTAGGAAAACAAAGGTTTGAGTGTGAAAACAACCTCAACAACACAATATCAAAGTCAAAACAATTTGAAAAAGCTTTCTCTGAGATCTTGCAAAAGCCTATGGAGCAAAAATTGATCATTGGAGAAAGCAAATAGAGAGAAGATTTGGGAGAGGGAAATTTCAGGATAAATAAAATTTGGAGGCATCATGAAGCCAAGGATTTTGAGATTGTGTCTCATTGTGTCCTTGAATGCCCCACCATGGAATCTTAGGGAAGCAACAAAGGCACACCAGTAGCAGAGGGAAGGATGACAATGCAAGAAATGGAAGACGATGGGGATGATAGGTGTACCCCCATGATCCTTTTCCCAAGGCAATTACCCCATGGCAAGGCACATGCGTTCTTCTTAGTAGTCTAGAATGAGATGATGACAATGGGCGGGGATGTTTTGGGCAGCTTGAGAGAATTTTAGAGATTTTTTATAGGATAGAGTCTAGAGAAGCTATTGGGGTGGTTAGTCATTGGTGTAATTGTTTGGAGTTATGTAATTGACATTGTTGAGAAATCGAGAGAAGATGGGGATTTTGGGTTTGTATGACAACATAGATTATGTGTGGGAACTGGAAGAAATTTGGTACATAACAGTCTCTCGGGTCTAATGGAAGGGATAAAGAAAGAAATGAGAGGGAGCTACACATGATGCATTGGGATAGTTTGTATTGGTCTTACTCTAGATATCATCTTGAGGTGGATAATGACTAGATGGGGAATGTGATGGTGAGGATAAATAGGGGGATGATCCAATGACTATGGTTGAGCTAGGTGATAAAAGGAAGGGAACTGCGTTCAAAAAGGAAACTTGAGGACATGTGTGGACCATAAGATAACAAGATTAGATGATCGGGTACTTAAATTCCTTTTCAAAACTTTTTTCCCTAGTATACTTTCACCATTGTTATTCATTTTAGTTACTATAGTAAACCAACTAAAAGATACCAAAATTCAAGCACCAGTCGATATTCATGGGTCTTTATTCAATACAAGATTAGTTTTGAGTATCAAGAAACTAGAATTTAATTATATTTAATTCTAATATATGATGAATAACCCTATACTAATTATTTTAAAAAGAATCTTTTGACCAAAACGTATTTTTGATGAACTTTGATCTCCTTTTCTTTATAGGATTTTTTATGAGAATGCATTAATGATGACTTCATGATCAAATGTGCTATTTGATGAGTGACAAAAGCTCAAGTCTAGCGAGTCAATTCCACATTAGTGTTTCAGCTAAATCTTACTTTGATCCTAAATCTTTTTGGATGTCCTAAATCATTTTAATTAATTTAATTAACATTTTAGAGGTGTTACATATGTTTTCATTTGCTGATTTTGTATCAATATAGTCAAAACATAAAACATGCATCGACTGTCAGTATGTTTGTAGATGGGAAAGGTAGGAAAGTGAACAATAGGTCATTTTCTTACCGTAATGTATTTGATAAAATGTTACGGAAGGGAAAGGATGACATAATAGGAAAACTAGTCTAAACATATCATTATTCCCTTCCCCTTTCTCCTCCCTAATTTATGAGGGAGAGAAGCATATGACAACGTAGATTGACGATTTCCTGTTGTTCCTATATTTGCCACGTCATTCCTTTATTACCAATCACTTGTTTCTAAAAAAAGTGAAAATTTGTCATCTCCCCCTTCCCTTCTTGCCTGTCCTACCAAACATAAAACAAGCATTGAGTAATCTACATAATGCAATTAATGGAACATTTATACTATGTTGGTTCTTTTTCCTGCTTCTTAGCCATCAAATCTTTGGAAGGGGGTCGGTACCACCCTTTCTCTCCCTTGGCCCCTGGCTCACATGCGCTTCTCTGTACGCCCAAGCTTTTGTTTTAGTGGCCATTTTCACTGTCCTGGTTTGATCAAATCTCGTTGTTTTCTTTTCAATAATATCTCTTTGTGAGAGTCTTTCTCCTAATCTTTTTGGGCTTTCCTTTGTCTTTCTGAAAATTTACTCTCTTTATATCTGTTGATGGTGCTCTACAAGGCAGTACAATGGAAGAAAATCTACTGCTAACGTCTTCATCTAGAAAATGTTCTTCTTAAAGCTTTTTCCGGGTCAATGACCCACCTCGTGGAAAGTTGTCAGATGAGATATGATAGAGGGGTCAAATTTTAGTGGCCATTTTCACTGTCCTGGTTTGATCAAATCTCGTTGTTTTCTTTTCAATAATATCTCTTTGTGAGAGTCTTTCTCCTAATCTTTTTGGGCTTTCCTTTGTCTTTCTGAAAATTTACTCTCTTTATATCTGTTGATGGTGCTCTACAAGGCAGTACAATGGAAGAAAATCTACTGCTAACGTCTTCATCTAGAAAATGTTCTTCTTCCTTAAAGCTTTTTCCGGGTCAATGACCCACCTCGTGGAAAGTTGTCAGATGAGATATGATAGAGGGGACTATGAAGAAGCAACCATTTTTTTGGAAAAAGGTGTCCCTTTTATATTTTTAAGATCGTATGGTTGAAATTTCTATAGATCTCAGTTTGCTTTCTATCATAGAATCAATTTTCTCTTCAAAACTACAAGATGCACTCAATGATGGTATGATAAACTCTGTTAAACTAGGCTTATAATAAACTGATTGAAGTTTCAATAAGATTATATGACTGCAACATAATAATTCGTATATACAAACATGGCACGAGATCCAAAATAAATTTGGTATAGTTATGGTTCCGTCCAGCTTATGATGGAAAATAGAGGTCAAATCTATGTCCCTATAAATCTTGACATGATCGAATTAAGATACAGCTCAATAACACATATTCAAGAATTTGTGAAGGGTTCGGAACATTCAATGCATACTCAAAGTTTAATTTGTTACAAAGTCCTAGACAATACACGTCGAAGAAACTGCCAACTCAAGAAAGACTCTACGCTAAGATGATATTTTCTGATGCTTCCTGGCGATGTCTGCAATGAACCTTGGGAAAGTGTGGTCTTGTCCTTTTCACTTGCATAGCTTCTATGACTATATAGGCAGGGACCAGCTTCTGCTCGACAGGCCTAGAGGCACGGTTATTGACCAGTTCAAGTGGCTGCTGTCAAAAATTGATAATAATGAAGGCCTGAAACTTTTAACCAACTGCCTTGCAGCTTGAAAATGCCACAAGAGATCCTCTTTAGCAATACAGACCCGAACCTTCTGGCCTTGGCTGTCAACCTTTGCAAATGGGCTGATAATCATAGAGATCCGAGTTTGCTATTCCAAATGAAAAAGAATAACATCCTACACTAAGATCGAACCCTTGCTGGCGTCCTAACGGAGAAGATATTGTTTTTCTGGGATTTTCAGAAATGTGGACGGCCATCCCGTAGCTATGATCGCTAGATCAGTAGTGGAAGCTTGTCTTCTTTCTCAGCTGAATGCTCTGTGATTCTGTTCAGCTTGGCAGCTGTGGTGGCCATGAAGATTAACAAGCTCTCAGTTTGTTCTGATGCTCTCTATGTGATTGACAAAATCAACAATAAAGACGGAGGATCCAGCCCGCTTATGTTTGTGCTCAGAAGAACTGATGAATTGAAAGTTTGTTTTGAGAATATAGCTTTCTGCAATGTTGCTAGAGAAGACAATGTTGATTTTGGGCATGATTCGTACACAATCACAATTTTCCCATGGTATATTCCCAATTTCTTTGTAATGAATGCGGTAATACCCTAAAAAAAGTCTTAGACGATAAGCAAGCTTAGTTGAAACTCACAAAAGCAACTATAATAATGCATGAGGTATGAGAAAAAGGATTAGGCGATTAGCATTTTCATACTTGAAGGAACATTAGGTGCATTCTACGAGATTAAGAAGAGTATTGATTTGAATAGCCGATATTTTGGATATACGTTCCTAGATAATAAAAAATTATGAAGTCAACTGGTGCCATCATATGGCTTAGCATGTGAAGACTCCGAGCTTATCGGGTCATCATATACATGTCACTGGTGTCCAAGTACTAAGCCTTACAAAGAAAATTAGATATGGATTCTGACAGAGGAAGATACCCAAACATAACGTAGGAAGCAAAGGGGTTGCAAAGTAATGAGCGTTAAGGAATGATCAATCAGGATGATGATGCAAAAACTAAATCATAGGCGGGGCAAGCTTCAAAAACAAGTCATTACAACCATGGTATTAAAAATCGTCGAAGTTGGATGAAATTTTAAACTAGCGAAGTTGAATCCACGTAAACATCCTCATTCCACAATATCCTCAACATTTCGTCGAAGTTGTCGACATATCCCCATTTCTCGACGAAGTTCGACAAAGTCCATTCAAAATTCTCCAACTTCCTCGACATCAGTCGAAGTCACCAAAGTAGATAACATTTTTCTGGTGTTTTCTGGAGTTTGATGTGTGGGGGGGAAAAGTGTTGGAGCTTGAGAAAATATAATTTAGATGTTATTTTTTATAATTCTAAGCTAATATTAATAGATCGACCCCCTCTATGCTAGATCTATTATAGGTTTACACAATTTTTATGTAGTTTGTTTATTGTTATAAACTTTGTATATGGAAGAACTCTATAGTCTGGAAACGATTGCATGTAATCGAGTATTTTTATACAGACGTAAACCTATATGGATGGCTATATGAAAACATATATTGTGTTTCTTAGCTAGATTTGATGAAATCTATAGATATCCATCACAAAATGACTATTTTTAGCTCACCTTTTATCGAATTTGCGTCGAAGTTTATTGGTAAAAATCCTCAAAGTTTCCTCTATGTTTCCACAAACTTCCACTTCCACACCCGTCGAAGTTGACTCGAAATCCAGTTCCACGATCACAACTAATCTTGTTATATACAAAGCACAACAAATCTGGAAGTGGGATGAGATGTAGATACAAGGTCTAAGTGTGGAAGCAAATTTCACAATTCCCAACTGGATAGGGAGGCAAGATCCCCCTGGTAGTTAACACCGCATACAATATCATCAAAAATTAGTAGCTTTCGGGAGTAGTCGGTTGGTGTCGACAAACTAATAAAAATATCTAATTACCTTGGCAAACAGAGCAAGAGAAAAAAAAGGTTACATTGTGTTTGAGGGTGTGAAGCTGGTTAGTAAGTTAAAGGATGCCATATGAGAGGGCAAACTATGTGGTGTGAACGACATGGAAAGTTGATGGGAGGTGGTAAGACCACTGATATCTAAAAGGACCTCCTCAGTGAAGGAATTCTAGTTAAGAGCCAGTACTGTTTTGTGGATCTGGGCAGCATAAGCCGGATTGATTAAGATTATTACGGTGGTCACTGAGGGGAGAAGGAAATGGGGCAGAAATGATGTGCAGCACTAGGTAAAACCAAAGAGATCAAAGGAACAGAGAAGAGGAGGAACTTGTTTGCCATTGATGACAGCAAGGGCGAGTTAAACCAACAGGGATGGCCTGTTGTTATAGTTTAAGGGTCTCCAATGAAGCGACCCCCGAACCTCCTCACTGCAAATCCCAAAGTTTTTGCAGTTGTTAGGTAGTAGGGCCGTAGCCCAATTTGTTATTTAAGGCAAAAAAGTAGGGTGAGTTATAATGTGAGCAAGTGAAGGATTTAGAAAAGTAAGGAGGCAGGGAGGGACTGTGTTTCAGTCGTAATGAATCACTCATCATTGAACAATACATACGCATTTTCAATTTCTACACATGGCATATAATCATAGAAAAAATTAACATGAGGTAAATTTAAACAATTTTATAGAGATCTGAATTGCATAAACCACATTGATACTCTTGAGCAATTACCAACATCATGAATTTCAAAAGAAATTTGGCATAGTATGTGAAACGATCACATCTTACATCAAAATCTATAACTAATAAAAGTAGCTCATAATATGAATGCATATAAGTTGCACATCATTAAGTGTCACAGAAGAGCCTGAAAGTTCGAAACAAAATGGTGACAACATATCATAGTGAAAATTTTGAAATTAGAGATTATTCGTCTTGCTTGAGAAAGTCATAATTCCAAAAAAATCAGGTAAAGTTCATTCAAAGTTTACGCAACTGTTATGAGAAAATCTTAAATAAGTTGACTACTTGCATTGTGTTTATGTATATACATACATGGACACATACACACACACGTGTTTGTGTCTATGCGCTTGTGCATGTGTATATATATATATATATATATATAGATGCATGTATACAAGTATATGTATATATATGGCATACAAATGCCTATGATATATATGCATTAGTATATAAATCTAGAATTATATATGCTTGTGCATAACATGGAAGATATGAAAGAGAGAAATGTATGGCACGATTGAGAGATGAAGCTTTTATAGTTGTAGTGTCGAAGAGGGGGAAGGGGAAATGCATGATATTGTGTTAAGTTGGGAAACACCATAAGAGTAACTCAACTTCTTGAAAAGGTTAACATGGGATTGAACTTTAAAACATTATATAATAAAACTTTTACATGACAGATTCGTATGAAATTACAAAAGTTTGTGAAAAATCATGGAAGCTTGTTAAAACTGTGCTCGTCTTGAAAATTTGCTTTATATTGGAAGAACATTCTGTTGAGTGAAAAATTGGGGAAAATTGATACTTTTTTTCCAATAAGTCACCAACTTTGTTATTGGGTAATGTGTTAGTCAAATACAACAAGATAGCGGCCATTGTTGTGTATGTCGATCACCAAAATGAACATCTTCTTCTGATAATTGGCCATTTGGATTGATTTACATAATTTTATTTGTAGTATAGTATAAAAGCAATGCAAGTATTTTTTAGGTAAACCAAACATATTTACATGATGGCATTCGTGCACTATACGACATTGAATCATTAATTAATTTTCTACATGTAATTGTCTGTTGGAGTTCACAAGTTGGTGGAATTGCAGATAAGCAACTTGAGTCAAGGGAAGTGATCATTTAACCTCCAATGAATATGTCATGCAGTCTATTGATTCCCGAAGAGCTTTTCAGCAAGTACATTGTCTACCTCAAAAACCTTAACAAAATTACTTTCAAATTTAGCATTGTAGTATTCTACATCGAATTACCTTATACTTAGATAAAACTTATCTTTGAAATTTCACTCCACCCAATTCGCAGTGTTTTTGTTATAATGAAGAGTCAATAATGAAATAGCTTCCACTCAAGACCTTCTCTTCCCTCGTGGTTTGCTCCAAAGAAACTAAAAGTTCTTCCCCCCACTCCCCTAACGTATTAATTAGGTGAGGAAATATCATCCCATACTTAATCATGATGCAATAATTCTCTAAGAAGACTGGACAATCATTTGTACTACAATGACTCCAAAGTCACACATAAAAGTAGATGCACTAATAAAGTTGAAATGACTGAATGCTTTTTTAAATCTATGGTGAATTAAATGGCATATCCATCTTTAAGAAATTACAAAATATGTTTTTGAAACAAACATAGAAGTTGTATGGTATAAAAGGAAATCTCATTTCAATGCAAACTGGTAAGCATCGGCATCAAAGACCCGATCTGCAAAATGGTGCTAGTTGTATTATAATGATTATAAGATTGACTATAGATACATTTGATTTCTCCAAATCATTACTTTGATTTTGAATGGAGAATCCATAAGTTAACAGATCTAAATTACACTAAACATAAAAGGAAACAAACTCAAAAAGACAGTCCTTCACCATCCATCTCGATTAGAAGACCATCTCCCATCCAAAATTCACTTGATGACAATGTCAACATAGGGCAATGATCAATTTTCAGAAAGTTTAGACGACACATGGCACTTGAATTTCTTAATAATTTCTTTAATTTTCTCAACCTCTTCAAGATCAACACTGCCAAATCAGGAAAGCTTTCTGCATGAAATTCAGTATTTCCATCCATAGAAAAATCACACTCTTCAAGAGTAAGGATCCTCAGGTACCCCAAACTTTCAAGCATCTTCCATAAGCTACTATCTAGCATAATTCTTTTGAAATTTATTTCAGCTAGGTTTCCAGGAATACCACAACACTGATAGGTTTTAGATAGTAACTTAGTACATTCAATTGATAATACACGCAAACTACTCATCTTCTTTAGTTTTGCATGCATCCATAACCCAGAACTCACGCCTTCAAATACAGATATCTTCCTCAAACTGCCATCCTTTATCTGATTTGCTTTCTCTGGCATGTTTAGACAATTTGCATAGATATATCTCAAGGTTAGGGACTTCCATGCATCATGAGGCAGATGAGATATTTCTGTTTCCCTTATATCTAAGGTTTGTAAATTAACAAGGTGTGCAATGGAGGATGGCAAACCAGTTAATTTAGTTCCTGCCAGAGCTAAGTATCTCAAATGGATCATCTCACCAATTTTATCTGATACTGTAACAACACTGGAACCTGCCAAATCCAGCACTCGTAGAAATTTAAATTGTTGGTAATCATATTCAATTTCAGATGAGCCATAATACAACAGTGTTCGTAAATACTTGGTTTCTTCTTGGTAGGCGTACTTATTACATTTACTTTTATGCAGTGCAAGACGGTGGACCATTTTAGGGGTGGTTTCATCTTCACCCATGAAAATATCAAAGAAGTGGTTTTGTCTAGCCTTTGAAATGGAAAGTTCAAGAAGCATATCATGCATATTGCACATTTTGACATCTCCATTATACTCTCTATCAACAACTTGGATCAAGCATCTTTCAATGAGCTCGTTCAGGTATTGATACGTTGTCATCTCCAGTGTACTCTCAGGTGAACAGGTTATGAGGCCAAACGACCCAAACATAGCAATTTTTTATCTGGTATAAATATAAGACCGGACCGAAGACCGAACTTATCCAAATTCTCAGACCGCGGACCAGACCGAACTCAAATGAACTGGACCGGACCGGACCGAATTGAGCAGTCTGATCCGGTTTTGCGGTCTGGACCATTATTTGCTTAACCCTATATAGTAGGGTCAACAATTATATAAAGAAACTGAACAGAAACAAAGAAACATGCGAAGCAGCGTCGCATTTTGTAAAAGACAAAAAAAAGGTTTCCGTTAGATTTGGCTGACGGTGTGACCATAGAGGGGTTTTTAGGAATTAGTTTGAAACGAGGGGGTATTCTGGAATTTAAGGGAAAGAGAGGGGGGTTTTGGAAAAAAAAATCTTTTTCTTAGCGTTCTCGTTGTCGGTCCACAGCAGCATTTGGTCAACTCGCTATGCCAGTGTGATGTCTGTCTCTGTCTCTTTGGCGGGCGCGGAAGGGTCAATCCGTATTTTTTTTGGGAGAACAGATGATACGAGTTTCTCGCTAACCCCGAGCGTTTCCGAAATTCCATAATTCCGTGTTCTTTTCATTAAAAACAAAATGATTTTTGGAAATTTCACCCAGGTAACGAGGAGGGAGAACAGTCAATAGCATACATCAAAGACTTTTAGTCCCTACATATATGTCCCAACATGTTTTTGATATGATTCGGTCCCGCAATAAGTGTTTCACAACCCGCATACTTAACCAACAAGCTAGTTGTCAAGGACACCATGTTCTTTTCATAATTCTAGCAAACCGTTATCTACTGTGACTTATGGGGGAGGACAGGGACTGGCAATTGGGTCTGAGTTGAGCGGTCAGGTATAAAATATTTGACTTGAAACCGCCCTTGATCGTGTGAGAAAGGATAATTTTCCTATCTTTGACACATGATGGGAGATTGATTGCTCACTCCCTCCAACCCTTTCTACTGATCCAGAGAAATCATGATGAGAAAGGTGGCCTAGCATTCTAGGATTAGACTATAACAACTATGAGAAATCTTGACCTGCTAGTCTTAGAAATTAAGCCACAATATTATGAATAAATCAATGAATTTGTTTTCAAACTTGGCGTATACAACTTTGATAGTTTTTGGCATGGTTCATGTTTATATTGAATCAACATATTGCTTCTCTCTTACTACTAAGAGTGGATTATCTGGAAAGGAATAAATCTTGTAGTGGTTTTGCTAATGAAAATTTGGCTATTAACTTGACTGTTTTCCATAAGTATCCGAGATTCTCTATATACATACTTGCATCTAACCAGCAATAGCAAAAAAATGTTAACTGCAATAATCAAATGAGGGACCCCGTACTTATTGGATGCCTCCAAATATGCCTTTTGGACTATAAAAGTGACCCCTTCATTCCTAGAATGAAAAATAAGGAGTTGAGGATCATATTTCTTAATGTCAGTTGGAATGCATCCCTTTGTTAGTTCTTCATTTACATGATCTTGAAAGGTGCTATTTGAGTTGTTCCTTCACCTATTGAATCCAACAAACAAGAAGTCTCTATCTGGTCACGATCATAAGAAGATCCTCTACTCTAACTGTTGTATGCTTTATTCAGATTCACCTTGATGCTATCTCCAATCTTTCATATAATGATCTTTTACTTTTTTGGGATCAAATTAATAAAGGGGATTTCTGCATTGTTCATCCTAGATAATCATACTTCTAATTTCATTCCTTCTTCAAGTCTTCAAAGAGGCATAGAAAATCTTAGGGTTGTTGTCTTCATGTTTGAATCAAAAAGATATGAGACTTGGATGAGCACAAAATCAGCTATGCCTGTAATTGAGGTCCTCCTTTTAATTTTAGAAGTTGCTTCCTACAAAATTTCATCATTCGGATGACAAAAACCATTTATTTATGGAGAAAGCTTCCTTCTCTGAGTTTTTGAACATAACAAACCCATCCCTAAGATATTCTAGGTTCCACGAAATGTTCCTTTCTGATGTTTCCTTTGCGTGAGGTGGCCAAAAAGTTGTCACTTAATGAACCTTTAACCACATTGTAGAAATCTTTACAATCTACCTAAGAATTAAGATAAAAGGAAAGGGGTTCACCATTTATACAATGATTGCTAAAAATGTTGAACAATATTATACCCCTAGAATCTTGATATAAGTCTAGGAAGGAAGTCAAATGTAGAGTTGTATCTATTTTGACTCCATCTTATTTTCTCCATGATACTGGTTTTCTCATGTAAACCTTGACCCTTTAGCTGGAAGACATAATTAGCTTGCTGCATTGCGTCATTAAATTCATAGAATGCTGGGATGGAGGCGACCTATCCAAATGAACCCAGAAAATGTCATTTATGTTAACCATGAGTGATTTACAACAAAACCTATGTTAATTATGAACCTCCATATCTTTGCAAACCTTCATAGTTTTATGTGTTTGTCATCTTCATTTCACCAATTGGTAATAGCAGTCTCAATATTTCTTCTTTTATATTTAGCTATGCATTGTGTCAGGTGATCACTTTCGTTAGTTTTCTATCTTCATCATCCTCATAATTGTTCTCTATGAACAAGGAACACTATCTCTAAGCATATTCATTCTTTGTAGATGTATTTTTTATTTTTTCGGACACTATATACAAACATTTTTTAGATAATACAACTCCTGACATGCTAAAATGACCTTTTGTTATCTTGTTGTGTTTAAGATTATCCAACTGATGTTTGGTTTCATTGCGACCTTTTCAGGCTGATGTTTTATCTTTACAACTCATTCATCCCTTTGTTTGTTGGCTTTTTTCATGAAAAAGTTTATTTGTATGTTGTTGGTGCTTTGGCTATGCATATTAATATTATTTATGCACTACTTTATTATCTCTCTTGTATATAAAGATAAAATCTTTTGTTGACGTTATGTTGAATTTGGTTTCTTATTTTATAGGGACTTATTGATAAATATGCATCCATTTGCCTTCATCAAGAATCTGTCCCAGATGGAAGTTTAGTTTGATCATAATCAAATAATTTATTTTCTTATTTATAGATCTCTTTGATGTATTTTATTTTCTTTCTTGTTCTCTTTGCATTCATGATAAAACATGTCTTGTATTTGTTGTCCCATATATGAAACATTACTCAAAATTGGTAGTGTATTGTTAAGTAGATATCACGATAAAATATCATTATATGAATGTTTATGCTATTATTTAAAAGTATGGGATGTTTTGGAATATGGACTAAATTGAGTAATGGGTTAAACATTCTTAATTTAATCATTTTTATGATCTCATATTTATTTATATAACTAGACTCGGGGACAATTTTAGATAGTGATGACCAAGGTTTTTGAAAGCGGGAAGTGTGCGGATTGACCCGCTTGAAGCGGAAAGCGGGAAGCGGACTAAAGCAGGTGCTTTTTGAAAAACAGTTTGCATTGTTTTAAAATTTTTAAAAATTGAGTAACCTTCATACTATTAACAAAAAGAACCATTACTCAACAATCAAGCATTATGAATGATATTTCATTGCATAAAATGACTTTCACATATTAAAAAGGGCACTAATTATAAAAATAAATGATTACAAGTTAAAAAAATACTCAAACATCAAACAAAACTCATAGTTCTCCCTCCCAAAATGAGTAAAAACAGAATCATCATGTACAGATGCATTAAATAGGTATGAATCATATTACCTTCAATTAATAATTAGTTTTAATCACCAATTTAGAACATACGAATTCATTACAAAATTCAGAAGAAATGAGAATATGTAGGCACTAGGCACATAGACAGTTTGTTACAACACAATGAGAATTATTACAACTAGAAGAAGTAATGGAGTGTGGTGCATGTGTACTAAAATGAAGCGTGTTGAGTCAATTACGTTAGTCACAAACATTGATTATTAATCACTAACATATAACTAGTACACATAAGACGTCCTTTCATATAAAAACCCGAAGCTAGATGTTTAACTTAGAGAAGCGACCAGTAGAAATACTAACTTGTTGACGTAGAGAAAGCTTTGTAAGCTCTATTCTTGGTCCTTGTTTCCCCTTCGTTAACTTTGTCGTCTTAATGAGGGGTTACCGAGCGCTTGTCAAACTATAGGCAGACTCCAGGGATGCATCTCCTCCTCCTTTCGAGATACTTTCCCTTCAGTCGCCAAGGATCAACTTGTTTAACTCCAAGTGATTGTCGTTGTTGGTGTGTTTTGTGCAGTCATTGCTTCTCCTTTATGAACAGACGACGACACCAAGGCTAGGGATGGATTCCCACTCCCAATCGGTAGCCAAAAGGCCCGTAAATACCATTTCCTAGCGACATTATTGTTGTCTTACATTTTCTATCGGGAAGTCGATGGGTGTTGGGGTTTAAGGGGCTATGTAATCATATAATTACATTTACAATAGATCCACATTTTGCCAGAAAGCGGCTGAAGCGGGCCGCTAAAGCGGGCCTAATTAAGCGGGTTGAGGCAGAAATTTATGTAAAAAAGCTGCCACTTTGGTTCAAAATGCCTCAACACCCGCTTCAGCCCAAAAAAAGCAGATGCCCCTTCCATAAGCATGAAACGGGCACTTAAGCGTGAAGCAGGCCGCTTTTTTAATCACTGGTGAAGGGTTCGGAACATTCAATGCATACTCAAAGTTTAATTTTTTACAAAGTCCTAGACAATACACGTCGAAGAAACTGCCAACTCAAGAAAGACTCTACGCTAAGATGATATTTTCTGATGCTTCCTGGCGATGTCTGCAATGAACCTTTGGAAAGTGTGGTCTTGTCCTTTTCACTTGCATAGCTTCTATGACTACTAGCAGAGTGCACGTGCTAAGCACGTGAAATTTTGTTGAGTAGAACATTGATATAACATATATGAAGCGTAACATAAGTTTATACAAATATGTATACACATTCACATTTACAACTAAAATAGATGCATACATTCGCTATGTATGTCACACCATGAAGTTGTTGGCCATGTTATTCATGACTTTTATATGCTATATTCTCAAACTTCATATATGTGTGACTCCTACCTTCAGCCTGCATAATGAAGTGTAGTCCAATGTTAGTGTATAAATGAAGATAATATGATTATTTATGATAATTTATATTGTTCATAAATGCTGACCTTTGTAGAAAAGTCATCCTTCATACTTAAATTATCCCTACGGCAGATAATATTTCACTATAGACTATATTTCTTGTTGTCGTCGTACTTGTTTCTTCCATAAAACATGGTCTAATCAGAACTTTAATATCTTCATGAGATTTTACTCTAGATAAAGCCACATACAATTGCCCATGAGAGAAAATAGGTTGTGGCAGATATATTCCAACTTTCTCTAAAGTTTTCCCTTGTGATTTATTGATAGTCATCGCAAAACACAAGCGTATTGGAAACTGCAGTCTCTTAAAAGAAAATGGAAGTTTTTCATGGTCCTTTGGCATCAATGGAATTCTAGGGATGAATACTCTTTTTCCTTTCTTATGTCCAACTGCAATTTCAGCACAATAATATTCTTTTTAAAATTCTTACAAATAAGTCTTGTTCCGTTACAAAGACCTGAGAAAGGATCAATATTTCTAAGTAACATGATAGGGCAAATTTTTTTTAGAACCAACTTGTGAGGTGGAAGACCAGAAGGAGTTAAACAATTCAGAAATTCTTCTTCTTGAAATTGATTGGTGTTATCAATTGCTGAATCAAAGCTGAAGTACTCTTTCTTGTCTCCGGGAAAAATATCAATTAATAGATCATTAATCTCATCAACAAACTCATTTTTTGTTGTTAAAATTGCATGGTTTGTAAGTGAGCTACTATTGTCCTCAATGTCCCTGAGCCTGGGGAATACTGATTGTATTAGTTCAAACTTTGAGGATGTTTCATCAGTGAATGGGATCACCATGAATTTAGGAACTTCAATTTGATCACCATGTATAAGTTTCTTCGTTCCATTTCCAACTTGAAGCAAATACTTAGAAAAGTACGGGTTCAATATAGCCTTCATATTTTCTTTTAGCTCCAATATTTCTATATGTTGCCATAATTTTGACATTACAAAGCTTGATGTTATAGTTTGCTCCTTACCTCCTTGTGGTACAACGAGAAGTATTTGCCTAAAGTCTCCACCAAATACAATAATTTTTCCTCCAAACAACTTCATATTTCCCGTCATATCTTTCAATAAAAGATCTAAAGATTCAATTGCTTGTTTTTTTTTCATAGAAACCTCGTCCCAAACTATAAGATGTGTTCTTCGAAGTAACTCACCCAGACTACTTTGTTTTGAAATATTGCATATCTTTTGTTCTTCAGTGTTCAAAGGTAGTTTGAATCTTGAGTGTGCAGTCCGACCAAAAGGTAGCAAAGATGCTGCCACCCCAGAGGATGCATTTGCAAGGGCTATTTGGCCATGTGACCTCACTTCAGCAAGTAAAGCACGATACAAAAATGTTTTACCAGAACCTCCTGGACCATCAATAAAAAATATTCCTGGCTTTCCACTATATAGTCGATCAATTATAGTTATGAAAGCATTTGTCTGATCATAATTAAGTTGTGATACAGCCAATATATCTTCATCAGAAACAATAATATTCAGTTCCTCCTGAACATCTTTGTATAACTTCTCATGTTCTTTTTCAGCAATACATGGCAAGTTAAATTCAGACAATTTCTTTCCCAATGACTCCAAGCACATACTAATACACTTCAGAGTGTTATTATAAGCATCCATCCAATTCATATTTTGTTTGCTATAGAAGTCCTCACTCATTGGATTCTTGAATTTCTCCCATAGGTCAATAGGAGTAACAGACTCACAATACACTAATATAGTAGAAAATAGTTGTCGAAGACCAGAAGGCATTTGGAATAGCATTGCTTCAGCAAGACATTCTTCAACATTGTTATTGGAATCTAATAAATTGAGTTTTTCAAGAGCCTCTTGGAATGTACGATATTGAATATCATTTACAGTATTCAAATGATCAAATGATTTTGCACCTTTGACATGATTCAATAAACAACACAAATAATAGTGTTCACCTTCAGTAGGCTTTGCAAATACAATCCTTCCAATAGAATGTCCTTGCTTTCTTTTAGTCCAGGACTTAGAACTTTTGTTCCAAACATAATGCTCAGGAAATTCTTTATACATATAACTTTGAGCTTCCTCATCGATGCAATTTTTTTGAAAATATTCTGTAAGCATTGTTCTTGAAAAATGATCACTCTGTACAATTGTTGATAGATCTTGACTTTCATGGTATGTAACAGTATGCATGTCCTCAAGATGAAGTTGCAAACATGTTACAGATGGATGTATTTCACTTAATGGAAATTGATAAATCCTCCATGCTGCCTCTTGTGGTGACACCCATCTTCCAGATACAAATTTTACAATTTCATCATGCATACTCTTAGCTTGGATATCATCCAGTTGAAAGAATATTCTATCATGTCCTTTATATATGTACTTGTATAGATACTTGACTGCTTTGATCGAAGAACAAATCTCAACATTTATATGACAGTTGTACTTAGCTAATAAGTAAGGATTATATGGAACAATCCATTGGTTGTCAATTATTCTGGAACCAACTGTTGTCAAATGAGTAGTTGCTCTTCGTCGATATAAAGGGTAGGAATTTTTTGCTTGTGTTGTTATTGAGCATAAATCCTTGGGGTAATGCTTCTTACATCTCCCATTCTCCATACATATACTATTCGGGTTTAAGGCTCCACATGGACCATGCACCATATGCTTTAATACCATGTTATGTAGATGTGGATTCAATACCTTTTCAGGTATTTCAGCAGAAACATACTGATCATATACATCTGGAGTGGTAATCTTATGACTCTTTTCCAATATGATAAGAAAATGTGCATGTGGCAATCCTCTTTTTTGATATTCTATGACATATACATAAGCAATAACATGGCCAAATAGATCTCTTTTAAAAGATCAACCTTTAATTCTTCTAGTTTTGCTTTAAACACTCTAGCAATCAGATCTGGCCGATTTTGTCCTTCTTTAAAACATAGTAGTTCTTTTTTTACTTCATCCCATGATGGGTTGCATGTAAAAGTCAAAAAGATATCAGGTTTTCCATACTTCTGAACTAAAGCCATTGCATCAAGATAACGATGTCTCTTATCTCTAGGACCACCAATAAAAGAAGCTGGAAGAATAACCTTCTTTCCAACCATACTTCCATGATTTTGTCCCTGATTATAACTATCAACAATTCCTTGATATAGGTCAGCCCGGATTTTCTGTTGGTCTCTTCTGATATAGTCCAAACGACTACTTTCAAGTTTAATGTACATATCAACAATGTACTGTTGTAGAAGTCTACCAGAACGCAACAGAAATGTGTTGTCATTGTCTCTGATTTGAAGTTTATAACAATAATATTCCCGACATGATACAGTCTTCCTTCGTTTTTGTTTATTTTCAAGAGCTGCATATAAAAAAATGTTATAAGTTATATAGTATTTTAAAGGGTATAAATATTTCAAGTTTAATTAATATACCTCTTTGCTCTTGTTGAAAAAGTGCATCTACATCGGTAAAATTCAAAAAATCAAATGTTGTACCACTAATCATCCATTGTCTGGTTCTTTTATCTCTTCGTGAAATTCCTTCGTGCCAACCAATTTCACCTTGTGGGAACAACAATGGATATTGTAAAGGATCATAACATCCAAAATAAGAATGGATACAATGACTATTGCCTGTATGAGTGTAAACACGAATATCACGTTGGAAACGTGCATTGTCGTTGTCTGCATCTTCACTTTCAATCCAAATTGCAGCAACTTGTGAAGAGGTTGGTGTATTTTGAATACCTTGATGCACATTTGGATTTGACTTAATAAATATCTGAATATTCTCAAGATTTCCAAGATCCTTTAAGCTTCGAAAGAATTTTGAATAAGGATTTTCTGATAATGCATTGATCAACACTCTGATGATATCCTCCTTTAATCTCGAACACTGGTGTAATCGATTTTCTACTTCATGATCAGTGTCATAAAAGTACAACTGCAAGTGCGACGGGTGTCCATCCTCTGGTGTCATTCTGTTTATAAAATGATATATTTGTCCTTGCACCTTGAATGTATATATTCCTTTATTTCTCTTTGAAAGTTTTCTATCTTCATTAACACCCATGGATGTAAAAGCCAATGTAATATTATATGTCCTTACACATTGTCTGAATTGAACCGCCTCTTCATCTGATGAGGTATACAAACGACGTAGCTCTACAGATATATCATTTGTAGTTAAGAGAATTTCTCCATCATAACAACAAAATGTCCTCACTTCATATGGAAATCTCTTTGCACCACATTGGTCACAATTTTTACACTTGGGAAGAAAATATGCCTCCTTAGGTATTACTAATTCCTTTACAAATCCTTTTGTGACGTGTTCACATTTCTTTTTCATTTGTGATGATAAGGTCGAAGTCAAATTTGTCTCAATGACACTCGACGTAGATCTGACTTCCCATGTACCATGAATATTAGACAATAAAGATTCTTCTAAATTCTCAAGTGATGAAGTTGCTTGAGTTGACGAAATTTCCATTGAGCTTGTATGTCTGGGAGCCATGTTGCATTGTTCAAGTTTTCTCTTTGCATAATATTGTCTTTTGTTTTCAAGCTTAATCACTTTCTTCGCATGTGAAAGATTGGCATAGTACTCTCTTTGCCTTTTTCGTAATAACGATTTGTTTTCCTCTGGTAGCTCTGAGTACTTCATCCTAAAAATAATAATTCTTGTGATATATTTTTTGAATCTTATCTAATCCTATTATTAAAAATAATTTGTTAGATTTAGAAATTATAAAGAAGGCATCTTGTTAGGTCTAGTTTGGTCGGGTGTTTAGGTGCTCGTAATGTAAAAATATGCAACGAACTTCAACACTACCATCCGACTACAACCTATCAAATAGACCATTAGTTAATCTATTTGCTAAAAGTTGTAATATTCGGTGAGAATGCTCACATTCAAACTTTTATATGAATGCTCAATTTGCAATACAAAAATCTTTTGTTCAACATTTAGGTTTTGTGAGTGCGCTAAACCCGATCTCTAAAAGTAAAATGGGACACCAATAGAGTAGTAGAGTTCTTTTTCATTTCTTTATAACAATTTCCTGAAAAAGCAAATGATTATAATAATTGAGTCACTATGAGATAGCAGTAGTAGTCAAATAATTAAGATAATGTCCAGAAAAAGCAAATGATTATAATAATTGAGTCACTATGAGATAGCAGTAGTAGTCAAATAATTAAGACACACACATAAGTTCTTCTTTCACATATTAATAGCATAAACTTCAATGCTTCAGTATTGAACAGTGTGCCCAACCAGTTCCTCGCAACTAATATGCTTAAGCTTCGATGTGTTTTATCATGTCTGCCAACCCCATATTTATATTAAGGAGAGTATGGTTTCCGTGTCCACATAAACATCTCTATTAAAATGGTAAAATTGTGTCTAGTTAATAACTAACATGATTTTGTCAGCTCAAAGGTAAATTGAATATGACTGATGAACAATAATTGTATGAGTATTCAAGTTTTAACCTGCAGACACGGTAAGGCAGCAGAGACACAGTATGCCCGCAACAACGAAGTATGCCCGCAACAACAAAAGGTAGTCCATGTAATTGAGAACGAAAGCATAAGTAAATAATAAGAAAAACATACAAAACTTTCCATTCAATTATTTCAGGACATAGTTAGAAAAGATAGACCTGTACAACTGCTTTATTTCAGGATAAAGCTAGAAGAAAGTAGATCTATACAGCTGTGTAACCATGGAGAAAACCTATTTCAGGAAGAAAGTTAGAAAAGCAATGCAAGACATTGATAAAAAGAAAAGAAAAGTTGTATAAGACAGTTGTCGGGGTACTGTAAGCATGTGATGTACACCACTATAATCGTAATGGAGCAAGGCATTCTACTAAAGTGACATCAAGCATATCATCTAAATCATTGAGTTATGAAAATTTTTGAGAAGACAAAGAGTCGGTTCAGATTGTCTGTTTTGAGGTTTCATTGCATTTCTCAAGTCTTCTCCCTGCTTAGTTTTGTCTTTTCCTTTCAGGCTTAGCTGCATTTTTCTCTCCAGAAAGGTTAGCATACTAACTTTTTTGCCTTTTTTGCAATATATATTTCTTTACCTATATGAAGTGAATTTAAAAATCCAAAAGTTTTTAAATAGTTATTAGTACTTAGTATATGTTATAGAAAAAAATGTTTTGTTTTTGAAAATCATGAATGATTAGTGAAGGTGTCCTCAATCCTCAAAATGTGTCACACATAGACATGCTTATAATTCAGAACTATCTAGATTCCATTTAAGTAACATCCCATCACACCTATCTCAAAAATAACTATAAGAAATTTATCATTGTGTTTTCCTCACCGTGGATCGCATACGCTCAAGTTGATCCTACTACCAATGATGCGCAGATGTTTTGAACAAAGATAAGATTCTTTGATGATGTGTCTCAAGAAATAGGACCAAACAATACTACTATTATATATAAAGTCCTTTCCTATTTTTATGGAAAGAGTCCTTTTCTATTTTGTCATAGACGCATAATACATACGGGTAGCAGCAGACCGAAATAACAAATCTAAAATAAGATGTCCCATTCCCACAAGTAATATATTAAAACTTTCTATATGGAACACAATAGATAAGGCTGGCTAACGCATCTCCAATATGATAGCTGTGTTACATCAGCTTGGATGAAGCCGTGACAGATTACTGTCATCATCAGGTACATGTTAAACTAAAACTAAACTGGCATTATTGCGCGTGTGAAGTCGTCTATGTAATGTAATGCTCTTTTGGCATCATTGAGATACAAAGATCAGTTATCGGCTGGCTGGAATATTATATTTTAAGTAATATTTGTGGAACTCAAATCCAGAGCATTTGTCCGCAGTAAGCAGCATTTGCTCGATCGCATCCCAACAATGCCACTGCCGACACAGCGGCACAGGTATGGTCGCCGCATCAGAGAAGGTCCTTCCAGGAGACTCACCCCACACCAGACTGGAGTACATGGTCAGGGTGATGAGTCTGCTCTGTGAATGAGAAGCAAGCCAAGGGACCAGCGATTTCTTCTGCCTCGGCGGGGTCCACCCTGACAGACCAGTCTCAAATGCGGCGGAAAGGAGCACGATAGTACTGGTCAGTGTGCAAAGGACCCACTTACTATTAACGTTCGAGAGTACTGGTCATCTTCATTGTTAGGAACCATACTAATCTAGAAATAAAGCAGCATGCAATCACCCAGATACGTATTCTCAAAAGACATGAATCCACAAGGAATATCAGAAAAAGCATAATAATAGTCAAACCTCATGCTTTCCGGCAGTATTCAAAGTAGATTGTGATCACAGAACTCTGCTCCGTAAAAGGTAATCAATGCTTTTTCACAGACCAACGCTCTTAGAAACAGGAGAGATTTCGTAAAAAGTCGCCTTTAGCTTGCTAAATTAGAATTTGCATGTAAATACAGAACTTTGATCGAGAAAGGGAACAAATGCCTTTCCATAGAAGAATGGCGCAGGAACGTGCAGCAGATGTCTGAAGTCCAAAACCAAAAGTAGAGCAGTGCTCAGAGAAACGGGATGAAGGATTTTGACAAAATCGGAGTTTAGCTTGCTGTATAAGCATTCGAAAGAGTAGGTGTTGTCGGTAACATGGTGTACGTAGTATAATGTGTTGGCAGCTGTAGCGTAGGGACCACTTTGTGTTTATCTTCACACCCTGCAGGACTAACAAATCTGGCCGTATAACCAAGCAGCCAAGTAGCTAGACCGACAGGCAGCTGACTTCCTTTTCTTATAGGAAAGGTAGATATAGGCAGGGACCAGCTTCTCCCAGCTTCTGCTCGACAGGCCAAGAGGCACGGTTATTGACCAGTTCAAGTGGTTGCTGTAAAAAATTGATAATAATGAAGGCCTGAAACTTTTAACCAACTGCCTTGCAGCTTGAAAATGCCCCAAGAGATCCTCTTTAGCAATACAGACCCGAACCTTCTGGCCTTGGCTGTCAACCTTTGCAAATGGACTGATAATCATAGAGATCCGAGTTTGCTATTCCAAATGAAAAAGAATAACATCCTACACTAAGATCGAACCCTTGCTGGCGTCCTAACAGAGAAGATATTGTTTTTCTGGGATTTTCAGAAATGTGGACGGCCATCCTGTAGCTATGATCGCTAGATCAGTAGTGGAAGCTTGTCTTCTTTCTCAGTTGAATGCTCTGTGATTCTGTTCAGCTTGGCAGCTGTGGTGGCCATGAAGATTAACAAGCTCTCAGTTTGTTCTGATGCTCTCTATGTGATTGACAAAATCAACAATAACGATGGAGGATCCAGCCCGCTTATGTTTGTGTTCAGAAGAACTGATGAATTGAAAGTTTGTTTTGAGAATATAGCTTTCTGCAATGTTGCTAGAGAAGACAATGTTGATTTTGGGTATGATTCGTACACTATCACAATTTTCCCATGGTATATTCCCAATTTCTTGATATGATTTGGTCCCGCAACAAGTGTTTCACAACCCGCATACTTAACCAACTAAGCTAGTTGTCAAGGACACCATGTTCTTTTCATAATTCTAGCACGCGACTTATGGGGGAGGACAAGGGTTGGCAATTGGGTCTGAGTTGAGTGGCCATATATAATATATTTGACCTGCAACCGCCCCAAAAATAATTTCAGGTCATACTTGCTCGACGTAGATCCGACTACTATTTATGAGTTTGACCTAATGGACTCCGTGGACTCAAAAATATCATATTATATACAAACCTAAAAAACTAAAAAATACAAACTGAAAAACCCAAAAATATAAATACAAAAATTAGAAAAATACAAACCCGTTAGACCCGAAATTATTGTGATTATTGGTTAATTATTGGTTTGCAAGCAAAAGACTTGTATAAACTATCATATTTTTATATTTGATCCTGGTACACTAGTACATTTTTGGCCTCTAACATCGCTTCCGATAGCGTCACTTATATTAGAAAGACCGACCCAATAAGCTAAAACCGAAGCAACAAGTCATTAGAAAAAAATTCGGGTACCGCTTATAGCTATTGGGTCGGTTATGTTAAAAAAATCGACGCTAGAAAAGACCCGTGAAAATCATAATTTTCACAGCACACATAAACATAGCATCGGTTTTATTAGAAAACCGACCCAACATGCTTTCCGCGGAGAAAAATTGGTTTTCTGCCTTCGCGCGCTGAGCTATAGGGTCGGTTATTATAATAAGCGGCCCTAGTAATTGTCAAGCCCGAACTTCTTCGGTCAGTTTTTATAGATAACCGTCCGCATAGCTTCAAAATTTTGGGGACTTCTCGGGTCGGTTTTAGCAATAACCGTCCATATATGTGCGGTTTGGTTCGGGCACCGATTTTTTCTCGGGTCGGTCGTTTTCTAATAACCGTCCCTATAGGGGACCTGTTGGGTCGGTTGTCTAATATAACCGACCCTAGAAGTCAGAGTAAAATTAAAACTCTTCCACGCAGCACTCTCTCTCACAACGCTCACAACCGGCCGCAGCTCGCAGCTCTCAGCTTGCTCTCACCTCGCCGCCCGACTTCCCGAAACTCTCACCTCGCCGCCCGACACTTCCCGGAGCTCTCTCTCTCTCGTCGCACCTCTCCTCCACTCTCGTGCCGCGCTGCGCTGCCACGATCCAACCTTTTCCGCCGCCGCCAAGGTCTCGCGCGCCCCCTCCAAAGACGCCCCCGCCGCCAAGGTCTCGCCGACGCTCCAAACCTTTGTCGCTGCCACTTCAAAGTTGTCGCTGCCGCCATCTCAACGATCTCTCCGAGGACGCCCCCGCCGCAGCCAAGCTTCACCGCCGCAAGGCCTTACGACGCCACCACCTCCCCGAACAGATAGGTAAGTTCATTTTCCATTCCAAACTCTCTTCTTTTGACCTAATGTTGGAGTACCATGGTCGTGCTAGATAGCACGATATTCGTGGCTGTGCTTTGCACGGCCATGATTGGTGCCACGACCTGTGCTTTGCACGACCATGCTTGGTGCCACGACCTGTGTGCTTTGTACGGCCATGCTTGGTGCCACGACCATTTTGGCCAAAATTTTTAGTTTTTAAAGGTTATCACCACGGCTGTCGTGAACGACCACGACCATTTTGAGTATGGAATGGTCAAACTTTTGATTTACTATTATCTATTATGAAAGAGCATGCATGATGTTTAACTTACTTCCTTCTGTTTATATTTGTCAAGAGCACCTAATTGATTATTCAATTTAGTACATATAATGAATGTTTATCTATGGAAGTACTCTTGATTTGTCAAGAACACGCAATTCATTTTATTTGACTAGTAAACCAACCAATAATAAAAACATGTAATCTTTTATATCTACATTTTATTATCAATCACATATGTAATCATTGTATACAATCTAGAAATACGAGGGTAGACATTGTGTAGTTTCAGATTGACACTTTAGGGTTTATAGATGAGACCATCGATGCATAAATATGACAATAATACATTTATATATAAAATTAGAAACCCGTTCAAAATTTATTCATTAGGAGTAAATTTTGGATAGTCCCCGATATGGGACTATTTTTGGATATTTAATCTCACTTAGGATGTAACTATGTAATGTATGTTTAGTTTTGAAGAAAATTTTAGTAGTATTTCCTCATTTGTTCTCTGGGTACATATGTGAGTGGTTATTTTCCTTTTACATTGATGTACTTGGAGAACTAAGGGGAAATGTTGTTGAAATTTTATTGAAAACTAAACATACATTATACAATTACTAGTGAGGTTAAATATTCAAAAATGGGATAGGTGGTACCCTTTAGTATAAAAGTAATGAATTTCCTATCAAAAAAACCTTACAGATTATAATATCAATATTAAATGCTCAGTTTGATAATTAATTTTAATGTGATCTAGAAAATGGATCGAAGTTGGATGTCTATCAAGAACCGTTACAGTCTAGAGTTTACCAAAGGTGTTGATGAATTTATCAGATTTGCTGAGGAACATAGGAAACTACCTACAGATAGGTTCTATTGTCCATGTAGAAATTGTGGTAACAATTTGAAAGTTGATACTGTTGAGGAAATTAAGAATCATGTCATATGCAATGGGATCATACAAGGTTATAATGAATGGTATTGGCATGGAGAGAAACTTAATTATGGATCATAAAATGTCGATATTAATAGTGGTGACATAGAAGATATAGATAATGATGTTAATGTCAATGATGAACCGATTCAGGATGACCCAATTTAGGATGATATGGTTGATGAGATGCTACGTAGCTGTCAGGACAATGTCATTGATCCACATTCTTTATTTGCAAACATTGTCCATGATGCTGAAAAACCATTATATAAGGGTTGTACTAAGTTCACGAGGTTGAGTGTTGTGATGCGATTATATACTCTTAAAGCTCAAAATTGGTGGAGTGATAAGAGTTTCACTTCATTGTTGTCTTTGTTAAAGGAAATTCTTCCTGAAGGCAACAAGCTTCCAATTTCTACATATCAAGCAAAGAAAATAATGTGCCCAACGGGAATGGAGGCTAAGAAGATTCATGCATGTCCAAATGACTGTGTGTTATTTCAGAAGGACTATAGTGATTTGATAAATTGTCCAAAATGTGGTGCGTCAAGGTACAAGACTACAAATTCATCTAAGGCTAAAAATGGCTCTCCTGCCAAGGTGATGTGGTATCTACCAATAATACCACGATTTCAACGCTTATTTGCTAATACAGAAGATGCGCAAAATTTGTCTTGGCATGGGGAGTTAAAGGTCAATGATGATGGCGTCCTACGACATGCATCTGATTCACCACAATGGAAGAAAATTGATTTATTATACCCTCAATTTGGTAAAGAAACAAGGAACTTAAGACTTGGACTCTGTACAGATGGAATGAATCCATATGGTACATTAAGCAGCCAACATAGCACGTGGCCTGTTATGATTATTATATACAATCTTCCTCCTTGGTTGTGTATGAAAAATAAGTATGTCATGTTGTCAATATTGATATCAGGGCCCAAGCAACCTGGAAATGATATTGATGTTTACCTTCAACCTCTAATTGATGACCTAATGAAATTATGGGAAGAAGGTGTTATGACATATGATGCTTCACGTAAAGAGATCTTTACTTTGTGTGCTATGTTGTTTTGCACGATTAATGACTTCCCAGCTTATGGAAATTTGTCTGGATATAGCATAAAAGGATACAAAGCATGTCCTATTTGTGAGGAAAGTATTGATTCAATTTGACTGAAACATGGTGGTAAAATCGTATATCTTGGTCATCGGAGGTTTCTCCCATCAGTGCATCCTTATCGAAGGCAACGCAAAACCTTTAATGGGTCAACTGAGGAACAAAGTGCTCTTAAACCTATACCAGGAAATGTTGTATATGATAGGGTGGAACATATTGTTAATGAATTTGGAAAGAGTTCAAGTAGTCGTACGCTCGCATGTGACAAATCTCTATACAAGAAGAGGTCAATATTCTGGGATTTTCCTTATTGCAGGTTGTTCTAAAATGGCAAGTGAAGATGAACATTCTGATCATGAGCATGAGGATGCTAGTGGTGATGTTAAGAAGAGTAGAGGTCCCACAGTGATGCATCAGCTACAAGAGCTTAGGGAAAAAAGGGAGAAATTGCCAATCCAGTTTGAAAGGGGAGGAGTACCTATTGGGGAACACACTAGTACTTTTAAGCATTATGTAGGGGCAACCGCACGCAGTAACGTGCCAATAGATATCGAAAACTGGCATGATGTTCCTATTGGCTTGAAAGACCTCCTTTGGAAAGATATATCTGTGAGTTGAATTTTGATACTATATTATCTTGTTTTTTTTATTAATTCCAGTTTTTTGTTTTGACATATACTTTTTGAAATAAGATTATTGTTTCATTTGTATATAGGGTGTTTTTCATTTAAATGAAAAAGACCATAGGAAAAGAGTGTTGCAGCGTTGTGGTGTACGATGGAGGGCATTTAAGACCTATCTCAAAAATGGTTATATAGATAATCCTAATCAAAAGAAGAAAGTAACAAATGTATATATTTTTATAGATCCTAAGGTGTGGGACAGATTTGTTGCACAAAGGAATTCAGAAGAGTTTCAGGTATACAATTAATGTTTATATATATATATATATGTTTGCCAAGTTGTAAATTGCAATACCTCATTTTAAATGATCAGGCTATTCACGAGGCCCAAAAGGAAATACGGGCCAAAAATGTGCATAACCATCACATGGGATCCCTTAGTTATGCCCAGCGCCGAGAACAACTGGAGAAGCAAATCTCTTCTGGATAAGGGTCTAGCACAACTCAAGTTGAGTGTCCACCCCGTTATAAAATTTGGCTTGATGCTAGAAAAAATAAAGCAGGTGAAATTACCAACCCTGCAACTAAGGAGGTGGCACAAAAGATGGTAAGTTCATCACAATTAAGTAATTAAAGAGTAGGATTTAATAATATCTAATTGTTTGTGATTTAATATTTTCATTAAATATGAATAGGATGATCTCTAATTGTTTCTGATTTAATATTTTCATTAAATATGAATAGGATGATCTCTATGAGAAAAGAAAACAAGAAAAGTTCATACCAATTGGACGCATGGATGAACTATCAGTTGCTCTTGGTACGAAAGAGCATCCTGGCCGTGTTAGGGGATTAGGGGTTGGCATAGGATTCAAGACTTATTATGGGCCTTCAGAATCTAGAAGAGGTCGTACAGTTACACATGACGATGTTGAAGCATTAGTATCATAGAAAGTGCAACATATATTGTCTTCATTTCAGCCTATTCAACCTTCTCAACCTCCTCAAACCGTGCGTCTCTCAGATGATGAGGTACAAGCTCGTACTCCAATTGTAGAAGGTCATGGGAGCACTCCCAATGAACCACCACAACAATCTGCAGTAAGTTTATTCTATATATGTTAATATGATATATATATAATATAGTAGGTATCTGGTTTACCGCTTTGTATATAACTTATATTATTTCAACTAGGTTGGTATGAACTGTAAACTTGCAGTGGAGGTTCCAGAGTACAATGTTGTGGCAGCGGGTAAGGTATACAACATCGGTGGTACATTGCATTGTCAATCAGTTTCTGATGACATTTGTCGTGTGTCCATCCATCTTGTGTATGACGGAATGGGGGACAAACCACTACCCATACCTTCTTCTAAATATGGTACAGTTAATGAAGCAGAGGGTGCTATGGTGGGATGGCCTAGACACTTGGTTATCATTGACAAGGTATATCTACATATTTTTTATATTTGACTAGCTACATATATGAACTCGTTTAATATAAGTATGCATTTAATTAATAGGTTTGTAAACCAAAAAGTAAAAATCCTAGTAGTCGTCCTCCTATTCGCAAGCCTTCTTTCATTCCAGAAGCCACATTCGATGAATTGGGAAATAAAAGTAAATGTTTGGCTCGATACTTAGCCAACCAAAGCCCAGGATCACATATGGTGGTCAATTTAACAGAAGATGCAGTTGGGAGGGACTTTGAGAATTTTATTTTTCTTGATGATATTATAGAGTTGTTCCGGTATGATTGGTTAAATACTTCAATATTAGAAGTATGGATAAGGTAAGAATTAATCAATATAGATTACTCGAATATATATATTTTTAGCTTATTTGTAACATATCAAATTTTCACAAATGTTTTACAGCCATTTATATACTGAGATGACAAACTTTGATATAAAGAATGTTGGATTCTTAGTTCATTCAGTCTCTAGTCAAATGCAGACATAAATGGATGATGTGAATGAGTACTTCAGTACTGCATTCAAATATTTTGGTAGTGTGGGAAAGGAAATTATTCTAATTCCTTTTAACGTCCGGTAAGTATTATAATTCAATATAATTCTAATATTGACTAAATTATAATTCTAATTTTTGTTTTCAATATAAATTTACTCAGATCTAGACATTGGGAACTAGTGGTGGTTGTCCCAAAATTGATGACTTTCTATTATCTTGACCCAATGGGAAAAACAACAAGGGGTCACAAACTGAGATTGCCAACTATGGAGTAAGCATAAATTTAGTTTCTAAAACATCAATTGTTATGCTTCAACATGATATTTATACTTAGAATTTTTATTTTGACAACTATAGTAATCAAATTGATTGATAGGGGTATAAAGGCTTATCGTGAAGGTGGAGGAATAATACCCACAAACTTAAAGACACTGACTTTGAAAAATGTCAAGGTAACTACTTTGACTGCTTAGTCGTATATGTAAAACTCTTACAGTAATGTTTTATGTCAAAAATTTATATGTTAACTCTCTTATAGTCTTATTTCTTTATTTGTACAACTCTATTTGTAGCAGTTTACTAATATTAAGTTATAATTCTTTATTTGTAGTGTCATATACAAAATAATGATTGGGCTTGTGGCTACTACGTAATGAAGTATATGCAAACTATTTTGAAAGAAGCTTCACTAGAAATTCAGAGTATAGATAAGGTAATTAATAAAGAATAACATCATAAATTTACAAGTGAGATTTGCATCATTTTATAAAATATATATGAGCATGTGATTTTTTTTGCAGATCTTTACAACTCATCCTTACTCACTTGATGGGTTAAATGAATTCCGAGAAGAATGGTCAGATGCTTTTCTTAATGAAGTTACTATAGCATTGGATTGAATTCATAACTTCATTTGTGTATGTAGATTTGAAACTCTATCAAAATTTACTTTTTGTAGTATGACATTAAATTTAATATCACTTTTAAACTTGCAATCTATCATTTTTGTTAGTATGTGCTATGTGTCTCATTTGAATGAATCTATCTTAGACTTGCAAGAATGTTAGTAAGTTTTGTGTATGAAGATGTCTCAACTCAATATATGTGAATAATTGTTGTTATGAATGTGTGGTTTGGAGATTTACATCAAATCAAAAAGGATTGGACATAAAAGTTTGCAAATGGCTTTGGAATGCATTTTTGGCTTGCATCATTGCATTTGCAAGTCTATTTCTATTGTAGGTTTTGAATTGTGTAAAGAAATTCTGTTTTGCAGGTTGCTGTACTGAAGATTTCTGATTCTGCAGAATTTTTCTTTAAAAAAATGTAACTTTTCGGGTCGGTTATTTAAGAAAACCATCCCTATTGACTTCTTGGGTCGGTTATACACAAAATCGACCTAGCAGGCTCATCCCAAAATTCTACAGCTATTTGAAGACTTCTACGGTCGCTTATGGAGAAAAACTGACCCAATAGACACTTCTTGGGTCGGTTATACACAAAAACCAACCCAGTAGGTTCATCCCAAAATTCTACAGCTACTTGAAGACTTTTAGGGTCTCTTATGGAGAAAAACCGACCCAATAGACACTTCTTGGGTCGGTTATACACAAAAACTGACCCAGTAGGTTCATCTACAGCTATTTGAAGACTTCTAGGGTCGCTTATGGAGAAAAACCAACCCAATAGATACTTGTTGGGTCGGTTATACACAAAAACTGACCCAGTAGGTGCATCCCAAAATTCTACAACTACTTGAAGACTTTTAGGGTCTCTTATGGAGAAAAACCGACCCAATAGACACTTCTTGGGTCGGTTATACACAAAAACTGACCCAGTAGGTTCATCCCAAAATTCTACAGCTACTTGAAGACTTCTAGGGTCGCTTATGGAGAAAAACCGACCCAATAGACACTTCTTGGGTCGGTTATACACAAAAACCGACCCAGTAGGTTCATCTATAGCTATTTGAAGACTTCTAGGGTCGCTTATGGAGAAAAATCGACCCAATAGATACTTTTTGGGTCGGTTATACACAAAAACTGACCCAGTAGGTTCATCCCAAAATTCTACAGCTATTTGAAGACTTCTAGGGTCAGTTTTTTTACCTCTTTTGGGTCGGTTTTTTACCTCTTTTGGGTCGGTTATTTACCTCTCTTGGGTCGGTTTTTTTACCTCTCTTGGGTCGGTTTTTGTTCCCTCTAGGGTCGGTTTATGTACCTCTCTAGGGTCGGTTTTTCTACCTCTATAGCGTCGCAAGTACTGTAGCGACGCCCACCTAGGCGTCGCTTAAAAAATGACGCTGCAGGCTTCAAAAAACTGACCCAAGAGACCAATATTGTACTAGTGGTGCCATAATACCTTTGGATCACTAGCAATCACTATTTTAAAAAAAGAGCTTTTGTCGGTCTTAACAAACCCTATAACCAATACCGACCCATGAAACCTTAGTGAAACTACACCAATTATACTACTTTGAGGAAACATTATTGAAACAACGAGCAGAAGTCAAATGACTTAAAGAAGGAGACAAGAACACAAAGTTCTTCCATGCTTACTGTAACAGCAAACACCGCAACAACATTATCATTAGGATTGATAATGTGGACTCCTCCTTACATTCTACACAAGCCATTACCTTTTACATTGTTCAATTCGACAAAGTGTTGTACAATAGTGAACATCATATGTCATCACACGTGCAACTAGCTAGATTGGGACTACATTTTCCCACCATATTTTGGTCCCTTTTTTACTGACTGAAATTACTAATGGGATGATAAGTCCGGGTCTAGACAAATCAGTGGGTCCATATGGCTTCGATATGTCCTTTTCTCGAGCTGCATGGAAGAACATCAGAATTATAGAGAACGCAGTCTAAATTACAAAGTCATATGGAACACTACTTGTCCACCCAAGGTGCACATCCTCATATGGTTAATATGTCATGATAGAAATCTCTCTGATATGCATTTGCGATCTAAGGATTTTCACAGACCATCACGATGTATCCTTTGTAATAACATTGAAGAATCAGATCAACACCTATTTTTTGGTTGTCATCAGGCATGATATATATGGACCTACTTCACTACAGTCACCACCATTCTTTTCAATCCTCAACTAAACATCATGCATACATAACAGACTTGTGGCTAACACAAACAACCGTACACTCATTGCAACCATCCTCTAGACTCTATAGGTGGAACAAAATAAATGACTTTTTGATAACAACTATTTCTCGCCAGAACAATTGATTCCGTAGGTTCACAATCATTATCGTGACTTCCTTCTAAGAAGGATGCAACAAAGCAAGAAGCACCGACAAGGAGCAATTAAACTAATGCAAGGAACAAGGCGCGCCTAGGAATTTATAGAATCTCACTATTGAAAAGATTTTGGAAGGAAGAGGTAAAAACTAAAATTACAACAATAGGTTGCTTCTATTATCTATCCTCTGAATCGTAGGCTTTTTGGAGTTTGTACTAATGGGTTCCCCCTCCCCAATTTTGAAATACTACTATTATTATATCACTGATGTGGCTATGTTGGCATGTATTTCAACGGGTCATATAGATAAGGGGTCAACACCTCTAGTGTTTTACTCCTCAATCTATTATGCCAAAGATGTTTTATTGATATGTTGGTTCCTCCCCAAGATCATTACGGTTGTAATGAGTTTTATCTATATATTTCATTAATCTTTTTCAAAAAAAGTATTTTTATGTTTGTATGTGTTTAAATTTTTATCGACTTGCAAATACTTTTGTATTTTTGGGTTTGGGTCATTGGGTCAGGTCAAAAAAATCAAGACCCAAACCCATTTTAATGGGGTCGGGTCTGATTTTGTCAGTCCTAGGGAGGACGCATCACACACTCATTTCTATTTCTCATTAGCTGACTAACGGTTGTGTATTGTAGTTTATATAGAAAACCATTTATAATCAACTACCAAGTGCAATATACTACTAAGGTAGTGTTTGGTAACACGATTACGACATTAGAAGACCAAAAGTCAACCGTGGGTAGCTAAAAATATTAGTCCTAACATACCAAATTGACAACTGATACACTATTACATACTTTTCACACTCACCTGTGATTGTCCCACTGAAATTATCCACTAGACCAATTTTACGCAGTAGCTGATCTTAGATGCATGACCATGATTAAGATAATCACATTGCCAAACGGAGCCTAAGAAACATATTCATTCTTTGTAGATGTATTATTGATTTTGTCGGACACTATATACAAATATTTTTTAGATAATACAACTCTTGACATGCTAAAAGGACCTTTAGTTATCTTGTTGTGTTTAAGATTGTCCAGGTGATGTTCGGTTTCGTTGCAACCTTTTCAGGCTGACGTTTTATATTTACAACTCATCCATCCCTTTGTTTGTTGGCTTTTTTCATGAAAAAGATTATTTTGGATGTTGTTGGTGCTTTGGCTATTCATATTAATATTATTTATGCACAACTCTATTATCTCTCTTGTATATAAAGATAAAATCTTTTGTGTTATGTTGAATTTGGTTGCTTATTTTATAGGGACTTATTGATAAATATGCATCCATTTTCCTTCATCAAGAATATGTCTCAGATGGAAGTTTAATTTGATCATAATCAACTAATTTATTTTCTTATTTATAGTTCTCTTTGATGTATTTTCTTTTCTTTTTTGTTCTCTTTGTATTCACAATAAAAGCATGTCTTGTATTTCTTGTCCCATATATGAAACATTATTCAAAATTGGTAGTGTACTGTTAAGTAGATATCATGGTAAAAATATCATTATATGAATGTTTATGCTACTAATTTTAAAAGTATGGTCTCTTTTGGAATATGGACTAAATCGAGTAATGGGTTAAACATTCTTAATTAGATCATTTTTATGATCTCATATTTATTTATATAACTAGACTCAGGGATAATTTTAGATGGTGATGACCATTGTCCAATAGTTGTGATATTTAGCATGCCTGTCTCAATCCTTATATGACCCACATAATTTACATGACTAGGTCATCTTGGGAGAATTGTCTCGTATCTTTATATGAACCCACCTCTAGACCATGTAAAGCCATACCTGAAAGCCGAATTTTTTTTATTTGCATGTTTAAAAAACAATTAGTTATGAAAGAAACACATTTTTATATAATAATATTTTTACAAGAATGTTTAATATATGTAATATGAATATACATTTGGTTGGATTTATTAAAATATATGCTTCAATATATTTATTTTAAGGATCTTTAACTTTTCATTTATGTGAAAGACCATAACCTAAACTAAAGCCATGATAGGTTATGTGGCCTCGATAATGTAGCCAAACTAAAGCCATGATAGGTTATGTGGCCTCGACAATGTTATCCATCAAAACATTATGCAAATCTAGACCCAAGTTTTTATTATTCTAGAACCCAATTTGTCCAATTTGATATTCATCCTTAGTTTGAGGAAGCATAAATATATCTTGAAGAAGGAGATCATTTCTGAACCATATATCTACACACACACACACACACACACAGATATATATATATATATATATATATATATATATATATATATATATATATGTATGTATATTTGTGTGTGTGTCTATATATATATATGTATATATATATATGTATATATATATATGTATATATATGTATATATATATATAAGATGAAATTTATCCTACAGATTCATACATAAGTATTATTTAAAACTTAAACAAAACATCAATCTCAAATCTTTAGTAAGAGCATCAAAGACTTATATCTAACAATGTACATGTGGGATTTGTAAAACTATACATGAAAATATTATTAGATCACTCAATAAAAACTATGGAACAATAATGTTGACCAGTCTTATACTTTTAAAAGGGAAATTATGAAACTAGATATAAGGGGTATTTTTTATTTAGGTCAACTATGTCACAGTAATAAATATTGTTAGAACCTCTTTGTTATATGGGTTCAAGTGTGTGTTGGCCCATTAGGATTTGTCTTGTGTTTGTATGTTTCCCCTTATCCTATTTGTAAGAGGAGATTGTCCTTTTATCAATATGAAAACTACACAAAGGGGAATTTTCTATCATAACATTTTTCGACATGGTATCAGAGCAAGCTTTCATGTGCCACCCCAACCCTGAGAGAGAGAACACAAAGGAGAGGAGCCTTCCCTTGCGTGCAGCTGCCGCCTCCAAGTGTTGCTTTGCTGCCTGTAGGGTTTTCCCATCCCTACTTCTTAGAGTCGTGTCCGTGAGCCATCTCTATCTTCAACAACAAAAACATCTACAAGATCTACAAGGGCCGCCATGACTTTGTCCATACTTTTTTCTAATGGAGTTTCCATATCTATTCTATTTTCCACCTTCATCTACTTTACAATCAGTCCGCACCACCATCATCTAATCTTTACATATCTATGTCGCCTTCATCTACATATTTGTAGATCTACGCCGTCATTGTCATCTATGCATCTATTGAGATCTAATCTGAAATCTTGGATAAAGATCTCCCCTTTCTAGTGATTTTGGGGACATTTCATGCCTATATTGATTTGGCGGAGATCCAAAAGGATTAATCCATCTTTTGTTGTCGCTAACACGACGTATTGCTTCTTGACATGGTACGTAGGCGGTGTTCGTCTTCATCCCTGACTTTGTTTGTAAGATCTTCTTGACCTGACAGAGCATGTTGGTTGCACTTTGACATGACGTGCAACTACGTTCTACCTCGATTCTGCCCTAAGTTTGGTCAACTGACACAATGTGTCATCCTAAGACACGATATGTCTCTTGCTGCTTTCTATTGATGACTTCTTCTATTAAATCGATATGGTGTGTTCCTTCACCAACATGGGGTGTATTGCTAGTGATTCTACATATTGGCGTGCTACATTGTCTATAATTATTCTATAACATGGAGGATGTTTTGATACATCGATACCCCCTTCTTTATCCTTATCAGCGACACTTATCTTTCTTTCCTATAAATTTTAGTTTTCTATTGTTTTCTAACCCCCCATCCTTTTTCGCCCTACATACATATTTCATGCCTCCTCAATACTTGTACCACCCCTCATATACATATTGTACCTAATTAGATCCTACAGTTTTTTTACCTAAACCAAAATTTTATAAAAGGATCCATTTATTTTTCTATTTCTATCTATATGATCGGGTGATGTTGCACCTTAACTCAAGTTGTCAGTGAACCCCTCCACATACTTACCTACATAGACCTTGCCTCTACCATTATTTGAATTTCCACCCCAACCACTCTCTTGACTATTTTTGTGGCGGGCGTGAGGGAAATAATAGAGTATGATGAGTAGAGGGAATAGATGAGAAGGAGGAGACAAGAAGAGGAATTTAGTTCTGCTGCTATGTAAATATTCATGTGACTTTTTCTTCTACTTTTTGGTGTTACTTCTGCTTATATGTGAATCCTTCTACTGTTGTGTAGATTCTTCATGCTACTTATATAGCAACTTTGTGGATCATGTTGCTACTGTGTGATGTTGCTTTTACTTCTATGTGGATCCTTCATGCTACTTTTGTTGCTGCTCTGTGTTTTGTTTGTTTTACTATGTGCAGCTTTTTGCTACTATAATTGATCTATTGACCTCATGAATAATTTGAGAAACTTATTTATCATCATACTGACTGCTTCTCTACTTCACTTATGCTATTTGTTAATTACTATTCTATCTGGACATGTCATTCTTTCTATTTGTTCTATGATTAATGCATTTTTTTGTTTCTTTGTGCTTAAGTGCCATCTACCGTCCATGATATGTTTGCATGTTGAATCTTTGTCAGTGTTGTCCCACATCGACCACTTACTACTATGACCCATCACTCTAGAATGTGATCTCTTCTACTATGATGGATACTTTATGATGAGAGAAGATGATGAAGATTTTTATTAGTGCTTCTACATATACAATATGGAGTTTCATTTAAATTGGTTCTCAGAGTCCTTTATCTACTTGCTACCTCACGCACTGGTCTTCTATCCTGCTATGCCATCTACATTCTTCTACTGTGTGCAACACTTTCTAGTCTGTCTGTGTCGTCCGCATGTTGAATCTTTTCTTGTCCATGTTTTGTATGCATGTTGGGTCCTACTTCTTGTGTTCCATCACTCCTCTGGTCTACTTCATGATGATGGTGCCTAAGATGAATACCATGATGCCTATCTGTTGTTGTTTTCGTCTTCTCTAGATGCCACTTCACAATGATCAAGAAACTCCTTCTACCTACATGCCTACCCTTTGATAGTATTTGCTTGAGGGGAAGTATTTGAATGATTTATCATAACATTTAGGGGAGGAAACATACTTGTATGGGATTGTCTTATCTTTGTAATTTTTTTTAGTTTATTTGTCTATTTGCAAGCTGACTTGGGATTCTCCCAAGCTCTATCTTGAGGAGGAGTGTTAGTGTAACATCCCTGACCTAGGTTATGTCTTAACCCTGGGAGTTTTGCTTAAGCAAGCTAATTAAATCCTTAATTTTATCATGTGAAAAGTAATTAAGGCTCAAGAGGAACTTATGTTTCAATTTTGGTCCTATTTGAACAATGTTGAAGCAATGTTTGCTTAGTTTGGACTAAAGTGCAATTTACCCAATATGAGGGGTTAACTTGCAAATATTACTTGATAAATGTTCCTCAAGTATTTTGGCATCATGAGAATGAAGATGATGCAGAGGAATGGCTTGTGAAAGCCTGAGTACCAAGAAAGAGATGATAAAGCGATGGTTGTGCATTAAAACCTAGTTTTGGTGTAAAGTGCAAATTACCCAAAACCTAGGGTTCAATATGCAAATTACCACTTCAATAAGGTCCCTAATATTTCTTGGCATCATGTAAATCAAATAAATTGAGAGGGGCACCTCATTTGAATTACTTTGGAGGAGAGAGAATCTTAATATTAAAATAATCAAGATTTATGCATAATTGAAACCCTAATTCAATTTAATGCAAAAATAATTATATTAATTGGATTACCCTTCAACCAAAATTGTGTTGGTTTAAAATCAAAAGTGTGGACGTCTTTGTGCCTTGCAAAGGCAATGGAAATATCTATGTGAGTGGAACCCACTCACATTAAGAAAAGAAAAAGAAATATCCACTCACTTATGGGATATTAGTATAATATGATTAAGGTGCTTAATTTCTTTTCTTTGAATTCGTGGATAATGGAAGGGAATTTGGAGATAAGGGAGATATCTTTGCATGCACGAAATTGAGGAGGAAGAGGTGGCACCAATTTTGGGATTAAAAGATTTTTATAAGGCATCTTCTCTCTCATTGATTTTCTTATAAAAACACCCTTTACAAGCCAAATCAAAGGCTTTTCCGAATCCCCTTCTTCTCTTTGCTTGGAAAACGACCAAGGGATATTTGGAGGATCAGTAGGACGACCCCCAACCTGTTGGTAAGCTTCTTGACCTTTGTTCACCTTGATTCCATGGTGGAAATAAAAAATCAATGCATGAATTCTTCTTATCTCGATCCCCTCTTCAATTCTAACCATTCCTTTTCACTCAAAGCTTGAGGACGAGCCTTGGGATAGTGAAAGGAGTTGCATCCACCATTTTTGACGTGAACTTGAAGCTTTGAAGCTAAATTGGAGGTGGGTTTTATAACTTGAACCCTTACTATTGTTATTGCATTCAATTCCTTATCAATTGTTGATCATTTGTTCTTCTTGAAATTCACTTGATCAAATCTATAGAACCACCATGAAAATTTACAGAAAAATATGAAGGATCGTAGCTTGATGATGATGACATCATCCTAAGCACACAACTCCAAAATATCCTAGGCAAACGTTTTCAAGACTTTGGTCCAAACGGTTTCACCAAACAGTTTGGAGACCAAACGGTTTCCAAACCGTTTGGAGGTTTGGATTCTAAACCGTTTAGATGAGTTGACCATTTATATGGGTTGACCATTTGAGGTCAAGACCCTAGTACATTTTGGATGATGATCTAATGAATCCAATTGATTAATTCAATACATGGACAATCCTCAATTTAGAAACCCTAATCGGGTTAAGTTCTGAATTTCCAATTGTTTGATTTGATATTTTGGGTTGATTAATCCAAACGGTCTCAAGACCATTTGGAGATCACCCAAACGGTCTCAAGACCGTTTGGAGGTCAACCAAGACCGTTTGGAGATCTAGGGTTGAGTATGGTTGAGTATTTGAAGACCCAAAGATATCAAATTGAAATGTAATCAATAGCTACATTGATGATCAAATCCAATGATCTAAACCCTAATTGGGTTTCATAGATTTTAATGAATTATGAGGCAAACGGTCTCAAGACCATTTGGAGGTCATCCAAACGACCTCAAGACCATTTGGAGGTCATACAAACGACCTCAAGACCGTTTGAGGTCAGGTCATATCATAAATTAATGATGGTTCACTGATTTCAATTGAATTGATTTCCACAATGTTAAGCATTGATGGTTGCTCGAATTCAAAACCCTAATTAAAGGTTTCTTGATTATAAACCCTAGTTTAATTGGCTTCAAAACCCTAATTGATGGTCTAATTGAGGGGCGATTCAATGGTTCAATTGATAAATGGATTAATGATTCAATTGAGAGACGGTTCATTGATTGGAACCTTGATTTGGTTAAGTGTTGAAAGACCTTTTTTGTCCATTCAGTTTTGAGAGGGTTTGGACCAAACGGTCTCAAAACCGTTTGGGTCCAAATGGTCCCAAACCATTTGGAGACCCAAGCCCATTCGGTTTCAATGCACTTTTTGCTTAAACAGTTTCAAGGGAAAATTGCCCAAACGGTTTCAAACCGTTTAGAGATCAAAGGGTCAAGATCGTTTGGTGACTCAATGTGAACAAATCAATTGATAACTTAATATAATAAAGGATCAATTGACCCTATAATTGTTATTGATGTATAGTAGAGATAATCACAAGGGTTGTACCTTCAAGGCACTAAATGATTAGTAACCCTAGATGAGTTATTTCCTTGAAGCTTAAGTAAGCAAAATCTCAATACACACTACTACAGAAACATCGTTCAACGTCACTTTTAGAGGCGTCATTTTTTTAGTAAAACTGACGTTGTTAACATTAAACGTCGGTTAATAAGGACATCCGACATCTATATTTGAAGACCATCCAGACACGGGTATCACTTTTCATTCAGTGTCGGTTGAAGAAATGAAACTGACACCTAAAGTAGCCTGGGAAATCCAATTTTTTCGAGCAAAAAAAATTGCGCCAAAGTATCAGATACAACGTCGGTGTTTTACCTAATAACTGATGCTGAATGAAGATAAAATTTGTGCTAAAAGTTCCAATATAGGCGTCAGTTTTCTTAGCATAACTGACGTGATAAGGGTGCGCGCGCCGTCCCTGCCAAAAAAATTAGGGTAAAGGAATGTCCAATTGACGTTGGTTGTCTGTGGATAACCGACACTTAATAATAAAGGTGTCGGTTGTTATGGATAACTGATGCCTTTTAGTAACTTAATAGCCCCCACACACAGCGGACTCTTCCCCTTTCTTCTGTTTCATCGATCGATTTTGCTCTGGTTCCCTACTGCTGCTGCATCACCTGCCCCGTGTCGCCGCCTGCTGCTCGCCACCGTCGCCGCCTGTCTCTCCTTCTCTACTCACCGTCGGCACCTCTACTACTGTTGCTCTCCTCGCCGACGCTGTTGTTGCTACTGTTCTCCTCGCCGGCGGTCTCCTGCTCCTCCTGGTCCCCCTGCTCCTCCTCCCACCGATTGCCCTGCTCTCCTCGCCGGTTGCCCGAAGGTACCTGCTCCTGCTCTTCTTCCTCCACCCTCAAGTAGGTACCCTACTCTGCGTGGGATTTCACAACATGCACCAGCGCTAGCGACCGTGTGGGCTGGTCCTCCACCTCTTCTTCTTCCTCCTGCTCCCTCTCCTTACCAAATGGATTAAAGCAAGGCCATGACCGTGTGGGCTGGCCATGGTCGTGGCCAATCCACACGGTCGTGGCCTTGCTTTTATCCATTTGGTAAGGAGGGAGCAAGAAAAAGAATATACATTTGCAATTGAATACTAATGCTTGACCTAATTCTGTAAATTTTGATGCATGTTGATTTAAGATATTAAAACCCTAATACACATTTCACCATAATCTTGAATTAACTATATTACTGAAATCTTGTGATCAATTTATGTAAGATATTAACACCCTAATGTTAAATCTCTGATTTTGTAGTGATGTGTCACCCTAACATCTACATGAATCCCTATTGTATGATGTAGATTGATGATAATGCATGAGCTAGTTTGAAATTTTGAAATCAATTATGAATCTCTCCATCCCTAAGTCATACTAATTTATGTGTAATCTTTATATTGATGATGAACATTCATGGACACTCGAAATGTTGAAATCAATGTTATAGAATGACAACACATATATTTGTTGGCCTAGAAACCCGTCCAAGATTTACTCATTAGGAGTAAATCTTGGATAGTCCTCGGTTTGGGACTGTTCTTGAACACCTAATCTCACTTAGGATGTAAGTGTGTAATGTGTATTTGGTTTTCAAGAAAATTCTGGTAGAATTTCCCCGTTTGTTCTCTAAGTACATCTGTACTTGGAGAACAACGGGGAAATGCTGTCGAAATTTTCTTGAAAACCCAATACACATTATACACTTACTATTGAGATTAGGTGTTCAAGAATGGGATAGGTGGTACACATTTATTATATATAAGAATGATAGCACATGTATTTGTTGGCCTAGAAACCTGTCCAAGATTTACTCATTAGGAGTAAATCTTGGATAGTCCCCGGTTTGGGATTGTTCTTGAACACCTAATCTCACTTAGGATGTAACTGTATAATGTGTATTGGGTTTTCAAGAAAATTCCGGCAACCTTTCCCTGTTTGTTCTCTAAGTACATATGTACTTGGAGAACAGCGAGGAAATGCTGTCCAAATTTTCTTGAAAACCCAATACACATTATACACTTACTAGTGAGATTAGGTGTTCAAGAATGGGATAGGTGGTACACATTTATTATATATAAGAATGACAACACATGTATTTGTTGGCCTAAAGTTTTAACCATGCAAAAACTCTAATCGGTTAACCCTAGACCCTAATCTTGTTCTAATATATACTTGTTTTCTCTTTGATCATAGAATGGATAGATCATGGATGTCCATTCACAATCGCTGCACCCCAGAGTTTATATCTGGTCTTGACCAGTTTATTAGATTTGCCGAGAAACATAGGAAATAACCTGGAGATAGGTTCTATTGTCCATGTCGGCATTGCGGTAACAACTTGAAAGTCAGCACTGGTGACGAAATCAAAAGTCATGTCATGTGCAACAGGATTATACAAGGCTATACAAAATGGCACTGGCATGGAGAGATTTCAAACCCGAAACCAGTGGATGTCGATAGCAGTGCTTGTGTGGAAGAAGAAATTTCCTCTGATGATGTAGATGTGAATGAACCAGTTCCAGTACACATCGTTGATGCGATGCTGGATAGTTGTGGGGTAGAGCACACCGATCCACCTCCCATTTTTAGAAACATTGTGTATGATGTTGAGATATCGTTATACACAGGTTGTACTAAGTTTACGAAGCTTAGCACGGTGTTGAGATTGTATAAGATGAAAGCTAACAATAGATGGAGCGATAAAAGCTTCATGTCATTGTTGTCTTTGTTGAAAGAAATGCTGCTTGAAGGAAACGAGCTGCCAATCTCAACATACCAGGTAAAGAAATTGTTGTGCCCAATGGGAATGGATGCCAAGAAGATACATGCATGCCTGAATGACTGTGTATTATTTCAAAAGCACTATGTGGATTTGAAAGATTGTCCAAAATGTGGTGCATCACGGTATAAATTGACGACTTTGGGGGAGTCCAAAATTGGTTCTCCTACCAAGGTGATGTGGTATCTACCTATAATATCATGGTTTCAACACTTGTTTGCTAATCCGATAGATTCGAAGAATTTGAGGTGGCATGCAGATGTTAAGAAAAATAATGATGGGATCCTACGACATGCGTCTGATTCCCCACAATGGAAGAAGATTGATCTATTGTACCCTGAATTTAGTGAAGAAGTCAGGAATCTAAGACTTGGGCTTTGTACATATGAGATGAATCCGTATGGGACATTGAGCAGCCAACATAGCACTTGGCCAGTCATGCTTGTTGTATACAATCTTCCTCCCTGGTTGTGTATGAAAAATAAGTACGTAATGTTGTCGTTGTTGATATCGGGCCCTAAACAACCTGGAAATGATATCGATGTTTATCTTGAACCTCTGATTGATGAATTAAAGAAACTTTGGGATGAAGGTGTGATGACCTATGATGCTTCACAAAGAGAGACATTTCATTTGCATGCTATGTTGTTTTGCACTATTAATGACTTTCCAGTATATGGGAATTTGTCTGGATATAGTGTCAAAGGAGCTAAAGTGTGTCCTATATGTGAAGAGAACACTGATTCAACAAGACTAAAACATTGAGGTAAGACTGTATATCTCGGTCATTGAAGGTTTCTTACAAAATTCCATCTATATCGTAGGAAGTGCAAAGCATTCAATGGACTGAATGAGGAACAGAGTGCACCTAAACCTATACCATGGGAGGTTTTTTATGAAAGAGTAAAAGACTTTGTCAATGAATTTGGTAAGAGATCACAATGAACTATGGCCACACGGAGTGACAAATCTTTATTCAAGAAGAACTCAATATTTTGGGATCTTCCTTATTGGAGTTCTTTGACAGTCAGGCATTGTATCAATGTCATGCACGTTGAGAAAAATGTCTGTGATAGTGTCATTGGTACTTTGTTGAATATACCAGGTAAGACTAAAGATGTGCTAAAATCCAGACTGGACCTACATGAAATGGAAATAAGGTTAGAATTAACAGAATTACGTGAAATGGGAAATCAGACAACATACTTACCTCCCGCTTGTTACACATTGTCTAGAAAGGAGAAGAAAGCTTTTTGTGAATGTTTGGTAAATGTTAAGGTGCCACAGGGTTACTCATCCAACATCCGTAGATTGGTATCAATGAAAGATCTGAAGTTGATAGGTATTAAATCTCATGATTGTCACACTCTAATGCAACAAATATTGCCTGTGGCAATTCGATCTATATTTCTGAAGCATGTAAGGTTTGCAATCACCAGACTTTGTTTCTTTTTCAATAGTTTGTGCAGCAAAGTTATTGACCCTAATACTCTCGATAATTTGCAAAGAGAAGTGGTTGTTACCCTATGTCAACTTCAGATGTATTTTCCTCCATCGTTCTTTGATATCATGGTACATCTTGTTGTCCACTTGAGTAGGGAAGTGAAAATGTTGGGATCAGTTTTCTTGCATTAGATGTATCCCTTGGAACGATACATGACCATTTTTAAAAGTGATGTTCGAAACCGTTTTCGGCCTGAAGGGAGTATTATTGAGGGTTATGTGGTGAGAGAGGTTATGGATTTTTGCAATGACTTTCTCAGTGGTAATGACACTCCTGGTAATGACAAGAATATTGAGGAGTAATTTGGCAAAGGAATTTTGGGATCACGGGTGAAAGTAATTAGCCGTGAGCAGTTGGAACAAGGTCACTTGTATATTTTACACAACATGGACGACGTGAGTGTTTATATCGAGGAACATACCAATTTCATCAAGAGAAAATATCCTCGAGCCAATACAATGTGGCTTACTAGAGAGCATAACAAGACATTTATTAAGTGGTTTGAAGATAAAGTCTTACTTCAACTATCTCAAACACCAGATGATATTACTGAAACTATCAAATGCCTCGCCTTTAAACCAAAATTGAATGTTATGTCTTATGAAGGGTATGACATTAATGGATTCACATATTACACAAAGTGCCAAGATGATAAGAGTGTCATCCAAAACAGTGGGGTCACCCTTCAAGCGTCGACTATGTTTTTTGCAAGTGCAGAGGATAGGAGTCTACATGAAACTAAAATGTCATATTATAGTGTCATTGAAGACATATGGGAGTTTGACTACATAGATTTCAGAATTCCGCTCTTCAAATGTAACTGGGTTGATAACACCAAAGGAGTTATAGTGGATGAATTGGGTTTCACTTTAGTGAACTTTGAATAGATTGGCGAGAAGGGTGAACCATTCATATTGGAATCACAGGTGAACCAAGTATTTTATATCGATGATCCTGCAAATGATAAATGGTCGGTTGTTCTTCATGGTAAAAGATAGTTCATTGAAGATCCTATAGAAGAGTACTATGATAAGTATGATGAATCCAGTCCATTCTCAGTTGAGTTGCCAACACCAGCAAATATTGAAGCTAATGATGACTTGTATGTGCACAGAGATCACAATGAAGGATTGTTAATTGATAAAAATTTGCAATATTAGAGGCATGTTTCTATTTTTTTATATGTTTTATTTTTCTGAATGTGAACTTTACAATGTGAATGTGAACTTTACAATTTGAATTTTACAATGTAAATTACTTTACAATGTGAACTTTACAATGTGAATTACTTTACAATGTGAATGTGAACTTTACAATGTGAATTACTTTACAATGTGAATGTGAACTTTCAGATGGCTGAGCATTCTCCTGATGATCGTACTGATGATTACTGTGAGGGTGAGGACATCAATTTGTCGCCTCACAATGTAAGTTTTAAAAATATATCATATATTTATATCTACATGTCCATTTATAGTTATATCCTGTAAGTGTGTTTATTTTCTCAAATTTTAGGTTGATGATGCACATGTACCCTCTGAAGCACTTGAGGCACTTGATGAGCAGCACTAAAAAGTTGACAAGAGAAGGGACATCACTATGATGAAGAAGTTAATAGTGCAAAGGGGCAATGGATCCAAACTTGTTGTGGATTTTGATAATGCAGGAAATGCAATTGGAGTGAATCGCAATTCGTTTGTTTCATATCTTGGGTATGTTACTCATAGCCATTGCGGTTGTAAGATAGATTCTTAGCATAAAGTTCCTAAGGGGAAGAAAGACGTAATATGGAAGGATTTATGCGTGAGTTATTATTAATTTGCAATTCTATTTTGTAGATTACTATTTTTTTGGACACTAGTTAATAGCAATTCTATTTTGCAGAGTATATTTGAATTGGATGAAAAGTTGCATCGTAAATGCATGATGCAACGCTGTGGGAGAGTCCTAAGGAACTATAGGACAAATCTCACCTGAGAATACATAAAAGAAGGTGACAAAAGGAAGAAGACAACCATTGAACAGTGGAACTTCCTGGACCAAGAAGAATGAGATGTATTTGTTGCTTCAAGACAAACTGATAAATTCAAGGTATTAGGCGTCACTCCCAATTTAATTAATATACGTTGTATTCACCTATTCAATATTAACATTTAGTGTTACTGACCAAATCATTAATGTGCATACTAACTAGGCCCTCAGTGAGGCGCAAAGAGCAAGGCGTACACTAAATGTGCATGACCACACAATGGGTCAAAAGGGGTATGCAGGCATTTGCCAAAGTCTACAGGCTGAGTCTACTGCTCAGTCTACTGCCACTCAGGATTCCTCTACTATAGGTACCATACCTCTACCTTGCCATGATGTCTGGATAACTGGGAGGCAAAATAAGAAGGGAGAAATAAAGAAGCCTGCAACTGCTGAGGCGGCTGCAAAAATGGTAAAATACAACTCTTAGAGAAATCGTTCGAATATTAATTATTTGTGGTATTTACTTAATTACAATTTTTTGTTTTGGCGATTAGCGGGAGCTGCACGAGCTGAAGAAACAAGGCAAGTTCATCCCTGAGGGCACAAGGGATGAATTGACAGTTGCTCTGGGTAACCCAGAGCATCCTGGACGTGTTAGGGCTACAAGCGCTGGTGTGGGCATCAAAGCATTCTTTGGGCCATCCCAGCGCAAACATGTCCCAAAAGTGGGACTTTCACAAGAAGTGGTAACCTATTCTTTCTTTATAATGTTACTGTAAAAGAGAATTCAATAATCAGAAGCTAACATTTCTTTTATCCATGTATAGGTAGATAAGTTAGTTGATAGGAAACTCGAAGAAGCAATGAGCAAGTGGCAGGCATCTCTGACTGCCACTCAGCAGACAATACTTATGGCGTCCTGCTCTACTCCTACTACAGAGGTTGGGAGTAATCCTGTAGACCCACCACCTAGCACATCCGCTGTAAGTATTTTTATGACATAGTAACTAGTCTTTTCATGATGATATGTTTTTCAGATGATATGTATATATATATATACCATTCTTTACACAAAAAATTGTAGGGGTTGAATTCATGTTGTTTAAAAAGTAAAGAATTTATCATTGAGAAGGCGTTGGCTTACCCATCCCTACCAGGGGAAATGTTTCATGGGTCTCCATTACTAGCTGGTTGGGTTCGTGTGAGCCCGGTACATATATTCCCCAATTGGATGGATCTAACATTGCCATATGCCCACCCAGATTGTGAAACGCTTGGTGAGGCAGAAGGCGGAGTGATATTGTGGCCAAAAGTGGATGTCCTCTATACTGAAACTGTATGGTAAATTTACATTACGTTAAATTGTTAATGTGTGTATATGATGTCAATTGATCTGAAATTATATATATATATATATATATATAGGTTAAAAAGAAGATACCCAGAGCATCTAGGCCTCTACTTCCACCTCCTACATTACCAAGTTGGGTTCCACAGGACCTACCTGTCCTGTTAGGTCCTAACTATAGGGGTATGGCAATATGGTTAGGCGAACATGATATAAAATGCCCTATAACTATTTCTATAGATGCGGATGTTGCAGGTTAATCATATGAAAGCAAGCTATTTATACAAGATATTTTGGAGTTGTTTCGATATGATTGGCTGAATACATCTGTGATAGAGCTATGGATAAGGTGAGATCTTCTTTATACATCCATATACCTTGTGTAGGATCTGGTGATCTGGTTTCTTATTTATTAATACATATGTAATACATGTTTTGCAGCTACTTGGATAAGATATGTGCAGATTTTTCATTCAAACATGTAAGATTTTTTATTCTCCATCTTTGATTAGTCTAGTAGCTAACGACCCTCCGTCAGTTCAACGATACTGTTTTGAGGCTTTTACAAATTTTGCTCAAAATAAGAAGACGTTGATAATAGCTCCATTCAATGTGGAGTAAGTTTACTTTGCTTATAATTTGGACTTAAGAAAATTACATTTTTATTGTGGATTTTGAGTTATTAATTTTTAACTTTTTTACCTTCAATGGTATGCATTGGGAGTTACTAGTTATTATCCCCGAGACATTCACTGTCTATTATCTAGATCCTAAGGGGACTAAATTGAATTCAAAATATGGACACAAAATGAAAATGACATTATTCCGGTGAGAAATATTTCATTTTCCTATCTGTTAACATATGTTATTACATTACTATTTAATTATACAATGTACTGTGTTACATTAACATGTAGGGGTTTATATGAGTTCAAAAAGGCTGGAGGAAAGGTCCCCAGGAAAAAGAACCAGCCAATAATTTGGAAAAGTGTGGAAGTAAGTTCCCGAATGCAATGTATATATTATTTATGTGAACAATGCTTAATTAGTTGTATTTGTATTTTTTAATATTTTGTATGTTTCAATTTATAGTGTGCTACACAAGACAACGAATGGGCATGTGCATACTATGTGATGCGATTTATGCACATGATTATCAAATATGCCGCAATGGACATCGATACCATTCCTGAGGTATTATATATAGTCTCATTAGATAATATAAAATATATCAATCTTATTTATATATTATTAATTATATATATATATCATTCTCTTTGCAGGTGTTTAAAACTGACCACACTATAGGAAAGGCCTTACCTGTACATTCTCCCTATACGACGGAAGAATTAAATGATGTAAGAGAAGAATGGGCAACAACCATACAAGTAGTGGGGGTTTTAACATATAATTGGGATGTTGATAGCGAATAATGACTAAAGAATGATATTTTGTAAATGAATTTCTGAATTATAATATGTGTGAATGTTTCTACATGTCTGAATGTTTCTACATGTGTCTGAGTGAAAATGAATGAAACTGTTGGTTGCTATATGAATGTTTCTACATGTGTGAATGTGAAAATGAATGGAACTACAGATTGCTACATGAATGTTTCTACATGTGTGAAAATCGAATGGAACTGCAGGTTGCTAAATGTGTGAACATTTATGTTGTTAATTTTGCAGGTTTGTGGCATGTTCTTGGTTGATATCAATGGATGTCATAAAACCTGCAGTTCATAACTGAACTGAAGGTTTCTCATCCTACGACCAACCACAATAGGTCTGCAGTCTGACAGGAAAAAAAACTTGCAATAGGCGTCAGTTATTTGTTTAAAACTGACAACAAATGATTACAACGTCAGATAAATAATTATAACCGACGCTTAATGCATGTGATGTAGCGTCGGTTGTCAATAATAATCCGACACTGATGGTTTTGGCGTCGGTTGCCCTACTAGTAACCGACGTCGATTTCCCTAATCAGGTCGGACACCACGGTCGTGTTGGCCACCTCAGTCGTGGCAGCAGACTAGAAACCACGACCGTGCTGGCCAGCACGGTCGTGGAAGGGGGCCATACAACACGGTCATGCTGGCCAACACGACCGTGGCAGCGGATAAGATGGTGTCAGTTATCACTAATAAACCGACGTTGATAGTACCCCAGATGGTGCCCTTTATGTGGCGTGAAGGTTTATGGTGTCATTTTCAAAGCTAATAACCGACACCTATACCCCCCTGCTGGTGCGTTTTTGGTGTCGCACGAAGGGTTGTGGCGTCGATTTGAACCCCGAGGCCTAACGGTTGGCCTTTTAGCGGCGCCCACATAGGTGTCGCATTAAAATCGACACTAAAGGCCTTAAATAACCGACACTAAAGGCCGGTTATGTACTAGTGAAACTATGTCAACTCTAATTAAATGTAATTAATTAAAGGGTTGACTGATCTAATATAACCAAGCGTGATCTAGTCAACACCCTAGAGAGGATGAAAGAGAGAAGAACTCTTACATGTATAGTAATCATGTAAAGGTCAAGAATTAACACCTTCGACATGAATAATTAAGTAATAAGGGTATGATCCTTAATAAAGAGACCATGAAACCCTAATCAAGAAGGTTGTTGAGCCCTAACCTAAATTTAGGGCAATATCAGATGTAACCCAAATCTAGGGTAATGGTGTGACTCTAAACTAGGATGATAACATGAGAAACCCTAATTGAGGTTGATTCCATGAGAATCCCTAATTGAGGTCGATTCCATGAGAAACCCTAATTGAGGGTGATGCCATGAGAAACCCTAGTTGGGATGAATAGTAAACCCTAACTATGGGTAATGTGATGTAAGAATCTAGTGAAGGGTGATGCTATATGCAATCCTAACCCTAATGAAGTATGATAGTGTGTGAAACCCTAAACCCTAATAACGGGTGATGGTATGGGAGACCTAATCCTAATAATGGAATAGTGATTAGTATATTGATAAGGGAAGTACCTAAAGCAATTGATCATAGGTAACCTTTTAGCAAGCAATGCCTTAATTTGAGATAAGTCCATATCATTAAAGATAGTTATACAATTCTAATGGGTGACCCATGCACTACATGATAAAGGTGATAGGTTAGTGGTAAAAGTATTAAGAGGGAAATACCTTAATACAAGGTCAATTGATTAACTTAAGTAAGTTGGAAGTGATGAGAAAAGTGATACATCAAGACATGATAGATATCACATTTAGCAAGTCAGAGTTAATCCAATATACTTGGATAAGAGACACAAGAAGTGTATGTTATGTAAATTGTTCCAATGAAGATTTAACGAATTCAATGCACTTGATAAGTGTTAACTAACATACTATGAGAAAGGGGTTAAGCCAAGATAATGAGTATGATATAAACATACCATGGTAAGGTTGAGAGATGAACTCATACCTTGAATTGATAATCATTAATGATATAAGATGAGAGTAATGATCATGAGTAAATACTTATGCTATTATTGAATGTTCCTAGAGGAATGGACCAATAAATTAGGGATGAACAGATAATATAAATACGAAACCCTAATTTATGTGAAATGGGAAATCCTAACCCTAAATTGGGTAATGGAATGGAAAATCCTATTTGATAGTAAACCCTAATCCTGATAAAGGAATGGTGGTGTTACTATTTTATCACATGATGTGATAAGTGATTTTTATGGTTGTTATCATATGTATCAACCATACAGGCATCAGGATATGATAAGCATAGCTGAATATGAGCTATGATGATTATTTGATATAGATGTTGATTGGCCTTACAAGCCATATGAACAAGTTGTTGCCAAATGAAAAGTGATAAGACACTTTATGGCCTTGGGAGCCATGTGAAATGCTTGTGTAACAAGTATCATGTATACCTCGGTCTGAGGACCTAGAGGTAATAGTTACCTAATAGTTGGCAACAATGATTAGTGATGAACTAAGGGTATGAATACCCAGCTTTGATAAGTATGATAATGATATTGTTGAGAGATGTGAACTTTCAAGAAATGAAACAAGGGACTGAGATCCCAATGTCTTATAAAGACTGAGAAGTAATTAATGATAATATTACATGTTTCTTTGTAGAAATTGTCATAATAATTCATGTATGAGAACTTGACTGATGCTAAAAGAATATACAAATGTACTTAATTTTATCAAGTGAAATCATATCATGTAGAGCCTTGATCATAGATCCATCATCGTCAGTAATTTGGTTATGGTGAAACGGGTGCTTTGGGGCAAAACTCGGAACCCATATTTTTGAATATGTGGGGGTTGATGGGCGAACATATCCTTATGTCCAAATGAGGGTATTGATGGAAGGTAAACATTAAACCTCTCAATCCTTCATTACTTATACCAGAATGGATGTATCACAAATCTACCGATGATTGGGATAGATGCAGTACACATCTCCCAATAATGTTAATGCCAGATCGTTGGAGGTAAACATGAAATCTCTCGATCGCGAAGAGAGTGCAGCATGCCACTGTAACTCTAATAGAGAAGTTGCCAGTATACCCTGGAAAGCTATGTAGCAGAGACACAAGATGTCCTGCATGTGATCTCGCACTGACCTAGATGTGAGAGGTCTTGGAAGCCGACTCTTCCATTGACCTTGTATGGTACCGATTTTGACTTCGCAGTGGTCAGTTGGAGTATGAGCGGTATACCTCATCTCCTCAGGGCATAAGTGTGATTGTAAAATGTAATCAGCCGTATAGCATGTTTGCTTAAGGATTGAATATGGAAATTCATTGGCTGATGTTACATTTATTTTATGTATATCTAATTGATAGATGTTATTCATATCTTTTTACATTCATTGCAAGTAGGCAGATGAATTATAATTCTACCATGGGTAGATGCAATGTTCTCCATAGAAAAGGAGATTATCCTACTATGTTCTCATAATGATCAATACTGCTCTTAATATATAAGAACTCCTGCTCAGTTTTTAATTCTAATAAACTGCAATAATAATGTTTTGGTGGAGAGTTATATCTCTCACTGGGGAAATTTACAATTGTCTCACCCCCGTGGGATCCAACTTTTTAGGTGGACGCGGACAAAGAAGCAGAAACCCTATTGTAGGGAAAGGACAACATCATTAGCATCAGGGACAACAATCATAACTCAGGTGGAGACACTGGCTGTTAAGTTTTGTATAGAGTCCTATGTGTCGTCTTTGTACTCTCAGGTCCTTGGAGTTAGTAGTTAGTGTTTTTAATGAATCGATCTGAGATTTTGGCTTGATGCCTAGAGGTTCTTATGCAGCCTGTATATAATGTTAATAGGGCAGATGATGTTGTAATCCTTGAGAAGAGATGGTACAAGTTATGTACTTATGAACCAAGATGTAAATGTTATACTTTGATTCTTGATGAAAGAGATTTCCTATGTTTGGGTCTCTTTGCAAAATGTTTTAATTTTTAGTGATTTTCAGTAATCTGCTGCAAATGATTCGCTTCCGCTTTAGTAATTCTTGTTTTTGTGAGTTGGATGCAACAGTTAGAGAGCCTATTTAGTTAAGCTATTTAGTCTCTTTGTTATATGGACCCAAGTATGTCTTGGACCAATAGGTTTGTCTTGTGTCTGTATGCTTCCCCCTTATCCTATTTATAAGAGAGGGGGCTTCCCTTCTATAAATAAGAAAAACTACACAAAGAGAAATTCCCCACCATATTGTTTTTCCATAAATACATGTAGATTTCAAATTAGGGCATGTTATTTTCAAGTATGTGTGGTGTAACAATAAGAAATGAATCATGTAATATGTACATAATGAAGAGAAAGAAGAAGAAGAAGAAGAATAAGAAGAAGAAGAAATGATGAAGGAATGAAATGGAAAGGAAGTGGTGTAGAATACATAGGTAGTGGAGAGAGTGATACCTTTTCTTGTCCACAAAAAGGAGGAGCAGGATGTTGTCCTTGCAAATGTTGTAGCAAGACATGTAGAAAAGAAGGAAAAATATTATGTCTATTGAGGAAGGAGAAGATATTGTTAGGAATCATGGATGCAACAAGAACAACAGAAACAACAAAAATAAATTTCTCTACATATCATTTTAAGTAGACCTCTTCAGCAACGACATATTCGAAAAGTGGGGGCACGAGGTATACCTTATTGCAGAACAAGTCTAGTGATGTACTTCTTGTGTAGTGGTGTGTGGTATTCCACATGTGCACATACAGTTCTCGAAGACTTCCTCTAAACACAATCTCTTAGCCCTTTTGTCTCTATGTAGTCCATGCAGATGGAATGGAACTCCTCATCACGCTACCTAAGCTGATGAGAAGGAGCAGCCTTTTGTTTCGTGATGTGCTAGCATCGCAGTCACTCTCCTTCTCTCTCTCTCTCTCACGGATGATGATCACTAGGGTTCACATACAAAGGAGTGTCTTATGATCTGGCCATCATTCCTCTATAAATAGGAGAGAAAATGAAGTAGGGTTTCCAAAAAATCCTGGGAAATGAAAGTTGTGACTGTGTTTAAAGTGGGCCGCTCATAGACTATCAAATAGGAAACTTAATACTTTGTAATCATGTCATTAATTAATTAATCAATTAATCTCATTAATCAATTTATTAATTTTTGTCACTCATTTGCCCACTCTACCTGATCACTCGTGGTTAGCTGGCTGACTTATCATATAATTCAACAATTTAAATCCAATTATTTGGTTTAAACCTTTAACCAATTAACTTATAATATATTCAAATAATATTCTGGTTAATAACCTAAACATTTTTGTAATAAATTTCATCTAGAACATTTCTAATTATGTTTACAATATACTCCTATTCAAGTGCATCCTATGTGTGTGACCCTATAAGCTCCAAATTACGTTGGTAGTGATGTTCATAATCAAATTATGACTTCACAAGCAATAATTGGTATCTAGAAAGACTTCATTTCTACCCAAGTAACTGGAGAAGTTGGAGAACAATTTTAACCTAGTATTTTGACCAGTGTTATTGTGATTGTTTAATCCCTTTGTCTCTGATATCCAAATCAAATCTGAGGCATGCAAATGTCATCCCCTTAATGTTCAATATTTGTTCCTCGATATAGAGTAGACAATTGAGATACAAATGAGCTCGATATCATATATTGACTCACATGAGCATGGCCACACATTTCATAATCTCACTCATCAAGTGGCCAAGATGTCACTCCAATGTAAGGGACCAATTTCATCTATGTCACTCACAATAATCCACATGTGTCACAATGTGCCTCTACTTGTATAGCAACCCTTCCCAAGGTCACATTGAGTAGAGTCAAAGCACATTGAATGACATGCAATCATTTGTAGTGACTTCAGGTCTAAGGACTACAATCACCATTGTCTCGTGACATATAATTCTGACTGCTAATACTGGCTTCAATATATCATACTCAAAGTGGGTATGTCCAATACAATTGTTCATAGAAGTACCTATGTGATTGATTTGATATCCAATATCATGACTAATAAGACATAGTCATCAATCAATACACATATTGGTCTTAATGTATTATTGTTGACCAGGGACTCAGACAAGAATGGATTCTCTTAACACACACATGATCTTATATTTGGTCCTCAACCTAAAATCACATGTCATTGAGTCATACATTCTTAGGACATCATTATATTTTTTCATTATCCAATATTGAAACAAACATAATAACTGGAATTGCCTTTATTAATAATCAAATAAATTACAAGATGTGCCATTAAATTAATTATATGATGTCTATCAGGGCATATCACGAAAGGTCAAAAACAATGTTTGATGGTGGTTCTATAGGTAGTAGAAGAGCTATAGAAGTTGATAGGGGAAAATGTGATGATTTAGGGCATATGACTTGTCACCATCCACCACAACCTACGCATCTCAAATCTCTTCATCAAGGTTGGCAGGCACAAGGTGTAAGAAAGAAGAGGTTGTTGGGGTTTATGGGAGGTCAATGGATGTGTGGAGAGAAATAAAAAGAAAAGTGAAAGGGAATTGAAGTGGAGGATGATGAAGAACATACATAAATGTCATTGATGCTTTTGTGACCATGACCAACCAAAGTGAGAATATGAACAATAGCACATAGGAGGTTCTTCTCTTAGAAGGGGGAAATGGAATTTAGATAATGGGGAGATAGTTATTCAATAATTGTATATTTTAAACTTCTAACTTAGACCAATCAAGTGAATGACCTCCAAATGATATAAAATTTTGGAGGAATGGTATATTGAATGTAGGACTATCGAAATGAATTACTTGTTTTGTATAATGTTTGGTCAAGGTTGTTAAATAGTCTAACAAAATTTGTGCAGTTATGGATTTTTACAAGTATAAAAGTCAATTTACTCTTGAATATTTCATCAAAAGAATAGGGATATAATTTCATTACTTCATTAAATTTTCATGATAAATTTTATGTCATTTTAAAAACTTAGAAAAAATTACATATTAGAATTTATAAAAGGGTACAAATACATAATTTCTTGCAAATTTATTTAGGGTTTACAAAAGGATATAAATAAGTTGCCATTTGTAATCTTTGAAATACTAAAAGAATGTAGAGGTGTCTCATATATTTCTTTTTGACGATCTCATATTTTGCATAGAACTTGATGAGAATGGAGCTACTTACCTCAAAGAAATAGGACCTCTACATGATCAATGGTCTCAACGTAAACATAGAGAAGAGATATGAAATTTATAATGTTGAAGCCCCAAAGAGATGATACTTTATATTCTTGGTATTAAAGAAAGCCAAATTCCTTAAAGGTGGCTCAGTATTCCCCTTTTTATAGGAAAATTGACTTTGCATGATTATAATCTTTTTCATGAAAAAATAAAGAAGATGTTAGAGGGATGGAAAGGAAAGTAATTACCCATGGCAGGGAAAATTGAGTTGATTCTGTCTATTCTCTCTTCTATCCATCTATACTAGTCCTTTATATTTCATTTCCTTATTCAACGATTAATGAGATTGTGAAACTATGTCAGGATTTACTTTGGGGTCATTCGAAAGAAAAATATAATCTACACCTCATAAAATGGGAGACTCTTACAATACCTAAGTAGAAGGAACGATTCCCATCCATATATGCTATAAATTTTGTCAAAATTTTGATCATATTTAATGGTTGGCACATTATCATTGAAAAGGAAAACTATAGATTAATTGGATCCATGAGAATTATCTTTTCCAATCCTCATTCTGGATATATTTTTCATTAAAAAAACAACTCATGTATTTTAGTAGGATTTTGAGAGAATCTACAAGCCTAGAAAATGTATCAATTTTACTTTTGGTGATGGCTTATATATCTTCTTTTGGAATTATATTCACCTCTATGGAATAATCGATGTGAATGTCCTAGGAAAGGTGCATCATTAAGCTGGGTTTTCATACAAATTGCAATCTTAGTCCTTCGATTGTTGGAAGTGATTGGAACTCTGGTGATTCTAGAGTTAATGTAAATCTTACTAGTCCTCTTGCTAATATTTCCAAGAAGTAGGTGGTATAGATATCATTTCCTTTATTAAGAGTGCACATATCAAGCTCAAAGATATTTGGCTTGAGATTAGAGAACAAAATGCTTTCCTCTTTTTTTTTTAATGGATATGGAGATAAAAGGCTCCAAGAAGGTATGAAGTGTATGTCTAGAAATTTGGGCATGGCGGGCTTTGTAACACTAATTTTGTCAAAAAGATTGTGTTTGCGAAACAAAATTCCAATAAGCAATTAAAAAAGTTCCTTGAAATTTTAATAAATCTTTATGTGAACCTATCTTTTATCAATGTGATTTTTGAGATGCCCTCCTACTCCACATTATTGAAAGAAGTATTTGTTGAAAAGAGCTAGTGGGACCAATTCGAGACATTCAAGAGTTGTGAAGAAACGAGTTCCCTCCTTCAAGATTGTATGCCTAAGAAGATCATAGACCCTAGAGCATTCACTCTACCATGTTGAATAAATGGAGCATCTATAAATAAGGGCCTTGTCAATCTTGGCACTAATGTCATCATTATTCCTTTTTTCACTCCAAAAGATGATTCACACGGGATAATTGAAGCCTATCATCATCTAAATTCCATTGGCTAATATTTTCATTAAATACCTTAAGGGAGTCGTTGAGGATATCTTAGTGCAAGTAGGAAAGTGCTTCATTCCTTCTAACTTTATAGTCATTGAGGTTAGAGAAGACTTAAACACTTCCTTCATTTTAGGGTGCATATTCCTATCCATAGTGGAATTCCTTATAGATGATAGTAAAGTAGAATGACATTATGGATTGAAAATGATTCGTTGAATTTTTGTTATACATGATGCACCAAATGCATCGAGCATACTAGAATTTCCTTACCTAGTAGATTGTGTAGATGTTCTTGTATAAGAGAAATATCTCTTGGAAGAAAGTATCTATTTAGATAAAGATATCCAAGAGTTTGATGAAGCATAAAGTGACAAAGATCAAAAATTTAAGGAGCTAAATTAGTCCATTGTTGCATCCATTGACTCATTAACATTAATGTTTAAGAGAAGGAGTTATAGGTTCCTCTTGAGGTAGAGATAAAACCCCTTCCACTGGGGTTTAGGTATGGTTTTCTTAGTCCAAAATCCACTTGTCCTATATTAACTTGTGTCCATCTTATACAGTGACTAATAACTTAAGCTTCTGAATGAATTGGTAATGCAAATAAAACTAACAGGCTCTATGACTGATGATCATAAAGGCTTGAACACTTTCATATGCATGCATAATATCCCTTTCGAGGAAATTCACAAACTCTCAGTTTTCGGTCAAAGAAGACCAAACCCAAACGTGAAGGAAGTAGTAAAATTTGAAATAGTAAAACTGACCAAGGCTAGAATCATTTATCAAATTTCTAAAATCGCACATGGTATGTATTCCCAGTAAAGGAGGGGTGAGTGTAGTTAAAAGGGGTAATAATGAAAGTATTCAAACTAGAAAATTTAAGGTATGCATTGATAATTGAAAATTCAAAAATATCACCAACAAAGACTATTTCCCCATTCCATTTTTTGACCAAATATTGGAACAGTTGTCCAACCACTCTTATATTTGTTAGCTTGATTTCTATTCTAGTTTCTTCCAGATACCCATTTGTCCTCCTCACTAAGAGAAAACCACATATACATGTTCCTAAAATACATATTTATATAGGAGAATACTGTTTGGTTTATGAAATCCTGATGTGTGATTTATCGCATGAGAAAATTCAGTACAAGTGAAATCCCTAGAGTTTACCATAACTAAGTGTACACAAGGCCATAGATCTTATCACAGTATAGTTTAGGATTTTACCTAAAGGACAACAATTTTAAAAAGTTATCTGATTGACATAGACAATGAAGAACTAGTATTTATCACGAGGTTAAGTTGGTTTAATTAACTAAGGTTGCAAGAATTGAAAGAGATAGAATAAGGTTCTAGACATCAATGGATGGATACACTAGGGTAGAGTCAAGTCTCACTACTAATATATGAATCTATGCATTGATTCAAATCCAAACTTGTACAAAGAGATAATTGGATTTATGCAAGTTTCCCCTTTTGACATTAGAAACTTGCATGAACGGATATCCTTATAAGAAAAATGTTTCATTACTTTCAAATCATATATCCTCTACTCTAGAGATTTCTTATCAGAAGTTATGGCAAGAACATCGAACACATATAATCGATATTCATATCTTAAACATCGAATTTCTCACAAACTAAGATAACAATAAATCATGGATGTGGGTGATAAATCTATGAAACATCCATTAAACAATTAGCAATGAAATAAATGAGTTCATACAAGAATTGGAACAAGTATAAAATTGCAAGAAATGGGTGGAAGGGCAATTCCCCACACCCTAATGAACGGACTACTCCCTTGACATGGCGAGATTAATATGATTGGTAGAGGAAGAGGACAATATCATGGTCATGACTATAGCAAAAGTAGCTCGGCATGGCGTGTGATGACAAATCCCTTACTTCTCTCTCTTCTAGGTATTAACCCTAATTTGTGGTTGGGTTAGGTGGATGGACAATAGATCAATCAAAAGTTCAATCGCCTTGGAGAGAGATATAGATAGCTCTTGACCTGTAGAGATCAATTAACAAATAGTCAAGCTCAAAGAGGTCGATCACCTTGAGGTTGATCATTGCTGAGTTTCTAATAATTGATCATTTCTAAATCAATAGAGGTCGATCGCTCTTGTGATGAAGAGATCAATTGCTTGTGGCACGTAAGAAGGTCGATCACTCAAGAAGTTGATCACTCTTGCTAGAGAGGTTGATCGCTCTTGGAAACAATAGGTAGAACACTTGTCCTCTTATGGGGAATCAAGTATGACTTGATTAGTGTGGGCTCTGCCAGAGCTTTTCTATGGTTGGGTATTTATAGGCATCTGTACACGGATGTCAGTCATTGGATTTGCACCACATGGAAGATCGAGACCATTGTTTGAAGGAGAAGGAACCTGAGTGAGGTCAATAGGTTGGAGCTTGACTATGAAGGTCAATTAACACAGGTTAATCAGATAGATATAAATTGGATGTGGTAGTCGAGCTTTGGCTATCGACCTGGGAGGTCGATAGATGGAAGGCGAACTAAAAGAGGTCGATTAATAAGTTAATTTGTAGAGATTGATTTTTGTCCCTGAAGTTCTTGCATAGTTACATCAATCACTAGAGGTTGATAGGTCTTGAAAAATCAGAAAGGTCGATCACCTATGATCCATAGATGATGGTACTTGAAGGTCAATCAATAGGTCACTCAATAGGTTTATTATAGCCTTAGATATAAAAATTGGTGACCAATCTACCTTCTCAAAGAGCCCAAAATCATTTTTAGGCCATGGCATTGCCCTGCACCTCACAAGAGTTGGGCTCCTCTCAACTCTCGCCTACTGAAGGGACCCCCTAGGTCACACTGGATTGGCTGGTGAAAATAGATTAAACTCCAAAATTGTAGGAAGAGTAAAGCATATTAGAATTCTAATAAGATAGCATAAAATTTGATTGGAATGGTATGAATCTATTTTTAATGAAAACTAAGATATTTGAATCCAAAACTGGGCTAAATATGCCACTAAAACTAGGGTGAATATGCATTCATCAAATGCCCCACTACTTTCCAATGTAGTATTGTGCATTGTTTCTGACATTATTGAAGATATTTTGAATCTTTTCATTGGTGGCTTTTATGTCTATGGGGATTCAATTGATGATTTATTTTTATTTTTCTAAATATTTATAGATATATTCATAGGTGAACTTATACTGAACTAGGAAGAGTGTCATTTTCATGGTTCAACATGGAGCCTTCATTGGTCATCTTTGCAAATAGAGGGATAGAGATGGAAAAAGTCAAGATTGAGGTGATTAAGAAGATTCCAATACCAAACATGCAAAAAATATCTTTAGCTTCTTGAGTCATGTTGGACTCTATAATAAGTACACAAAAAAATTCTTAAAGATAGGTAAGCTATTGTTTGGCTTGCTTGCAAAAGGCATGGAATTTCCTTCTGATGAGAGATGTGTCAAGGATTTCAATTCTCTAGATTAATCTTTAATTTCAACACCCATCATTTCAATTTCTAGATTGGAGCAAGTCATTTGAAACTATATGTTATGCAAGTAATTTTTCAGTCAAGGTTGTCTTGGAGAATGAAAAGATTGAAAATTGTACAATTTATAGTGCCAACAAACTCTTAATGACACACAATGTAATTATGCATAAACCAAGAAGAAAATTATAATAGTGTTCTTTGCATCTAACAAATTCACAAATACTTGATGGGTTGCAAGGTTTCAATGTACACATATCGCACTGCCAATAGATATTTGTTGAACAAGAAAGAAGCCAAGAAACCATTGATTAGATGACTCCTTTTTTAGGAGTTCCATATGAAGAACAAGGAAAAAAGGGTTAAAAGATCCTATTTATAATGTCTATCAAGGCTCTAATTTTCAAATAATGACGGTGTGAGAAATCAATGTTGATTGACCAATTGAAAAGTTCTATGTACTAGCCATGATTTTGAATCATTGGTATGCACATTTCACAAGTGATGTTACTTTACGACTGATGCCCCTAGATCTTGCATACCAATAATAGAAGAAGTTCATGTATGATGTATAGTTGTGTTATTGGGATGATCCTTTACCATTTATGAAATGTGCATATGAGTTTTTAAGGAGATGCATCCCATAAGAAGAGGTAAAATACATTATTCATTGCCTCCATTTTTCTCCCTATGGAGGACATTTTCCACATTTTAAACAAATTTTAAGATTCTCCATAGTGGACATCATTGGATGTCCATATTCAATAATGTGAGACAAATTGTTATATCTTGTGATCAATTCCAAAGAGTCGACGAGCTGATGTGAAGAGATGAGATGCCACTACAAAGTATTGTTGAGATTGAAGCTTTGATGTTTGTGGAATTGATTATATGAGACCCTTTTCCTCTTCTCTAGGGAACACAATACATCTTGGTTACATGTGACTATATGTAAAAATATATGGATGAAAATCCACCCCACATTATGGTGTGAATTCATTAGTTTTCTTTACAAGAAAATCATTTTTCCCAAGATTCAAAGTTCCAAGATTGGTCCTAAGTAATGTGGTGCTCATCTAAATGAAGAAAAGTTCAACGCATTTATGAGAAAATATGGGTAACTTGTATATGACCATCTTCACATGATATAAATATTGGGAATTGAAGATGGATGACACACTATGGCATACCATAAATCATACAAAGCACCCATTGGCACCACTTCTTTTAGACTGGTATATGGAAATTCATGCCATTTGTTGGAGGTGTTAGAGCACATAAATTATTGGATCATGAAGTTCCTGAACTATAATATGAATAAGGTTATTAAGAAGATATTGCTATAGTTTTAAGAGATAGAAGAGTTCAACATGGATGCCTATGAAAACACCAGGTTGTAAAAAGAAAGAAAAAAGGCCTAACATGATAAAATAATGATGAGTAAAGATTTTTCATAGGTAGACAAAGTGTTATTATTGAATTCAATACATAAGATGATCTTAGGAAAACTATGGTCGAGACGGTCTGGACAGTTCATCATTGTCAGAGTTGTTCCACATGGGGTAGTAGATCTATAGGGTAAATTGTCCACTTTCAAGGTAGTTGTTCAAAGAATCAAGTTGCATCTCTTGAGATAACTGATAGAGGAGGATGTCAAATCTAGACTATAAATGAAGTGACTTCATCGGAATGTCCCAACACTTTGACTTAGATTCTAGTATTTTCTTACTTTGTTTCATTTGATTATCCTACATTTAATAAAGCCATTGCATTCACAGTGGCACATCATATATCAAGTGTATTATGTTGTGTTTACTTCCTAAAATTATAGGGCACCAAGTAGAGAGAGAAACAAGTAATATACTTGATGATTTATAGGCTATAGAAGTATTACGACATATTTTCTTAAAGCAAGATGTATAAATAATAGTGGAGTTGTACAAAAGATGTTGACACACACAATCTACAAAAAATAACATTAAATGATGTTTATTATGACTCGACAATAAATTTGATGACTAGAACATGACTTGTTTTATCTAAACATGACATATGGTTTTGGGAAAATTTGAGTATATTTTCCATCCCATGAAGATGTCATAGTTTCACATTACATGACTAATATGATTTCAAAAAGTAAAATGTAGATGAAATTGCAAATTCAACATGGAGTATTTTCTTGAAATATGTTAGGTGTTCTGTTGGGAATTTTTCTTTTTTTGCCTTAAAGTTACATGTCGTAAATTTCAATTACACGACGTATGAAGAAATTAAGCAAAATTTACATTTATTTACAAACACTCATTAATGAAACTACACATATGTTACATACCAAAGCATACAAGATGAACAATAGGCACTACACGATATAAATCCCTAGTACACACCAAGTAACTATTGTAGACAAGACTAAGTTGTAGTTCTCTACTCTAACATTTGTCACCACCATAATAGGGAGATATCTAGTTTCACCTATAATGAGGATATTGTATAATCTAATATTAGGTTAGAAATTAGATGTTACTATAGTTTTATCTTAAATTTCTTATATAGTTATTTATTCTACAATTTTACTACTTTTTAGGTCTTTTTCTTTGTTTTCCTGACATGCATGTCATTTTGCTTTTTATTGTCTTAGACATCCTATTTAGCACCATTCTCTACTTCCCTCATTTTGAGATATTCTATGGGCATCAAACTTTAGTTTCTACTAATGTCTTGGTAAAATTAAATAACTGACAAGTGGATTTGCAAAAAAAAATCAATTTCTTATTATTCTTTATTGAAAATCGAGGATGAGTGACAAAATTATTTTTGGTTAACATAATAAATGTAATGTTATTGTCTTTGTAGGTTTATCAAGTGAATATTATTTTCATGTTAATTGATTCTTATGAATGATTGTTGTTTATATATAGAAGCCTATATTCCAAATAAATTTTAAATAATTAGATGGAGTCTATTAATGTACTTCAACTCATATAATTCACGTGCAAATGGGCTAATAAAATTTAAAATACACACCCATGGTTTGAAAGTGGCAACAGATCTAAAAATAAGGAATATGACAATGCTTTTAATGAATAAATAGATCCTCACAAAATAGGCTAAGCCAATCACTTAGTATGTTGTCATATCTTAAATTAACCAATGTGATCGTTATGTGTAGGTGTTATGTAGTAACGAGGGTTGGTTGGCCTGACATCCCACATTAACATAAGTATATATTAGAAGCCTAGTTCTAGAACATGAGATTTTCATTTTCAAATCATGTATACTACATTCATGAAGTACATGAATTGCATTTGCTAAATACGATTTCCAAAAATCTGATTCATGCTTATATTTGGGATGATTGTACTTTTCTATATACTTTCAAATTCAAACGAGCATTCGATTTACCTTAGAATTGTTTATACTTGATATCCTCACTTAGAGTTTTTGTCTCATATTTGACAATCCACAAGCTTAAGGAATTGAGTTGTAACTACCATAACCATGAAAATTTTAAAACTTTGAATGACTAGATCACATTTGGTGCAATTGATATATGCATTGGATATCTATTTATTTTCCATATCAGTTATCTATTGCATGAAACAAGCAATGGTTTATGTTTGGGAGGATTTTAATTTTTTTTAATAATATAATTCAACACGATTTTAAGTTCATAATGGTGACTTAGCTCTTTTTCTCAGTAAGTACATGGGATTAAAGTAGCGAATTTCATTTCAAAGAGAACTATCATTTACATGTGTAGGAAATCTAGTGTTTCCACAAGCTAGGTCCACTTTAGATTATGATTTGGATTCGTATGGAATTATAACTAATTAATTGACAATAAAATGAAAATTATCACTAAATTATTATAAAATATCAATAAAATATTCCCTCTCATGTTAAACAACCATATTTTAAACAAGTTCATATCATTCTTACAGAAAAGCTAGTGGTTCACACATCACTCTCATCAATGTATGGATCATCCTAGTCTACACCTAGCACTCTTTTTGTGACATCCCACTTTTCTCAAATATATCAAATATTGAGAGAAAAAAAACAAACTTCCCAAGGGAGATGTCACAAACATGATGATCATTGTTAAAATAATTTCATTCAATCAACATAAGATAACCCAACAATTTTCATGGCACCAGGTCAATAAAAAGAAAATTTGGACTTTAAACTAGGCTAATACATGTTTTCATAACATAAAGGAAATTAAGCTAATTATTCTATGATAATTGACATTTCACCAGGTTGAGTCTTTAGAATCCTTGAGCTAATCCCTAAGATGTATGTTAGACAAATCTATCCATGCTTTTTCTCCTCACATGTGGACATCTCGTCCCCAACCATGCTTAAACCAGTTTATAAGTGTAATTGATTTTTTTTATCATAAGATAACATATAATTTAAAAGAATACGTTCAACATCATAAAAATCAAAAAGTGATTTCTTGTCACTATCTTTTATCTTACTTATATAAGAACCCCAGGCTTGTACTGAAGTGTCTATTCTCTTTGCACCAAAGTTCCTCTTAAGTTTGCCCTGAAGAGCCTCTTGGGTTGCACCAAAGTGCCTCTTGATACCAAAGTGCCTCTTAGTTTGCTCTGATGAGCCTCTTGGCAAGGATCTAATAAAAGGTTAATCACCATAATCTTAATCTTGAAAGTCTTAAATATTTCTTAATATGCATGAAATAGAATGGACATAATTAATTTTTTGAATCTTATAACTTCATCTTTATAAGAAATTGAAGCATAACTAATACAACCACATCATTCATGTACATTGTACACATAGCATATACACATTGATCAAAATATGTTTCAAGTGAATTGACCACTTATCAGATCGGGAAGAAACTCCTAGTAGATATCCTAAGGTTGATGAAACCCTAATTATTTTATACAATCAATTAACATTCATTAATAATATCAATATCCACCTTAATTTATAGGGTTTCACGATTCTTTACCAATTTATGAGAAATTTGGCATCAACTAGGATTTGAAACCAGGGTGATATTATTCCTTGTGTTTTTATCTTTACAATGGGCTTTTAGTTGAATTTTTTATCACTAATCAACCAATTATGAATTTTCACGGATTGGACCCATCGGAAATTCGAGAAAATTCATGTGTAACACATTATTCACAATGAAGAACGATAGAACCAACAAAAGTTGGCCACTTGGCCTGGTCCCTCTTTGCAAGGCATGTGGTTTGGTTAAGATAACACACTTCAAAGTTACAAATGACCCATGAAATTGTGCAACAAACATAAAGTCAACATGAAAGTACTCGTAAAATGTTCTTCTATATTATTTGACATGAATCAACAATGAATTAAACCTTTCAACAATATGATTTTAAAGGAAAACCCATTATAAACAATCAATATTGGTCATACATAGAGCAAACTAACTTTAGCATCATATCTGTCGAGTTCATGCGCTCACAAGGACCCCTGCTTCAAGACCTAAGATGAAAGGATAAGAAAACATCACTACAACATCATGTATGGTCCACATAGGAGAGGTAGGTAAAACTAAAGAGATAATTATGTGATCCAAAACAACATTCTCGACATCTTAGAAACCTTAAGTCAGATCCCAGAGCATAGGAAGATAGACAAAATTATGATAGTAGTTTGGTATTGACTACATAATTGAGACTGATGTGAAAAGGGGGGAAATAAGATTTATCGAGAAAAAAGTTTTATGCACAAGTAGGAAAGCTTTATGGATGTCCCATGATCACAACTAGAACATTGGTGATCCACTGGGGTATGTGGCTTATCATTGCAGACTGATACAGGGGATAGAAGGAAGGTGCATTCCAAGTGATCTAAAGTCATCAAATTAAGGCAAACTAGCGATGTGGGCGAGTTATTGGGGGCCAACACATCATTTTTATGGCTTATATATACATCTTATCATTACGGTTTGTGAGGGGATCTCCTGGGGTGGAGTTCTAGTGGAAGGAGGCTTTGTAGGGTGCAAAGTCCTATCTGAATTTGGGATAGGTCTACTTAGGAGGATGTAAGGAAGGTAGGGGAGAGCATCATTTGTTCCATGGACAAGGCAAAAGGGAGATCGAGAGTTTATGGTTTTTGTAGATTAAAGAGTACAGTGAAAGATGGAGTCAGGTGAGAGAGATGACTCTCGTGTCATGACTATCAGTGGGACTCCAAAATCTGATCGAGGCAACACTCTTCTACACATGATAATTGAGTAGTTCTAAAAAGTTAAAAACTTAAGGCCAATATCATAAATATAAGGATAATGTATTTATTCGAAAGATATTCTTCTAACCCAAAATTTGGACATCTAGAACTATCTAAATCTAAGAAAATTTGTTGTGTTACCTAAAGCACTATAAGGAGTCTGAAAACCTAGTTGGTTTCTTAGTTTCAAAACACAACTATCTCTATTATCTTTTGAGTTAAACATGTATTAATTATTTAGGATTACCTAAAAATGATTGGAGGCTCATAGTTTGGGGAAACCTAACTATGTCAATATTAACTCGTTTATATTTTATTGGGCCAAATTATGCATGCCAAATAAAACAATTACATTCTTAACATTCACATTTCACTTATTTGTCATTTAGGGCTACAATTTATGAAAATAAATTTCAAAGACCAAATTATTATCAAAAGTTATGGGAAAGATATTTTCTATGTAATTAAGTTATCTAGATAATTTACTAGAAACAATTAGAGCCACATTTTACACATTTAATTTATTTGTAATTAACTAGGGCAAATTAGGGTATATCATGTCTAATCCAAAATGAAAGTAGAATATAGGATAGATTAAGTCTTGAAAACTTTAAATTATGGTTTTAAGATGATGTAAAATTATATGATTTGTCTATGTCAATATTTTTGGACAGTTATAATTATACCCACCTTATATAGATTTTATCCTCTAAGTTGTACTATACTACCAAACTTAAGGTTTTCCTTATTCTAGATTATAACCTAACAATTATTTACTATCATACAATTTCATTAAAAATTTGTATGCCTAAGGTATAAATGATCACGACTATGCATAACATATGTAAAGGGAACTAAATAACTTCATAATTAAACCATGCCTAGATCATTCTTATTTTCTTCATCCTCGTCCACCATGAAGAAGATCCTAACTTGTTTTTCTCCTAGCGTCTTGGTTATCATGAGTCACTTTCTTATGTAGGAGCTTGGGATATTTTGGATTTATGTGACATACTTCACAAGAACAAGTAGCATACTCCAGTTCCACATCTACACTCTTCTATGTGATATTGGAGAACTTGGTACATTGAGTCCTTGCTATAGGATTTGCAAAAACCTCTCATTAAGCCTTCCCCTTCTTATCATTATGGTATTTGTGCTTGCAATTGCCTCTTAAGGATCCTCCTTTCTTCCATTATCATCCTGGTATGTCCTCCAATTCTAAGTCAAACTCACGTGCCTTTTGTAATGTCTTGTGGCCACACCCAATCAGAGCATAGACCAGATCAGGCTTCCGACCATGCATGAACTTCTTTTCTAGACACGTCTCGTTTAAGCCATATACATATTTAAGCAACATACACAACCTTGTCGCATATTTGTTGACCGTAGTATGACTATACTACTTCAAGCATTGTACTTAACATGGTTCTTCTCAATCATATCCTCCAAGATGTGACAATTTTGGAAGGTAGTAGTGAACTTCTACCAGGTTAGCATCTCCACATTAGCTCTATGAGCATTGGTGATCTTCTCTCAGTAAGTGTGGGCCTCACTCTTCAACATGTTTGTTCTAAAGAGGACTTCAAAATGTTGTCATCCAAAATCACAAAAATAATGCTCAAATTTGAGCAGCCACTCCTCAGAATGACTAACTGCATCAGTCTTAGCTTCACTAAGAAGGTCTTTGTAGTGATATTTAGAAAATCTACCAAGTTAACCTCTTGGTTTCTCATCTATGGGGCCCACACATTTTTAGTGGTTAAGGCATTAGTAAGAGCCTTGATAAGAACATTTAGGGTCACATAGGGCTACCATTAGGGTTGGCCCCTCCAGAGGCATCATGATCTCTCCCCACACTGTAGGAGTTTTCCTCTCCATCTACATTCTCTTTGTCTTTATTATATCACTTTTTGGGAGCCATCTAAAAAGGGAACATAAACTATATGATATTTTGAGGAAATCCTGGTGTCCAACTATATTCTTTTATCTTTAATACCATATTTACCACTTCTCTGACTTATCAAATATTTAGTGTAAGAGTACTTCTAAAGAGGGATGTCCTGAACACAATGAGAGTTGTTGATATAATTTCATTCAAACAATGCAAGATTGCATAACAATTCTCATGTTTTAAGGTCCATAAAACAAAACCTGGACTTTAAGCTAAGTTAATACATGAAAATCTAAGATAATTATTTGATAATATTTAACAACCCACTAGGTTGAGTCTTTGGAATCCTTGAGCTAATCCCTAAAATGCAATTTAGACAAATCTATCATTGCTTTTGCTCCTCACCAATGGAACCATGCTTAAATCAGTCAATATGTGGAATTTGATATTTTATAACATAAAATAACATATACTTAGACAGAAATCATTTAACATCGTAAAAATTAAAAAGTGGATTCTTATCATTATCTTTTATTTTACTTATATAAGAATTATCATGTTTGCACTGAAGTGCCTCTAAAGTTTTCCCCAAAGAGCCTCCTAGGTTAAACTGAAGTGTCTCTTTAATTGCACCATAGTGCCTCTTAATTTGCAATGAGGAGAGTCTTGGTGAGGATCTTGTATAATGTTAATCTTAATCCCGAAAGCTATTACATCTTGTTCTTAAATTTCTCTTAATATGCATGAAATTGGAAGAACATATAATAACTTCCATTTATCTTATAATTTTATCTTTAAAATGTATTGAAGCATAACTAATACATCCATATCATTCATGTACATTGTAGACATAGCATATACATATCCATTAAATATGTTCAAAGTTCATGTAACACTCACTTGAAGCAACTCCTAGTTGATAACATGAGGTTGTCGAAACCCTAGTTACCATGTCTAATTAATTAGCATTCATTGATAATTAATATTCACCCTAACTTCTATGGCTTCATGGTTCTTTACTAAATTAGGGGAAATTTGGTGACACAATAGGATTTGAAACCAAGTTAATGTAATTCTATGTGTTTTTATGTTTCAATGAGTATTTACTTGAATATTTTTGGCAATTGATGAATCAATTACAAATTTGCAAGGATTGTGCCAATCAAAAATTCGAAATGCCCATGTGTAACATATTATTCACAACAAAGATCAAATGAAGTAGGACCCATCATATCGTGGAACAAAAAAGTTTGCCACTTGGTCTGGTCCCTCTCTACAATAGTGACACACTTCAAAATTATAGAACTGCCCAAGGGAAAACTTGTCAAATCTTCTTATGTATTGTTTGACAAGAACCAACAGGAAATCAAACCTTCGAGCTATCTAATTATAAAGGAAAACCCATTATAGATGATCAATACTGGTCAGAGATAGTGATAGATGATTTCAACATCATCTCTATCAAGTTCATGTGGTCACAAGGACCCTTGGTTCATGACCTGGGATGAAATGATATGAAAAGGCACTACTGTGACATGGAAGATTGACAAAGGGGAGAGAGGAAGAACTTGGGGTATGATTATGCGCTGTAAATCATAATTATTGATATCTTATAAGCCTTGTGATGGAGCCAAGCACATAGGAAGAATGACAAAACGATGACTATAGATATGTATCGATCTTAGAATCTAGGATGTTATGGAAAAGAGGAAACATGATTTACTGATAAAAATCTAAAATTTGCAAGTGGGAATGCTTTTATGAAGGTTCCTCGATCATGATCGGAGAGCTGGTGATTTGTTGAGGTATCTGTCTTTTCGTCACAGACCGTCAGAGGGGACATGAGAAAGGAAGAGTCTAGCGAATCTGAAGTCAGTAAATTGAGGGAAACAAGTGATGCAGGTGAGTCAGTAGATAATTTTGATTGATTATATATATATATATATATATATATATATATATATATATATAGAGAGAGAGAGAGAGAGAGAGAGAGAGAGAGTTAGGGTTTGTAAGGGGATATCTTGGGATGAAGTTATGTTGGAGGACTATGAGGTAGACTAGGCATTGTAGGGATCTAAATTCTAACGAGTTTGGGTAGAGTCTATTTGGGAGGGCACGAGGAAGGTAGGGGAGATCATTATTTGTGCTGGGGATAAGGTAAAAAGGGAGATTGAGGATCAAGGGGATCCATAGACTAAAGAGTCTAGTGAAATATGGAGTTGATGAGAGAGATGACTCTTGACCCATTGCTATCAACAAGATCTAGAATCCAACTAAGAACAAGATTGTTGTTGCTTGACACATGAATAAGTCTAAAATGATTAATAGTTGAAGACCATTATCATCAGAATCAGGATAATGTATTTATTCAAAAGATATTCTTTCTAACCCAAAACTAGGACATCCAGAACTATACAAATCCAACAAATTTTTTGAGTTACCTAAATCGACTATGAGGAGTCTGAAAACCTAGTTCGTTTCTTGGTTTGGAAAATACAACGATCTCGTTTTTCCTTTTTAGGATAAACATGTAAATTATCTAGGATAACCAAAAAATGATTGGAGGCTCAGATTTTAGGGAAAGATAATTATTACCAAAACAAACGTTTTTATATTTTATTGAGCCAAATTATGCACACTAAATAGGTCAATTCCATTCTTAATCCTAATATGCCATAGGTTTGTCATTTAGGGCTACAATTTGTGCAAATAAGTTAGAAATACCATAATTATTGTTCAAACATTGTGGGAAAGAGATTTTCTATGTAACTTAGTTGCCCAATACTTTACTAGATCCAATTAGATCCACATTTTATCTATTAAATATATTGGTAATTGACTTTGAGAAATTTGGATTTATCATGTCAATTTGAGGTGAAAGTTCAAAATAGTGTCGATTAAGGATTGAAACTTTAGTTAGGATTAAGATGATGTAAGATGAATGTGTTGTCTGCATAAAGATTTTGTGGTTGTTACATTTGTTACTAGAACATTTAAAAAAACTCAAAAAGAGCACAAATGCTTCTAAATATTGACATGCATAGATATATGTCTATAACAAATGACCAACTTTTTACTGTGTAAGGTCAAACCATGTAGCAGCATGTCCAGGCATAAGTGTATTTATATTATAGACATTGCATCATGTATGATTGAAACACAACATGATGCCCCCCATGTCAAAAGTAGCAGGTCACCTCAATCCAAGACTATAGAGGAAGAGCTTAATGCTCAAACATGTTGCAAAGGCATGTAAAGTCAATCACAAAAGTGATGGAGAAAAACAAATTAAGTACCACACATAAATTATAAGTGGAAACAAACATCTATAACCATCTTCAAAGAACTTGCGGGACATTGCACTTAAAGATGTCGGCATCAAGACTAGATCCACAATTGGTCGAACATGGGCTTGATTTACAAGAAATAAACCTAGGGATCAACTTAGCAAGTACTAGAAACACATCATAGGCACTTATTTCCTTCAACACTTCTAAAAAACAACAAGTTTGATGTCAATCATCAAGTTAATCCCATAAGCAAAAACTTCACAAAAGTCATCCTCAATAAAGAGAGAAATAACATGGGGCATCATGCTTTATAAGACCAAAAAAGCCTTTTCTTAGAGTGTAGGGAGAAAAATACTATGCATAACCAACCAGTGGGACAGCTAAGCCTTGGTTTGGATGCATGCTTAAGATGTGTACTCTCATCATGTTCTAAATATTCTCATTAGGAATCTCAAAACCATTGTGAATTATGGATTTTTATCTCTCTCAAAATCTAAGAGCAACATACAGATCATGTTAGTTGGCTCTATATCTTATTGAATATAATGAGATCTTCATATGGAAAAGGATTTTGATAGGCAAAATATTAACTCTTTCCCAAATACTTTTAGCATATGTGTATTTGAACATAGGTTGGTTAATATCTTCATAAATGGATTTTTTAGAAGAAGCACAGGTTTGTGTTTGAATGTCAAACTAATAAGAGATTTTTATATTGCATGGTATTGGTTTACTTATGCACTTATCACCCATCCCATCCTTTAGACATAAAATAATTCAAGTTATCCTCCTTTTTTTATTCTTCTCATGATTTAAATAGTAGGTACCCTTATTATCACATTTACCACTTTAGAGAGACTTGAGATCATATTCTGTGAAAGAAATGTCAAATTTCATGAAGACTGAAAGGCATACGGCCAAGTATAAATAGACTACACACCATATTTATAAGTTAGACAACATGTTCCTCACTAATTCACCAAGAGAAGGAGATGCATAACTTGCATGGCATAAATACACTCTTACAATTGTTGTCAATTTCCTATTGCTTCATTGTTCAAAAACCACATGGTCTAACTATAGATTATAAGCCACGTAAAACCCAAACAGACTCCAATGCATATACTACTCAAGAAGTTACACAATATAAAGCTCGATTACATTGGACGTAACTATCCATAAACTGAAGTACTTCACTTAATTGCTATTACAGAAATAGGTTTTGACTTCTGTATGAGAGGATAATTGATTCATATCAGGTCAAGAGAGACTAAAGATGTGCAACAAAGGAGAAAGGAATGACTTGCACCATCTATAAACATGAAAAGAGAAGCGGCAGTAGACCTTCTCTATCGTATGCCACTATTCAATCCTTCCTCCGTGCATAAATTCATCTCCAACTCCATCTTGATATCAAGGGGATGCATGAGGCATCTGACTGAAGTTCAACATGGATAACTTGGGTCCCCTATTAGTGTTCTCAATCATTTCTTTCTTATCATTTGTATCTAGACTATTTTTTTTATCCATGATGTATTCCATTTCTATACTAGATTTCTTCTTAGATGAATGTTCCATGAGTGAGTAGTCCCTTGTCTTGGGTGTGGGGGAGTATCCCCAATGTCATTTCTTGTTGAAAAATATATTTTAGGAATTATGTGCATATTCCAGTTCTTATTCTACAACAATTGTTTACTTGATCGTGTGTATTCACTAATCACATTTAATGCATGTCTTATGATTTCCAACGTATCTAAGAGGGTGCACAAGAAAAAGAATATTTCATTGTGATGAATTCATGTAATTAAAAATAGTGGTTAGCTTACGTGGGGGAATAATATGAGTCTTATAGCTTTCCTAGTAACAACTGTAACAACCCCAAAATATTTATGTAGATAAAGCATTTATATTACATCATCTTAAAATCACATTCAGTGCATTTCGTATGATTCAACATATCTAAGAGGCTACACAGGAATAAGGATATTTCATTGTGATGATTTTATCTAATTAAAAATAGTAGTTAGGTTGAATTGGGGAATAACATGAGTTTTTGTAATCATCTCTATCAAGTAGGTTGAGTTTCTTTTTTTAGAATAGAGAAGATTAGGTCACCTATATTTTCTTTTCTTTGCTTCTATTTTGGCCATGATTTTGATTTTTTTTTAAATACTATAATTTTAAAGTTCATTTTAGAAAAATGTAGAAGTGAGGTAACGAAGAGCTTGGGTTACAAAAAACATTCATCAACATCCAATATTTTCACTTTCCAAATGGAAAATGCCAGAGGGAAAATACCAATAGTTATATTAATTCCAAAGCCAAGTAGAAGAGTACCCTTCTACTTACTAGTTTCAAATATACTGTCAACACTAAGAACATGGTGACAATACCATCCTACAATAAAAGGTTTAAATACAAAAAATATTTATGAAATATGTGTGTACCTTGTCTCTCCCAAATGTATTGGTAGTTACTTGTATATTTTTTTTATCATTAGTTACTTGTATATTTTGTAGTCTCTAGAATTTATTTGGAAATACAAACCAAGAAAAGAGGGAGGATATAGTATGAATCTTCCCTATCCCAACAAGATTTATTAGATTTCTTTATTCCTAACATGCCACGCCTTCTCGTAACTTATGTTCTAATCAATCCAAAATTTACTTCATCATGGATCCCTTTCATGCTCATATCATGATGTGACACTTTAATAGGCATGCTCGTCCATACAATATAAGATATAGACAAATGATTGATGATATACATTCATTATTCTAGTATAACAACTTGTTCATGTTTACATTATTTGATTTTCTACAAACTCAAAACCCTTTTGGAAACATGAGCATGCAACCGCCAAAACAATTATTATGTACATTGACCAAGGTGACCAATCTAGTGTTGGAATAACATGTCTTATATTGAACATTAATTTTTTCACCGTTCTTACAAATTCTACAAAAAATCCTTTTAGTCTGATTTGAAAGACCTCTCTGAATGTCATCACTTGAATACAAAGACTATTGAATATAACTAGGGTGCCTAAATCCAAAACCCATTCATAATCCCAAAATGAACATTGTTGTCTGCAGTTTTTATATCCACTAGATCATTTCTAAATAATTTATATGCACTTTGAGAGGCTATACTTCCACCAGCTATGTATTGTTCTAGACGATGATCATTCAATAAGATGTCATCTTAGTCTGCTTCTATATCATCACTCATAGCATTTTCCTCTACGTAGTCAATTTTGTTATCATGAATCCATTGGTCATGCTCTGATTGTGTAACTTAATCTACACTAGGATTGAATTAGTCAGACTAACCCATCATGTATATCTATCCCTCATCCTATGTGAGTTGATGTAAAGAAACACCATTTCCACTGGCTAATATTATTCAAGTGGACTTTGGGTAAATACTCATCAAGTTTTGCAATCAAACATAAAGCCAACATGTCCCTATATGATACATCACTGACAACATTAATGCATTACACTCAGATGCATATAGCATAGAATAATGGAGTTCTTACTCAGATCTATGTCAGGTAAATAATGAATATATGATTTCAACTGTGTGAAAATGTTCATATTTGAGATCAGAAATTGCTTCTGACAATGGCCAGAGTATAAATAGTAAATAAAGGTGACCATCATAGTATATTTCATTTTCCTTGCAAATGAAAACTATCCATAATACATATTAAAATTTGACAATGGTGTGAAAGATTTTATCCGTGTTACAAATCAAAATAAACTTAATTTCTCTTGATAGCTATTATGGAAAGAACTAATGATACTCTCATCTAATATTCATAACAATAATAATTTAAAACATAAGATAAAATATTCACCTAGATTGACAAATAACCTCATAAAATTGTGCATAAGTGGGTCTGCACTCTGAAATAGATAAAAGCAGAATAAGAATACGATCACAAATATAGGTCAATTTTATCTCCATAAAATTTCCCAAAAAAATTGAACAAGTCTAGAGTAGGAATACTAGTTGAGAGTGTTCATAATAGTAGAGATTATAGAGACAAAAGAATATAGAATAAATTTTATTTTGAGTGATAATAAGTGAAGAAGAATGGCTTATTTATAGTCATTTTTTGTCTGGATGTGCCATCCATTTTGGAAATTTAAAGCCAAAAATAATGATCAATTAATATGCTACTTCACAGTCATGAGGTATCCGTATTAAGTAGTTGTTGGTAGCTTGGATGAACCTAAATAATGTGCGCATCTAGTGCCACATAAAAATATTTTTCGGTTGTATTTTTCCAATGGTCTTGTCACATTCACTAAGAGTTCAACAAAGATCACTCAATAGTGATGCTTACATTGAAAGGTAAATGTCCATATATTATTCACCTCAAAAAGTGAATGTGCCATAATGGATGGTAGAATTATGATGGATCTCTATATTGGGTCTTCATTTTTTGTATTTTGGTTCTTTGTTCTTATCAATATGTTTCATTATGCATTTGCCCCAAAAATTGGTATTCTTGTCACATGCACTTATGGGTCTTTTTGAATTCTTTTATAAGTACCTTTTGGAGACTAATTGATGGAAGGAGGAGAGAGGATATCCCATGGACTCTAACACACATAGAGGAGTCTAATGAGTCCTCAAAGTCAACTCCAATCTACCCCAAGCGTCCAAGGATCATAGAAATTAGAAGCATCCATCGAAGACCAAGTTTAGTTGCAAAGTGATCACAAAACCCCCAGTACGGTCATTCTACTAATAGAACAACCATGTTGATCTCAACAATCACCTCCAAAAATCCAAGTTGTCATGATTTTTAGCATTCCATTACCCCATGACCATTCTCACTATAATAGCCACTCCACTTTTTACTTAGAAGGGTCATTTTAGTGATAGAATGGCAGTGGCACCCACCCCAAGACACCTACACCACTTACATGTCTATCCTCACTATCACTATTCCTATAGTCCCATGGTGATGTGGAAATTCCATTTCCCCACGGTCATGGTGGAGGAAGAATGGTTGTTTTGCCTCCTAAATCATTTTCATTCCCCACGAAAATGCCAAAACTACTTTCCACTCAACCCTAACCTACTTAGATCCATATTCAACATTCATTTCTTAGATCCAAGTCCCTAGGGCTGCCACCTACCTTCACCTACTTCATTTATTATCTACTCCTCCACCTACCATCCCAAATCCTAACTTTCTAGAGTTTTTTCCATTGTCCTTCCACTTTCCATGCTATTGGACCTTAGAGGAGGGAAGTGCTTGGCTTTCTATAGCTGGAGGTAAAGAAGGAGAAGTCTTCACCAACGTTCATGGAGTCTTACCTTTTTTCTTCCTCTTATTTTGTTCTTTTTCATATCTTGAGTATCTAAGCCCCCTTGGTAGGTTGTTTAGGGGAATAAAATGTGACTTTGATACCATGTTGGAGGAATATTATTTGAAACAATATAATTTCATTTAGAAATTCCATTTTCTTGATTTCTTCTCATTTCCCATCTCTTGGTATGGTGCTTTATGCTTGAAACCACCTAAGTTGTAGAGAGAATGATGTATAAGTGCCTATTGGGGGAAATATCATAAGTCCAAATAGTGTATCATCATCTATTTACCTCTCTCCCCACATATCGTTCCACTCCACTATTCCTAGGTGTGAGATATAAGTGACTAGTTGTGCCTCACTTGATGTACGCAACAAAGAACATGTCTAGAGGTTGGATGGATGGTAATGGGAGGTGAAATATCCTTCTCCTACACTCCATACCACCATTGACACTAGATTCTCTAGGAGAGTCATTCCTAGAAACATAAACTAATGCTATCTTTGTTGAATTATACATATATCCTAGTCAACTGAACCTTGTTAGGTTGGATAGGGGTGATAGGAACTAGTTCCCCTATACAGACCTTATTCAACCCATAGTCAGTTAGTAGTATAGGATACTCCATCCTCATCTCATTATGTTGTTTGATTTGATATCAGGTTTTTCTTGTTTGTGTTGCATGATATACCTCAACTATGTTGTTACTCACATCACCCCCAAAACGGCCCACTACCCTAACTACTAGTTAAAACCCTCATTTCCTTCTTGATATCTAGTGTTATTTAACTTAGCCACTCTCTTGCTCTCTAGTTTCAATGTAGTATTTAGTGGTGAATTTGCTGGTTAGGATTAGTAAGTTCTTGTAAGTGATTTGTTGTGCTTGATTGAACGGATAATTTCTTTATGTAGTGTTAGCATGTTCCTCTCAATCAATTACTTTGCCTAGTGTTAATTAGGATTCATATTACTTAATTAGTTGTACTTGCCTTCTCTACTTATCTAATTAGACCTAATTACTAGTTTAACTTAGATTCGTTTCTTGCCTTGTCAATTGCATGTTCATCTAGTGTAATCAACCCAAATCAAACATAAAACTTTAAAAACCCTAATCTTTGCTCTAGAAACCTAAATAAATAGACTAGCTCTGGATATGATCCAACACATACCAATTATGTGCTATATCTTAAGCACATGCACTTACAAATTGTTTTATACTGAGTGAGCCTCAATTGGGTAACTTGTTAGGCAACATCGCAGGAATGAACCTTGTCGAAGATGGATAGTATACCTTCTTCAATCTCAAGAGGAAGGAATTCCCTAGCGCATCAACCATTTATAATCTGTACTTTTTTGGTAATATATTTTAGATGGGTGGTAGTTTGGTCATAATTATGAGTAAAGGTTTTATTTCTGTAACAAATAAAAAGGAAGAAGTTATCATCAATATGGAGGAAAATAAAATACAAGGTGAGTCTATATGTATAGATTGATTGAGAAATCATAATCGATTTTTACTACCTAAATCTAGGAGAAAGTGTATGCATACAAGATGATAAAGTAAAAGACATGCACTTTCCTAGTACAATGTGCAACCATATGGAGGGTGTGGTTGCAAAGGGTACAATATGACTGTTGAGAATCTAGTCATTGCTTGGGTGCATACACATGCATGTCATTTTCTATTTGTTACAGATAAATTGTCTAAACCACATAGTCAAAATTCTAACCCTAAGTTGCTTCCGAACCAATAAAAGTTTCTCTGCTTCTTCCAGCTTTCTTATTTGCAAAATAGTTATATCTCAACATAATTGGTCAAAAGGTTGTCCAGTTCAATTCATTTTGTGCCATCAAGACTCTAAGTTATAATTGTGTTGTATGATACTTCCATTTACCTTGTTGTAGAATGAGTCATTAGGTAAGTTGGGTAACTTTTATTTGAGGTTTACATTCCAATTGGGTTTTAGGAAAAATCATAAATGAGTAGTCTAAATATATAAGAGTCAGGTTCAAGTAAATCTTAGTAATCACTCTTTATATTATAAATGCATGTCCTTATATTTAGTACTAGATCTTCTCTATGTAACTGTAATATGCTTGTATGTTCATAAATTGGTCAAAAAGGTTGTCCAGTTCAATTCGTTTTGTGCCATCAAGACTCTAATTTGTAAGTGGATTGTATGGTCCTTCCATTTACCTTATTGTAGGATAAGTCATAGGTGAGCTGGCTAACTTTTATTTGAGGTTTACATTCCAATTGGTTTTAAGGAAAAATCATGAATGAGTAGTCTAAGTATATATGAGTTAGGTTCAAATAAAATTTTAGTATCCACTCTTTATATTATAGATGCATGTCCTTATAATTTAAATTGGATCTTCTATATGTAACTGTAATATGCTTGTATATTCAGTTATTGTCATATATCTGCTAAATAATTCATAAGATAAGTAAATAGTTGTTTATAAAATAGTTTTGTATTTATACTAGTATAGTGATGTATTTTATTTACTTGAGAAGAAATTTTCACTTGCCTCAAAAGTTGTGGCAATGATCCAAATGAGAAACTCAAGGAAATCAACAACAATCAATTGGACATGGAAAATATGGAATAGTAAAACAATACTAGTTTAGACTTACCTGATAGTCATCAACGTGTAATGAATGTCAGAAATATGTTTAATAGTAACTAACTGATGTCTGTTTATTTGTATGTGTTAGATTAGATCAAGATTATGTAAACATGTTCAGTCAAATTGTAACACATTTTGAGTAATGTTAATCTATAACTTTACAAATATATTGGGGATATTTTTACACCAAATAGGAAATAATACTTTTAATCTACTTGATCGATATTAAAATCGAAAGACTTGGTTCAACTTGACCCCGAATCACATTGTTGTTCATGGTTATTAGATTAACAAGAAATAAATATGGCAATCAATTTCTCATTGCATTAGTAGATGACATTTGATATTTCTAGCAATGATTCCAAATGACATTCATTTTTGATAAATTATAAACCAACATTCAAAGAGCATATCAATGTTGCTAATTTTTATTAACAAAAAGGTAACATATCTAGTGTTTGTCCTTTCCTACAATGATGAGTGAAAAATTAAGGTAATAGTTAGTTATTGATGGTAGCACTGGGAAAGTGTATTTAGTAGCTGCAAGTAGGGGACAACATGTTAATTCTAAAACTCAATATCATGAATTGCACTTGAAATGCATTGATGACAATTTTGAGATGTCATCATTGAGGAAATTTTTGTAACTATTTTGAAGTAAATACAAGATATGTAATGGACCGGAAACTATCCTAACTTGAGTATTTTTATCATATAGGATGAAAAGATATTGAAAACATTTTTGCTATTATCAAAGATAGCATCTTGTGTACAATAAGATACACATGAGATATCAAACCCCTTAGATTCTTTGTTTGAAGGACAAGGGGTTGAACATATTGTAGTGATTTTAAAAGTAATAGGAAGTTTATAATTAGTCCAATAGTAGAAAGGCAAGGGGAAGAGAGCCATTTTTGTTACTATGAAAAGTGTTTTTGTCCCTTTCTCTTGTTGTGATAAAAGTTTTTTTGTGTTGGCTCAATGCTATAATATAGCATGCATTTAAAGTTTTTAGTATTATAGACAACGAAATCAAGTGGAGTACAATCTTGAACTATGTTTGAGGCACTCTTGTATAGCAATAGTTAGCTTCCCAGTGTCAAATTATTAGTAGCTTGTACTCAACTCATCATTTTCCAACACTTACGAGTGTTTTCATCTTTGAAATGTGTCTCTCTTTTCTCGAAGGTCCATTGATCATAGACTTGTTGTTCCCCATGCTATAAAAAAATTGCAGGCCTAATTATGTTGAGTATAATAGTATGCATTATTACTGTTGAAAAATGTCCAAGGTGATGCTTCTAAATAATAGAAATGTGTTTACTGAGAAGCAACCAAAATATATTGATGTTTTTTAAATTTTGGAGATATAATTTAAGATAAACCTAATTAAAATGTTTTATTTCTTAAGTGATGCATAACTTATGTTTTGTATTATCTATATTCCAAATAAAACTAACATATATATATATATATATATATGTATGTATGTATATGTATATATATATACACACACACACACACACTTTTCTTTTATGCAGAACGACTAGTCATGATTTGTTGTTAATGAAGGATGGATAACGGAGGTTGGCCAATATGGTTTCCACACACCCAATATGGTTGAGTGAGGATGAATTGCCAACTCTCTTTTCACAATAGGAGCAAAAATTACACACATGGTTTAAGCAATATATAATTCACTACATTTAGGACCGAGATGACTCTTTTCTTCTTATTATTTTACATCCAACCAAGGAAAATGCCTTGGACTTTCCTCTTTGAAAACAAGATGTCTTGCTCATTCAGCTCAACTCACGCTTGTTAATGTTTCACTCACAAACATTTATTAATATTTCATCAGTATCATCCCTTCTTGTTAAAATTGAAAAGATGATCAATACAATTTTGAGAGACTTCCTTATGGGTAATACAAATGACAATATATGTACACATACAGTCATTTGGACTACACTAAGTCATTTCCATCATTAAGGAGAATGGATCATCACAAACCTGAAAACTACTAGAGGGGGGGGGTGAATAGAGTTTTATAGAAAATTTAACAATTATTGAACTCAAACAACCACAATGAAAATTTTGGACAAAGAGACACAAGGTTTAGAGTGGTTCCAACTATAGCAAATACTATAGCCGTCAATCCACTACCCGGTTGCTTACCCAACCGAGATTTGAAAAGAAATTTATTTTATTACCTCTTCAAGGAATTTACATAAAATACAATCTCTTTTCCTAAACCCTTCAAGCAGCCTTCACCTAGAAGTAATCACCAACCTTGAAGCAGCCTTCCCTTGAAGTAGATGCACCAACTCCCGTTGCACCAGCCTTCTGAAGTAGCTTCCCTTGCGATAGCCTTCTTGAAGTAGCTTGAAGTCCCCTTCTCCACTTGAGAAGTCAACCCTCTCCAATCCGCAGCATCCAACCCTAGGAGTAGCAAGGAGAGTACAAAAGATAAAAAGGAACAAGAAAGAAAAATGAAATTACAACTTATCCTTTAAGCCCGAGGCTTGATATGCCTAGATCAAGCGTAAGATCTCCTAGCCAAGTATGTGAACTTGTGATTGCTGTGGGTAGGAGAATTTAGCCTATAGGACACGAGATTGAGCTAAGGAGAATGTAGGCCAATGATCACAGTGCTCAAATTGCTTGCAAAAGATTGCTCAAGTATGCTCAAGTGTATTCTCAAGTGTAACAAGTGAATTCTAGTGTCCTATGGCTTGTCCTATTTATAGGAATGGCCTAAGTATGCTTAAGGACGTTCTAGACAACTTCTAGGGGTTTCTAAGTGCTTAACTAGCCGTTAGGTACAAAGTTGTTGCTTTAACAACGGCTAATTACTTTATTCTGCAGTTGCTGTCAGAGACCATCTCGGTCGACAAATGGTCGACCGAGACACCTACTCGGTCGAACTTTTGTCGACCGACAGGCTCTCTGGAACAAGTGATTTGCAACGTCTTTCTTCAACTACCAACTAACTTGTCTGTTGTGTCTAACGGCTACTTTGGATCTTTCTCGGTCGAGAAGATTGTCGACCGAGAGTGTCTCGGTCGAGGAGTTTGTCGACCGAGAATGATCCTGTTTCAAGGTTTCAATTTAAGCATTAATTATATGTGTGAGTGTGCAAAGGTGATCCTAATAAAGTGGGATGACATGTCTAACTATGGTGTTTGGCTAGGGAAAATCTAACGCTTGATTTACATGCAATTCTAAGTACTTGTACATTATATATTTGTACAAGTTTTACAACATTGATTACATTGCATGAAAATATAACTAAGTAAGCTCTTGGATTTTCCCTTGCTACTTTGTCATCCTGCACACTCAAGTAGCTCGTTAGATTAATAAGAATGAAATGTTTGTCATAATCAAAACAAAGGAATTTTTAGATGTCCATTTAGCCAACAATCTCCCCCTTTTTGAAGATGACAAACATTTCCAAAATAAATATAAAACATATGAATTTCATACCTTTAGATTGCCTTATGTATCTGTTCCTCTTGTTTATAAAATGTGTGCTTATTATTCCCAATGAATTATGGAACATGAAATCCAGTTCATTTGGGAATGTAGCAACTTTCAATGTAAAGCCAAGAGTATATTTATGAAACTCATTGATTGAGTTTTTCATAAATACTAAGTTATAGTTTTATATATCTCTCCCCCTTTGTCATTTCAAAAAGATAACCATTTTCATAAAAACTCCCCCTTAATTAGATAAATGTTTTGATAAAAACTCCCCCTTAATTAGATATTCCGTCAAATCTAATGAAAAAGATGTCCATTGAAAAGCCAAAATGAAACAAGTAAACGGATTCGTTTTAAGAACCGCATATATCAAAGAAAACATCTTCCAAAGGAGTAATAAGCAATTGCTTCCTAATGTTGTTGAATTGATCTAGTGGAAGCGGTTTTGTAAAAATATCAGCCAATTGATTTTCCGTATCAACATGATGAAGGGAAACATGATTCTTTGAGATGTGATCCCTTAAGAAGTGATGACGGATTTCAATGTGTTTTGCCCGGCTGTGTAAAATAGGATTGTGTGCTAAGTTTATGGCGCTCGTGTTGTCACAAAAGATAGGTGTAGATGAAAGATTAAAACCATAATCGCTTAATACCTGTTGCATATAAAGCACTTGAGCACAACAAGACCCGGCTGCCATATATTCAGCTTCAGTTGTAGATAGGGCAACCGTATTTTGTTTCTTGCTAAACCAAGATACTAAGGCTCTCCCTAATAAGAAACATCCACCACTAGTACTTTTGCGATCAAGTCGACAACCAGCATAATCCGCATCAGTATATGCTTTAAAATCCAGGGATTGTCCTTTTGGATACCATAAACCAAGACAAGTAGTACCAGCTAGATATCGAAGAATTCTTTTAACCGCTAGAAAATGAGATTGCATAGGTTGGGATTGAAATCGAGCACAAAGACCAACGGAAAACATAATGTTCGGTCGAGAAGCAGTTAAGTATAGCAAACTACCAATCATGGCTCTATATAAGGAATCATCAATAGGTTCCCCATTTTCATCCTTATCAATTTTGATAGAGGTAGCCATAGGAGTAGTAGCATGTTTGCATTGATCCATCCCAAAACGTTTTAAAAGTTCTTTAGTATATTTTTCTTGGCTTATGAAAATTCCTGCAGGTGTTTGCTTAATTTGAAAACCAAGAAAGAATGTTAGTTCACCCATGAGACTCATTTCAAATTCTTTTTGCATAATGTCACTGAATTGTGTGCATAATGAATCATTAGAAGCTCCAAAAATAATGTCATCAACATAAATTTGCACAACTAGGAAATCAGATGCATATGTTTTGAAAAATAAAGTAGAATCTGAATTTCCAATAGAAAAACCATTATCAAAAAGATATGTCTTGAGCCGTTCATACCAATTCCTAGGTGCTTGTTTTAGACCATAAAGTGCCTTTTTAAGTTTATAAACATGGTCACCTTTTTCTGGTATTTCAAAGCCAGGTGGTTGAGCAACATAAACTTCTTCTTGTATGATGCCATTTAGAAATGCACTTTTGACATCCATTTGATATAGCTTAATGTTTTTATGGGCAGCAATAGCTAGTAACATCCTAATAGCTTCAAGTCTAGCTACGGGTGCATATGTTTCATCAAAATCTATTCCTTCTTGTTGATTATATCCTTGTGCTACTAACCGAGCTTTATTCCTTATGACTTCTCCTACCTCATTGAGCTTGTTCCTAAATACCCATTTAGCTCCTATGATAGTTTTATCTTGTGGTTTAGGAACTAAATCCCATACATCATTTTTAGTGAATTGATTTAACTCCTCTTGCATGGCTATTATCCAGTAATCATCCTTAAGAGCTTCAGATATCTTCTTAGGTTCAATGATAGAAACAAAAGCCATGTTTGCAACATCTTTGAAGGATGACCGAGTTTTGACTTTATCATTTGGATCTCCAATAATTAGTTCTTGGGGATGATCCTTGATAAGCCTAGGTGTGGGTTGTGTTTCAACTTGGGGATCGGATATAGGAATTTTCTCACTATCATTGGAAATGGTTATATTTTCGAATTGATTAGTGAGATCAATGATATCTAGGTTTTCAGACTTCGATTCTTCATGAAAAGAAACATGAATGGATTCCTCAACTTTTCTAGAGATAGTGTTATATACTGTAAAGGCTTTTCTAGAAGTGGAATATCCCAAGAAGAATGCTTTGTGTGATTTAGAATCAAACTTGTCTCTATCATCTTTGGTATTTAAAATGTAGCATGTGGAGCCAAAAGTATGAAAATAGTCAACTCTAGGTTTCTTAGAGTGTAATATTTCATATGGAGTTTTCTTCAAATGAGAGTGAACAGTTACTCTATTAAGCACATAACAAGCAGTGTTTACAGCTTCAGCCCAAAAGGTTTTAGGTGTGTTGTGTTCAAGCATCATGGTCCTAGCCATTTCCTGTAGAGATCGATTTTTCCGTTCAACTATACCATTTTGTTGTGGGGTACGTGGAGCAGAAAAATTATGAGTATACCCTTGAGATGTACAAAAGGTCTCAAATGTATGATTCTCAAATTCGCCACCATGATCACTTCAAATGGTACATATTTTATGTTGTAAAAGATTTTCAATCTTGGAACAAAATTGCATAAAGACATGAATAGTATCATCTTTAGTTGCAATAAAATGTACCCATGTATATCTACTATAATCATCAACAATAACAAAACAGTATCGTTTACCACCAATAGATTGTGTCCTCATTGGTCCAAATAAGTCCATATGAACTAATTCTAAGGATCTACTGGTGCTAAGTACATGTTTTGATTTAAAAGATGTTTTGGTTTGCTTTCCCATTGTGCAGGGTTCACAGTTTTCAACTTGATCAAAAGACAAAGTAGGTAATCCACGAACAAGATCATATTTCACTAACTTTTTAATAGCATGTGAACTAGCATGTCCTAGCTTTTTATGCCATAGTTGTAAGGTATTTTCATTTGCAAGCAAGCATTTACCTACTACTGATTTCATAGAGTTTGGTTTAAGGATATAAAGATTTCCAACTCTATTTCCTTCATAAACGACATTTGTAGTGTTTTCTATCAATAGTTTGCAGCAGGTTTTGTTAAATAACACATCATAACCACTATCACATAGTTGACTTACACTTATTAGATTATGATGCAATCCATCAATAAGTAGAACATTTTTAATTTCGAGATTTGTTCCAACATTACCTATTCCAACGATTTTTCCCTTACCATTGTCTCCAAAGGTGACCGTTCCACTTTTCTTTTCTTCAAAAGTTTAAAATGCGTCCTTGTTCCCGGTCATGTGTTTGGAACAGCCACTGTCAACTACCCATTTCTGCATTAGAATGTAGATTTTGGTACCCATGTGATGGTCCGATATGGTTAGAAACCTTTTAAGTGCTTATGTATATAAAAGTTCTGATACAGAAAACCAGTCGGTCGACAATTGTTCGACCGATATTTGTCTCGGTCGACAATTTGTCGATCGAGCAGGTTACTGTATCACAAGCAAAAACACAGAAAATTTCTCGGTTGACCAATTTTCGACCGAAATAGGTGCTGTAAAATTTTTATTTGTTAAAGACATCCAGTCGGTCGACAATACTTCGACCGACCCAGAGCTCGGTCGACAATACTTCGACCGACAGAATTTCTGTTTCAGCAATGCAGAAAAATAATAACAATAAGCATAGCACCTTTTGTTGAGATAAGACAATATAAATAGCAAAATTAAGCATTTGGTCATATCTCAACTACATTCCATTCTTCTAAGTTTGGGGTTTTGGGATCCAAACTAAGTCGGACTCCTTAGTCTTGTAGGGGCATGAAAAACAATAGTGTCCAAGACGTAAGCAGAAATGACAAGTAATAGAGTCAATTTCATTTCTCTTTCTAGTCATTGTGTTCTTGGGTACAAACATAGTTTGGGTCTTTTTGGGTTGGTTTTTCTTTGGAACATATCCCAAACCTTTTCTTCCATTGAAAACATTACCAACTTTCAATATGTTATCAAGAATATCTTTTCTTCTTAACTTATAAAGTTCTCTTTGCAACGTAGCAATGTCATTCATCTTCTTATGTATATCTTTTCTTGCTTGGTCTAAATCAGAAAACAATGAATCCTTTTCTTTTACAATATTATCATAATCCGAATGGTTGCACAAGATAGGTTGAGTTTGATAATCTTGTAGTTTAGCTAGCAAATCAGTCTTTTCTTTTGATAGAAGATCAACATTGGTTTCCAAATTGAGTAGCTTTCTAGTGCAATCATCTAAAGATGTTTTTAAAGATACATTTTCAAGATCAATGTTGTTCTTTTCATAAGAAAGTTCATCTAATTTGGCAATGAGCTCATTATTTGATTTTATAGCCTTCTTTAGTTTCTTCTTGGCATCAACATACTTATCATGAGTTTCTTGTAAACTAGTAACTAACTCTTCTTTAGAAAGATCAACTAGGCTTACCTCTTGAGAGTCTTCATTTTCTTCTCTTGCCATTAGACATTCCACCTCTTCTCCGCTTTCACTGTCACTTGACTCATCCCAGGCAACTTTATAGGCTTTTTCTCCTTTCTTCTTATGTGAGCTTTTCTTTCCCTTCTTTGCTTTGGGGCATTCATTTTTGAAATGCCCTTTCTTCCCACATTCAAAGCACCTGGGAGTTGAGGAACTAGAAATTTTGTTAGATTTAAACCTTTTGTACTTCTTACCGTTGACGATTAAGGCTTCTTCTTCTTCTTCACTTGAGTCCTCACTTTCTTGTGTGACAACTTTTGAGGCTTTGAGAGCCACATCCTTCTTCTTCCCACTTTGGTGTTCACGTTCTCTTCTTTCTTCCTCTTCTAGATCTGCTTCATGAGCTTCTAAATTACCAATGAGTTGTTCCATTTTGAGGCGAGTGAGGTCGTTTGCTTCTGCAATGGCTGTCACCTTTGGCTTGTACTTTGGAGGAAGTGATCGAAGAATTTTTGATACCTGATCTTCCTCAAGGACAGGTTTTCCTAAGGAACTTAAACCATTAACAATAGTAGAGAATTTTGAATACATTTCACTAATAGATTCATTTGGATCCATACGAAAATGTTCAAGCTTTGTTTTAAGCAGACTAATTTTGGAATTTTTGACTTGGGCTGTACCCTCATAAGTGATGGACAATCTATGCCAAATATCATATGCTGTATCACAATTTGATATTCTATTAAATTCTCCTACAGAAATAGAACAATATAAAATGCTTACAGCTTTTGCGTTCATTTGGGCCTGTTTTACCGTGTTTGCATCCCATTCCGCAAAGTCATTTTGAGGGAATGCATAAGGAGTAGATACCATTCTCCATAGATCCCAGTTGATGCCTTGGAAGTAGAACTGCATCCTTCTCTTCCAGTATTGGTAGTTTGTTCCATCGAATGCCGGCGGCCTAGCAACAAGAGTCCCTTCAATGTTGAGGTTGTTGAGCATTCCATCACCCATTTCTTCAAGACCTTGTTAGGGTTCCTTGAAGCCTCACTCTGATACCAATTGAAAACTACTAGAGGGGGGGGTGAATAGAGTTTTATAGAAAATTTAACAATTATTGAACTCAAACAACCACAATGAAAATTTTGGACAAAGAGACACAAGGTTTAGAGTGGTTCCAACTATAGCAAATACTATAGCCGTCAATCCACTACCCGGTTGCTTACCCAACCGGGATTTGAAAAGAAATTTATTTTATTACCTCTTCAAGGAATTTACATAAAATACAATCTCTTTTCCTAAACCCTTCAAGCAGCCTTCACCTAGAAGTAATCGCCAACCTTGAAGCAGCCTTCCCTTGAAGTAGATGCACCAACTCCCGTTGCACCAGCCTTCTGAAGTAGCTTCCCTTGCGATAGCCTTCTTGAAGTAGCTTGAAGTCCCCTTCTCCACCTGAGAAGTCAACCCTCTCCAATCCGCAGCCTCCAACCCTAGGAGTAGCAAGGAGAGTACAAAAGATAAAAAGGAACAAGAAAGAAAAAGGAAATTACAACTTATCCTTTAAGCCCGAGGCTTGATATGCCTAGATCAAGCGTAAGATCTCCTAGCCAAGTATGTGAACTTGTGATTGCTGTGGGTAGGAGAATTTAGCCTATAGGACACGAGATTGAGCTAAGGAGAATGTAGGCCAATGATCACAGTGCTCAAATTGCTTGCAAAAGATTGCTCAAGTATGCTCAAGTGTATTCTCAAGTGTAACAAGTGAATTCTAGTGTCCTATGGCTTGTCCTATTTATAGGAATGGCCTAAGTATGCTTAAGGACGTTCTAGACAACTTCTAGGGGTTTCTAAGTGCTTAACTATCCGTTAGGTACAAAGTTGTTGCTTTAACAACGGCTAATTACTTTATTCTGCAGTTGCTGTCAGAGACCATCTCGGTCGACAAATGGTCGACCGAGACACCTACTCGGTCGAACTTTTGTCGACCGACAGGCTCTCTGGAACAAGTGATTTGCAACGTCTTTCTTCAACTACCAACTAACTTGTCTGTTGTGTCTAACGGCTACTTTGGATCTTTCTCGGTCGAGAAGATTGTCGACCGAGAGTGTCTCGGTCGAGGAGTTTGTCGACCGAGAATGATCCTGTTTCAAGGTTTCAATTTAAGCATTAATTATATGTGTGAGTGTGTAAAGGTGATCCTAATAAAGTGGGATGACATGTCTAACTATGGTGTTTGGCTAGGGAAAATCTAACGCTTGATTTACATGCAATTCTAAGTACTTGTACATTATATATTTGTACAAGTTTTACAACATTGATTACATTGCATGAAAATATAACTAAGTAAGCTCTTGGATTTTCCCTTGCTACTTTGTCATCCTGCACACTCAAGTAGCTCGTTAGATTAATAAGAATGAAATGTTTGTCATAATCAAAACAAAGGGATTTTTAGATGTCCATTTAGCCAACAAAACCTAAGATGCATTCATCTTGCATGTTCATCAAAGACATTGCTTCCAACATTTGTCATCATGATTGTACTTGACTCAACTTTGTCAAACACAAATATTTCTGACACAAACCTCCTTGTTCGTAGATAACGAACTCTCAAGGCTCAATACTCATATTGGTTTGGGTGACTCAATCCCTCATACAATCAATATTCTTACGCGTTCATACAACAATAATAAATCCAATTGGATTTGGGGTATCATTATGTTTCAAGAATGCTTATTGATTCTTCATTCACCTAGGAGGCACTAGACAATTTGATAAAAAGATTTGAAAGATAAAACGTCCCCCAAAACTCCACATTGTAATTTGGTTAGTTTGGCATAACAATATACTCTTAGGCTCAAATTGGTACAACATAGGCTGTATGAGACCCTACATTTGCCTCATATGTAGAAACAACACTAAGAATGTCGATCATACTTTCTTCCACTACCCCTTCACTAGGAGTATTTGCCATTACTTTATAGTGATTACTTCTTTTTGGAGGTCCTAAATGTGTTCATTATATATACTCTTTTAAATAGTAAAGCATGCATCGATCAACACTTGTGTGTCCAATGGAGCACCCACGCTACTTGCATCATATGGTACATTTGCCTTGGAACGAAATCAGATATATTTTAATAACATTATTAGCATGTATGCTAAATTATATCCGATAGATATGCTACACGTACCTCCTGTTTCTCATGCTTCTTCGGTGCTAAACCAAAAGGTCCTCCGAAAGCCTTCTTAATTTCTATAGATGATGGGGCATTGCCCCCAACAAGACTTATCACCTTTGTTAACATTGCTGATGCCTTGATTGTTATCGTATTATGTTGATCTTTTGACTGCATGAATGATGCTGATCACTCAGTTGACAGTTTGAATGTCTCCCAATCTTAGATAATATAGTGGCTTATTATAAGGGAAACCCAACCCAATTTTCTGCACTTCTTGCGCATACTTCTGCATCGTAGAGGATCCATCCCCCTCTTGATGAGTTATGGCTCTAAACTATCGACAACTGTACTACACCATGTTGCATGGCCATCCTTGGTGACCTTATGGTCCCTGCCCTCTATGGACTCTTGGTTGTTCTCTAAAGTTGCATACTATGTCTTTCGTAAATATATCTGAAATTATAAATGAAAAACCGAATGGAGACCTTAGACTTGTTTGGTTCAAAGAAAATGTAAACATTTGTGTCTCTCTACTGGGATGTGAATTAGGAACCATGTTCCATTAGATGTTGAGTAAAACTGATTGAAGCACACCCTGACTACTATTTGTTACACCAAACACTGCAGGTGTTGCTTTGTTGAGTGCAGGAGTATGAAGTGTTATTGTGAACACAAAATGGTCAATGTGATGATGCTTATCACTAGAGATGTGTCTAGTCCGAAGTAACCAGATCGTGTTGCTGTTACTAAGATTCTGGTAGAAAGACTTTAAGACAAACCCATGGACATGTGTTATTTCTGATATGTGGTTTCATTTCAGAAATAGTCCGTATGAAATTGGAAAAAAATACTTTTATTTTGTGCAAGTTGTCTAGTCATGATATTGACGATAATTATGGACGGACAATGGAAGTTGGGTCGTATGGTTTCTACACACCCAACTACCTCAAGGACACGGTACCAACTCTATACCTTCTTATTAATATGATGAAAAATCATACATATGGTATCAGCAAAATATATTTCAGTACATCTAAGTGGACAAAAGAAAAACTTTCCATACACAGATGTACACTTTTCATTCTTCTGATTTTACATCCGAACAAATAAAGACCTTAGGGCTTGTTTGATTCTATGTTGAACCAAACATCCATGTATCGCTGCCTGTCACTTGAAATGGGAAACATGTTTGATTAGGTGTTGAGAAAAAATAATTCGAGAAACCGAAACACGCCCTTATTACTGATTTCTACACTAATGTACAAGGTTCATTGTGCTTACATCAGGAGTGGGCAGATATCGTGATTCTTTTATTCATGTTACTGACAGACATGCGCTTTTTGTTCAATCTATCAACGGTTTGCAACAAAATTGACATAAATGACATCGAGGTGTTGCTGGTGGTTCGAAATCAATAACTTTTTCGAACATGGTGGTGTTTCAATCAAGCTTAGCATTGCTACCACGACCAACCTAGCAAACTATTCTCTTGGCTTAAACAGGTAACAAAAGGGATAAGCCTGACAATAACTAAGGTTAATGCATGAAACTAACATAACATTAAAATTTAAACAATAATGTCATCAGTGACTTGACTGCACGCCTAACCGCTCATTCTCTGGTCGAGAGAAGAAGACAAAGAAAGAGGATGAAAGTTACGAGTTATTATAACATGGGCTGCGGCATTTAGGCCTGCACTGTGGAGGACAAAATTGCATACCAACACCAGTCGGTCGCGGGGGTGGGCTGCAAGTATAGAGGCCGAAGGCACACGGGGTGTTGGAATCAAATTTTATATATGCCTAGAACGCGGTGGGTATAAATGGACCACACGGACCGAGTGCCAACGGCCGGCCTCAGCTGCATGCTCCATTCGCCAACCCGAATACCGGATTTTAGAACTCGCTGTGTCAGTTTATGATGGTGATGCCACCGAACTTGGATAAAAAATCAAAATAGCACAGTTTGGTAAAAATATGTACATCTGTAGCACCAATACAATCTTATTCCCTATAATAGCCCACTTTCCGGTGAAAGCGCCAAAATATTGACGTATTTCTTTTTTCCGAGACCAAAGACGCCAAGTTTTCTGGCGTTTTCAAGTAAAGACGCCAAGTTTTCTGGCGTTTTCAAGTAAAAGCACAAGTTTTTTGGCGTTTTCAAATAAAGCGCCAAAAATTAGACGTTTTCATGTGAAAGCACAAAAAATAGGAGTTTTAGGCGTTTGCTGGAAATATTGGCCTCTGCGGAAAGCCGCTGCCACCGTGCGCACCCGGACCGGCCCCAGCAGCAGGACCATCAAGCGGAAGCGACAATGTGCCAAGTAATTATAATAGCGGAAACAAGAAAGGGAAGAGGCTTTCCACAGCGGCGATTATCGCGATCGCCGCCGGCGGAGGCACATTGCTGCTCCTAGTCACTCTACTACTCCTCGCAGCCTGCTGCCGCCATCGCGTTGGTGGAAAATCCCCAAAACCGGTCCCGACATCAACCGCCTCAGGCAGCGGCGGCGGGGGGGTCGACACGGCTACGACGTCCTCAGCATCCAAGGACGACCCAACTGTTGGCCGAGGCCTTGGAGGCGGCGTTCGCTTGTCCAGCGACAAGAGGAACAAGCTGGTCGTCCTCGATACATCACGTGATTGGTACAGTTTCGATTTGGAGGACCTCCTCAGGGCTTCTGCCGAGGTGCTGGGTAAAGGTGCGCTGGGGACGTCGTACAAGGCGACGCTGGAGGACGGGGCGGTTGTTGTGGTCAAGAGGCTCAGAGGGGAGAATGCTGGGGTTGGGAAAGGGGAGTTTGAGGCGTGTATGAAGGCCGTGGCGAGAGCTGCTGCTGGCACTACAAGAAATTGGTGCTGACGGGCACTTGAATGTGCAGCCACTCAGGGCGTATTATTACTCCAAAGATGAGAAGCTGCTGCTCTTCGATTATGTCCCTAGAGGGAGCTTGTCTGCTACGCTTCATGGTCAGTTTCTTCTTCTTCTTTCTTCAAGCTTCGATTCATCATCGGCTTCTTCTTCTTCTTATTGCTTCGGTGTTCATCATCGGCTTTCTGGATAGTTTGTTAGATCACACACACGGTTGGCTTCAAGATTTTCGACTCACTCGCAAACGATCGGAATGGAAGTCCACTGGATGCCAATTCCTCGTATTCTTGTCATTAGTTCATGCTTCGATTCCTCGTTAGTTTTCTGCTGCTCAAGAACGGATGCTTTAATTCTCGCCTCAGTTTTAGCTTTTTACGAATTCAATCGTTGACTGCACAGCATATTACCACAGTTAGTCTGAAAACACCAAAATTTTTGGCGCCTTTGTCTGAAAACGCCAAAAAGTTGGCGCATTTGTTCTAAAACGCCGAAAGGTTGGCGCTTTTGAACTAAAATGCATAATTTTTAACTTTTTCCTTGAAAACGGCAGAAAACTGGTGCTTTTACTTGAAAACGCCTGTGCTTTCACCGGAAAGTGGACTATTATAGGAAATAAGATTGCATTGGTGCTATAGGTGTACATATTTTTACTAAACTGTGCTATTATAGTTTTTTATCCACTGAACTTTACAAACGCAATGATTTGACGGACTCAATGATGGACTGCGTGGAGGACTGCACTGCCTTGACTCATGAGTTTCGCAACGTTGGTGAGGGAAAAGAGTTCGACAATGTAGATGAAATTGTGGGATCTGCTGACGAGCGGGGTGTATGGGCTTATTTGGTTGGAGGGAAAGGATTCAAATGGGATGGGGAGAAGGATAGTATGGGCAAGGATAGATGAAGGATGTGATAGTGTGTATCTTATTTTATGTTAGGATGCAACTAATTAAGGATGGGATTAGTTAGAATGATATGTTTGTCAATTCTACCATGAATTTTAATATGTATTGTTTTTCTCAATGGTCATAACAAATTTGATACTATGACTCACTTATTAATAGGACTGGACAGGAAAGCAATCTTGACCATCATACCAGACTTAACTTGACCAAACCGACTGCATAAGTTTGGTCTGAATGGCTATTCCACACAAGTTTGGTTTAAAAAGTGTTCAAACTATCATTATATGGTTTTGTCACAGTTTGGACATCTGATTAACCGATCAGACTAAAATTGACCATCTTGATATATGTGTATGTTTGTGTCTACATATATATACTCAAATGGATTATTCCATTCATGATATGCTTAATGTATTGACAATATTTCATTTATCTCAACATTATATTTATTATTCTTGCTACAAATTACTTTTCTTTTAATGGTATAGTTGGCATACATATATAATCTTTTAAAGTAATTTAACATTTATTCATTGCATGTAATAACAAAATATCCCATTAAATCTTTGGATAATGTGATTTATTTGATGTTATTAAAGTACATTTTTTATTGAAGAAAATCGATAACTTGACATTAAAAATGAATCCAATTATAAGTGAACTGTTTTTTATCTATCCTCATTTAAGTATGCCACTAGTAAATATTAGGAAGTAGTGGCTTTAGACCAAACTTGACCATATTTTAGAGGTCAAGTTGAGTTTGATCTAGACCCTTCTAGCAGTTAAGTTTGGTCTAGAAGATTTTTGACCACTATATGTGATTTGGTCTATAGTTTTAGGGTTAGATCAGACTTGATCCGACCACACGTACCCCTACTTATTTATCAAAATATTAATTTTAATATATAAAATGCAAATTTACAATTCTACCATCATATTACAAATATAAAGATAGGTGCCAAGTTTATTGATGTACTAACATATGTACCATGAAATCATATCCATATCTTCATATAATAATACTGGTTTCTCTTTTTAAAATGAGTTTATTGAAAATATAAAAATGAAATCACAATTTACAACATATCATGTGATAATATAATTAAACTCCATTCACATTCACATATTTTTGACAACATAATGAAAAAATGCATTTAATATGATCCACCAAGAGATGGTAATATTACAATTGTACCACCTTACATAAATAATCTCATAAAGCATTTTAAAGGTATAAAAATCCAAAATTGGGTAAAGTTTCATGCAAGTGAAGCATAGTGAACAAATCCATGAACAAATCCATGAACAAAAATATGAACAAAGTCAATTGTCTATTTAGAAATATTTCTCTTTCTTCTTTAGTCAACTGGAAAAATGCTTGGCATAGAAATTCATTTGCAGTCAATAGGACAATGGTCAAGATCTTCTCTCTCCTTGTAAGATTGCCTAGTTTCCTTACCTCCTGACCAATAGTTTCTTTTTTTTTCTCAAATTCTGTCACTATCGACTCACCTAGTATTTCTGCTGATGTTTTAATTCTTCTCCAAGATGCTTTTCCATATCTAATAACACACATGCCAAGTCATTATCATTTCTCCTCCTTTTCGGCCCCAAAATTTGACTCTCCTTACTTTTACCATATTTACTCATTGGATAAAAGCTTGACCATTATCACTCTCATCTAAATCTTCAACATGAACATTATCTCCATTTTGTTCTTGGTCCTTTATTTTTGTCATCATGTCATTTGCATCTTGTGCATTGTTTCCATTTGGTCAATCCTTCCTAAAAATAAGACAATGCTTATTAAAATATAAGAACTTTTTACTTCTCCAATTATTTGCTTCAGGATGACTCTATAATTTAAAAATACCCAAATTAGACAATCATAAGCTATGATATTGCTAAAGGATAAGTTAAATATGTTTACCACAACGTAGTTGTCCCAAACACTTCTCAGCTTCCACACAATGAGTTTTATCATTAAATTCAAATCCACTTGTGCTTCCATTCAACATATCATATATGTTATTGAATTATCTTTCAAATACTTTGATCTTTGATTCAATATGAGGTTTCTCTTTTAAACCACAAACTGGTAACTTTTTCTCAAGGTATTTTTCTAACACCATCAGAACCCAGACATGAAGCCACTTTCAGCTTTATGTTTTCCTAAAACAACCATCTATACTAATGCCTCAACCAATTTATCCTCTTCCTTAGGTATCCAAATTCTCTTGGGTTTTTTCTTTATTTTCCCTCCATCTTGATTTGGAACTTTTACCTATTTTTGTGTGACTTGTTGTTTATAGCTACTTACCACAACTTGGTTTTGAGTTTGCTCATTCATCCCTAAATAAAGATAAAAACATACTTGCATAATAAATAAATTTTGTACGACCAAACAAGTACTACATGAAATAAAAAATATTGAATCTCAAAATAGTAATTTTTTTAGAAATTGATGGAATCAAATTAAATAATGACACCATAATTTTGAAAGGTTTGGTACAATAAATAAATATATGCAATTTACAAAACAAATCTATTTCAATGACTAGTTCAAATGTGAACATCCATTGTACATTTGTTCTGCTAAAGTGTCTTGATGAAGAGTCCACTCATCACTTGGTTGCATAATTTGCACATCTTCATTCTGATGCATGTCATTTATAACTATCTCAGAGACTTCTTCCTCTGTAGGGTCACTTGACATTTTTTGTCTGACAAAGTTGTGCAACAAATAACAAACTAGGATAATTTTCTTGACAATTTTGACTGGATAATATGATGGACTCCTTAATATCGCCCATCTTTGTTTGAGCAGTCCAAATGTTCTTTCAATAACACTACACGTAGAAGCATGTCTAAGATCAAAAGGCTCTTTTGCATTACATGGTTGTTGACTTGTTCTTCATTTATTGAGATGATACTGATGCCCTTTGTATGGCCCTAAGAACCCTTCACCATTGACATATCCAACACCTACCATGTAGTAATTTGCTACAATCATATCCATAATGGAAATGGAATATTAAATATAAAGAAAAAATAATTATGGATCATATATGTAATATATATACATTTGTGGATTTTACCAAGTGGAATGTGGAGTCCATGTTGTCTAGACATGGAATCTCTGTAAAGTCTCATGTCTGCTGTTGATTCCTCCCAACCCGGCATTACAAACACAAATTGCATATCTTTATTGCAAACTTCAAGAATATTCATTGCAATAAATCCTTTCCTATTCGTATATCTCGCTCCATATAACTCAGGAACACACATTTCAATGTATGTGCAACCCAATGCTGCAAGACATCTTAGATAAGAAATTCTATTATTATAATGTTGAATTGATAATCTATTTAAGTGAAATAAAACTGGTTACTTTAAACCATTTCCAACGGTTGTCCTTTGAATATTCAAGAATTGCCTCAACTTTTTAATATAATTATTTATGTGACCTGATCACATAATTTAACACCTCATGGAAGTATCGACTCACGGTCTCACTAGATCTGAAGAAATCATCTCAAATTATCCTATTTTTTTAATGTGAGATAGGATATAAAGAAAAATAACAACCACTTCATCAATGGTTGCATTTTTACTACTGGGAGTTTTCCAACCAAAGTAAGTAACAAACACAAATGTCAAAATATCTTGTTAATACACTTTTTATCACTCTTATAGACAAATCTATCAATCAAGATACTCCTATTCTTATTCTGATCGGTTAAACTATATCTTGATCTTAGAACATTAAGATCATATGTCCATGAAATTATAATTATGATGACTATCATCAAAAGAATTGTCTCATGTATAGCCTGAAGGAACAATCAGACATTGATTCTTCTTTTCCTAATAAGTTTATCTCGCTTTGATAAATGCACCACTGTTGCATATAAAATTAAGAATAAGTCATATGAATAAAAAATAGAACACCTTGATTGGTCTCAACAAAAAATGAAGCTGCAAGCAAGCTTCATATGAAGTTTTATTACCATCAAATAAAATAATTATTTGAGTAAAGATATACGTCATTAAAAATCCAAATTATTTAAGAAATCAATCTCACAAGTTGATTTTCAACGATTTGTACTTGATGAAAATGTGAACGTCAAATTTGTTTATATATATATATATATATATATATATATTTGCAAAAACAAGCTAGGTTCAAAAAGACACAAGACAACATAGACATAGTTTTGATGTTATAATGAGTAATGTAAATAATGATAAGAATAAATCAGGACATAATAAAGTTATATACCTTTTCGACATGTCTTATATAGAGGGAGTCATAGAAGGTATACGATACAGAGTTGCGAAGAAGATCCCATCCTTGCGTTCGTTGAGGTGTTGTGAGGAAGATTCAAAGATATCATGAGGGACCAACACATGTTTTGACGGTAGATGTTTTGCATGATGGAAGTGGTGTTGTATGACGTGGACTTGTCGAAGAAGAAGCCATACATTTGTGGTGTTTCCTGTTGTTGAGAACAATAGTTGCATAAAAGTCGGCTAATAGGAGAACAAACCTCGAGGAGAAGAAAACTGGCTTCACAAACACTGGCCGTGCAACCGCAAATGACATTGAGATGAAGCAATATCCAACTGCTTGGAGGGGGAGCAGGCTGCTAGGAGCCAACTGCATGAACAATGGTTGATGTTCGAATGAAGCAGCATGTAGTGATCGGTGGACATCAACTGAAGAGGGAGTAGGATCTAAGAAGAAGCACCTTGATAGAAATGCAATTGTTAAGCTACCTCTAGAATGGAAAAGGACGACAATACTGGAAGGGGAAAGGACGGGGTTTGGAAGCGATGCACCCATGAGGGAATTTTATCAGGAGAAGTGTTGGGCCGAGAGTCGAGGTCGATTAGTTAGGATGTTGGGATATATCCCAAGATAATACTTGGGGGGTCCCGAACTGATGAGTCTTAGCTATTCAGGACTGCACTACTATAGATTAGCCATCCTAACATGACCACTACACAACCAAACATACATTCATATTTTAATAGGATTGTGAGTCCTATTCTTCCTCGAGTCCTACAAAACATACATGTTGTAAGAGTAAAGTCTAGGAGCCCCCAATGAGAGGAACTAAGAGTATAATATGTAAGACCTGAGAATATGAATCTTAAAAAAAATATAGTTATGTAATGTAGATCTTGTGTATAGAATGGTGAGGGGATGGATCTACGGGACTACTTAGATACTAGCTAGTGGCATAGTCAGGATTATTGGTAGGGGGAGATACCATACAATATAATATCTCAATACCAAATACTAGAAGCTTGATACAAAATAAATGTATGTTTGTTTAAATATAAGGTGACAATAACAAGTTATTTCATGTGTCTTAAAAAATCATAATGTTTAAGAATACAAAGATAGAGCTTCCAATCATTTTTATTGTTGACAAAATTATTTTATTATAGTTGAAATGGAATGTCATTATTGATATTGTTGTAATGAAAAAGAGGGTAGTCAATTAGCCATCACTCAATCATCTTAATTAACAAAAAGTTATTTGATGATAAGCAACAAATGGTATAGGAGAAAGCTAAATTGCTAATATTGGATGGTCATTTTGCTTCGTATACATGACTAAACACATAATTATTTCATAAAAATTATACACTTATCAAGGTTGCGATTTTTCTAGTTTTCTGTGACTAAAATATGATATGTATAATTGTCACATGTAATGTTCTCAACATTGATTTTTCATATGCTAAGTTTTCTCCTTGTGGTGGCGAACACTACAGACAAATTGTTGAAGGGGAGTTTGAGATGGTATGGATACGTGCAATGAAGATTGACTAAATCACTTATTCAAAGAAATGATATTGAGTCTAGGATAGTTAAAAAAAAGAAGAGACATGCCTAAATTACTTGTGAAGAGTTTATAAAGAGTGATTTCAAATCTTTATGTCTTATTCACAATATGAACTTTAAAAGAGATAACTATAGAAGAAGGATATTTGTAGCCTATCCCGATATGGTTGGGATTGAAGCTTAGATGATAATGATGATGTCAAAGTTGTTCCTCAGATAACAACATATATAATTCGTAGAATTAAAAATTATAGAGATACTATTTGTGACAATTAATGGAAGTTTGTGTGCATGCATCTCCAACCAACATATTATGTTAGGGGTTTGTTTATCACTAGAAGTGGTGATTCTATGTACCATATTATACGAGTCATGAAAAAATGATTTGGTTTGCAAAAACAAAGACCAAGAATAAACATGGGTATTCATTAGTTTTAACATATAGGGAACCCTTGTCTTTGTTTGACTTGAGAAGAGTGAGTAGCAATAGAGTGGCCTTGTCATGCCCATCAATCGTATAAACATTATTGTGCATTATATATGTTGTTAATATGAGGCTATTGGTCCCTTTTTCTTCACCGACTACCTTATGCAATTACATGCATTAGACCAAATGTTATTGTAATCTATATGGCTGAGAGCAAGTCATCAATTTAAGGTAGGGGTAAGGCACTGTGAGCTAAAATGTTCTAGGTAGAACTCATTGTCCTTTTAAAAATTAAACCATTACACAATTTTTAGTCAAATGGGTCAGACATGTACCTCTACCTTTGTCTTAATGTGGCTATACCACTAACACTAGCCCCATTCTCATATAATATACATACATACATATATACATACATACATACATACATACATACATACATACATATACGTCGCCGACAAGGAGTGGATCAAGTGGTCAAGAATGGTGTCTCCTCATGAAGGGACCCGGGTTTGAATCCCAGCTGCCGCCTTGGTTTACCACCCTCCCGGACGTTCGGCCTCCGTCACGGGCATGGGAGAGGGGGAGATAATGCATCTCTTTATCCCATACATACATATACGTCGGCAAGGGAATAACCCGATTCGTGAATTCTGTTGGTCCCCAATGAAGAGACCCATGTTAAAAACTATATGGAGAAACATCTCTTGATTTATCACCCTCCCGGGCGTATGGCCTCCGTCACGGGTTATGGGAGAGGGGGAGAGAAGTCTTTCTCTCTTAATCCTATATATATATATATATAGCCGACAAAGAGTGACTCAAGTGGTCAAGCACGGTGTCTCCTCATGAAGGGACCCGGGTTCGAATCCCTTCCGCCTTGATATATCACCCTCCCGGACATTCGTCCTTCATCACGGACATGGGAGAGGGGGAGAGAATGCCTCTCTTCATCCCATATCCCCCCCCCCACACACATATATATATATTTATATTGTTTGCAGAATATGGTTAACTAACTTTTCACAAGATCCTATTACTTAATTCTTTTCAAAATTTTCTTTTGAGTCTAAAGAAACATGTATTATTGAAGAGAAAAATACTTCATAGTAGATATCTCATCAACACGTTTTTCATTCAACTCTACTCATTATTCTATTTTCTACTTTTGTACACAAGACAATGTTGACTGTTATCAAATTCAAACTCATATAATAACAACAACAACAACAAAATTTCAAAAAATTACAATAATATTAACAATAATAATAATCACTATCATCATCATCATGATAGTATATAAAGAATTCCACTGCTAACCGCATGTTTATTTTACATTAGGACCTATTTGGTACGTGGTGAATGGAGGGGAAAGGAAGGGAAGGGAAGGGAAAACACTTGAGCTGTTTGGTTGGACAAAGTGATGGGGAAGGGAGGAAAATAGAGGGGAATGGAGGGGAAAGAAGGGTAACATATCAAGTGTATTTTCATCCACTTCTCTGCCATTATCTCTCCATCGAATCAGAGTGGAGACAAGGTTAAGGGAAAAACTTGACTGGAAAAATAATAGAAAAGTCAGAAAAAATATAAATGTAAGAAAACAATATAAATAATATGGTGTCAAAAAGTAGTATATCCCATAATTAATGTGAATGGAGAAGTAATATGTCATGTATGTTCTACGTTATTTGAAGGATGTATGAAATATTAGAAATTTTTGATAAATTTTGAAGGATATGCTCTTATAAAAAGAAGGAAACTAAATAAATTTTTATATACATATTTTTGGAGAAAAATTAAAAAGTTATTCTTTTTTTAAAGAAAATTGAAAATTTTGATATTTTTATATAGCCATACAATTAGAAAAGACAAATAATTTAAGAAAATATGGTGGATTATGGTGGGAAACAATTAAATACTAGAGAGAAAATTGTAGTAAATACAAAAATATGTAGAAAACTACTTGTATAAACGCAATGAATAATAGAGAACTTGTATTACAATTATTATTAAAAAAATCTTGTATGTGACACTTCCAACACATAACAAATAAGAAATGTATACTACCTTCATCTACATCTTATAAATTTAGTTATAGATTTATATTTTTCTATCCAAAAAATATTGACAAACTTATTAATTGTCGCACCTTCGTGAAGATATTTTTATAAAATAATGTATGAGAATAAATATGTAAATATAAATATTATATATAAAATTATTTTTATATCACCAACATTCCACGTCACTATAATTTTTTTTAAGTTTTCCTTACCTTCTCCTCCCCATGCTAACATAACACACTAACATAAGTGTCCCCTCAAGTCTTGAGATACACATGGACAAGGACTATTTTATTTTAAAAAATGGACATCTAGATGTGACTGGATATTCTGATGATGATTATACTGAGTGTAAATATGACAGGAGATCTACCTCTGGATATTGTACCTTTATAGGGTGTAACTTGGTTACCTGGAGATGCAAGAAACAAGTATTGTTCCCAAATCCAATGCAAAACTTGGGTATCGTGCAATGGAACATACTAGTTGTGAGCTATTATGGATCAAATCCATTTTGTCTGACTTTGGGTTTCCCATCACTCATGCTATTCCAATGTATTGTGATAATTGTTTTGCTATCTTAATTAAAAGGACCAAGCACATTGATGTAGGCTACCATTTTCTATGAGATGTTGTGTTGACGAAGAAGATCACAACCCCTTTCTTGCCTACCATGAGCAAACTATAGATATGTTTACAAAGCATCTCTTTGGCCAGAGAGTTGTAGATCTATTTTGCATGCTAGACATGATTGATATGCATTATCTAGCTTGAGGGAGTATTTATATATATATATATATATATTTATATTTATCTTTTTAGTTATTGTATTCCCTTTAATTCTATTTTTCCTTTTCACTGAAGTCTTATGTAATATGGACCTAAGTATAATAGGCCCAATATGATTTACTATGTGCTTCCTTTTTGTTTCCCCTCCTATTTATAGGAGATGATTGTACTTCTTTTCAAATATATAAAGACGGTTGTTGTTATGACCCGTTTCAAAGCTTATTGGTAAGCTTTATAATTTGAGCCTAATTAAAGTTATTTGAGTTAACTTATGTGCTTATGATGTGATTAGCGAATCATTAACTTGATTTAGTTGAAACAAGCACATGAAATCAATTAGTGCATAATTAAGGTGATTAATTTGAGTAAAGTGATGATTGGATGCAATTTGAAATTTTGAACAGGAGAAATAGTAAAATTAGTATGATATTTTATTCAGATGGCGTAGAGAATTTCGCGCTTGAAATAATGCAAGAAAAATCGATCAATTTGAACCCTCGAGGCCATAGTTATGGCAATAATAAGAATTCTGGACTGGAATGCAATTTTTCCAAATTTGTTTTCAATTTAAGTGGGTCGGCAACCAGTACTTATCATCCTCCTTCCGATTTGTTTTTCTTGTTCTCGATAGAACAGTGGCGCGACGCTTGAGCAGGGTTAGGGCCTGTGGCTTCTTGAAGCAACGAGCAGCCCTAGGCTCACAAGCTCGACTCCAGGAGAAATCATCTCCTCTTCTTCTTCCCTTCCTCTTTCCCTCTCTCTCTGTTTGCCTAGCCACAGTCTACCGAGCAGCCAAGCTGCTAGGGCGCCGCCTAGCAGAGGCCGACCAAGCTGCTGGTGCGGCAAGCCGCCGGTCAGAGGAAACTTAGGTGCGGCCAGCCCCTTCAAACCTCGGCGCCGAGGTCGACTACGGGGTCCTAGCCAAGATCCGGAGCCTAGCCGTGGATTAACCACTCTGTACCTTGGTTGGATGGACGTCAGCCAACCTGCAGCATCTGCTGCTTGGCGCACGGCCAAGAAGGATTCTTTTGGCTAATCAAATGCTTCAGGAAGGTACTCCCTACTCCTAATTCATGGCTACGGATCCGATTCCGTAGCTTAATCCCAAGATTTAACTTTTGATCGAGTCAATTTCAGACTTTTGTGTGAAGAAGCTAGTTACTGTCGAATTGCAGGAACAGTAAACTAATTGATTCAAAGGAAGAAGACAACCCAATTTGCCGGGAATCAGGCCTTGGACACACTTCCGGACGAATCCGGATAGGCCAAATCGCAGTGAGTAGGATTTCATTCATTTATCATTAAATAACTCAGACGTTTGAATATTTCCAGTTATGTGCGCGAATTACGCTGATAACAGGCGTTATCAGGCGTCGGGCAGCGTTTGGCGTCGCCCGACTTTTTATTTCATAAATGGCTTCTAGACGCTGTTATATGATTAAATTTAGCAATTGATCAGTGTGGATTGAATCGGTTGATTTATATGGTTCATTGGAACCTAAATTGCTTATTTGAATGTTGAAATTAGAGATTCATATCTGAAAATGGTATAATTTGGGTATGAACCCAAACAATGAAGATTTCTGATAAATTATCAGATGTACGATTTCAAAGTAGATATGAATAAATAAAATATGCATGAAACCCCTAATTGCATATATCTTTTGACGTTAATATGTGTAAATTGATATTTACATGAAATGGCACATTTCTCTGAAATATTACCAGAAATTCTCAAGTATTGTTATTAAATTATATTGTGAAATGTAATTAACTCTTAATTGAGTTAAGTGATGCACAAACCAAGATTTGGATTAATGTGCACGTTTTTCGAGAATTTTAGAGAATTGACGAATGTTGAGTATGATTCTCGTATATGAAGTAAATTTCTTTAATTTGTGCAATAAGATGTTCAATTGCGTAAATTCGCTATGTATGTGCCAAATTGAAATAAGTTGGGTTATTTATGCATTTCTAATTTGTCTGAATGCATGGTATGAGAATTTCTCAGAAATTACAAGGATTTAAAATATATTGCTCTGTCAGTTTAGAATGACAGTGTATTGTGATCTGATATAAAATCAGTAGATGTGATTTTCCTGTTTAAATGGTTATATGTTAATCAGTTAATAGACTTAGGTGCCCTAACACCGTAGAACCCCTTTGACAGATCTGATTCTTAGGGGTGAAACTCGTGTTGCAACATTATCCGTGCGGAGTCATGGAGACACGAGGACAGAGAGGCAGTGTCCAACAACAACGTGTACGGAGTCACGGTGGCACTGGAGGAAAATGGGGGTTATTCAACATCATCCGTGCTTGTGTCACGGAGGTAACCCGGTGAGACTCTCCACCTGTGTACTCAGGTTTGTCAGGAGGAGTCTGGAGCACACGTGGTTGTGCAGCACACGTGGTTGTGCATTGAGGCCGTGGAGCCTGGGGTCCTGTAGCAGAACAGGGCTGGCGTCAGACTTAGCATTTCCCGGGTGTGTCGCTAAGTCTTGTACGGTGGGATCGTAGCATGAACTTGCTACGGATCTTCATATGCAGAGTACACTGTATATGATTAGGGCTTAATAATAATATAAATTGGTACTCATATAGGATCACAGTAAATTAAAGTATTCGAACTTTTGTGCTATTTCTTTATATCTGTTTATCTGTTCAAATTATCTGTTAATGCATGGAAATGTGATTATATTCTGCAAATTTGTTATGTTATTAGAACTGCCCTGCTTAGTACTGTATTTATGTTTTATTTAAATCTATAAACCTGATGAGTTGTTTAGTGATAGCTAAATGAAATGCTATTCACTGAGCGAGTAGGCTCATACCTCTACTCAAAACATTTTCAGGTCAGCATCAGCATCAGGAATCGGAAGGGTCATTTCATCCTAACGCCTAGTTATAAAAGGTTTGTAATTAGTCTAGTTAGAGGTCTCTTAGTCCTTTCCCCTCGGTCCTTGGGACATGGCGTGGGTGAGAGAGAGTGTGTATGTGGAATGTGTATAATGATGTAAATTAACAGTTATGTTTACTTTCTCTAGCCAGTTTAATTGAAATGCTTCCGCAATAGTTTATTATGTTTTAGTTTACAACAATAATCCGGATATCATTACGAGGTTTTAAAAAGAAAAAGTTCGCAGTGATTTGTTTATGTGTTAATCCCTCCGTCACGCCCTAATCTCGTGATTAGTGGTTAGTGTGAGATCGGGGTGTGACAACTTGGTATCAGAGCCTAGGTTGAGTACATAGTTACTCAGAGTCCAGGTCGGGGGACGATAAGAGACCAATAGGATTAAGGTTTAGGTGTCTTTCTTCTATCTGTAGTTTTCTAACAGGAAATATTCTGTTATATCATTGCAGATGGCAGGAAGAGGCTTTGATCGTGATGATCAGGCCGAGAGTCATGTTGGCCCTGATCCTCTGTACTTGGGTTCAGGTGGTGGCGACCACGTGGATGAAGCATCCCGGATGTATAGGATGTTTCTGGAGACCAAAGAGAGGTATAAGGCTGATAAGCGAGCTTCTACTTCTACCAGCAGTAAGGATCTGATGCGATCATATGAGCTTGTAAAGAAGCTTGGCGGCACAGAGTTTAGTGGCACTACAGATCCAGCAGAGGCTGATGAGTGGTTGAGACAAATAGAGAAGGTCTTTCGCCTGATGGAGCTTTCAGAAGAGAAAAAGATTAATCACGCAATTTATCTTTTGACAGGCGATGCAGAGCTGTGGTGGCACAGTGTGGAGGAAAAGAGGAGAGGTACAGAGCTTTCTTGGCAGGATTTTTCTGAAGAGTTTCATCTTAAGTTTTATCCACCTACCTTCATTAATGAGAAAATCAGGCAGTTACAGAACATTAAGCAGGGGAACATGTCAGTTACTGAGTATGAAGCACTTTTCACACGATTAGCAAACTTCTGTCCGCAGCTTGTTCCTGACAACTTAGAAAGATGCAGAAGGTTTCAGGAAGGGCTAAGGCCAGAAATTCGGCATACAGTTTCTGCTATTAGTAAAAGGAACAGGGAGAACTTTGGTGAGTTTGTTGAGGCTGCTAGACAGGTTGAGGAATCCGTGAATGCTGACAAGGTGCCTGAGTCTAAGAAAAGATCTGCAGATTTCAGTAGAGGACAGTCCAGTAGTGGATACAGAGGTGGAGGTAGAGGTTTCTTTTCTAAACTCGGGTGTGGCTTTAGTTGTTTCGGCAGACAGAGACCTGAGGATGTTGCTCCTTCTAGAGGCAGAGGGGGATACAACCCAGGGAGATGGGGCAGTGCGTCTAGTGGACGGTCTTCTGGGTCGTCAACGTCAGTGACAGGTCCTCAGAGGCAAGAGATACCGCCATGTGACAAATGTGGAAGGCCACATACTGGACAGTGTTGGGGTCCAGGTTGTTATGCTTGTGGGCAGATAGGACATATAAAGAAGTTTTGTCCTCAGCTTCAACCAGCAGCATCACAAGCTTCTCAGTCTCAGTTTTATGATGTTCAGAGACAACCTCGAGCTGAAGGACCCAGTTCTTCTATGGCTTCTGGTTCCAGAGGTGGTGGAGTATCCAGTGGCAGGAGTGGTCAGAGAGGACAGCGTGTCAGAGGGAGAGCTTCAGCACGTTTCTTCTCTTTGACACCTCAGGAAGGTATAATCTCTTCACAAGTCGTTACAGGAGAAATGCTTTTGTTTAATAGTATACCAGTTTCAGTTTTGATAGATCCGGGTGCTACTCACTCTTTCATACGACGCTCTTTAGTTGGTGAACTTAATATGTTAACTCAAGAGTTGATAGATGAGTTAGTGTTGAGGGTTCCACTAGGTGGACCAACAGTTTTATCTGAGTTCTGTCCCGGATGCTTGTTATCTTTTGGAGGTTACACCTTTGCTGCTAATCTCATACCCTTGGATGTCAATACTTTTCAAGTCATCTTGGGTATGGATTGTCTTGAGACATATCGAGTGCAACTCGATTGTTGGAAGAAGGAAGCTACCTTTCAACAAGGTGAATTTTCTTGTGTCTTTACCGGAGACAGGAAAGTTCTGCCTACGTGCATTGTATCAGCTGCAGTAGCTGATAAGATGCTACAGAAAGGATGTGAAGCGTTCCTTGCTCATGTGGTTGACACTAGAGCAGAAAAGAGCACCGCCAGTGTTTATGATATACCTGTGGTTCGTGAGTTTTCTGATGTTTTTCCAGAGGATTTGCCAGGCTTACCTCCTGTTAGAGATCTGGATTTTGAGATTCAAGTATATCCAGATAGTCATCCAGTAGCACTGCCAGCCTATAGAATGGCACCTGCAGAGTTGAAGGAACTCAAGGTGCAGCTGTAGGAGTTGCTGGATAAGGGTTTCATTAGACCCAATTCTTCACCATGGGGTGCTCCAGTCCTGTTTGTTAAGAAAAAGGATGGTACCATGCGTCTCTGTATAGATTACAGGCAATTGAACAAGATCACTATTAAGAACAAGTATCCATTGCCGAGAATAGATGATCTGTTTGATCAGTTGCGTGGAGCGACAATCTTCTCTAAGATAGATTTGAGATCTGGATATCATCAACTCAGAATAAAGGCTTCTGATATTCCCAAGACAGCTTTCAGAACCAGGTATGGGCATTATGAGTTTTTGGTCATGTCGTTTGGGCTGACCAATGCCCCAGCAGCCTTTATGGATATGATGAATCGGATTTTCAAACCGTTCCTAGATCAGTTTATTGTAGTCTTTATAGATGATATCCTGATCTACTCCACAGATGATGTACAACATGAGCAACACCTGAGAGTAGTGTTGCAGTTGTTGAGGCAACACCAACTGTATGCTAAGTTTAGCAAGTGTGAGTTCTGGTTGGTTGAGGTAGCATTTCTTGGACATGTTATCTCGAGAGATGGAGTTAGCGTTGATCCTAAGAAAGTTGATTCTGTGCTTCAGTGGGAACAACCTAAGACTCCTACTGAGATCAGAAGTTTCTTGGGTTTAGCAGGCTATTACAGAAGGTTTATACAGAACTTCAGTGTGCTAGCATCACCCTTGACACGTTTAACGAGGAAGAATGCACCATTTGTTTGGTCTGATAACTGTGAGAAGAGTTTTCAGATCTTGAAGAGGAAGTTGACCACAGCGCCAGTGTTGGTTTTTCCCGAGGCAGATAAAGGTTATACAGTGTTCTGCGATGCTTCCAGGAGGGGTTTAGGCTGTGTGTTGATGCAAGAAGGCAAGGTTGTGGCCTATGCATCTAGACAGCTTAAGAAGAACGAAGAGAACTACCCTACTCATGATCTAGAATTAGCTGCTATAGTTCATGCTCTTAAGACATGGCGTCACTACCTGTATGGTGAGACATGTCAGGTGTTTACAGACCATAAGAGTTTGAAGTATATCTTCACTCAGAAGGATTTGAATTTGAGACAACGCAGATGGCTTGAGATGATCAAAGACTATGATGTGACAATCGATTACCATCCTGGTAAAGCGAATGTTGTGGCAGATGCCTTGAGTAGAAAGTCAAGTTCAACAGCAGATGCATTTTCTATGGCATGTTTCAAGAGAGACTTGCTTGTAGATATGCGAAAGTTGAACTTAGACTTGGATGTGACTGGACAGAGTGGGTTGATTGCTCAAATGCAGGTCAAACCTACTTTCTATGATCAGATTAAGGTGTTGCAACAGAGTGATAACGAATTGTGGCAGGTTATGCAGGATATGTCGGAAGGTAAAAGGTCAGAATTCAGGTTTTCTGACGATGGTGTGTTGTATCTTCATGACAGGTTGTGTGTACCTGGGAACAGTGAGCTGAAAGAGCAGATTCTTGATGAAGCGCATGCTTCTATGTATGCTATGCATCCAGGTAACACGAAAATGTACAGGAATCTCAAAGAGCTGTACTGGTGGTCTCGTATGAAAAGAGATGTGGCTGAGTACGTGGCTAGATGTGGAGTGTGTCAGCAGGTTAAAGCTGAGCATCAGAAACCTGCTGGTACCTTGCAGTCGCTTCCTATACCTGAATGGAAATGGGAACACATCACGATGGATTTTGTGGTAGGGTTACCCAGAACGCCTCGAGGTTCAGACTCGATATGGGTGATTGTAGATAGACTAACTAAGTCTGCTCACTTTCTCCCTGTCAAGTTGACCTTTGATGTTCCAAAGCTGGCCAAGATTTATGTGGATGAGGTAATCAGATTACATGGGATTCCAGTTTCCATTATTTCTGACAGAGATCCTAAGTTTACATCTAGATTCTGGAATCAGTTACATCGTGCGTTGGGCACAAAGCTGAGGTTTAGTACAGCGTTTCACCCACAGACAGATGGTCAATCTGAGAGGACCATTCAGACTCTTGAAGACATGTTGAGAGCATGCGTTCTGCAGTTCAGAGGTAACTGGGAAGAACACTTAAGCCTGATAGAGTTTGCATATAACAACAGCTACCATTCTAGTCTTGGAATGGCCCCATATGAAGCTCTATATGGCAGGAAGTGTAGATCACCAGTTTGTTGGTACGAGGTTGGCGAGAAAGAAATTCTTGGACCTGAGATAGTCGATATGACTACAGAGAAGATATCTGTGATCAGGGAGCAGTTGAAAGCTGCTCAGGACAGACAAAAAAGTTATGCAGAGAGACGACATCGACCTCTTGAGTTTGAGGTTGGTGACGAGGTTTATCTGAAAGTTTCACCGTGGAAGGGAGTGTTAAGGTTTGGCAAGAGGGGTAAGTTGACCCCTAGGTACATGGGCCCATATCCTATTGTTGAGAGGATTGGACCTGTAGCTTACAAGTTGGATTTGCCATCTGAGTTGGCAAATCTTCATGATGTGTTTCATGTGTCTATGCTTAAGAAATGTTACCCTGGTACGGAAAAGATAGTTGACCCAGAACCTGCACAGCTTAGATCAGATGTGTCCTATGTTGAGGGACCAATCCAGATAGTTGATCAGAGGATCAAGAAGCTTAAGAACCGTGAGATACCATTGGTGAAAGTTTTGTGGAGGAATCATAACCTAGAGGAAGCTACGTGGGAGCTTGAGTCAGAGATGCGTAACAAGTTTCCTTTTCTCTTTTAGGAATTTCGGGACGAAATTCTTATAAGGGGGGAGATTGTTATGACCCGTTTCAAAGCTTATTGGTAAGCTTTATAATTTGAGCCTAATTAAAGTTATTTGAGTTAACTTATGTGCTTATGATGTGATTAGCGAATCATTAACTTGATTTAGTTGAAACAAGCACATGAAATCAATTAGTGCATAATTAAGGTGATTAATTTGAGTAAAGTGATGATTGGATGCAATTTGAAATTTTGAACAGGAGAAATAGTAAAATTAGTATGATATTTTATTCAGATGGCGTAGAGAATTTTGCGCTTGAAATAATGCAAGAAAAATCGATCAATTTGAACCCTCGAGGCCATAGTTATGGCAATAATAAGAATTCTGGACTGGAATGCAATTTTTCCAAATTTGTTTTCAATTTAAGTGGGTCGGCAACCAGTACTTATCATCCTCCTTCCGATTTGTTTTTCTTGTTCTCGATAGAACAGTGGCGCGACGCTTGAGCAGGGTTAGGGCCTGTGGCTTCTTGAAGCAACGAGCAGCCCTAGGCTCACAAGCTCGACTCCAGGAGAAATCATCTCCTCTTCTTCTTCCCTTCCTCTTTCCCTCTCTCTCTGTTTGCCTAGCCACAGTCTACCGAGCAGCCAAGCTGCTAGGGCGCCGCCTAGCAGAGGCTGCCCAAGCTGCTGGTGCGGCAAGCCGCCGGTCAGAGGAAACTTAGGTGCGGCCATCCCCTTCAAACCTCGGCGCCGAGGTCGACTACGGGGTCCTAGCCAAGATCCGGAGCCTAGCCGTGGATTAACCACTCTGTACCTTGGTTGGATGGACGTCAGCCAACCTGCAGCATCTGCTGCTTGGCGCACGGCCAAGAAGGATTCTTTTGGCTAATCAAATGCTTCAGGAAGGTACTCCCTGCTCCTAATTCATGGCTACGGATCCGATTCCGTAGCTTAATCCCAAGATTTAACTTTTGATCGAGTCAATTTCAGACTTTTGCGTGAAGAAGCTAGAAACTGTCGAATTGCAGGAACAGTAAACTAATTGATTCAAAGGAAGAAGACAACCCAATTTGCCGGGAATCAGGCCTTGGACACACTTCCGGACGAATCCGGATAGGCCAAATCGCAGTGAGTAGGATTTCATTCATTTATCATTAAATAACTCAGACGTTTGAATATTTCCAGTTATGTGCGCGAATTACGCTGATAACAGGCGTTATCAGGCGTCGGGCAGCATTTGGCGTCGCCCGACTTTTTATTTCATAAATTGCTTCTAGACGCTGTTATATGATTAAATTTAGCAATTGATCAGTGTGGATTGAATCAGTTGATTTATATGGTTCATTGGAACCTAAATTGCTTATTTGAATGTTGAAATTAGAGATTCATATCTGAAAATGGTATAATTTGGGTATGAACCCAAACAATGAAGATTTCTGATAAATTATCAGATGTACGATTTCAAAGTAGATATGAATAAATAAAATATGCATGAAACCCCTAATTGCATATATCTTTTGACGTTAATATGTGTAAATTGATATTTACATGAAATGGCACATTTCTCTGAAATATTACCAGAAATTCTCAAGTATTGTTATTAAATTATATTGTGAAATGTAATTAACTCTTAATTGAGTTAAGTGATGCACAAACCAAGATTTGGATTAATGTGCACGTTTTTCGAGAATTTTAGAGAATTGACGAATGTTGAGTATGATTCTCGTATATGAAGTAAATTTCTTTAATTTGTGCAATAAGATGTTCAATTGCGTAAATTCGCTATGTATGTGCCAAATTGAAATAAGTTGGGTTATTTATGCATTTCTAATTTGTCTGAATGCATGGTATGAGAATTTCTCAGAAATTACAAGGATTTAAAATATATTGCTCTGTCAGTTTAGAATGACAGTGTATTGTGATCTGATATAAAATCAGTAGATGTGATTTTCCTGTTTAAATGGTTATATGTTAATCAGTTAATAGACTTAGGTGCCCTAACACTGTAGAACCCCTTTGACAGATCTGCTTCTTAGGGGTGAAACTCGTGTTGCAACATTATCCGTGCGGAGTCATGGAGACACGAGGACAGAGAGGCAGTGTCCAACAACAACGCGTGCGGAGTCACGGTGGCACTGGAGGAAAATGGGGGTTATTCAACATCATCCGTGCTTGTGTCACGGAGGTAACCCGGTGAGACTCTCCGCCTATGTACTCAGGTTTGTCAGGAGGAGTCTGGAGCACACGTGGTTGTGCAACACACGTGGTTGTGCATTGAGGCCGTGGAGCCTGGGGTCCTGTAGCAGAACAGGGCTGGCGTCAGACTTAGCATTTCCCGGGTGTGTCGCTAAGTCTTGTACGGTGGGATCGTAGCATGAACTTGCTACGGATCTTCATATGCAGAGTACACTGTATATGATTAGGGCTTAATAATAATATAAATTGGTACTCATATAGGATCACAGTAAATTAAAGTATTCGAACTTTTGTGCTATTTCTTTATATCTGTTTATCTGTTCAAATTATCTGTTAATGCATGGAAATGTGATTATATTCTGCAAATCTGTTATGTTATTAGAACTGCCCTGCTTAGTACTGTATTTATGTTTTATTTAAATCTATAAACCTGATGAGTTGTTTAGTGATAGCTAAATGAAATGCTATTCACTGAGCGAGTAGGCTCATACCTCTACTCAAAACATTTTTAGGTCAGCATCAGCATCAGGAATCGGAAGGGTCATTTCATCCTAACACCTAGTTATAAAAGGTTTGTAATTAGTCTAGTTAGAGGTCTCTTAGTCCTTTCCCCTCGGTCCTTGGGACATGGCGTGGGTGAGAGAGAGTGTGTATGTGGAATGTGTATAATGATGTAAATTAACAGTTATGTTTACTTTCTCTAGCCAGTTTAATTGAAATGCTTCCGCAATAGTTTATTATGTTTTAGTTTACAACAATAATCCGGATATCATTACGAGGTTTTAAAAAGAAAAAGTTCGCAGTGATTTGTTTATGTGTTAATCCCTCCGTCACGCCCTAATCTCGTGATTAGTGGTTAGTGTGAGATCGGGGTGTGACAGTTGTTTTCCACAAAAAGTAAAAGACAAAAAATGATAGTTATTTACCATACAAGATGCACTGTACTTTTGTACCTTTTGTGTAGAGGCATCACTGACTACATGGCCTACTTTACAGTTACTTGAAAGAATAAGTGACAAAGTAGAGGTTCTAGTGAGGTCAATATAGGTGTGTTTTCCATCTGTTCAATCAAATAACAAGATGCCAGTTGGACGCTGAGAATGGATACCATCAGGTCGTGTGCCAAGTAAGGCTACATGAGCCTCCCTTAGGACCTTTAATCCAACTCAAGAAGCAAGGTCAAAATGAGTATCACAAACTCAGTCATATCGAGACTTATATGCAAGTCTTGTACGACAATGAACAACAAGATCACCAAATGAATCAAGGTATGTGGTGTTGCAAAATGGGAAACATTCACCACCTAGGTACAAGGGAATCATAAGTCAATTATGAAGGATAGCTCAATACTCAATAGGTGATGTGGACAAACCAGTCCCATCGATGAGAATGACAAGTAAGAAATCTTATGCCTGGTCAACTTAGAGAGAAGAGATGATAACTATTTGTCACTAAGAGAGGCCACTTATAGTGAATTGTTGTACAATAGTTTTGTAGTAAGCATTTGCTAGAATAAACTGGATCTTGGGAGTGACATAAGGAATACAAAAATTGAAACCAATAAAAGTACGACAAGATCTTATGGATGGCGTCATGTGTGGTAATGAAAGAGGCTCCTTTAGGTATAGATCTAGCCTCTTGTAGGATGTGGTCTTCGAGTTCCTCAGTGTGGATCTAAGAGGAAACATAAGCAAATTTACTAAAAATATGGAAAGATTTGATGCCCAACCCTCTGAGGTGGATAGGAAGCATGGCCAAGCACTATTGTAGATTACAGAAGCTTGGGCCATTGCCAACCACAATGTGTGATAGACATTGATGAAGCATGTGATCAAAAGTATCCAATACAAAAGGGATAGATGTTGGGGGTGTTGTTCAAAGAAAAAACATCTTGGGCATTCAAACACATATCGAAGAAGAAGAATCTCACATTATAGGTCCTAAAGAAAAACCCATCGATCCATCATGGAAATAATTTTCGCCACATGTTTCTTGAAAATATTCAAGGCAAAACCTAGATCTATGGAAACATGACATCCTAAAATATTCATTGCATTAATAGGATGAGATATGTTAGTAGGGAACAAACCAAACTTTCGGGGTTTGTGGTTAATCATCTAAAGGCCAAAAGATTTCTATATTTCTAATGTTGATATGAAGACTATAATCTAGGGATTGTTGTTGGATAATAGATAGCACATTAGAGACTTTGAAAGTGTCACCAATGAGGGTGCCGCCATCAATATTGAAAGCACAAAGGTTGATGTGACATTCATCCTTCAATTGTAGAATAAGATGATGATGAGCCAATGAAAAAAGAAGTGGCCTTAAAGGATCATCTTGTTGGACTCTACTTGTGAAGAGAAGAGGCTTGCTCTAATCCATGTAGAGAGGAGATGGGGAGCCACAATAAAATTCAACCCAACATGCAACAGATGATCAATGAATACAAACCTCCTTAAATGTAGTGGATCTATCAACCATATTGAAAGTGTTACTGGAGTCAACAAGGGCAATCATAAGAGTGGTAAAATGTTGTTGGTCACAGATAAGGCAAGTGACAATGTGTAGAAAGGATATAGCACCCCCATGAATACCAATACCAGATTGATGATCCTTAAGGTAACTGACAACATCAGGTAAGACACTCTTCATTTCACTTTAAAAATAAGGTGACACTAAATTGTCCAACCATGATAGACCGAATTATATTGTCTGGCTTGAGAAGAGGGGTTAAAGGGGCACCCGACAATGCAAGGAGCTAGGGAGGAAATGCAAGTATCATCAAGCTAAAGGCGGACTAAAGTTGACACTACATTTGAAAAGTCATCAATAAAGGTTGCTACTCTTCCACACATAGAGTCAAGAAGGTGTTATGCTCAGAGATTGTCACATACACAAGCTATCTCTTTATGGAAGATAAGATTGCCTCTTCAAGCATTGCATGAAACACAAAAAATGGAGAGAAATAAATATCTGACACAAGGTGCACTAAAGAGGGGGTTTTGGGGGTGTTTTTTTTTAAGATCCAAATGAGCAATGGGGTTAGAGGGGACAATGTTGCTATAGGAGAAAACTCAGATGGTAGATGAAATTTTCCATCCTTGATCTCTCTATTGGCACAAGAAACTATGGTTTTTCCAGAATGTGCACACACAAAAAGAACAATGGTGGGTCAAGATCTGAGCCAAGAGCTGTTGGATACTATCATGTTCTGAATTCTATGTTTCTAAGGCCTTAAGGATCATAAGTTGTTGGAGCAAGGCACCCACTTTCATATTGAGCATTCTTGGGCAGGCAAAAGTGGTAAAGAATGCACATAGAGAGTAAAAAAGACAAACCCAAGCATCAATGGAGAAAACGAGTCTTCAAATATTACAATAGATCCATTTGAGTACTGGAATGACTTCATTCAAATAATAGAACAGTGGCCTCCTCAATATTGGAACAACATATACTTCAATACTACTACACTAACCTCTTGAATACTAGAATATCATTCATTTCAATATTGGAACATTATCCACTATAATACTATAATAACATCCATTTTAGTACTGGAACACAATCTTTTTCAATATTGGAACACCCTCTATTTCAATATGAGAACACAATCCTATTCACTACCACAACACCCTCTGTTTAATATTGGAAGACCATCCTTTTCAATATCGAAACACCCTCTATTTAAATATGGGGAAATCCTCATTTAAATACCAATACTAGAACATCCATCTTTCAACATTGGAACTCCATTTCAATACTGAAATACACTCTGTTTCAATACTGGCGCATACCTCTTTTAACATTGGAACACTGGCCTTTTGAATACTATAATACTCTCCATTTGAATACTGGCATGCTCCCCTTTGAGTACTGAAACAACCCCTTTGAGCACAATGAATATTGGAACATCAACCAAGTCATACAAATGGAAAGCTCCAGACTACGATAAAAATCAACTAAGTTGGACAAATGGAGCATCTCCGAACTACAGGAAAAATCAAACTAATTATGTCTTCAACATGATTCAAACCCAAAATCTATCAGTGGGAGGTTGAACACATTTACCATTATGATACCACCACTTATTTGTTCTATAATGTGAGAATATACATGTAGTGATCATGCGCTGCAAATGTCTTGGCACGCCCAACTGGAAAACACTATCTCGTAGTACACTCCATCTAGAACACACTTCCTCAATATTCCAAAAATGCCCTGTTATGACCGCATCTGAGCTTAATTGGTAAACTAGGGTTTACCTGGATGATTACATATTTAATTGGATTGATCATTGCTTAAATCTAATTAATGATGATATCTCAATTATAATATGTTAAACCTAATGAGAACCCCAAGAATGCTATCTCTTTGTATAATTAGGGTTTGAGATATATAATCTCTAGTCGGTTGAATTAGGGTTTTCAACAAATAAGCTCATTTGGGAAGGAATGATAGAGTTAGGCATAGAAAAATAGAAATGATAGTTGGATGCTTGGGTAGCACGGCCATGGTGGGTAGCACGGTCGTGCTAGGTCATTGGTGGCACGGGCATGCAAGGCCACACGATCGTTTTGAAAGAATTGAACTATTAACCAACTTTTATACTCAAATCTGCTGAAAACAATGCACCACGGACGTGGTAGGTAGCACGGCCGTGCTGGGTCCATCTTGCACGGCAGTGGCAGCTAGCACGGCCGTTCTGAGGCATTTTTGCTTCAAATGACATTTCTACCGATTTCTGGATAGCAGTGCACTGTTATATTTTTAATTATTTATTGGTAACTTCAAATGATCTCAAATTTTAACTGAAGCTTTAAAGATCAATTATAAACACAGTGCTAAATTCCCATAATTTTTTGAGAAGGTTTGATCTCTTAAATAAACGAATTACAGTAACTTTTGTATAACTGGATATTCAACCAATATAATAAAAGTTGAGTGTAGGGTCAATATGCAATTGACCCAAGCAGCTCAATTGCTCTATATGTTCGAACACACACACTAGAAGCTCTCATAATTCGCAATTCATTCCAGAGAAATGAGCTCCTAGAGAGAGAGGGAGAGTTAGGGTTTGAGAGGAGAAAGTGGTGGAATTGCTGAATTAGGGTTTTGCGGTTCGAGGAATGGTGAAATCAAGTAAGTTTAGCTTTTTTGTATAGCCTTTCATGGTGAATCTTCTCTCACATGTCAAGATTCCGTCCCTCCCCTGATTTGATCTGATATGGTATCAAAATTTCCCCTTTTCTCACTCTTTCTTCATAATCCCTCATTTTCAAGGTTTCCGAGTTGAATGGAAGAAGAATTGGGAGATTTGCTAGGGATTTGATATGAGTTCGAGATTCCCTGAGTTGAGCTGCAGTTTTGAGGTGTTTTCACACCTTAGGGTGAGTGGGTTCTTCCTTCAAATAGTGTAATGCACGAAATTTGATTATAGCATCCAAATCCCTAATTGCTTAGTATGTGATTCTAAACCCTGAAATGTCCGTTTGATTTAAGTTGTTGCAAATTGATATGATATGGATTCCTTCTCTGTTTGAATGACTCTTTGATGGTAGATTCACATCAGAAACGTATACAAAACATCCTAGTAAGAATGTTTTTCAGATTTATACCATATGATGTAATTAGGGTTTAACCTAATTGAGATATCACTAGAGTTTCAACCTTAGTGAAGAGACATTTAGTCTTAAACTAAGTCTAGATCTTAATGCTCCTAATAAAGTGCATGTCTAACATATTTCAATATCCAAGCCCATTTGGATTCACCATTAAGTCTATGACTTTTGATTTCGCTAAGTTGAAGTTCAATCGAGCTGTGGCACGGCCATGGTGGGTGACCACGACCGTGGTGAAGGGTCTGTGCCACGGGCGTGCTAGGTAGCACGGCCGTACTGAATGCTTTTGAAACTCTGATCTCTATACACCACGACCGTGGGGAAGAGCCATGACCGTGGTGAGGTAACTGTGCCACGGCCGTGGGGTGACACCACGACCGTGTTGAAGCAAACCCTAAATGAATACTTAAAGGTCAAAGTTAAATGAAGAGGACTAGTAATCTTATAAGTGGTTAGGATGTACCTCATGGGTTACCTTATTTGAATTTTATTCTTGGTGCATGATATCTCAGTGAATAGCATGGAAACCTAAATTTAGTTCAATTTCCATGGTTTCATACATATATTGATTATATATGGTTGTTGAAAGTAGTCTTTAATTTGTGAATGTTTATATCGTGTGAAATCTTTATGAGAGCCATGTGATAAGTGAATGAGGCAAATGAAACCCTAAGAGCAGGGTGTTGGCATGTGATGAATGAATAAGGCAAATGAAACCCTAAGGATAGGGTGTTCAATGAATCATGTTATGGTGATATGAAAGGTCTCGATATGAGATGTGGTGATACTTAACTGTTGAATTGTATGTTTCTAGTGCATTTAACTTTATATGCTTGTTCTCTCTGAGTTGATATCTACATACTGTAGGACTTCTTATTTTCAGTACATATCTCGTAAAGTGCAGGTGATGAGATATGACATGCCCTAGAAAGGGATGTTACTGAGACATGATATATGTTGAATATATGAGTTATGATGTTTCTTATGATATGATATGGCAGGCCGTGTGAGCCTTGTGAGAAATGTTAAATGAGTTATGATTTCTGTTTAAAATGTACCTATAATGTTAATGTTAGACTTAGGTGCCCTGAACACCGTAGAACCCCTTTGGGAGGTCTGCGCCTTAGGGGTGAAACTCGTGTCCAACATCAACCGGTTGAGTAATTCTGGTGGCACGAGGGTTAATAGGGGTTATTCAACAATAATCCGTGCGTGTGTCACAGTGGTAACCCAGTGTAGATTCTCCGCATGTGTGTTCAGGTTAGAGGAGGAGTCTAGAGCACTCGGAGTAGTGCAGTGAGGCCGGAGAGCCTGTGGGTCCTGTAGCAGAACAGGACTGGCAGTCAGACTTAGCATTTCCCGGGTGTGTCGCTAAGTCTTGTACGGTGTGGCCGTAGTGCACTGCGAGTCTCTATGCAGAGTACACTGCATAGATCAGGGCATAAGTTAAAATATGATCATATAGGTTCACAGAGTTCCTTATAAATGAAAGAGTTAAGGAAGACTAGAGCATAGTTTTCTAGTAGTTATTCTTTGGATGCAATATTTACATTCCTTATTATTTCAATTATATTGTTTTAGAACTGTTCAATGTAGTATTTATTGTTGGTAATTTTCATACCATTTACTCAAAGTTATATTTGTAATCACATTAGTGCCTTAGACTGTTTCTTTGAAGTACTCATTCACTGAGCGAGTAGGCTCACCCCTCTACTCAAACATTTTAGGGTTAACTGCGTGGACTTGAAGATGGTCAGAGCATCAGCGTAGATCTTCCACAAGAGTTAAGTACAAGATTAGTTGAGTCAGTCGGTCCTTGTCACTCTAGGTCCTTAGTAAGAGATAAGAGAGAGAGTTGTAATTACGATGTGTAATATTATTCCTCTTTTGAAATTGTATGCTATTAGTAGGTCTTATGTGCATAAGGTGTGAGAGACATCATAAATGTTTATACATGTATCTTTTCTATTAAAGTCTGATTAGTAAAAGAAATGTTCAGATTTCCTTGTTAAAATGATTTATGTGGTTCAATGTGAAGAAACAAGAGTTTTAAAGAAAGAAAAGAAAAAGAAAAAAAAGGTTAAGGGTGTTCTTTGTATTACATATAAATCCTATCTTATGCCCTAATCTCATGATTTGAGGAAATTGTGAGATCGGGGTATAACAGCTTGGTATCAGAGCTTAGGGTGAGTTGTCAAGGACCATTAAGTTAGTAAGTTAGCGTCATATGTGTGGCAGATAGGAGATGTTTTGATGTTAGCCTTGGGGATTTGAGTATTTGGATATCCTGGCCCGATATCTGAGTACTTGGATCAACCAGTACAAGCTACTCTGTCTATTCTCTCACGTATACCCTGGCCAGGTATACAGTGGAAGAATGGGCTAGAGAGGAACCCTAGAAAGGTTAGGGTTAGATAACAAGAAAAGAAATAAGAATTAAGAGCATAAATGTAAAAGGAGATAGAACTTACATTTCATAATGTTGTTTTTGTTGGAAATGTATAGAAATGCTCTTATATGTTTGAATTGAAATATTCAGTACTTTGATATATATATGGGTCTTTAAGATTTATTGCACACTATGCAGTTGTAGCATTTATTGATTTCATTCTTTGTAACATGTAGATTAGAAATCATCTTTGAATGATCTTTCCTTAGTGGATAAGTTTTCTTCCACACTTCTGAGATGAATAGGAGTTGAGTAATCCTTTGTAGTTCTTGGCTTTAGGACTTCAGGTTTGGCCTGGTCCGGTTGGCATGATGCGTTACTAGGATCTAATGAATCCTATCAATAGTATAATAAGAATAGAATTTGAATAATTAGACCCACATCAGAGTAAGAATGTATATACAGTAAGATGTTGAAACATATGGGCAAGATCAGAATAACTAAGAATTAGTTGAAACTGGTATCTGAGGTTCAATTTTGGGGTCTCAAATGTGAAACCCTTACTTGGGAATAATAGAACCTGATATGAAGTTCATGATCAGTTTATTGATTAATATTATATGAACTATACATATGAAATATAGAAAAGATATGTGAAATGTATGTATGGTTCTAGATAGCAAGAATCGATCATGAAGAATGGATCATATAATTGAGTATAATGCTTTTATGAACTCTAAAGCAAAGGCTGAGTAGAAGAATAGAGTTGAGCATTCAATAGGTCCATAGAAGTGAAGAGTTTTCAAAAGAGTAAAAGTAAAGAGAATCATATGAACATGTAATTCATAAGACTAGAACAACAAACTAGTTCCTAAGTGAAGAACATAGGTGTAGTTTAACGAATGAATAAGTCATACAAAGGTAGACTGTATTCAGGAGAGAAAAACTAGATTGAAAGCGAAACTATGTTTGACCCATGCATGATCCACTTGAATTAAAAATGAAGAATATGTAATGTATTCAACATGAGGAAAAACTAATAGAAGGACTATTAATTTAGAACGTTAACTTCACAATAGTATAAAGATAAAGGAGGAAATATGTGAAACATGGTATACATGATCATACATATGAATAAGCAACATGGTCATAAGAGAAAAATTTAGAATTAAAGATGACGGGTTAAAGAGTAGTATATGGTAAGAGGACTATGAAATGTAAGAAAGGGTTTGAAATATGATGGAGAAGTTATAAAATAAAGAGGTTGAGAGATTCAAGCAAGTGCTAATCAATCAAATATCTCTGTTGATAACTAAGTAAATCTACATACGAGAATGTATTAAGGGAATGTTTGAATACAAGTATTTCAAGTCTTAAAATCATCTTCTCTCTCATATATTCCTTAACAATAGCAAGGTGGGAATGAAATGATAAGAAAATGAATCATATATGATGCATAACTACCTTGGTAGGGTCATCTAGTGAATGTAATAGTGACATACATTACAATGAAGTGCGATAAGAAATAAATTCTTGTGTGATAGCAAGAATGATGAATAATCTATTCTTACCTTGAATGTTTTAATATTAGGGATGTTTTTTTTTGTATATGATCAAAATGAGAAGGAGAGGTAGCAAAACATAAGTAATAAGAAATGAGGAGAGAGATAAAGGAAAATACTAGCTTTGTGTAATATGTGAACTCATTTTTAGAAGTATGCTTTGTTGAAGGCATACTAAGGTATGTAAGTTGGTTCTATGTATGATTTCAGTGTAGTTGTGCAAGCTATATGTTAATTAAAGGTGTATGATAGTTGTAGTAATTCATACTAGATATGCATCCTAGTATTGTGTAGTTGTGATATGGTGATACAGTTTGGATGATGACGGAAGACAAGGAGGGATATCCTGAATAAGGTAGTTATACCTACTCACTCATATTAATAGAAGGGATGTTAATCAAATTGTGTGGATAAGTAACCCTAATGAGGTATATCTTGTTATACCTAGATTTAATCTAACTAAGTGATGGTATCTGGGTATGAACAAAGCTTGAATGACTGATACAATTGTGGATTACCTTATTACTGTTGATGAAACCCTAGTATGATATAACCTGATGGTTGCACCTTGACTTATGTGTGGGTTCATACTGAGGATAGTATGGAATGAGGTGGTAATGCTTCACCTCATGCATCCATGACCCAATGGGGATGCCAAGAGTAGTATTGTGCAATTGATTGTTGAATCTAGCCTTTTAATTCAAGACTGTTTTGCTATTTGAATAGCACTTTATTAAAGTTTAAAACAGCATGTGAACTCACTTTTGTCACTTAAAGGTGATACAGAACAATAGAACTTTCTGAGCCGCATAAGTTGAGATAGTTGTATCAGAGTATCAGAGTTGCGCAGCGAAAGCGTGGTGGTTTATCTTTGCATTCTATGTTTGACTGCGGCATAAAGAATTTGCTTGATATCATTGAGAACTATTTGAAATATGTTGTGATTTAGTAAAGAATTAAAAGATCTAATGTTGAAAACTACATTCAGGTATGAAATACAAGAATATAATGACATGGAAGGCTTTAGAAGCTTAGAATAACCTTGAATGTATCTTTCTTGTAGGTTTATGTTTCGAGGACGAAACATTCTAAGAGGGGAAGAGTTGTTATGACCGCATCTGAGCTTAATTGGTAAACTAGGGTTTACCTGGATGATTACATATTTAATTGGATTGATCATTGCTTAAATCTAATTAATGATGATATCTCAATTATAATATGTTAAACCTAATGAGAACCCCAAGCATGCTATCTCTTTGTATAATTACGGTTTGAGATATATAATCTCTAGTCGGTTGAATTAGGGTTTTCAACAAATAAGCTCATTTGGGAAGGAATGATAGAGTTAGACATAGAAAAATAGAAATTATAGTTGGATGCTTGGGTAGCACGGCCATGGTGGGTAGCACGGTCGTGCTAGGTCATTGGTGGCACGGACATGCAAGGCCACACGGTCGTTTTGAAAGAATTGAACTATTAACCAACTTTTATACTCAAATCTGCTGAAAACAATGCACCACGGCCGTGGTAGGTAGCACGGCCATGCTGGGTCCATCTTGCATGGCCGTGGCAGCTAGCACGGCCGTTCTGAGGCATTTTTGCTTCAAATGACATTTCTGCAGATTTCTGGATAGCAGTGCACTGTTCTATTTTTAATTATTTATTGGTAACTTCAAATGATCTCAAATTTTAACTAAATCTTTATATATCAATTATAAACAATGTGCTAAATTCCCATAATTTTTGGAGAAGGTTTGATCTCTGAAATAAACGAATTACAGTAACTTTTGTATAACTGAATATTCAGCCAATATAATAAAAGTTGAGTGTAGGGTCAATATGCAATTGAACCAAGCAGCTCAATTGCTCTATATGTTCGAACACACACACTAGCAGCTCTCATAAATCGCAATTCATTCCAGAGAAACGAGCTCCTAGAGAGAGAGGGAGAGTTAGGGTTTGAGAGGAGAAAGTGGTGGAATTGCTGAATTAGGGTTTTGCGGTCCGAGGAATGGTGAAATCAAGTAAGTTTAGCTTCTTTGTATAGCCTTTCATGGTGAATCTTCTCTCACATGTCAAGATTCCGTCCCTCCCCTGATTTGATCCGAAATGGTATCAAAATTTCCCCTTTTCTCACTCTTTCTTCATAATCCCTCATTTTCAAGGTTTCCGAGTTGAATGGAAGAAGAATTGGGAGATTTGCTAGGGATTTGATATGAGTTCGAGATTCCATGAGTTGAGCTGCAGTTTTGAGGTGTTTTCACACCTTAGGGTGAGTGGGTTCTTCCTTCAAACAGTGTAATGCACGAAATTTGATTATAGCATCCAAATCCCTAATTGCTTAGTATGTGATTCTAAACCCTGAAATGTCCGTTTGATTTAAGTTGTTGCAAATTGATATGATATGGATTCCTTCTCTATTTGAATGACTCTTTGATGGTAGATTCACATCAGAAACGTATACAAAACATCCTAGTAAGAATGTTTTTCAGATTTATACCATATGATGTAATTAGGGTTTAACCTAATTGAGATATCACTAGAGTTTCAACCTTAGTGAAGAGACATTTAGTCTTAAACTAAGTCTAGATCTTAATGCTCCTAATAAAGCGCATGTCTAACATATTTCAATATCCAAGCCCATTTGGATTCACCATTAAGTCTATGACTTTTGATTTCGCTAAGTTGAAGTTCAATCGAGCTGTGGCACGGCCGTGGTGGGTGACCACGACCGTGGTGAAGGGTCTGTGCCACGGGCGTGCTAGGTAGCACGGCCATACTGAATGCTTTTGAAACTCTGATCTCTATACACCACGACCGTGGGGAAGAGCCATGACCGTGGTGAGGTAACTGTGCCACGGCCGTGGGGTGACACCACGACCGTGTTGAAGCAAACCCTAAATGAAAACTTAAAGGTCAAAGTTAAATGAAGAGGACTAGTAATCTTATAAGTGGTTAGGATGTACCTCATGGGTTACCTTATTTGAATTTTATTCTTGGTGCATGATATCTCAGTGAATAGCATGGAAACCTAAATTTAGTTCAATTTCCATGGTTTCATACATATATTGATTATATATGGTTGTTGAAAGTAGTCTTTAATTTGTGAATGTTTATATCGTGTGAAATCTTTATGAGAGCCATGTGATAAGTGAATGAGGCAAATGAAACCCTAAGAGCAGGGTGTTGGCATGTGATGAATGAATAAGGCAAATGAAACCCTAAGGATAGGGTGTTCAATGAATCATGTTATGGTGATATGAAAGGTCTCGATATGAGATGTGGTGATACTTAACTGTTGAATTGTATGTTTCTAGTGCATTTAACTTTATATGCTTGTTCTCTCTGAGTTGATATCTACATACTGTAGGACTTCTTATTTTCAGTACATATCTCGTAAAGTGCAGGTGATGAGATATGACATGCCCTAGAAAGGGATGTTACTGAGACATGATATATGTTGAATATATGAGTTATGATGTTTCTTATGATATGATATGGCAGGCCATGTGAGCCTTGTGAGAAATGTTAAATGAGTTATGATTTCTGTTTAAAATGTACCTATAATGTTAATGTTAGACTTAGGTGCCCTGAACACCGTAGAACCCCTTTGGGAGGTCTGCTCCTTAGGGGTGAAACTCGTGTCCAACATCAACCGGTTGAGTAATTCTGGTGGCACGAGGGTTAATAGGGGTTATTCAACAATAATCAGTGCGTGTGTCACGGTGGTAACCCAGTGTAGACTCTCTGCCTGTGTGCTCAGGTTAGAGGAGGAGTCTAGAGCACTCGGAGTAGTGCAGTGAGGCCGGAGAGCCTGTGGGTCCTGTAGCAGAACATGACTGGCAGTCAGACTTAGCATTTCCCGGGTGTGTCGCTAAGTCTTGTACGGTGTGGCCGTAGTGCACTGCGAGTGTCTATGCAGAGTACACTGCATAGATCAGGGCATAAGTTAAAATATGATCATATAGGTTCACAGAGTTCCTTATAAATGAAAGAGTTAAGGAAGACTAGAGCATAGTCTTCTAGTAGTTATTCTTTGGATGCAATATTTACATTCCTTATTATTTCAATTATATTGTTTTAGAACTGTTCAGTGTAGTATTTATTGTTGTTAAATTTCATACCGTTTACTCAAAGTTATATCTGTAATCACATTAGTGCCTTAGACTGTTTCTTTGAAGTACTCATTCACTGAGCGAGTAGGCTCACCCCTCTACTCAAAAATTTTAGGATTAACCGCGTGGACTTGAAGATGGTCAGAGCATCATCGTAGATCTTCCACAAGAGTTAAGTACAAGATTAGTTGAGTCAGTCGGTCCTTGTCACTCTAGGTCCTCAGTAAGAGATAAGAGAGAGAGTTGTAATTATGATGTGTAATATTATTCCTCTTTTGAAATTGTATGCTATTAGTAGGTCTTATGTGCATAAGGTGTGAGAGACATCATAAATGTTTATACATGTATCTTTTCTATTAAAGTCTGATTAGTAAAAGAAATGTTCAGATTCCCTTGTTAAAATGATTTATGTGGTTCAATGCGAAGAAACAAGAGTTTTAAAGAAAGAAAAGAAAAAGAAAAAAAGGTTAAGGGTGTTATTTGTATTACATATAAATCCTATCTTATGCCCTAATCTCATGATTTGAGGAAATTGTGAGATCGGGGTATAACATGCCCCCACATAAATCTGGCATGCTCCAAAGATTCCTAAAAGATGTCATTTTTGTGGCTAAGATCGCTTTCAACATTTGCTGACAAAAACTTCTAAAAATAGTGGATCTTTTTTCCTCTCTTTATGATTTCATCTTATTCTCGTGACCCCATGTTGTTAAAAATTTACATGTCCCTATAATAAGCAACATCATGTACAATTAAGTTATCATTTTTAGGTCAAATACAGATAAGAAACACATAGAATAAATAGAGCAGGAGAACAAAAAGTAAAAAGGTTAGGAACTCGTACCAGATCATTTTTTGAAAAATGAATATTTTACTTAAAGAATTCAGCCGATTGCAATCCTTGTGGATAAGTGTCATTCTTCTAGTCAAACCAGTCATGAATTTATAGCAATTTTATGTCTCACTCCCACTTGACAATGATCAACGTGCACTACCAATGCAACCTAGCGATCATAGGTACTACCAACTGAACAGATCACGCCTTTCAGTAGAGGAAGGAAGATGTTGCTTGTCGCAGGAGAGGAATCTCTAGAATACAATATTGAGTGTAAAGAAGTGAGATCACCTCTCTACTAGAATGGTAAACAAAATCCAAGGAATAACAACGGATGTTTAAAACGTTTGACTATATTCATTTTAATAAAGAGTACATCAAATTTTTCCCAAAAGGGTGTACATGCTTTATACAAAAAGGGGATCTAAATAGATGGAAACTCAAATACATAAATATGTCTCCAAAAATAAACAACTTAACAAATATATCCATAGGGAGGTATGTACTCCTTTTTCTAGTCTTAGGCTGGTTCACCATGCTCCTGTTGCACACTCTGATCCTAAACCTGGGTGGTTGGGGTCACCCAACAAAAGGAGATAAAAGTATGTGTTAAATAAGGAATAAGAATAAACATAAATTAAAGTATTGCATGATAAAGAACTTCTATTCTAAGAGGGTCAAAAGTATGAGGCAAGTAAATAAATAAGAATTCTACCAAGTCAAATAATAATAAAATTTGCATGCATGATTTGATATGACTACATTAAGCTAACATAGGGATGAGGCACCTACCTAACCTCAACCTCTGGGTGAGGGAGAAATAACACATTCCCAATCACATAATATATATATATAAAATGGGGAGAACTAGTGTATCCACTTAACTTTCTCATGACAAACACAATATCTAGACATGTATAGTTCATAAGATACATCATACTTCTGATAATTTGAGAGTGTCATAATTGATACACTATTCTTGAACAACGCCTTGGATGAATCATATGGAGTCCTAACATGTTTACATGATGTGTACTCAAACCTCTCTGCATCCTCTCAACATAGTGAGACTAAAAGAGAGTTATACTATCGGTAGACCTTGTGATTTTAAGCTCTAAAATCACATCAGTGACACCCATATCCTTCATCTCAAACTTTTTGTATAAGAATGACTTAGTGTCATTTACTACTTTCATATTAGAACCAGTAAGTAGGATATCATCTACATATAGGCATAACAAAATGAATTCATCATTAAAATTTTTATAGTAAACACATTTATCAAAATTTTTCAAAACAAATCCAAATGATGATATCACAAAATCAAACTTCTCATGCCATTGCTTAGGGGATTGTATTAAGCCTTACAATGAATTAACAAGTTTACAAACTTTGAACTCATTCCCGCAACCTACAAATCCCTCAGGATGTTCCATATAAACTTCCTCTTGAAGATCACCATGTAATAATGACCATCTGATGGATAGAGGTATTACAAAGGGAAGCCAATGCTATAAGTACTCAAATTAGACATACGGGAAACAAAAGAATATGTATGAAAATAATCTATTCCTTCCTTCTATGTGTAACCCTTAGCATGTAACCTATCTTTATACTTACCCGTCTACATTAAGTTTCTTCTTAGAGATCTATTTGCATCCAACTACACAAAAACCAAGAGGCAAATCTATTAATTCCCAAGTTCCATTCGAGATAATCGATTGGATTTCATCACTAACAACTTCTTTTCACAACTTAGCTTCTAAAGAATCCATATCTTATTTAAAAGATATAGGAACATCCTCAATATTGTAGGTGAGAACCTCACTTCTAAAATCCTTGGATGTCCTTGTCTGTTTACTTCTCTTTGGTTCAACCATCTCTTCAGAATCATCAGATTAAGAAATAGCTTGTTTTGAGTTGCCCTGACATTTTTCATACTTTCCATGTGCTTGGGAATGGAACATGTGGGGAATGAATCCACTTGAGATACCTCATTGGGCACACCAGATTTCATGGGAAACAAATCCTCAAAGAATGTAGCATCACACAATTCTATAATTGTATTGACCTCAATGCCTAAGATATCGTATTTTACAATCAAGAATCTATGGGCATATAACCCAAGAAGATGGTATCAACCATTTTTGGTCCCAAATTCTTCCTTTAGTGTTCAGGGACAAGTATCTTAGCAAGGCATCCCACACTCAAAGATATTTGAGACTCAATTTCTTCCTCTCCATAGCTCAAACAGACTACTTTCTATTTGTTTATGGAAAATTCTATTCAGAATATGACAAGTCATATTCAAAGCCTCCTCCCACATGAAGTTGGGTAGACCTGATGTTTGGAGTAAGGTATTGACCATATATATTAGGGTTCAATTTTTACATTCTGCAATCCCATTATATTATGGTGAATAAGGAGCGGTAACCTCATGATCTATACAATAGAATTGACAAAGTTTTAAGAACAAGTTTGAGATGAATTATCCTCCCCTATCAGACCTTAATTTCTTAAGTACTTTACTAGTTTGACTTTTAGCTTTTTTCTTATAAATTTTGAATTTATCCAACGCCACATCTTTACTTTAAAGTAAATAGGCATAACAATATCTACTTGCATCATCAATATAAGTTACTAAATAATGCTTTTGATCCTTAGTAGCAATCCCATTAAATTCACATATATGAGTGTGCACTAAATCAAATATTTTTGAATTCCTATTCACATAATGAAAATGCTTTCTATATAATTTAGATTCAATGCATATTTCACATTTATTAGTATTAATGTAGATTTAGGGATTAAATTTAGATTCATCATACATTTCAATGAGCCAATATTAATATGCCCCAAATGGGTATATCAAATATCAGACAATACATGTTTCATACACACAATACTATTATCATTCAAATTTATAAATGAATTTAAAATAAGTTCAACAAGAATTTTAAATAAGTTCTCCATATCACATAGATACCCCTTTATGAAAAATAAAGAATCATGAAGGTGAATATTAATATCCTTATTTCATTTACAGTTATTTTAAAATAATCTCTAGCTAAAATTGCACCATTAAGGATATTGCTCTGAATTTATGGAACATGTTTGAATGTATGAAGTGTCAAAACCTTTTCTGTAGGAAACTTTATGCACCCATCCTTTTCCTTTGACTTCTACAGTGTTGGAATCACCCAAAGTCACTGATCGACCTTTGAAGGTCTGGTAAGACACAAGTAATGACTTGTCAGTACAAACATGTACATTAGCCCTAGTGTTAATCATCCAATATAGTGGTTCAAAAATAAAGAGAATTTCAAATTGTATAGACATGTACCCGTCATTGAGGTTGGATACAATCATCATGTTGACCACAACCTCCTCAGTTGTAGATGCAACTTTCTTTGTCTTATTTGAAGGACAATCCTTGTTCCAATGGCCAACATGTTCACATGTCCAACATGGTATATTCTTCAATTTCTTCTGGATCTTAGCCTTAGGTTTAAGTGCATTCTTTGGTTTCTTATCCTTGTTCTTAGTAGTAGTAAAATTGACAAGGATTAACATCAGTGGATAACTTGACAAACTTCTCTTTCAGGTACTCTTCTTATATGTTGATGTCCATCAGGAGATAATTTATTGACATATCTCCTTTACAATGCTTAAGAGTCATGCCAAACACCCCCAAGATCTAGGGAATTTCTCAATGATTGACATCACAACAAATTTTTAGGAAGTTTCATGCCCGCATCTTTGAGCTATCACACCAACAATTGAAAATCTCGTGTTTGGTCAGAAACATATTTACCCTCAGTCATCTAAAACTTCAAAAATTTGGAAACACAATATTTTCTTCAGTTCTCTAATTTTCCATATTGTATTTCTTTTCTAATGCCTCCACAGAACCTTAAATGTAGTAATAGACGACTTTGAATATGAATCATATTGTTTTTTATTTAAGGCAAATAAGATTAACCCTCGGCACATCTTATCACCTTTCTTATAGGTTGCAATTAAATTAGTATTAACCGAGACAATTTCATCTAGTTTGGATTCATCCTCTTCTAAATGCTGATCATACCCTATCATATTTAGCTAAATTTACATCCTACTTTGTCAGCAAGTAAAATTAGTTCCAATAAACTTTTCAGGCATACTAGACATGTAATTTTCATGTCAGAACCTTCAACAGTCATAGTTAACTAATGAATGAAAAATAAATTATTAAGACTATTGTTAAAAATTTAGATGTTGTTAGATGCAACAATAACAAGTGCAACTAAGTTAATATTTTCAAGCCAGATCTAGATAAGAAACACATAGAATAAATAAAGTAAGAGAACAAAAAGTAGAATATGTAGCCGTGTAGCGTCTCGGCCGCTCTGACGACGATCAACATCAACTACTAGTGCAACCCAACGCTAGTAGGTACCACCATCCAAACAGATCACACCTTTAAGGAATGGAAGGAAGATGTTGCTTCTCGAAGGAGAGGAATCTCTAGAAGACAACAAGAAGCGATGGTGGCAGAAGAGTCTTTCTAGGGTTTACAAAATGTATGCATGAACGGCTGACGACTGTGTGTTCAAACAATATGTCCTATTGAACTAAGACTTATTTATAGTCTTTCACGCCTCCAAATCTTATTCCCAGTAGGAGTGATCACACTATCTCTTTTGTACACATTTGCAGAAAATCGCGAGCCAAACACTTTTCAATTAGGATTAACAAATCTATTTTGAAAGAAATAATTAATTAAATTAATAATTAATAATGTAGTTGTATCTTTGTACAAAAATAAAAAAGAAAACAACTCCCACAACCCACAAACCCGAGCCAAGCCCGACAAGGGGTGGCGCGCACGTGTGTGCTTATTGTGCTCACCATACCCACCAAGGAGGTGAACATACTCTCCCCTAAGACCCTTAATTTGAACACTAGTGTCACATGTGATCCTACATATAATAACCACAAAAGTTCTAAGAGTGAACAATGTGGAACTAAAGCTCTTCTCATTTGCACAAGACACCACACTACCTTTTCCTTATGTACTAGCTGAACTACATTGGACTTAACCCATGCTAAATATATGGGTGTCCACAAGACCAGTTCGTGAAAAATATTATGTTTCCCTAGCCATAAGTCATCCAGCTCGGAGGCCCTAGCCATAAGTTATCCTGCCGACCTTATTATGGAAAATATTATGTTTCCATTTAATTGTCCTTGCATTACTTAATTCAAATCCTCCAATGTATGAAGCAAAGTACATACATAAAGGCTGATTGATAATTGCCAATTCAATTGCTTCATGGAAACGCACATGCAAGTATATTGCACCTGGGAGAAATGCACTATTATGCATATTTTTCTAGTTATTCAGTCACCGCACATGTCAAGAAACAAGGATGTACGCTAGTGATGATCTTTGTCACAGTTTGAGTTGATTGGTATTTAATAATATTCTCGTTACCATCGTCTCCTCGACCAGAGTAAACTGTTTGTATCAACTGAATATAGATGGCTATGTTCAAAATTGAACCAATGGATGGATATGGCGTGGGTGTGAAACCGGAGGATTAAGGTGTTAAACATGACGCCAAACAAGGGAATTGCAAAATGATGGTACGTTCTCGGGATTTTGAAAACTGTCGCAAAGATACTAAAGGCCTGTTTGGTAGGGTGTAAGATGAACAATGTGAACTCCAATGTAAGGAGTTGAGGTCTGAATCTTATTTGGTATGAAGAAGTAGAGTGTAGTTTGTGGATTTTGTACCGCACGTAACTGCTCAATTTTCTTCAAAACCCGAGAGTTTGTACCGCGCAGAAAATCAGTATGGTCGGGTGTGATTTGCATAAAAGATACAGTTGTCCTGGTTTTTATTTTTCGCGTCACGGTCTCTGCAACTATTTTGTTGCTGCTGCCGAACAGGACCACTGCCGTGTGCAGTTTTCCAGGCATACCTAGGCTGAATACGTGAACGGCAGTTGCGCTACCAAATAATGTCAAACAAAAACGTGAAAATGTACCATACCATGCCAAATGAATTTAAAGTAGTACAAAACACAGGATTACCGATGATCTGATTTTGGATTCAAAAAAATACACCGCACCACACCCTACTAAACAGGGCCTAAAATGCACACATGTACGGAAGAAAACCAAAATGTTGAACATCTAGGAGGAGGAGAAGGAGGCCATTTGTGGAATCAAACAAAATGTACAATATGCTTGCTAGACGTGAAAGGGTAGGATCTAAGTAGTTAGTATATAAAAGTGATGAAGAGATGCAGTGGATCCAGATCCAGGAATTGAACTGAGTGAGGCCAAGTTACAACACACTTTATTTCATATTCATATGATTGCAAAAATAGGAAAAATTAGAAAGCGCGATTGTAAACTATTAAATATCCTAAATCTATCATAGAAATGAACACAAAGATAATGTTTCAATGTGGTATTATTATTTAAAGATATTTCACAATCACCACCATGTCAGTATGTTATAAGCAGTTTCACATATGCAGCCAAACAATCATCAATAAATCAGTATAAAATAGTGTCTTTAGATGGAAGTTCTGATAGGCAATAACACCACTAATTTAGTTTTTACAGTATAAGTATGGGCTAAACTTGCAGCCCCAATAACAACATGTGCAGTGTAAAAGTAAATCAAGGATTTTTTACCAAAGATTTTGAACATAAATCACATCATTAAACACCCATTTTAGCTAAATTGACCGGCAATCATCATCCTGCTATTGCTAACACTAACATAAATAACTAATATAATAAATGAAATTCCATTTGTTGCTTAATTTGGACGACTTTTTGACATCACACAAAATTTTATAAATAGAAAAATACCAAACCACACTTGGATCTCATATAGGACACCAATCTAGGATGTATATCTCAACAAAAGTTGTAACATACCGAATTTGGGTACTAAATTCAATCGTGAGCTATTATACATGATCCTCCAAAATTTAAATCATCTTTTGTTAACTTTTTATTCATATTTGTACTTCATTCAATTATCTTGAAATCTGAGAAACAAGATGCAAATATCCTCATTTTGATCTGATCATCCCATTTCTGACCCACAATTGAATAACTAAACTCAATTATTGATTCTTGGCTATGGAATCACATAAAAAGGTATTATAGATTTTTAGAAACTCAAGTATGAATTAATGATCAGAATAAATTACTTAGTCATTCAAAAAGTTACACACTTTAGGTGACATATATGCAAATTACGTATAATATATTGAAATCTGTACAAAATAGATGACAGTTGTACAAAAGGTTACACACTTTAGGTGACAATTTTGCTAGCAAGGTAATGCATCAATTCTATTTAGCGAACACTTATCTCTACAAAAATAGAACCATACTTTCCAAATAAGAACAAAATGTTCCCTCTCCACTAAAAGAAAATTGGCTATTTGTGAAGGATGATTCCTTTACAAATGTACATTAACTCCTTCAAAAAAAAATTCGGTTGAAGGGCATTCCTTCACAAAAAGTCCTACTCTAAAAGCCTCTTCACAAATACTTTGATGACAGACTCTAGCCTTCACAAATACTATTTTGAAGGAATATTTGACCTTCACAAAAAAACTTCCCAGGCCTCCCAAATACAATTTTGAAGGCTAATTTCACAAATTTCAATGTGGTTCTAGGGCCTTCACAAATACTTTTTTGAAGGACTATTTGACCTTCACAAAAAGACTTCCCAGGCCTCCCAAATACATTTGTGAAGGCTAATTTAACATCTTTGAATGAGGTTCTAGGGCCTTCAGGAATATACTTAATTTCCCATGAATTACAATTGTGATCTACATTTTCTTGTTTGTCAATGAGGTTTTAGCTTTCTTATATTTAATGAAGTAATACATTTGTGGCTTCTAACAGGCACAACAATATTTTAATAAACTAATTTAGTTAATAAGACACAACAACCATAACAAATCACTCTTTTGAAACATTATTTTTTATTTCACATAGAAAAATTGTTCATCACATAGGGGAGGACATGGGCCTTTTCCCCTTTAATCGATACACATTTCAATATAAATATATATCTACACCTTGACTTTATCACTCATTTAGCCAATGAACATCTTTGATAATGTTGAGAGGAAGCTTAGTGGCTATGAACAAATTGTCTCCAATAATCTTCGATGATAAGGTAATAATTGCCATCTCCATCAAATTTATTGGGTTATGATTCCAGTAATAGCCATCAAAGAATGACTTAGAGACAACTTGTCTACATTCAACGAGATATCAATGATATTTACTTTTTGCACCACCTTTCCAATCTTCTGGTCTTCCTCGTCCATCTAGAAGTAACCCTTTCCTTATATAAGAGTGCCTAAACCCTGATAGCACACCAGTAAACCTGCAACCACAGAAGCAATTATAGTTAGAAAGAAAAGTCTTTTCTACATCACTATCATTTAGACCATAAATAATGAACATAGAAATTTGAGGTGCAGTTATAACTCTGTTTAGAATGTATAGCTGCACGCCACTTCATTATTTTATGAAATCCAAATATAGTAAGTTCTTACCAATCTACGAACTCTTCCATCATTACGTAGCTGCAAACACTGAAATAATGTCCCTAGCACTGAGTGTGGCACACATGCAGCCAACTAGGTATAAACACTAAAAATTTGTATAGTCCTTTAGCACTTAAATATGAATTTTAGTTGCTAATTTAAATAATGCATGAACACGAGACAACCTGAATGCTCAGATCAGGAAAAAAGTGCACTCTCCATACAAGCTGAAGAGGAATCAGTAAGGTGATTACCAGCTGATCTACTTTTTCTTTTCCCCTTTAGTATTGTTGGCGATTTATCTGGCACTCATTGATGTATCTGCACTGGCAATAATGAAAATGAGAATCATTTTTGGAGTTCTATAAGGATTTCTTAGTCTCAATTCTAGTGTATTCATGGTATGCGGAAAACTATGGGGGCCATTTGAACATAATGTTGAGCCATGGAGGTTGATAGCACATGAATATTATAAGAGCTAAACTGGAATTTGTTGTATAATAAAACACTAAAGCTCAAGAGTAAGTTATAAAGATGCATAGCATACAATATCTAAGTATATAATTTTGAAAAATGATGCAGTATACGGAAGCAAGCTGGCATAAAACTGCTGGCAACAGAGCACATACTAGAAATAGCCTCAATTCACATTGATAGCAGTTTGGGAATCAAAACCAATGGAAGTAAACACAATGCAAAAATTCAAAAATAGAAAGAATTTTATTAAATATGAGGCAATTGAAACTTGAAAAGTAAATAAGAGAGAATAAATAGCAACATACACCTCCAATCTAGAGGCAACGACCCAACTAGGGGCGAACCCTTTACAGGGAATACTAATTGAGAATAGTATGGAGTTGATTTAATAGGCGGGAATGGAAAACTTATAAACAAAATAAGCGACAGTATGAGTTGATTTAGAGCTTCAATTTGGCAGAAACTGACAAGGAAAAGCAAAAAATTGCTGACAGCAGCAATCCCCAATGGAAATGACCTCATAAGGTGTAAACCCATTGGAGGGAGTACTAACTCAAAATAGCAAGAAGTTGATTCAAGAAGAGAGTGTCTCCGTTCATGATCGCTTAGAGAACCTTTTCCATCAATGGGTACCCCCAAAGCATCGACCACACGACCTAACAAGCATTTTCCCGTAGGAACATCCACAATAGACCCAGTGCGCTTTACAAGATCTCCTTCTTTAATAGCGGTATCACTACCAAAGACAACAATACCTACATTCTCATTTTCTAAATTCAAAGCTATGCCTTTGACCCCGCTGGCAAATTCTACCATTTCACCAGATTGAATTTCCTTTAATCCATAAACACGCACAATCCCATCTCCAACTGAGATAACGTGCCCGATCTCCGCAAGGGAAAAAGCAAAAGAAGACATGATTTTTCACTCACCCCAAAACATCAGTCCCTTTTTTTATCAACTAAGTTCATAATCAAACCAATCAAAGGTTGCCTTTACCAGAGATCCTAATTCCCCCTCGCCTCTCCTCATCAATAATACTGGTTCATTCTCGCTTGGGTTGTCGGCCACTCCCCTCACCCCTACAGAGTGACTTTTGAAGCAGATTGCCCACCCAATCTTGTTTTTAGGAAATAGGTCTATTGAGCAATGGGCACTAGGCTTCAATCATCTCCTCTGGCCCAACTGTTCCAGCTGAGGAAGAGGTAGTTCATGCACCCAGTCATCCCATAGCATAGAGCGAATGAGTCTGCCCCCCCGTAGCCCCCGAAGCCCTACACCCCCACCCCAAAACATCAGCCCCTCTTTTTTGTTATTAATTTAGTTAAGTTCATTGACCCCCCTAAAAGGGAGTTTTTTGGGTCGGGATCAGTCATCGGAAGGGTTTGCACCTTTACGGTTCTTTTCCAATCCAAGTCCAAGGGGGGAAAGAGAGACGGAGATCCCGTTAGGGGCGGGCGGGTGATCATGGAAATCGGCTCGAATCTGCTCTTCCGGGACCGGGCAGTAGGGCGAATCCATGCATCACTCTTTTGACTTGTCAAGCAGTTTCGCAAAAAGGCAATTAAGTCATTCAAGAAGCGAGGGAGTATGTGATGATTCTGATCTCGGGTAGTTGGGGACACTCAACACATGATCTTTTTCCTTTATTCCATCTTTCCCCTTCGCTCTGCCGGAGTCAAGAAAAAAACCTTCTGGCTCGGCTCGAGACCCCAAAACATCAGTCCCTTTTTTTATCAACTAAGTTCATAATCAAACCAATCAAAGGTTGCCTTTACCGGAGATCCTAATTCCCCCTCACCTCTCCTCATCAATAATACTGGTTCATTCTTGCTTGGGCTGTTGGCCACTCCCCTCACCCCTACAGAGTGACTTTTGAAGCGGATTGCCCACCCAATCTTGTTTTTAGGAAATAGGTGTATTGAGCACTGGGCACTAAGCTTCAATCATCTCCTCTGGCCAAACTATTCCAGCTGAGGAAGAGGTAGTTCATGCACTCGGTCATCCCATAGAATAGAAACAGAGTGCCGTTATAACAGTGGAAAGAAAGTCTTTGCCGCCGCTAGTCAGAGGAGAAGAGAAAGTCGTCGAACTCCTTTATACGGGCTTCTTCTAGCTTCAATCGAGAAAGGAACCTTGACCAAATTCAAAACTTGACATCCATCAGAGCGGCAGGCATGGAAAAGAGCCTTGGGTTGAGACAGATGGGGGCATCCGCAGCCCAGTGAGATCCTATCAGTCGTTAAGGACCTATTCCAACCAGTCAATCAAAGATAGACGAGCAGGCTATTTGATCAGTATTTCCCGTATAGAAAGAGTGCCAGAATTCATCTTATAGCTTATAGACGACCATCTTGCTTTTCTTTTTTTCTTTTTTGGTGTTGCGTAGAAGAAAACTTTTACTTGAAAACCATACTCTTCTCCTGTCACTGGACTGAAAAAGGGTTCAACTCAATTTCCGCTCCCTAAGCAACTTCCGGAGAAGGCAGGAGGGGAAGAGCAAGAGTGAAGCAGTAGCGAGTGAACCTCAGGCGAGGGGCACGAGTAAGCCCACGAGTGTCCCCCTCCCTCTACCCCCCTCCCTTACGGGTGCGTATATAGTATCGCGCATAGGCGATACGTATACAGGCTATATTAATGCACATGTGCATTATGCGCGCACACGCATAATGCGCATACACGCACATGAGGTGAAACCCTCATTAAAACGAGTGTTTCTTGCCTCATATGCTTAATCACTCAAGTGGCATCTAAAACCCCTCTTCCAGCTCAATCTAGAGGCCTATGATGGTTTTTAGCTCAAAACTCAATAACTCAATAACTCATAACTCAGCTAACTCCCCCATTCCCCCACAACTCATAACTCATAACTCAACTCCCCCAACCCCCACCACCCTTCCCCCACAACTCAGGCTCATAACAACTCGAACTCCCCCATACCCCACCACCCCTTCCCCCACACCTCAGGGCTCAGTGTTTATAATCCAGATTGAACAATGCCCTCGCTAACGCTCGAGCCTTCGGGTCTTCTCAACTCTATACCCACTCGAGTCGGCTCGGGGACCCGGGCGGGGGGGGGGGGTAATCCGGAGTGCCCCCCGGGTCGCTCTCGCCTCAAGAAAACTCATAACTCCTATTTTCAAATGTTAAGAGCATCAACTCAAACTCATAACACCTAAAACTCAGGGGCAGGGGTTTTAACTAATAACTCATAGTCGTTACCTCATACCGCAGGGACAGGGGTGTTAACTCATAACTCGAACTCATACCACCCAATGCCCCGATGCCAAATTCTTTTAAGCACTGAATCATGACTTGAATTTGATGAATGGATGCTTCTTCGAACAACACAAGATCGTCTGCAAAGCAGACATGCGTAAGATGAGGTCCCGATCTTGTCTAGCTAGTTTCCAGATTCCTTCCTGCACCTTCAGCTCTATGAATTGGCTCAACCATACAAGAAAATGTAGGGTGAGAGAGGGTCGCCTTACCGAACTCCTCTGGAGGCCTTAAACACTTCCTCTCTCCGTTCCACAGTTCGTGCTGCCCTTGGTTATAACTTGCATAACTATGTTGGGGATATTGGTAGGGATTCCATAAGGCTCTATGAAAGACCAACCCATACGATCATACGCCTTGGCTAGATCGACTTTCATCGCCTCCCCATAGAGTGGGTCTTCATGGTGTGTATAACTTCTTGAACCAGAAGGAAAGGATGTTATCAGTGATGCGGCGGCCAGGAACAACTCTGTGTGGGAGCAATCCACTCGTAATTGAGTCTTTCCACAATTTGGGATCATTTTCAGACAGACATTATTGAGGGAGATTGGCCGCAGGAATCGGGTGACGGTATAAGAATCGGGAGCTCATCTTCAAGACGTCAGGGGGCTACCGTTTCAAGTGTTTTGCATAGTAATGCAAACTGATCTTCTAATCACATCCCAATTCTGTTGCAGGAAATCAACATCAATGCCATCAGGCCCTGCTGCCTTCATCGGTCTTGAACAGAACTTTTCTGATTCATCAGGAAGACTAGCAATCCTCTGCATATCTGTAACGGTTGGTTGCTGGAAAACACCTGTGAACCTTCTTGTCTTCTAGACGCCCTCTTCGATTTTCAGTGAAGATAGAAGCGAACCCGCACAAGTTTTTTCAAATCATCTTTGTCATCCAACCAGAAGTCAGAATGCGTTAGCCGATGCACTCGCCCGTTCCGCCGCATCACTGAGATGGCCGATACATTCTAGTGAGGAGACCATCATAGTCAAGCGCCTGCACACACCTTCACTAGAATCCAAGAAAGGTTTGGAGGAGCTAGAGGAGGCAGCAACACTCAGCAGTCTTGAAGTCCTCTGCCTGGAAGCTGAAGCAGAGGAAAAACCTTCCAACGTTGTCATTATGGCCCGAACGAAAGAAGGATCATCTTCGGACAGATTCAGAGCATGAAAACAGAAAGGATAGGGCCGGTCACATCATTCCCCCAGAAACGGAACCAACAAGCAGACCAGCAACTAGAGGAGACAACCTGATGCCCGTCAGTCAGACAACCCTGTGAGAACCCTGACTGCTCTGCTCCTCAAGGAGACTTATAGAAAGGCGAGGCACAAAGTGACTCGACTGAAAGGAGAAGGTAGAAATCGAGCAAAGCGAGAGGTACAACGTGACTCGACTGAAAGGAGAGGCGACGATCTACCCGCGCAAGGAGGTCAGAAAAGAGGTACTGTACGGGAAGCGAGGGCAGGCAGGTAAGGAGTCCAGCTGGTGAAGGCAGGCGGGATTCGGGCAAGAAGAGAGTTGAATGGGGATCAGTGTAAAGAGGCGACACGAAGGGCCAAAGCTTCCGTAATACAATACCGGGAAAGAGGAAAGCATGGATAGGGCAAGGGACTGTGGACGACGTGACGCACCCCTCCGCACCGGATGAATGAGGCAAACGGAGAGGGACGAATCAACCGATAGGGAGAGGGCCTGGAGTCACAAGAGAAGGACGTGAGTTCCTACAGGGCAATGGGAATACCTCAAGTGTAGGTCATGCGCGAATGCGGAAAGGGGAAAAGGAGAAGCGTCGACGCTAGTCCACTAACAACTGAACCCACCTACCAGAAAGGGAAGGAGTCTCCCTCCACAGAACGATTCTCCGACCAGACATGACAAAAAAGGAAGGCATTCAGACGATGATATCAAAGAAAAACCTCGATTGTGGCTCCAGAACGCTAGCCAATACGAGGCTCTGCAAGACCTCATCTCATATAGTATATCACAGCGGACGCACAAAACGATAGTCTCATCATTTAGCCCTCGCGGGGAAAGCATTATGAATATGAATGAGAGGGAGAAAAAGAAGGTGTCAAAAAGGAGACATGGACTGCAATTTCCGGGTCTTCAAAAGCGCAATGTTCCTCCAGAGGGCAATTCTTTGTCGTGCCAGTTGCCCTCAAATAAGCAAACATCAGCTGGCAGGCTACTCTGGAACCTAGCTCTTTGAATATTTGTTTGCCTGGTAAAAAAAGATGGATTTAGAAATTTTGGAAGGAGATGTACGAGAATTCTCACGGGATGGATTGGCTTACCTTTCTTTCTGAAAATCGTTCAAATTCAAACCTAAATAGAAGAAATCCCCTTTCCAAATATCCCTCCATATATTGGTGGTGGAAGAAAGCCCAGTAGAGTCCCTCTATGTCAGAGACCTGGGAGTCGCTTTTGATTAAGTGAAGGGGGTTCTCTCATTTTCCTACTTTATATACTATCTATTGCGTGAGGACTTCCCTCACTTTCGCTGCACGCCGTAGGAATCCAAAGTGTAGATGGTTCTACGCGCTCCGTTTTTTGACTCATATTCATCCTTTTTTATCAATCATCTTTCCTAAAGGACTTCTTGCCCATGAAGCAGTCCCTATCGTCCACACCGGAGGAGAAGTGACTTTTTGCAGTCTTTCTCCGATTCCTCCAGTTCCCTCATCCTCGGTACTCTGTTAGTCTCATGCAATATATGCCTCTCTCTCCTTCTCCTTGGTTGGCAAGACAGAGGTGGGAGGAAGACGTCAGTGTCTGGGGATGGACTTTTTTTGTGTTTTTTAGAAATTTTTCATGAAAGTACGGTCCTCAAAAACTGCAAGCAAGAAGGATGTAGTCATCGTCCCCTCTCTCTGGCTTGGGGTATGAATCAGGGCCTGATTTTTGGGAATGGACCATATGTATGTGGAAAAAGGAAGCGGATATTTGCTTGGCAGTCCCTGGTCAAATCAAGCCCTACACGATGAGGGTTGGGAGATATACATAATGCGGCTACTCAACTTGATCTTTTCATACCTGATTGTTCTGGAGGAAAAGCCTGTCTTATGAACAGGATTGTGGGCGTCAAGGACATTGTTTTGAATCTGGAAATCCTTGTCATATACTTCGGGGCCTTCTGCTTGACCCCTGAGAATACGGCCTCTAGAAAAGTTGATCTTTCTCTCTTCCGTGGAGATGGTTCTCCCTATATGTCATCGGTGGGTAGGTCTCAGACGATGCGCCTGTTGACAAAAAAAATCAGCGGATTCTCTCGCTCACTCCGATCTCCCTGCTTGGAAACGGAAGGGCGTGCTCCCCTATGGGATTTGTCGATTTGATTGTTGGGCGCGCGGGACCTGGGGGGGGCTGTCGAAGCTGTTTGGTGGTGTCCCCCACAAGGGAGCAGATCCTTTCTTCCGGGTCTTCTTCACTGTGCATAGGACGACGTCCAATCCCAGACCGTCCCTCTCCCTATCGGTCGAGCTACTTCGTCCCTCAGATATGGATCTTGTGGCGCATGGGGACTGGGGGTGCGATATGCCGAAGTGAATGTCGGGTTCTGAGACGAGACCTCCGCCTGATCCCGACGGCTTCCTTCCCTATACGAAGCGAGCAACCCTTTCCTTCCCTATTGTTGTCTTTTAGATGGAGTCATCAACAGGGCAGAGAATGCTCCCCACAGTCAGTGGTACCCACGTTCTTCCGTGCTCGTAGGTGGAACTCCCTTATGCATCCCAAAAAAGGTATCACAAACGTGCATTTCCCTTATGCATCCAGTCTCTTCGCGGAGGTGGAGGGGTCGTACGGGTGGGTTGTTCCTCTCCCATACGGTTGAGCCATTCCCATTCCTCTACTCTCCTTCGCGTTCCTTCTTAGAACCTTTTGGTATGTATTGCCCCCGGAATATAGATCAGATCCACCGGACGAGAAAGTCAATTCTGCACTGCTGCTGAGTCGTCAGACTTATCCACCAACGGGATTAGTGGAATTTCCATTTGTGGATTGCGTTGGGGGAAATCTACCAAATCCCATCAAATAGATAGACTCCTTTCCCGCTGCAGAGGGAGAGCAAGAAATGAAAGAAATTGAACCAGCACCCTTTTTTCAGGTACGGAGAGTCCTCTCACTACCAACCAGAAGACATCATCTGGCTGGGTCTTGCCGGTATCAACAATGAGAAAAAAACCCCAATGGAAACATCAACTAACTATGGCTCTTGGCCCAGACAACGTCCTAAGCGTAGGGAGATCAGAGCAACAGGCCTAGGCGACGACGCCTGTCCTGGGCTGCAGTAAGTAGATCGAGAGGTCGTTCCGCCCCTTGTCCCCGAAGATGGGTAATATGTTCTCATACAATGTGGCTCCAACTTGATTCTATAGGGTTGGGATGGCGAGCGATCCCAGTCCGCGGCAGAGAATAAGATAGCAAGCGAGCGTACCTTTGTTCGCTTCTTCTCCACCAAGCACGGAAGTTTAAGGATAACTGCTGGTCGGTGGCTACCTAAGGAAACTCCGATTCGATCTGCCCCCCGGCTGGGAGGCTTCTACCTCATTCCGATCACAAAGAGAGCTTCACCATGATGAGGGGTAAGGTACTAAGAATTCTTTCCGGAATGGAAAGAATGAAGGGGGACCATCCTTTTTTTCGGTATGCTCCTCAGATTTACAGATTCGCAGGGTTCACCCGCCCTCCTCCGTTCAATGACAAAGGCTTGTGAAACAGAGGGGAGCCCTTTGACCGGGTAGGGTGCGAAGCGGCCCGGGGAACGAAAGGAATAATGAGATGGTCTCCGAACCATTCTGCAAGTAAGCGAACAGTGAAAAAAAAGCCCCGTCGACTCTCCGGACGTCGAGCAGAGGGAATTCGGGAACTTTGCGTTTCTATGAAGTAGTAGAAGAACCGCACCGACGCTCTCTTATCTCTCCGCCTAAGCTCACAGAATCGCTCGCCTACTAATCTCAAAAAAGAAAGGGGGGAAATTCCCAGCGGAATCCGCCGCTGACTTCGACTGTGGGTTCGTCCCCTTTTCCTTTTTGAATAACCCATTCTCATGTTCTTTCATAAGTCAAGTAGACAAAACCATGGGTCCGTCCGGGGAGTTGACAAAGAAGAACAACCATTCCAAAGCAAAGACAGCTATATATAGATAGGCCGACCCCTAATTCCTCTTGATCTGAGGTGCGAAGAGAAAGTTTTGGATGCCTTCCACTTCTCGATCCTGGCCCGGAAGACGACCGGGGCCCGAATGAAAGAAAGGGTTTCTGAGCCCATGTAAGCCCACACCTGTGTAGAGTAGATCGTTCAACACCTGCGGCACAAACCCATTTTTGACTGAGAGGTCCGGGGATTATAGGCGACCAAACGGCCGCCCCCTAATTACTAGACCAACCTGCTATAATAATTCCATAAACACCCAACGAAGATATGGCAAACAAATAAAGTAGCCCTATGTTCAAATCTGACAATACCATACCATAATCAAAAGGTACAACGGCCCAAGCGACCAGACTTAACATAAATGTAGCCACTGGAGCCATTCTAAAAAGGAAGAAATTTGCACTACTTGGTGAAATAGGTTCTTTTAGAATCAATTTCAAACCATCTGCTAGAGGTTGTAACAATCCGAACGATCCCACTACATCAAGACCCTTTCGACGTTGCACAAAAGCCATTACTTTACGTTCCGCTAGCACTAAAAAGGCTACTCCGAGGAGAAGTGGTAGAATGATTCCAAGTATTTCCGCAACTACAACTAATGGAACAACTATGTACGTTTTCGATTTTCTATTCACTCATGATCTGGCCTAACCTGGAAAACCCAATCATGATATTGAAGGATGGACCTTTTCTCGAAAAACTCGGGATCTCGAGAAGTCAATTCGACGAATCCTTTCTCGGTCATCAATCCTGCCAAATTCCTCTCCCTATCGGTCAAGTAACTTCGCTCCTCTCCGCCCGCCTCACTGGAATGAGCATAAGCGAAGTCAATCCTCCCGACCCCTTCTTCCAATTCCAACTGGAAAAAATCGTTCGCTTTGACGGAAATAGCAGAATCTTTGGGTTGGGACAGAAGCGTTCCGCAGTGACCAATGGGTCGGTCTCTTCAGCGGTTCAAAGTACGTCACGCTTGGAGGAAGGGGGAGGTAGAGGTCAAGGGTGAATTCCTCTCTACCGTAGCACCATGGCATGACCAAACCCTGGCCCAGGAGGCAAGCAACTGTCGGAGGGACAAAAAGAAGATGAATCGAAAGAGCAACACCAAAATAAGTGAAAAGAACCGAACTTCCTCAAAAGTGCCTCCCATACCCATGGCTTCCCCCCCATACCCGGGCCCAGCTCAACATTCTTGGAAAACAATCGAACCAAGCTCGAGAAGACTTGGCCATTCAATCTTGTGAACTAATCGAGACCGAAATTGGAAAAAGAGATACGAACAGAAAGAAATAACCAATCGATAAAGGAACATGAAACCATTCTGTTTCAATAGAGGTACATGAAAGGGTTGGGGGCAATGAAGTAGGTGAAGTGGTTGGATTTTGCAAGCTGTTCCAACCACTGCTGGATGTGATTCCAAGAGCCAAACAAGAAAAAATACTCTTCTCTACGTACTTGGGCTTTCCCTATCGGGTAAGTATCATTCCTCCCTTTGATTTATGGTGCAAAGATTTCCCCTCTATCTGTACCCTCCTCCCTTTTCATTTACTGAAGCAGGAATAAGAAAGGAAGAGCCCTGCCTGCCTGTAAAGCAATCCTGCTTTTATTGGGTCTAGGTCTAGTTGATCCTTTATCAGTCCGGGATGCCAGCCCTTAAAGTAATTGGTTCAGTTCCTCTCGCATCGATTGAGCTCTCATAAACCATGTCTGGCTTGATGAAGACCCTGATTCGTGGGTCGAGGTTCTTTCTATGATTCACAGCGATCATCGTTTGCAACCATCTGTGGCAGAGCAGAAAGATCCGTGCACCGTTTCGTTTTCTTAATGTGTGGGTGCGCATTCATTCCTATCGCTTCGCTCGATTTGTACCTCACCTCGATTCGCTCATTTCAACGAAGCAAAGTTAGTTCTTCGCTATTGCAAAGGGAACCTCTCCTTCTTATGTTGTTTGTTTTGAGAGAACTGGGAAATGCCAGGCAAATTGGTTCGGTAGGGCCAAAACCGACTGATTAAATGCAAGGAACTGATTTTCATGTTGTTAGGCCAGAGGTCATTCTCTCGATTGGCTCAAGCGGACGGATCAGGGTTTGACTGCACTGTTTTATCTCTCATCCCACATCTCCAATGCCAAATCATCATACATTCGTTCTTTCCTTCTCCGATGACATCTGTACGGCCGGGTGGGTGAAGACAAAATAAATAGGAGTCTGAGGAAACAGATAGACTGTGGCATACCATTTCAGATATTAGAAATGCATCCCCCTCCATTCCCGGGGAGGGCGCTCGCCATCATTCGGGACTACCCACTATCTCTCATTCATCGAAATCCTTGGGGCACACTCTTTCTAGAAGATAGTGCCTCCCCCTATAGGTCGATTCGTTCCTCTCCCTCTATCACACTCTCTTCCCGTATCAAAAGTTTTGGGCAGGCATGACTGTCAAAGTTCAAGCAAGCAAAAAAGCAGTAGGCCAGTAGGAGTCAAGTCACTCTGTGCTTTCTAAGTCCTCTATGCTTATGCCTAGGGTAAAGGAATTTGGCAACTATTGCATTATTAGTTAATTGGAGAGGAAAAAGCAATTGCTATCATAGGCGGAAGAAAGACTATCAATCCGGAGTCAAGCAGCGAGACCAAACAAGTGGAATACTTTGAACGAGTAATACGGATCAAGTCCTTCTATTTGGGTTGGGGGCCATAGGAAAAAGCCCCAAGTAGTCATCTAGACAGAGCTATAAAAAGAGCATACCGAGTGCCGGCCAGGACCGGTCCACTGCCAACCACACCAAGAAATGGTGTGATAGAGCAAACAAGGGCCAAGAAGAAAGATAGCCGCTACCCGGCGAACAAAGAACAGACTATCCCGAGTAGAAGTTGAGGCTAGAAAGACATTCGTCCCTAGACCCGATTTCACCCAAGCAAACGCATCAGTCAATTATGACTGCACAAGGACTCCCTAAAAGGATAGAGGAAATCTATCATCTAGTTGCTTGAGTTCGAGCTGCTTTTATTGCCCGAAAAGTGGATTCCTAACAACACAACAATAGAAGAGGATGATCCATTGGTTGCACGATTTTGATTTGATAGAGGGGACTTGACGGGAGAGCATCTCCGCTATTCCCTAAGTCCCGACAGCATTTTGTCAGCTGCTCCTGAGCGGACATTGGACTCTTTGGAGGGGGGGCATGGAAAGTGCCCGCTTGCTCTTGCTTTGCTTTCCTTTCTGATCTGCTTGGATAGATAGGTATAAGAGAACCCCTTTCTGGTTTGACATAAGGAAAAGAAGAGAGATCCCGACAAGAAAGCAACAAGGCTCTTTTCTTCCGAGGGGTTTTGATCCTCCTTTAATATCATACATATATGTATATACTGGCTCGTTACTACTACAACTACTACTCGGACTACCCGAGAGCAAGCGAACTTCATGCCTAACCACTCTTTGATAGAGGAACTTCTTGCTTGGAGACGGACACGGGGATAAGGCAAGGAAAGAAGTGACATCGTGCCCTATGCGGAAGTTGGAGAAGAAGCTGCATCGAGAATGGGTTTTGTTCAAATAGGCAGGCCACCAAGGAATAGAAGAAGCTAAGCTGTGGGACGGGAGGCCATTGCTACTGCTCTCGTACGAGTAGGAGCTGTGAACCTGTCATCCCAACCAGTAGCCGGTCTTGCATATCATATAAAGAAGATGGAAAATTTCGTGACAATGTGGGTCGCTATACGACTTCAATCCGGCAAAAAACCTACAAGAAAAGAGCAAAAATATGCTAACAACAGCGATCTCCAAATAGAACTGAACTCGATACAGGAACTATCTTGATCAGATTCATTAATAGCAATGAGACTATTAGAGAGTTTATTTGTTTAAGTTATTAAGTGTTTTGTAATATGGGCCCAAGTATGTCTTGGCCCATTAGGGTTTAGTTGTGTCTTGTATGCTTCCCTGTTTTCCTATATATAGGAGCAGGGTTGCCTCTTATCAATATATCGACTAGCCGTCTTTTACTGTTTAACATGGTATCAAAGCAGTGATCCAACCATAATCTAGACAAGAGAGAAGAGAGAAAGAACTCCCGCCTGCGGGCGGCCATAGCTGCTTCTTGGCTTGGCTGCCCGCCAGGCGCTGCCATAGAAATTCTCTACGCAAGTGTTGCTCTTGCCGTTGCCACCCTCAACCTGCCCACTCCTTGTCACCGATTATCTTTCGATGTCTATGCATCTTCCGCCATACAAGCTCGACGCTAACTCAGCTACGGGCAACAACTGTCGTCTATTCGTAGATCAACCAGATCGCTTTGCATCGACGACGTGAATTGTTTTCAATTCACTGCCTCCGCCATGATATTCCACCCGCAACAATATTTCCGCACTAAATCCCATCAAGCCCCACCCATTATATCATTAGCCTCACTGCCCTTTTGTCTCCCATAAATCTCCATCCTTTCCTGCATGCCTTTCAAAGAAGCAGCAAAAACGGGCACGGTTTCCCGTCGGTTCCAATCACTATGGCCGCTCAAGACTGGTGGTCTGAATTTCGATAAACAGGGAGCAGGTGTGACTTTTGACGATTTTGCCAAGATGGTGAACCAGGCCTTCTGCTCACACAAAGGCTTGATGATGGACGAGTTCAGTTTTCAGACCCCCGCCTTTCTAGATGGGCTTCTTGGATGGGGAGCTTCATGGGAACCAGATCGACGCATTGGTAGAGGCAACACTGACCAAATCAGTCTGCCACCTAGTTTTGAAGTTCTACCGGTTAACTGTGAGAAACTACTCTTTTTCGGGCGGCAACGTCTTTCCCTTAATCAAGACCCCCTTTGGCTCATCCCGCATCAAGTCTCTGACTTCTGTATCCCTGCATAATGTGAACGTGGACAACTGTTCCCTGGAGTATCTTCTCGCATGCTGCCCTCTACTCGAGGAACTTTACATGGGGTCACCTGTGCGATCCACACTCACTATTTACGGACCATCATTAAAACTGAGGCGACTCTCTATGTTGACATATTCCTCTATTTTACTACTATTTGGCTTGTCCAGTGTTCGTAATCTTTAACTCCTTCAGCCTGATGATGGAAGTTTGAAGAAGGAAACAGTGCAATATCACTATGTCCAACAAGGAGGATGCCTTGATATGTTTTTTTATTCTATCTATTTTGTCTATTTAATGGCCTCTATGAAGATTTGTGCTTGATTAGCGGGACCCCCTAATTGGGGGGCCGCGCCCCCCAAACCCCCCTGCAGTGCTACGCCCTATATTTCTTTCTGGGGTGTTCCTTTATCATTATCCACCCCAACCACTCTTGATTCTTTTTGTGGTTGGCATGAGGGGGAGAATAGAGGATGAAGAGTAGAGGAAGAGATAAGATGGAGGAGAGATGAGAAAGATATATATGTTGCTGTCTATATGGATCTTCATGCTACCTTTATTGTTGATATATGGATCATTTTGTTGCTAATGTTTCTTATTCATCATCTACCTCGACTGCTATGAAGTTACATACTTGGACGTCATTGATACTACTGCATGCTTCTTAGAGTTTTTCACATCTGGAGTTTATTTCTGCTGCCTATTTAGTTGATGTCTTCTATCCGGCTACGTCTTCTACTACTGTGTTGCCAACACTCTTTGGCTTGTCCATGCTTTGTGCATGTCGACTCGTCCGTGCTCTGTTTTGTACGTTGACTTCTATTGCCTACTGCTGTGTGCCAGCACTCTTTGGTTTGTCCGTACTTTATTTGTACGTCGACTACTACTGCTACCTATGATCCAGCACTCTCTGGACTTTGCTGCCTGTGACCCGACACTCTCTGGGATGCGACGTTAGCCACTATGTTGAAGACCATGTTGTTGTGATGCTTACTACTGCTCCAGATTCTACTATGATGATCAAGAAGCTTCTGTGACTTGCTTGCCTGCTTGCTTGGAGTATCTACTTGAGGGGGAGTGCATGATTTTTTGAGTGCTTTAATGTAATATTGAGGAGGAGAAACATCTTGTAAGGGCTTGTTTTTTTTTTCTTTCTGTCTCTTTATTTTTAGTTTGACTCTCTGTTTGCAAGCTGATTTAGGATTCTCCCAACTTCAGCTTGAGGGGGAGTATTAGAGAGTCTATTTGTTTAAGTTATTAAGTGTTTTGTAATATGGGCCCAAGTATGTCTTGACCCATTAGGGTTTAGTTGTGTCTTGTATGCTTCCCTATTTTCCTATATATAGGAGTAGGGTTGCCTCTTATTAATATATCGACTAGCCGTCTTTTATTGTTTAACAAAGACTATTAATTTGCTGCCACATGTGAGAGACTATTATCTTTACTTTTAATTTTCAGGCCTAGTAATACGGGAGGAACTGTATGATTATGATAAGAGATAGTGGCATCATTTTGGAAAAGGAGTAGATGCTAGGAAATGCCAGTAATACAAATTACAGTCTGATGATATAGGAACAAAGAGCGAGAATTCTAATAGCTATATAATGGTTGACAGGAAAAATAGACTTATCAGATTTCCCAGACCAATAGCACTTCAATAGCTCCTCTACGTGCTGGGGCACAACATATGCTCTCTTGGACTCTAGAAAAGGGTGGCTATTGTTTCCCAACTCTAGCTGTCCTAAGGTGTGCACAGTTCACTTATCCCGTCTAACTTCCTTCTGTGAAAGTAAGTTCCTTCATTGGTAACATATGTTTAAGAAATATTTATAATTAATTGGTAATCTCTTATATATTTGTAAATACGTGCATGTACGCTCATTTGACTAATATAAAACTACAATGAATTCATTGTCCACGTTCCCATATCCCAACATGTTTCTAGTCATCCTCTTTATGGTATAAAAATATAGAACTATGTGGTTTTCACAATATTTGAAAGAATAATGTCATGAGGGATGTCCATGAAGTCTATGTGCCTTCTCACAAAGCTGTCTGGCATTAAGCATGGACCAGAGCTGATGAGGATGAATCTGGTGAAGACAAATCCAGTACTTGTGTGTAGGCATAGAGCTTGTTCTACGTGACCTTGATTTTTCTAGATGTACATTACACTATCATAGTATTAGATGGCATGCCTTCTATTTTTACTTATACTAGATGAAAATAGGTCTTCTAAAGGAGACAAGGAATCTATGGAAGATGAGGCATCGTGTAGACAATTTGATTTCTTTACACCTTATCAGTTCAGATTTAGATTTAGAATAAAGAAGCATTGTGCCAAGTTTGTTCAGACATAAGGTAGCTCTTCTTGTTATATTTTTATTTGCAATCTACCCTACAGAGCACTATCTTATTTCTTGTGAGTACTTAAAAGAGTTTCTGCTAATACCCAACTCTGATTTTCCAAGTTAGTGTACAATTTAAAGGCATCACCTAGCAAAGTTTTTTTACACCTTATACCTGTTGGACATTTATTTTTAGTTCTTGTGACTTCTTACAAAAAAATTTTGCTAATACCCAACTCAGAATATCCAAGTTAGTGTACATACTCGTATACATGTGCCCTGAGCTTCATGAGTTAATAGTGACCACTCATCTCTAACCACATTTTTGAGTTAGCTCCTACTCATAAAACATCCTTTCACATAAGTGAATATGTAGTACGAAATTCAAACCATGCCTACAGGCTACAACCTGCAAACTGTTTAACAGTCAAATTGTGGCCTTCATTTAAACCAACAAATTCGTCATTTATAAAAAAATGGGATCACTTGCCTTGGAGATTGCTTTACATCATTAGTATTCATTCTTTATTTATATGCAGTTGGTCTATACATTTAATTATATTTGGCTTAAGTATACAACATATTCTATTATTTGTCTTGAATGTTTAACAATAATGCACCGTCCATCTCCACTCACAACCTCTACTCAATGCAAGAATGTCAATGAGGACTTATAGGAGACAGAGGGTAAATGGGTCAGTGAGGAGATCACTTTGTGGATGTGGTTTGCAAACGGCTGGAAGTGGAATTCTTGGCTGCATTGGAGGGACATGAAGTGGAAGGATGTAAACGTATGGGGTTTTTATTAGAAAAGATAACAGAAGATACATCCAGAAAAATGTGGGGTAACAATTAGAGAACTTTACTTGCTTGTGCGCATAATGAGTATTTTCTGATCATTTTGAAAGACAAGGATAATCTTTAGAATGTAAACTACTGTTTTTCGATACGACCAAAATTACATCCTACGTTGAGATAATGCATACTCGGATGTTATATTGAGATTATCATCTTGCATTGATAAATTTCTGAAGATAAGTTGCTTATAAATGTCTTTAATTTTTAACTATTATTTCCAAAGTAGTTCTGGTTGCATTTGATTAAGAATATCATATATCAAGATTTATTTATCATCTCAAAATACTACCTAGAATAGTGCCCTTCCCTATTAACAAAAACATTCTTTTCTATTTTACATCGATAACTGCTAGTTCTAGGTGAGGTGTCTTTCGTATCAGCATTATTAAGCCTGTTTGTTGAATATATTCTTTGATATTTTGTACTTACCTTTATCATTATTTGGCTAATTATCTAAATATCTGATCTGATTTTTCAGCCTCTGAACATTGCATATGCATTTTTGTAGGCATTTATCAACTGGTCTTATCACATATCCCATGGTTTTGGGAGCTAACTAAGGCTGATGTTGCTCCCATAACAGATAGTTGATTTGTGTACGGGCTTTATATTACACCCTTTGCTCCTACTTACGTCTTCACTCGACCCAACATTGATTCTCCATTGTGTGCTTGAGTTGTTTCTGCAATTTTCTAAGATTGTTTTCCTTTGCAATAAATTTATCTTTAGGTTCTTGTCTCTCGTGGTTACATGACTTTTAAGCTGTAGCACCCCCCACTTCATAAGTCCAAACAACTTAATATATACTATGTGTCTTGCAATTTAACATACTCCATCTCCCATCTCAAGACAATTTCTCAATTATAAGTCTACGTTTAGCACTAGTAGTCCAAGCCTATTGACAATATGGCTCTAACAGGGAACTCTATCCCATGTAGTTTCTTCAAGCGACTCTATTCTAAATTCAGTTTCACTTAGAATGAGTTATTTATCCTTGTGGACTCCAACCCTTCTTTCAGGTAAGTAATGGGTTATTTAATTACACGTAATACAAATCATCTTCCTACTATGTATGATTTATGTGCAACATTAGATTCAGTTAGTTGTAAAATCAAACTATAACTTTGGCATGTTGGAATTTATTTTAGAATTGCATCTTAATATAAACAAGTGTGCAACCTATGGTTTGTAGCTCGTTGAAATAGAAATAGAACTAGAATCCCACATGTAAACCCTTGCCTCTGGGAGTTCAGTTTCTGTTGCATTAATCATCTACCATGCATTGAAACCCAATGCAGGTTCTTTGATATCTTCTTGTTTTTTGTTTTATATATCTTTTCATTCCATCTAGACTCACCACAAGTATCACATCTGTCTTTATTTGATGAACCTTTATGAAATAGCATGCAGTCATTTCGACATGCATCAATTTTAACTTTTTTGAGAGCAAGGTCTTTTACAACTTTATTTGCTTCATAATAAGTCTCGTTAAATAGACTACCTTCTTCTGGGAAGGCTGAGATTATCAACTTCAGCAACTTTGTAAAAGAATTATTTGACCATCCAGACTCCTCCTTCAGATATAACAGAGGCACCAGAAAGGACAACTTGGAGTGGGTGTTACAACCTTTATACAATGGTTGATCAGCTTCTTTGAGAAGCTTGAAAAAGTGTTGGGCATTAAGATTTGTAGGCTCCTCCTTGACTTCAAAATCACTAGCATGACTCGTATCACCCATCCCAAATATATCTCCCAACATTTGATGCATACTTCCAGATGTAGGTCTAGCAGATGTTGCACTTGTTGTATTCCTCCCGATCATCTCCCCATGATATGTCCAGACATCATAGCTACGGACAAATCCTTTTTGTAAAATATGTAAGAATACATCATCCTCTGATTTAATGTATCTATTCGAGCATGTTTTACAAGGGCAAATTAAATTTCCCGGTCTTGGTGGTATTTGATGGGTACGTGCAAATTCAATGAATTTTTGTAAACCAGTCTGGAATACTTCACTTTGCATCCTATTGCCAATATACATCCAATTTCTATCCCGCAAGAAATATATCTACATACAAGTACATAAGAAGTTAACGCCATTACAACAAAAAAACAAAACTGAACAATAGAAAAATAAAAGATATAAGTTTAGATAGTAGTATTATTGATTCATAGATTATCATCGTCAGTTCGTCCATTAGTTGACATCTAAGAAGAACAAACACTTCTAGACAGGCCCCATGTCCGTGTCGGACACATTTTAGACACGAACACTTCCTAGACATGGCACAAAATGTGTTGGACACAGCTGGGATGTGTCCAGTTCATTTTTATCTTTTCAACCCCCTAGACACAGCTGGACACTTCCACGACACTTCCTGGACACATCACTGCAGCAACTACTACTGCAATAACCTATTTTCTTGTGTAAATGTTGAATATGCAGCTACTGCTTATGACTTATTACTGAGAAAATGTAACATAGAGCTGAAATCTGATGACAATTACAAACAAATCTGTTGAAAAAAAATAAAGTATAAACTGAATCAAATATATGAGTCAAATCATAGTCTAATTAGTTAGTTAAATGAGTGACACGAAATCATATCTATATTATGTGGTATTCTATATTTACAAAGCACATGTTTAGTTTTCTACTTCATATTGTTTAATCTCTACTACACACACAAAGACACACATCTATATGCATATAAGAATATACATCCATGAATACATTAATCTGGACAAATGCTAAAATAAGTTTCAGTTCATACATCATACACCCACATATATGTATTTATTTAAAATATTTTCCCCTCACTCAATGTCGTGTATGTGTCCTACATTTCGGAATTTTTCCGTGTCCCGTGTCTGTATCTGTGTCTGTGTCTTTAAAGGTGTCCGTGCCTCCTTGGCTGATCGTTAGATTTCATTTGGGTTCTCATAATGAGATTATAAGTTTTTTTTATCATTTATTCTTTTTCATCAGTATAAAATCAAATGTGATATCTATTTTGTTAATATACTATGCAAGCCCAAGGTCAACATACTTTGACTGAGGGTTTGGTTTTTTTAGATTAGACTAAGGCGAGGGTGTGCAAATACTTTCTTGTGAATTCCTAAGATCGTGTGTTCTAGGATAGAGTCTTTCAACAGTAATGAAACTCACTTTTCTTATGATTAAAAATGTTTATATCACTAATATGAAATGGTTTTTCTTTAATATATATTCGTCACTTGTGCACCTTCTAAGATATTCTCACTTTAATTTGGAGCCAAATGCTATTGACTATTAGATTGGTAACCATTCTATCATAAAATGATTCTGCCTCAGTCTAGAGGCATAACCTCTCATTTTATCATAATATGATTCTGCCTCAGTCTGGAAGCTATACTTGTGTCTTATTATATCCTAAGAAATGATGGTGATGAAAGCTCACTTTGGCATCAATGAAATGGACCAAGACCTGAAAGTCAATGAAGGAGACGAGGTAGATGACACTCATTGTTATTAAGAAAGTGCAGAAACAATAGAGGTTGTCTTTGTTGTCATTCTTTTTTTTATAATAGGAATAAGCCTATCATAGGGGAAGCTACCTAAGTCTAGACAAATCTTTGTCGATGATGTTCTAGTGGAGCCAACTAACCTCGGCAAGAATAATCCAGCAGGCTACAAGATTAGTGAACATTCTATAATCCAGCAGGCCACAAGAGCCCTGGAGGGACAATGTAATCATATTATGGCATGCCACTAGAAACATTCTATAAGATGCAATAACTTGTTGATTGTTGATGTTATAATTACTTTTAGTTGTTCACTAATGTATACACTGGTCTTTAGAATTTTTTCTTATATGATTACATTGCTCAATTGTCGACGTTATATAATTATATTTGTGATTTTATTGTTTAACATCAATATCCTATTTGTCACAATGTGTATCATGTTTTCATATTAAAACAGTATGCCTAAAACCTAAACAACAACTCAAGTAGTGGTTTTTGTATAGACATTACTTGGTCCATACTGCGGTCGATTAAATATCAAACGGAAAACTAGACATTTCAGTTGCAGCTTGCAAAACTGATATGGTTGATACTATGTAGTGATGACCATTCTAGCCACTTTTATACTTTGCTAAGCATTTAATTGCAACCCCATTGACGCACGCTAGTCCGCATTCTTGTAAATTAAAAGTTTGCAACTGATTGACATTTCTAGTTTCCATTACGACATGTATCGTGCTCATTGTGGCATTAACATCCCATGTAACTTGCTGCCAAATGATTCTCAACTCATTGTGCCATGTATCGTACTCTTTGTGACACCTCTAGTTTCCATAGTTTCCATTGTTCTCCGTATGATTCTCAACTCAATGACCAGGAATCAACAAATTGGGTGAGACACAAGTATACAATTTTAATTTTCTAAAACTATGATTGTTAACTAATGTACGCAATATGTAATTGAAGCAACTACTCTCACAAATAAAGACAACATCCATAAGTGTTCATATAAATCAAAAGCGAAATGATGAATAAATGAAAGAAAAAACATGTCTAAAAGTTGACATAACGAAATAAAATAACCTACGTGCTTGTTGATGGATAGTATATCCAACGCAATTCTCGACTTCTCAGGGCATAATCTAGTAGTTATTCCCGGCCTCCAACTTTTAAAGGAAAGAAAACATTCAAGGGTACTTTTATTGGAAGCTGTCAGGCTCTTCAAGGTTGTCAAATTAGGAAGTAATGAAACAAATTTTTACAGTATCTTTGACTAGTTCAACAAATCTTGAAGAACGGAAAATGAATTGAGAATGAAGGCACTACGACTGCGATGGTGGATAAAAAGAATGGGAAATGTGAGCAATCATGATTCTAATTGGATACAAAACAAACTAGGAGGTGAAAAGTAGATAGGCATAATGCACCCTAATTATTGGATTAGAATTAAAACAATATGGAAACAGAATATCTGAAGAGGCACTCACATGAAGAGGTGCAAAAGAAATGGAAAGCAACTATCTAAATAAGAAATGAAGATCAATTATTGGTAAACAAAAACAATAATTCAAAGCAGAAAAAGGTGTCAAGCATCACGTACAAGAGCTATGGCACTCGTACTAATTTTCTCAAAAGTTAGGTGAGGTCTAGGCTGCCGCCGACAATGTCAACTATGGGACGTTCCATTTTTAAATGTCCCCAGACGGAACTACCGAACAGCTAGAGTGTTAAGCAAAGACAAGGTAGCCTCCCATCCAAATTAAATGCAGATTGAGACAGAAATTTTAGGTACCGTTGGTCATTATACAATACTACTATTAACCACACAGTTTCATCTTAAAGTAGACGAACGGGAGAGTTAGGGAGAGACAAGCCACCAGTAATCCAGCACTAAAAAATATACTGACCTGACTGAACAACTTCTCACGCTGCTTGTTGCTCACGCCGCCGTGGCCACTGCTTTTTCCTCATGCTGTCGCTTCTTGTTCCTCACGCCGCTGCGGTCGTTGCTTGTTCCTTGAGCTACTGCTGCTTCCGCAATGGGCGATCAAACAGGGCCTGACTGAACAAATTCTCATGCTGCTTGTTGCTCACGCCGCCGTGGCCACTGCTTTTTCCTCACGCTGCCGCTTCTTGTTCCTCACACCGCTGCGGTCGTTGCTTGTTCCTCGAGCGGTTGCTGCTTGCGCAATGGGCGGTCAAACAAGTTGAGGAGAGCGCAGGGAAAGGAGCGGTTATGAAAAAATATTCGTGAAGTAATTATCACATTCTAATTACTAATTCGTGGGGCGGGAAATTTTGGTGGTAACCCTAGTGACGGAAATTTTGCATTCAAGTAGGATTGAAACCTTCACTAATTCTTATTTACATAAGAATTTCGGTTTAAGGAAAACAATCTTTTTGCGTAGGATGATCCTTCACAAAAAATCAATATTTTTGAGGAATTTTAGTCCTTCACAAATGACCTTCGCAAAAAACCCATTTTTTTATAGTGTCACCATATTTTGTTCAGCACATGTTCCATGTCTGGGGTGCAAGAAAGTCCTTCACCAAAGCCCTCTCCCACTTCAAGCTGACCACAATGAAGTGGGATGTCATTGCGATGAGGAGCACTCAAAGAGAGAAAGCAAATATTCTCTATTGACTAATATTTTTGAGGTACACTTAGTGCCTTCTCCTTCTAGTGATGCTCGATTTGACAAAAACCTGAACAACTAACTTCCTATGTGCTGATATCATAGTTTTCAATACGTATATGTGGTGGATGACCGGGAAGAGCATAAAAATCTTGTAAGTTTCCATATTGTGTTATACTTTTGGGTAAATTTTGCTAAAAGATGTCACGTTTGTAAGAATTAGCAATTATATCATCACGTTGTATAAATTACAGCTACATCATAAGTTTCTTATTCCTCTTGCATATCTATCAGACTCATGTACACCGTTAACTATCTCTTTACCAACCCGTCACCGGGCCCACAACATCACAAATTTTTTTGTCTATTTTTGAGAATGAAATGGTCGGGGTGGTTAGCAGCTACAAGGGAATCCCTCCATTTCATGATAAAGTTCATGAAATTCTGTTTATTTTTCAGTCCCAGTCTGTACATCAAAATACTAGACCCAAAAAAAATCTGGAATCCATAAATTCAATCCGGATTCAAGTCCAAAATTTTGAAAAAAAATCCGACATCCGCATAATCTGAATTGGATTTAAGATATCAAATTTCATATTCAAAAATATCGAATAGTATTTCGGATATGGCTATATCCGCTCCGAAAAAATCCAAAATCCGACAAATATATACATATATTATCAAATATATATTATCTATATATAAAAATATAAAAATATAGATAATTTATCATATATATTCATATATATATTCGTAGTGATATCTTTTTTTTAGTTTGCCGGGGGAAACCCACCCCCTAGGCGGAGGCCCAGATAGCAGGGATGGTAAACCCGGGAGACCCGTGCGTCCGCACACCGGTATCTCAATAAGTCGCATCAGAGGCTGGTTGACGCTGCAGAAAATTCACTTCCGAGCAGCGTTTCCAGCGGGAGTCGAACCCGTGACCCTTCATGAGGGGCCCCGAGCTGCGACCAGCTGGGCTACTACTCGCCGACATATTCGTAGTGATATCAATATTTTCTATATATAATGTATTAATAATAATACATTTATGTTTTTTTGTTCGGATAGGATATTTATCTGAATGCGAATATTATTTTTCCGATCGAATTCGGACATTATCACATGATATCCGTGGATATCAGATCAGATTTTTTTTTCTTCCGCTCCGTATTCCATCCGTTCATAAGTCTACTAAACACCCAATTAACCGTGCCTGCCCCCTTTTGGCTTCTCTAAATTTTGCCCCCTCCCTCGTGTCTCCGAACTAACACATCGGGCATGACTTCAGATTTGGCGTTTGGCAAGAAAGTTGTGGCTTTGAGAAGCTACCTGCGGCACATCTCCTGCTATGGACCACCATGTCGGTCGTTAAGAAGCAGCCTACGACGCTTCTACAGCTGCGATGTGGCTAAGGATTTGGCATGACAACCAATCCTAGGTGTTGGAGGCCAGCAAGCAAGCCATGGCTGTAGTCAGTCTCATCAATATTGTGATGGTCTCCCTTAGTCGATGTCTATAATAGGGAAGCCCTGTATAAGAACAAGGTGGAGGTCATCCCAACTCCCATCTAAAGAATGTAACGGCATACCAGTAGGTATTGTTGTCTTCTACATTTAAACTCGGGGTGTGGATGTTGGTTGCACTTCTAGAAAGAACTGATCTGTGTGTATGGTAAAGTGAAACACACGAATTACAGAAAATGGGCCTACCTGCAACCTCAAATAACTTGTTAATGCCTGAATGGTTGGGTAATAAACCTACCCATGTTTAGGTTTTAGGGACCAGAAAAACTAATGTAATTTCCTCCCCATCTTGCGTTTGAAGATAAAGTAGCCAATATACAGTGGGATGGAAAGTAGAAAAATAAATTCCTTATATATGGCCATGGTAGCTGGGAAGGGGGAGATTACGTAGAAGGGCATGAAGGTATCTGGTTATTGTGACTGGGGCAACGGTACCAGCCAATTTATATATTTTTTTGTGTACAGCCATGACTGATGACAGGTTGGAAAGCTTAAATTGTGGATGGATCAGGGAGCTGCCAGAAGACAAGCATTGATTGGGTGAAAAACTCCTTTGTACATGAATGTATCCCTAAACTTGCCGGGATGAGGGTGACAGACGGCTAACAGAGTTTGTTTTTGATACAAAATGAAAGATAAAATCACTATTAATGATATGCGTGTTATTTATGAAACTTTGTGATAAATTTGTAAAGAGAAGTAAACATATATGATGTCTTTTTACGAAATTTATCCTACACTTTTCATTCTTTTAGGAATGTCGTTAAAGTAGTTTGTTCATGGGATGCATATATCAAATACTTCAGGAGAGGGCCATTCTCAGGTGACATGAATAACATCAGGTCTGCAGAGGTGGAAGACGCCTACAAGATTGTGTTGAGGACCATGGGTGAGGTGGGTTGAAAAGAACATGGACCCGAACAGTAGAACTTCACAAGCATGTGTCCAGCCCACGAGAGGTGAGAAGGTTTCCTTTTATATGAAGGTTATTCTTCACAAATACAATCTACCATTTCAAAAGATGGTCATAAAATAGATCCTATTATAGTAACGTCTTTGTTGAATATGAACCTCCATTGATTTGCAGGAGTGCCGAGTGGGGCGATATGCGGACTGTGTTCACTGGTGTGTACATGGCCTCTAGGATACGTGGAATGAGCTCCTCTATTCCAAACTCTTCTCCTGTAAATTTTCATATTTCTTTTTGTAGTAAATCACATTGATAATAAGATCAGATACTTATGTGCAGGTAGCTTAGAAGGTTCTCCTTCAAACAATATTATAATATTCATCTCCATGAACTCCCTTCTTTTGGGATTAATTAGGCCACTAGGTGTCATAGTTGGTGGGTGTGGGGAGGGAAAATTTGGTAGCTCATTCCCTTTTTTGGTGAAAATTCTACGAAGTTGTATGCCTTTTTAATCTAAAAGCTGCACCTGACATTAATTGTTCATAAAACTGAAGCTGGCAGATTTTTTTTAATAGTAAAATGTTCTATGTAGATATCTCCAAGGTAACAAGCTTACCAATCCTATTTCACCAGATGTAGGAAACATGACAAAGCTCAGTCACCTATATGGATATTCATGTTCTTTTGATATGTGTGTTGTTCGTTATCTCATTGGATTTCAGGAAATCTAATTGGTATTTACCCTGCATGTTTTGTGATTAGGCAGCTGAATGATAACCATGTTGGTAGGCAGCATATCACCAGAGCTTGGGAACCCGGAGGAGTTTTTTTAACTGTATGTCTTGTGATCTCAACTCTGGTCCTCTTTTAAATATTTTCGACATATACTTTCAAAGTCCATGACTTGTTTGTAAAATTACTTCAAATTGTAGGAATCTGGCTGACAATGACCGGGAAAGTCCTATATCTCAAAACATCAATCCTATACTACTGTCAACCAATTGTGAGTAGAAAGATTAATGGCCAACGATTTGTTCAATCTTCAATGGCATAGACAGCCTTCATTAATATTTAAATTTCTATTATCTAAGTTCCACCAGGTGTCATGTTTGCTGTTCTAAGCTCTAATCACTACCGCCACAAGCGTGCAGTAAGTACTCACCAGCCGTCTTGGTCCCTTTTGGGCGGACATGTAAATGGGGAGGCGACTGGGGTGCAGGCTCATCAAAACAAGCAAGAATTTTACTAGCAACAACGACATAAAGCGCAACGCAAAGCCAACAAAGTGGAAATATGCCTATCTTGGCGTTGATGACTGCATTGACTTATGTGGGATTGATGTCCATTCACTGGAGAAGGAGCTATAACAGATGGATCTGATGTCTACATGCTTGCTATATATTGTCCATTATGTGGATCAATTATAAGAAAATTGTAGGTCTTTTAGCTTTAATGAAGCAACTGATGTACAAAAGATTCATGCAAGACCTTTTGATAGTCTAGACGCTGTAGACTCAATACTCCAAACACGTTACTTTCAAATATAAAGAGTGCTAGCATGTAACTTTTCGTGTAAATTTAATGAAAGAATCACGCAGGACCTTTTCCTGTTTTCTTCCAGAAGGCTAGCTAGCTAAAATACAAATCTATTTCTTATATTTTACCATAAAGTTTGATTGTATAAATGGGTAATGCATCAGTTCTTGATGGCCATGTCATAGGTATAAAACTTATATACATATATTTTTTTTTTTATAACGAGGAACCCCTTCCGGGATCGGCCACTCTTGGACCCCGCCCATTCAAAGGGTAAACCCCGAAACCAGCCGCGTACCGTGGGGCCATTACTGCACCCCGAGGGTTTTCACCTAGAGTCGAACTCGGGTCCCTTTATTGGGGATTGTCAAGCCGCACCACTTGAGCTACTCCCTCGCCCCAAACATATATACATGTTGGGCATGCTTGTCAACTATTATACGATGGGTGACAATTTTCCATAACATGTAAAAAGAGTGACATCAGTGTATATGGTGTTTTATACATTGGTGATGATCTGCAATGCCGTATGTTGCTATTTAACTGGAACTGGAAAAAACAAATGGATGTCGGTCATTTTGGAATAGATTACACATCACAAAGGTTACCCAGTACGGGTGCTAGTCATTTTATAGGTGACAACAAGCTATGTAATCTATTAGGTGAAATTTGATTGCTTTGACCATTACCTATCCCCTATTTTTCAGTAGAGTTAGACCTACTCCCCTATTAATCATCAGATCCTTTCTCCCTTCTCCTCGTCACCAAGGAACCACAACCCTAAACACAAGGCAAGCAGATCTGAAGACATGGCCTCCCGGCCTACAGCCAGCATTGCGGGTTCAAGAATTCCGTCTTTCGAACACCCTCATTTCCTTTCTTCCTCAAGCCAACCTTCAAAACTGAACCCTACAACCTGTCATGCTTTGCATCCTTCCACCATGGCTGCTAGGAAACCCGACGTCCTACAGAACTATCGTTGTTTGGGTTGTCTTCCCCACCACCAACCATGATCCTACATAGATGCTAGCAACGAATAGGCATCCACCCTCTAATCTATATAAGCACCTACCCTATTTTCTTAGACCAACATCGCTAGATCTACAAGCCATCTAACAGGATTCTCGACCTGCTCCCACTGCTGGTTGGAAGCCCTACGGCAAACTACATGTTGTTATGCACCTCAACGCCATCAGTGGTTCAGACCCAACACCATCTGCAACAATCTTGTCAGTTCTCCATCAAAGCCAGTGCAGATCTACAACAATGATCGTGCACCTGTTAATGCACCTACAACACCACATCTTCGATCCCCTTTCTCCCCTTTTCCCTTCCTACAACCGCCGAGAGATTACTATACTCGACAAAGTTCATTATTGATAGACTACGTTTAATTATCGGTTCATCCTTGGTTCTATATTTACTATTCCACTACATCCACTTTAAAATTATTACCTTTGCCTTCTCTACGGTTGAGGCACGATGTTTTGCTAGAGCTTCTCCTTTTCACTCTAAGGAAGGAACAAAAATGTAAAAGTAGGGCACGCAACCATAGTGGGCGGATAGGAACTGTTGAATTTTTTTATTGCTGTTATAGGAAATAACAAGTAATTGCAAGTTACTTAATAGGTAAACCAACCAAGTTTAAGAATTTTATAAGAAAGGTAAAATAAGCAAAGTAAAAAGAAAATTAATGAGAGTTAGAAAACTCAGACTAGATTGCTCTCTTGATGAAAAGAGATGTAACTAAAAGAAAACAATGCTCTTGTATACATCAAATGTGTATTGTTGTTCCAGAATCGATCGACCCTATAGAGAACCTATAAAAAGTATCCTCTCACTCTTGCATTGATGATAATTAGGACACTATTGGTGCAACTCAGTGGTCGTTAGATACCATCACTCAACAAATTATCTTAAGATGAAGAGAGGGGATATAGTAGTTTACTCTTGCACAAGAGATGAACTCTATAAGAAAACTCACACAATAAGTAGTGGCCACAAAAGGCAATAGGATATAGAGATTAAAAAATGATAAACACTCTGAGTTGTATTTAACCTAATGTTAGGGGTCTTATTTATAGCACTTCCAACGCTCAATCCTATTCTTGATTTGATGAAATCACATGACGGCTATTGTACATGTAAAATAAATACTAAGACTCACTATTCTATTCGAAAAAAATAAATTAAATAACTAATTAAGTATTCATCTTTTTGTGCAAAAAATGACTGATGAAATATAATTTCTATGACCCACGAACCACATTCCCAAGGGTGACACAACAAGGAGAGGCGAGGGTAGAGGGGTGTTGCACATGTGTGTATGATTGTACATCTCCTAGAGCTTTTTGACACTACCATCACATGCATTCCTGAATATAAAGAACACTAAACTTGTAGAAGTTGGCAATGTGGGACCAAACCTTTTTCCCATTTGAACAAAAGAAACGAACTCCTTTCTCCTCCACACTCTATATGTACTAGCTGCACCTACATTAGGCTTAACCCATGCTAAGTAATTACCTAAAGCTAATATAGTTGACAATCCTCCAAAAAATCAACGTGTAGTGTGCTATGCCACTCAATCCTCCATATTATTCTTTCAGCAACTACATTTCACCTTGAACTATGCATGAGTTGTCCAACATAGACTCAACCAAGAACTTAGTGAACTAATGTCTTGAACATAAATCATGGGTGCAAGAGTATCGGTTGGTGAAAACACAAAGAAGACAATGTGAATAAAGAAAACTGATGCATTCAAGGTCATCCATTAAAATCAAGAATTGATATCAGGTTGCAAACCAATTCCCTTGTTGAGGCCTATAAAACATGAATCATTTCTTTGGAATCTATAAGGATATATTGTTAGCATCTTATCCTAGGACTCAACACCATTTAAATACTAATCTCTTACTAATTAGTAATGATGAAACTAATACATTTTTTGAGGATAGGCACACAGATGTTAACAACATCAAGAAAATAATACAGTGTCATCCAATCTACCAGACAACTTGTTATTACTGCATTGAACCCAATTTATGGTCCATCCACTGATTTGGGTAGGGTTGGGTTAGGTTAGGTTGTTACTTCCTGTTATAATAATTGATTTTAGTCTCATACCCAATCTTGATTTCTCGACAAAGTCCAAGGTGAGACTTTTAGTCAAAAGATCGGTTGTATTTCTTTTTTGTACTACGTAACTTATAACCACAACACCATTAGAAACTAGATCCCTCACAAAATTGAGTCCAACTTGGATACGATTACACTATTTTTTGTCATACTTGGAATCCCTTATCATGTCTACAGTTTTTTTTTTCTATAATAGTGAAGTGAAATTGTAGGAAGAGACTTCATTACCATAAATAATCTGGACATAAGCTATTTAGTCATTCAACTTCCGATTTGGTCTCATCAAGCATAAAACTTAGCCTCAAAGGTGGACCAAGAGAAATATGGCATGTTTCTTAGATCTTCAGGCAACAACACCTCCTCCTGACAAGAATACATATCTTGAGACACCATTACTCCCATAGTTTATCGCAATTCAACATTCATCACGATATCCTTCGGCTATAGAAGAACACTAGCCATAATGCGACCCAAGGGAACTAGTTACCTTGATGTACCTCAACACTCTATCAATAGCTTCCCAATGGTTTGTGTTGGGATAACTAGTGTATCTACTTAACTTCCTAACATAAGTCACAATTAGTCATGTGCAGTTCATAAGATACACCAAACAATTGATAATAAGAGAGTATTGTACTTGAGACACGTGAACATCGATAGTCTTGAATAAGGACATGGATGAATCATACATAGTCTTATGGATTTACATGAAGTGTATTCTTACCTCTTCAGTAGCTTCTCAACATAGTGAGACTGAGAAAATGTAATACCATCAGTAGACCTAATAGTTTTAAGCCTTAAAATCATATCATCAACACCCATATTGTAACGACCCCACCTCCCGACAACCCCCAATTAAGGGAGACTGAAAGGTCAGAGCTATTAACCAATAACCTGGATCAAAGGTTTGATAAATAATCAATAACAATTAATAAACTTTACCAACTAAACTAAAACTTGGTATAAAAAAAAACTTTGCATACCTTTTAAAAACTGGGATTTCTAAACTTCTATCCATGAAGATACTAAGCTAACTAATCCTCCTGTGCACGTTAATTCTCATTTAATTCCACATATGCCACTTTACTGTTTGTTCTTTTCATCTGTACCTAAAACGCCAACAAACAAAACATCGGTCAGCAAGAAGCTGGTATGTGGGGGAACAAATAATGTGCAACTATGTTAACAACATAATCATGCAATTAATAATTTAACAACCAAGATTACATTTTAAGCCAAACTACTCAATCCATACCTATCCACAACTCTGTGATGTCCCTGTAGTGGACTTATATGATACCTCTATAAAGGTAGATCTTTACCCCCATGGTCCTACCTTACAGGTAGCCAATACATAGGGTAATAGAGTCGCATGGCACTACCCAAAGGTAGCCCAATATCTAACTCAATACGACTTGATGGTCCTACCCTCTAGGTAGCCATATACTAAGTCATTCAATGACCTGATGGACCTACCCTCTAGGTAGCCATATACTAGGTCAACTATTAAGCCACAGAGGGGACCAGGATCTGAGCTAGTAGGCACATATATTATGTGATAGTCATATCCACATTATAGTTTGCATGAACTAAATTCATCCAACAGTTTATTTCAATTCATTGATGAAAACTTTGAAAAACCTCGGAAAACTATTTCAAGATATTCATAAGCGTAACCACATACCTTTCTTGAAGATCTCATAGAAGCAATATGTTCAATCTGACTGGATATCCAATCAAGCAAGCAAACATAAATCCTAAAAACAATTATATCTTCTAGTTGTCACCATCACGTCCAAACAACTCTTTAATTACTTGGGATACCTTTCTAGGGTTTCTAATTCTCATTAGGATGCATTAGGGTTTCTTAGATCATTTTCTCATACATTATCCTTTTTAGGTCAACAACCCTAAAAATAGATTTTCTACTCATGAAACTCTAATTGCTCAAACTATTCACATTAAGGATCTTTCTCATCCAAATTAACTTTAGAATCATTATATCTTGGGTTATTCATAGATTTGAACAATTAAAACCATTAAAAGTCATATTCTCGAAACTTAGGGTTTCTAACCCATTAAGGCACATTTATGTACATGGAACTATAGATTAAGCCAATTATACATAAAGATTATACTTTTAGTTCTAACTACTCTTTTTATGTCCAAAAATATAATCTTTGATTAACATCAACTTGATTCCTTAAACTCACCCTACATCAAAACTAGGATTTTGATTCACTTAAAGCATTAAAATACTAACTTTATGTACTTTTCGAACTAGAAGCATATTCATATTTTGAATATATTTTTATTGGATTCCTTGCATTCTCCTGATCAATTTTCATATATGGATTGTCTTAATAAGAGTTATCAATAATTAACTATGATTATTCTAAATGATTTACCTTTCGGCGAATAGGAGCCTGCCACGTCAGCTCCAACCCTTGTTTATTTCTAGCGAGCCCTAGTTCGTGGATCCCGCCTCAGATCCATTTACCTGGCACCCAGATTCGTGCCTTTCTTCATCTCCCTCCCGTAACCAGCTCCGCGCTGACAGTACTCTATTCCGTCTAGAGAACAGAACACCCGCCGCCAGCCATCCTTCGTGATCGCTCTTCCAGTTTTAGGTCGGCGTCGACATCCACGACCGCTACTAGGGAACCCGAAAGCTGACCAGAGCTGCTCTCCATGGCTCGCCGGATCCATAGGTAGTGAAAACCTTGCGGGAGGGATGGAATCAGAAAGGAAGATCTTTCCCAGTCACCAGCGTCTCAAGCGCAAAACCTTAGGACAAGAAGCATGTATGAGTCTTGCTTCATCTCTCGCCCTCCAAAGGAACTCGTAATCCCCCTCCTTTTATAGATAGGGGGACCAAGGGGTCTACCCTGGTTTCCATGGAAGCTTCCCCTATAGGTTAATTGGGGAAATCCCAATCGAGTACAGAAACTACCAAAATTAAGGATGATTGGCTCCGATTTAGTCTCCCGGACTCAATGGAGCAATCCCCAGCTTCGAACAAGGATTGTACACCAAGAAATTCGAGTTGCAAAACTCCCTTTACTGTTCCTTTTCCTAAACCAAAATGAAAAATAGCTACCGTTGGATCTTGATCCAACGACTTGCAAGCCTCGTATTAGAACATCAATTGTGACATTTAATGTTATCTTTTACACTTTAGGAAACTTGTAAAATTCATATCTCACAAACTGTTTATCCAATTGATCTCAAATTTTAGGGGAAAGTCTATAATGACTGGATCCACGTTTGTAACAAATTTGAATCCCAAATTCCAAAGGAAAAGGGCATTATCTTCATGTGCAAGTTATCTATTAACAAAGTATATTTTATGCATATTTTCTCTCTCCTATTCTTTTATTTTCTTTATTTAGATTCCTTTTACCATTAGAAACCATGTGGAGTCGAAATCTCATTCATAATGATTCCATTATCCATATTTCCACATATTTCTTATATTTTGATCATTATCTCAACTTTTCTTTCTTAATAATGCTTTATTTGATTTTATCTCTTTATTCTCCTATTATCTTGCAATTTGGACTCCTTGGAACCCAAGAAATCCCAAAGACACGAAATCCTTTATGAAGGATGCTTATTATCCTTCTAGATGCATCTATATCCATCATTTCCTCATTATCTTATTTATTTCTTATTAACATCTCTTTTTGAGTATTTCTCTTTTTCTTTCTTTTTATTTTCCTCTTTGGCATTCCTTTTAATATTAGAAATCCTTTGGGTACGAAAATCCATCAACTATAACTCAATTATACCTCTTTTCACTTATTTTCCACATTTTATCATTGTTTTCAATTTCTTTCTTAATAAAGAAATATCTAATGGATCTTTTCTTTTCTTATTGCTTTCTTTTTGCAACTTTGGACTTTTCTTCTCTATTACATCCATTATTGGTTTAATATATTCATAGGAACCACGAAATTCCTATCAAAAGGGAGATTTTACGAAGAATTCCCTTCTTTGAAGCAAAGCATGCAACCTTTTCAATTAAGTCCAAATTCATAAAATCAATACACTTCAATTATGAAAACACATGCAAAATTGGGGTTGTAACACATATATTTCATCTCAAACTTGCTACACAAGAATGATTTCTCATTTAATACTTTCATATAGGGACCAAAAAGTAGGACAACATCTATGTCTAAGCTTAAGACGATGAATCAATCATTAACTATCTTACAAAAAGGACACTTATCAAAATCATTAGGAATAAAATAAAAAGATGATATTACATAATAAAACATTTCATGTCATTGCTTATGGGCTTGTTTTGAGCCATACAAATATTTGAAACATTTACATACTTTGCACTCATCCTGATGCCCCATAAAATACTCAAGTTGTTCCATATAAATCTCCTCTTGAAGACCATCGTGTAAGAAAATGATATTCACATTTGTATGATGTATACAGAGAATATAAATGGAAGTCACTATTATGATCACATGAATTATGGTCATGCAGGAAATAGGAGAATCAGTATCAAATCACTCTATTCCCTTCCTTTATGTGTACCCTTAGAAACCATATAGCCTTACAGTTATTGGTGTTCTTATTATATATATTGGGTTTCTTCTTATAGATCTATTTACATTCAACTACAGAACAACTAGGAGCTACTTGTACTAAAAAAAAAGTAAGTGTGATCCCCCCTAGGCAAGGAACCGGACATGTAAAACCACTAATTCCCAAATTTCATTCAAGAGAATTGATTGGATTTCATCATTAATGAATTCCTTCCCCAAAATATCCTCAAGAGAAGCCATAGATTTTTTGAAGTGAGGAACTAGTTCTAAGTTCTTGAAATTCAAAGGCACTTTACTTCTCCTCGTTTTAACCATTTCATCTAAATCATTAGATTCAAAAATTTTACTCTATGATTCAACCCCACATTTATCATCTTTTCCATATGATAGTAAATGGAACATGTGGTAATTGGATCCTCTTGAGAAACTTCCTTAGGAACATTAGATTTCATGGGAAAGACATATTCAAACTATGTTGCATCACAAAATTTCACTATAGCATTGACATGAATGCCAAATATTACACATATTTCATTATCAAAAATATATATGCATAACTCATATATATATATATATATATATATATACATATATATATATATATATATATATATATATATATATATGTGTGTGTGTGTGTGTGTGTGTGTGTGTGTGTGTGTGTGTAACCCAAGAAAATGACATCAAATTTTTTTGGCCCTAGTTTCTTTTTGTTGTATTCATGGACAAGTACCTTTACGAGCAACCCACACACTCAAAGATATTCGAGACTTGTCTTTTGGCTAACCATAACTTGAATGGACTACTCTGTTTATGTTTTAGTGAACTCTATTTTGAATATGGCAAGACTTATTCAAAGATTCCCCCCATATTAAGTTTGATAGACCTAAAGTTGGAGCAAAGTATTTACTGTTTCTATAGGGGTTTGGTTCTTATGTTTAATATTCCCATTGTAGTGAGCAATGAGTAGTAACCTCATTAACTACACTATGAAAATGACAAAATTTTAAGAACAAGTTTAGGATATACTCTCCTCCCTTATCAGACCACAAGCTTTTAAGTATCTTACTAGTTTGTGTTTCTGCTTCTTTCTTAAATGTTTTGAATTTTCAATCATCTCATTTTTACTTATAAGAATACACACATAATCGTATTCACTATCATCATCAGTGAAAGTTATTAAATACATTTACGATCCCTAGTTGCAATATTTTTAAATCTATAGATATCAGTGCACATTAAATATAAATACCCATAATTCCTATGCACAAAATGAAAAGATTTTTTAGGTAATTTATTTTGTGCACAAATTTCACATGTACTACTGATAATTCAGATATAGGGATAAATATAGATTTATCACGTGTTTTATCAAGCCAATGTTGACATGACCTGAAAGACATTTATTACCATACATCATAGGAAACAATATTTGAGCTATATGAATTATAATTCAAACTAAGAATAGAATTGGAAATAATAGGTTATACATGGATCTTAAACAAGTTAGCAAAATCACATTAGCACCCATTTCTAGAGAAATAAACCATATGGACTAGGATTAATAACTTTTGTATTACATACATAATAAATTCTTAAATTGTCTCCAACTAAAATTGCACCACTAATAATATTTAGCCAAATAAATGGAATATTCCAGACTTTGTTACTACAAGAATATTTCTCAAAGTAAATTGTAGATACACCCATCCTCTACCTTTGACTTCCATGGATCTTATATTTTCCAAAGTCACTATTTGGCCTAAATAGGTGCACTAAGACACAAATAAGACTTATCAATACATGTCCCTTGTCTCAAATTGCATGTTCTTGGATCTTTGAAGGACAAGAATGAGAAGCCACTCAGTTACAAAGGTATGAAAAAATTCCTATTCAAGATAAGGGGGATGACCATAGAAATAAATATGTCATACAGTAAAACCAAGGAGATAATAGGCAGTAGAAAAAGGGTCGGGCCACATCACACCAAAAATATCACAAGCATTGAGGGGTAGGATGCACAAGATCTGCAATGAAAAGCTATTAAAACAAGAGGTGGAGACCAAATAGTGAAGGATATTGACTTCACCATTAATGAACATAATGGGACACTATTAGAAAGAAGAAATAAGGAATACTATAATATGATGATGAACAAAAGGGGGAATAGAAGTGACGTGGATGAAAATGAAGATGTAGAAGATGGAAGTAGGTGCAAAGAACAAAATATGGGGAGATAAGAGGGGACTTATATGGTATGGGAGGCATACTCCCAAGCAGTTATAGTTGGAAAGACCAGCATTGCAAACAACAATAAGAGCCTTAGGTTGGAATTGCCAAGGTTTGGGCAGCCTGGAGGCAATTCAAGCCCTCCAAAAGATCTATAGGAGGGATTTTCTAGATGTTGTCTTTGTCATGGAGCCCATGATAAGTGGAGTTGATCTAGAAAAAAAAAACAAAAATGTCATTATGAAAAGTGGAGTGTGCCTCAACAATGAAGATTCATCTAGTGGAATGAGTCTATGGTGAGGTGATTTGGGTGTTAATACAACCTCCTATTCTAAAAATCATGTGTTTATAGAGATGGAGGGGTTGAATGGGAGCATCAAATGGATATTCATTTGCATACAGGCTAGGCTGATAATAATAAAAAAGTATCAAACCTAGGAACTAATGGAGTGCATTACTGATGACAAAGAGATGTCAGCTGCTTACATAGGGGATCTCAATGAGATTTTGAGATACTATGAGATAGAAGGGAGTGATGTGTTGTTTATTTCACTTGCAAATTCACCTAGGGTTCCCAAATTTCATCTTGACTATGGACAATAATCACCACTGTCATGCAGACAGACCTTACCATAGTATAGGTAAGGATTGAAACCAATGAACCACATTTTTTTGAATTTATTGACCAACTAACTAAACAAAGAAGAGTATTTATTACAAGAACGTTGATGGTTGATCATATATAAATTGCAAGAATAAAAGATCAAAATAAAATATAATATTTTTAATGAACAAAAACACTGGTGTGTGTGAGTTTCATACAATGTTGATATAGATTTAGATGTGATAAAAGAACAAAAGTGGGCAGTGACTCCTAACCACACCCTAGCATTATAAATCACTTACTCCTCATAGTGAGATTAGAACAAAAAATAGGAAAGGAAAGAGATATCTATAAAATTTATGGGTTGAAGAGACACAACCTTGGTGTGTGGACAACAACCTTCATGTCTAGATAAAATGCAATAGTAGAGAGCACCAAAGACCATCATCAAGTAACTCTTCTCCTTCATCTTCCTTCTTGCTTAGATCTATTAAATCATGTATGGGGAGCCAGTAGGTGGAATGATGGTGGAAGTGGCATCATCCATCTCCCAAATCGAGGTTAGGTGATCGATCCTAAATGGAGCTTTGGTTGTTGGTTTATATGATCACCAATTAATGGAAACCATCTATAAAGATTGTCTGCTAGGATTGAAGTGTGTATTTTGGTAGCCAAGATGTTGGAGAAGAGATGCCTCCTAGTGGAGGCTGGTGGCTTGTATTCATATGTGAACATTTAGGGTTTGGAAATCCCTCTAGTGATGACAAAAGTGAGAGGAAAATGAAGGATCACATGACCCTCATCATTCCCATCATTAGAGGCACACACAAACTGCATTAGTGACAAGAAATAAAATTAAATTGGCGGTCAGGTGCAGGATGATCATCACTAGACAATGATGCATATTCATTGAAGAGTGAGAACAATATCTTCATAGGAGGTTTGAATATGGCCAGTCATCAACTTATGGTGTTCGTCAGTGAACTTTTCATCGATGTCCAACGTAGGAGTCTTATCAGTTGTCAAAAGTAGGCCAGTTATCAAAGGTCAAAGTGTAGAAATTTCATTGAAGGTTGGCACAAACTAGGCATCAATGGAACCTAACAAACGTTAGTTGGCCGACATATGACAACGATCGGTGGGCAAGGTAGATATTCCATCGACACACAATTCCATGATGATCATATGTTGTCATGTAAAGGACTTTCATAAAAAATAATAACATGTGGGACATTAGTGGGAGCTCATAGGGATTTCATATGTAGGCTAAAAGTATTGACTTCTTATGGGTTGGTATGTGGGAGTTTTCACTAATGGAAGGTTGATGGGAAGGTAGATAGAATGGAAAGACACAGTTTCTACAAGATCTAAACCCATCCTCAGGGTGGGGGTATTGAGATGTGGTCAAGGGTTGATGAATTTCATATCACTGAAGGGACATATCAATGAAAATTTGTTCAATTTATCAAAATATTCTTGGGTGTCTAGTCAGTTAGTAGGACCGATATGTTTTTCCAAACACTGGGTTTACACCTAAATCAATTGAGTTTGATTAGATGCACCCAAAGGATCGAACACACTTTGATTTTTCAATATTTATAAGGACCAATACTAACACCCTCACTTAAACTAACACAGTTACATGTAAGCTTACAGGGTCGTGTTATATTATAGGCAAGAGGCAAGGTAAGGGTCAACGCACAGGGAGAGAGGGGGCACTAGATCTTAGTTAGGTTGGCTAGGCTCCTACTATCAAGTTTAGGGTTAAAGGGTTTAATTAGGGGTAGTTTGATTACACTATATGGTTCAAGCAAGAAATTAAAGGAATAGAGCAATCAATGCCTATTTTAACCCTAGGCAAGTTAATTCTAATGACCGATGAAAGGAACTATACAAGAAGAGAGCAACTAAGACTAGGAAAAGCAAAGCAATAGAAACACTACACCAACTAGAAATTTGGGTAAATATGGCAATTAAGGAACTTGACTAGCACAAAATAGCTAAGATTAACACAAACAAGCACTAAGAGACACTAGATACACTAGCAAGACCTAACTATCAAGATCAAAGAAATTAGCTAGGAAGGAAATTAAGACAAGTAACTAATAAAGCATGAACTAGAAAGAAAGCAATTGGGGTTTTAAGCAATTAATGAAGGTGTGGTCTATTTACGGGATGTTACTAGAATCCATGTTGAGGGGTTTTATAACATGAAAACTCTATCCATTCATTCTATATTGTTAAAACAAACAACAAGCCAAATGATAGAGAATTAATTAAGCTACTAGTTGGCCATGGGTGGTATGAGGTGTGTGAAGGGGAACTACACCCTTACACACCCTATCCAACCATATAAGGCTCAATTAGAGTGGGGCTTAGGTGGAATTCTAGATGATTTAGCAATTCCAGTTTCTAGAGTAGGTGTCTTTAGGGAAACTGGGAGTTAAGTGTAAGAATGAAGAGTGGAGACGAGGGTGTTTCACCTCATATCACTCACCATCTAGCCTTTAGCAAACACCTAGGCAATTGCACTAAACACTCCTACACTAGCTTCTTAGATCTATCACTTAGAAGTAGAAGAGGGGTATGTATGTGGGAAAATAGGGCACTAGCTAGGGATCCACTAGTTGGACCTAGGAGCAATACCTAAGCCTCATACAATTCATTCTCTCCTACATTTTAAATGGTTTCAAGCATAAATCAACAAGCAATTCATGATTTTAAGCACAGACCACAAGAAGAAATATGGTAAGTAACATAAAAGTAGAAGGAAGTCATCATAAAATGAGCTACAAAGTTTACAAGTTGTTTTACCCCAACATCATATCAAAATAGCATTTTAACCCAAAAATCCCACCTAAGGGGGCTTAGCTACTCGTGGAGAAACAAAAGAACAAAATAGAAAGGAAAGAGAGAGATAGCCATATAAACTCAAGCAAGCTCCTTCTCTTGCACCTCCACCAGCAAAGGCACGACCTCCTCCCACCTTGGTAGCAATAAGGCATGGAATGGGTGGTGGATATAGTTGAAACCTTAAAAACTAAGGTTTTGAGGTGGAAGATGGTAAAATGGAGCTGAATGGACTGGTTAAGAGCTAGATGGTGAGAGGAATGGCTAAGGAGGAGCTAAGGAATGAGTAAGAGTGTCTAACATCAAGCTCCAGCTGCCACCATTGTATTTATAGGTGCTAGGGAAGCACTCGGTTAAGTAGGAGCATTTTGGGTAAAACAATGTAGAAAAATGTAGGGTTTTTGTGGTAGCAAGACCTTGTTGAGAAGCATGGTTGTTGTGGGTAAGGTGTATCATGATTGTTCTTGGAGGGAATGGTCGTGATATATGGAGGTGAAAATTTTAGGTTGAAGTTGGGAAAATGAAGGACGGTAGCCCAACACGACCATAGTGGAGGCTAGGAGACACAGCCGTGTTGGGTATCATGACCATAGTTGTTGATATGTGACACGATCATGCAAGGTTGCATGAATATGGCGGGCAAGTGGAAGCACAGATGTGATGGACAACACACATGTGGTAGAAGGTTGGCAACATGACCATGGTGGAGGGTTTTCTGCAACTGCTTCAAAATTGAGATTTCTACTTTGAAGTCTTCATTTGTAGCACGGTTGTTCTGTGTTACCACAGTTGTGCTAGGAGATTTTCTTGCACCTTGAGCTTCAAACATTGATCTTCATGGACACTTGGCCACTAGGGGTACATTAGGGGACTCTAGGACCTTCTTTAGACTCCATCTTGGATGTAGGAACCCTAGGACAATCCTCCTCCTCCCATTTATCCAAGTCATGGTCCAAGTATCGAAAAATCATGCAAAGAATGTCCATATTTGTATTTAATAGAAAACCATTTATTAGGAGGAATAGCTTGTATTCTAACTTGTCTATATGTGATTATAATACAAGAAGACATAAGATGAAGCCCTAAAATAGGACTGCGTCACCACTCAAATTTTCTAAGAAATGACAAATGACAAATTCATTACTACATATGGATATTGACTAAATGGGTCCACTGACGAATAAGTACATGTATTTCACCTCTTTCCCATCCTATTTAACAAACCGAATGTGATTTAAGAACTAAGAATACAAACTTCAAATATACGGTCTAGAACACATAATCATTTGACATGCTTTTCATGTAGATCTGGGTAAACCATTTCATGGTGGTGATAATAAAAGATGATTAGGAGTGTTGTTTTACTTTCGTGCATTCAATGTCATACTTCAAACCACACTATGTGACCGACTTGACTGCGAAAAAGAGAGAAGTGAGTTAGGTTTTATGTTTCCTATCTCAATGCACTACTACAGAAATAGCATTCAGTGTCGCTTTTCTGGGCGTCGGTTATTAAGGAAAACCGACGCCTAACATATAAGGCGTCGGTTGTTTAATTAAACCGACATCTATATTCAAAGACCAGCCAGACATGGGTACCGCTTTGTATTAAGCGTCGGTTGTTTATAAAAAACCGACGCTTAAAGTCGCCTGCGAAATCCATTTTTCGATAAAAAAATAGTGTCATTTTCAGCGTCGGTTATATACCTAGAAAACCGACGCCCATTTGCGATGAAAATTTGCGCGGACAATGTCACTTTCAGCGTCGGTTATACTTGTCTAACCGACGCTGAAGGTGGTTCCCGCCAAAAATTTCCATGAAAATATCGTCCAATTGGACGTCGGTTGTTTCAACCAACTGACGCTAAAGATGTTTAGGCGTCGATTGTTGTAAACAACCGACGCTATTTGGGAACTCATAACCCCCCGCGATCGCCCGACTCTTCCCCTTTCTTCTGTTTCATTGCTACCCTATTGCGGCGATTTTCCCTGTTGCGGCGACTTTCCGGCGCTTCTCTGCTGCTGCTGCTCTCCGGCGCTTCTCTCCGGCGCCCCATCTCCGGCGTCCTTCTTCTCCGGCGCCCTTCTTCTCCGCCGCCCCTGCTGCTGCTGCTGTCCGCTCGTCGCCGCCGGTCGTTGCCCACCGCCCCTGCTCTCCTCTAGTCGTCGCCGCCAGTAGAAGCAGCTACGGTGCTGTCGTCGTCACCTCCGCCCCCGCCGGTAGAAGCAGCTTTACTCGTGCTGTCCTCGTGCAAGGTAACCCACAAACCTTCACCACCTTTTTTGTCCTCTGCCTTGCTTTTCTCTGCCGCCGCCGACCTAGAACTCACCTAGGCAGCGCCTAAGTAGGTGCCAGGGCACGCCTAGGGTCCCAAGCCCAGGTGCCCTGCCTAGATAGGCCTCTGGGAGGATGCTTGGGCGGCGCCAGGGCACGTCTAGGCTGCACGTCTAGTGGATTTTTTTTTAAAAGTTATTTACTGATTGTGTTTATTTAATAATGTACTGATACATATGTGATATACCAATTTTTTGGTAAACATGAAGGAGCCTATGGGCAGGTTAGGATAATAGAAATTTTGTAGGATAGGTGTGATGCAATTTGGGTTTCTTGGATAAGGAATTGTGGTGGAAATTGGTAAAATGGTAGAATGTGTTGCAACTAGAGGTTATGCTCCTACATTTTTCCAACAACAACATTCTACATAGGTGGTCCTCAGTAGAACATACATCAATTGGATATCCACCATGGATGATAGCCTTCCAACTGTGAGAAATTGTTAGTTTAGTTTATGAGTAATACATATTATTGTAAATACTAGGACCTTTTCTCAATGAACTCATAAGGTCAAAACTATAGCATAAAAAATAACTTACACATGGGAGGTTAGTTTTTGAAATTATCAAGAGATTTGGAGATATTAAAATACTACCTACTTCATAGATCATGCATCCATATATGACTCACCACAATCATCATGCTCCAATAAATGGAGAAGCAAGTATCTAGAGGAGGAATATATCACACAACTTCATACACATACTTTCCTAAAGATACTAAGACTTGTAGAGTTTGGATGACAAATCACATTCCAACACCTTCCAATCATCCATGATATATTCCCACTCATGGATGCACGTCTAGGCTGCACGTCTAGTGGATTTTTTTTAAAAGTTATTTACTGATTGTGTTTATTTAATAATGTACTGATACATATGTGATATACCAATCTGATAGTCCATGATAGAACAAAACATAATGATGTTGACTGCAACTTTGTGTGTCATGCTATTCTTAATTAAGTGTATATTTACTTCATAATTGAATGTTTAAGTAAGTTATAGATATCTTGATGATGAACTGTAATGCACACATGTGACATGTTTGGAATGTAAATGATGAACTGTAATGCACACATGTTTAACTTATTTTATTGTTGAGTATATTGAGAATCCTAATCACCCTTCTTGCTTAATGATGAACTGTAATGCACACATGTGAATGCTTGGAATTTAAATGATGAACTTTTCCCTAAATTGCCAATCATGCTTTTAAAGACATCAATAATCACCCTAATTTGAAGAACTAGGATTTTAGGTATAAGAATGACAACACATTATTTGTTGGCCTAGAAACCCGTCTAAGATTTACTCATTAGGAGTAAATCTTGGATAGTCCCCGGTTTGTGACTGTTCTTGAACACCTAATCTCACTTAGGATGTAAGTGTATAATGTGTATTGAGTTTTCGAGAAAATTTTGGTAGCATTTCCCCGTTTGTTCTCTAAGTACATATGTACTTAGAGAACAGCGGGGAAATGCTGCCGAAATTTTCTTGAAAACCCAATACACATTATACACTTACTAGTGAGATTAGGTGTTCAAGGATGGGATAGGTGGTACACATTTATTATATATAAGAATGACATCACATGTGTTTGTTGGCCTAGAATGTGAACAATCATTGTTTTTTATATTACTTGTACATTGATATAAATTAGAATGAACAATCACTAAATTATATACTGTTTGTATGGAGTCCGGCTTCATTGTAGATATCTATTATTGTGTTTGTTGGCCTAGAAACCCGTCCAAGATTTACTCATTAGGAGTAAATCTTGGATAGTCCCCGGTTTGGGACTGTTCTTGAACACCTAATCTCACTTAGGATGTAAGTGTATAATGTGTATTGAGTTTTCGAGAAAATTTTGGTAGCATTTCCCCGTTTGTTCTCTAAGTACATATGTACTTAGAGAACAGCGGGGAAATGCTGCCGAAATTTTCTTGAAAACCCAATACACATTATACACTTACTAGTGAGATTAGGTGTTCAAGGATGGGATAGGTGATACACATTTATTATATATAAGAATGACATCACATGTGTTTGTTGGCATTTCCCCGTTTGTTCTCTAAGTACATATGTACTTAGAGAACAGCGGGGAAATGCTGCCTAATCTTTTCCTAATATATACTTGTTTCCTAATATATACTTGTTTTCTCTGATCATAGAATGGATAGATCATGGATGTCCATTCGTAATCGTTGCACCCCAGAGTTTATATCTGGTCTTGATCAATTTATTAGATTTGCCGAGGAACATAGGAAAAAACCGTTATCGGCCTGAAGATACATGAGCGTTTTTAAAGGTGATGTTCGAAACCGTTATCGGCCTGAAGGGAGTATTATTGAAGGTTATGTGGCGAGAGAGGTTATGGATTTTTGCAATGACTTTCTCAGTGGTAATGACACTCCTGATAATGACAAGAATATTGAGGAGGGAAAAGGAATTTTGGGATTACGGGTGAAAGTAATCAGCCGTGAGCAGTTGGAACAAGCTCACTTGTATATTTTACACAATATGGACGAAGTGAGTGTTTATATCGAGGAACATACCAATTTCATAAAGAGACAACATCCTCGAGCAAGTTCAATGTGGCTTGCTAGAGAGCATAATAAGACTTTTACTAAGTGGTTTGAAGATAAAGTCTTACATCAACTATCTCAAACACCAAATGATATTACAAAAACTATCAAATGCCTCGCCTTTAAACCAAAACCGAATGTTATGTCTTATGAAGGGTTTGACATTAATGGATTCACATATTACACAAAGCGCCAAGATGATAAGAGTGTCGTCCAAAATAGTGGGGTCACTCTTCAAGCGTCGACTATGTACTTTGCAAGTGCAAAGGATAAGAGTCCACGTGAAGCTAAAATGTCATATTACGGTGTCATTGAGGACATTTGGGAGTTTGACTACATAGATTTCAAAATTCCGCTCTTTAAATGTAATTGGGTTGATAACACCAAAGGAGTTATAGTGGATGAATTGGGTTTCACTTTGGTGAACTTTGAAAAGATTGGCGAGAAGGGTGAACCATTCATATTGGCATCACAGGCGAAACAAATATTCTATATCGATGATCCTGTGAATGATAAATGGTCGGTTGTTCTTCATGGTAAAAGACAGTTCATTGAAGATCCTATATATGAAGAAGAGTACTATGATAAGTATGATGACTCCAGTCCATTCTCAGTTGGGTTGCCCACTCCACAAAATATTGAAGCTAATGATGACTTATATGTGCGCGGAGATCACAATGAAGGATTGTTAATTGATAAAAGATCACAATTTTAGAGACATGTATGTTAATACAAATGCTAAATGTTTGCCTTTTTCTAGTTAATACAAATGCTAAATGTTTGCCTTTTTCTAGTTAATACAAATGCTAAATGTTTGCATTTTAAATGACATTTTCAGATGGCTGACCATGATGAGCATGATGTCCATGATGAGCATGAAGTCCATGATGAGCATGCTGTCCATGACGAGCATGGCGAGGATACTAATGTAAGTTCTAAAAACATATCCTGTATTTCTATAAAATTCATTATCTTCTAGTTATGTCATATATCCTATATTTCTATATTGGGCTAATTTAGCGTGTTTTATTTTTGTCAAATTTTAGGTTGATGCACCTGTACCCACTGAAGCACTGGAGCAACTTGATGCGCAGCACCAAACACTTAACAAGAAAAGGGGCATCACTCTGTTGAAGAAGTTATTAGCGCTAAGTGGTAGTGGATCCAAATTGGTGGTGGAGTTTGATAATGGAGGAAATCCAATTGGAGTGAACCGCAATAATTTTGTAAACTATCTTGGGTGTACCACTCGGAGCCATTGTGGTGTTAAGTATGACAATTGGCATAAAGTTCCTCAAGGGAAAAAAGACTTGATATGGAAGGATTTATGCGTGAGTTATTATTATTTGCAATTCTATTTTGTAGATTACAAATTCTATTATTTGCAATTCTATTTTGGATACTAGTTAATAACATTTCTATTTTACAGAATCTGTTTGCATTGGATGAGAAGTTGCATCGTAAAAATGTGATGCAACACGCTGGAAAGATGCTTAGGAATTATAGGACAAATCTGAACAGAGAATACATAAAAGAGGGTGATAAGAAGAAGAAGTCAGCCCTTGAACAATGGAATTTCTTGGACAAAGAAGATTGGGACAATTTTGTTGCTTTAAGAAAATCTGAAGAATTCAAGGTATTAGGCGTCACTCCCAATTCAATTAATATACATTGTATTCACCTATTCAAGATTAACATTTAGTGCTACTAACCAAATATTTAATGTGCATACTAACTAGGCCCTCAGTGACGCACAAAAAGCAAGGCGTGCACTCAATGTGCATGACCACACTATGGGTCCAAAAGGCTATGCAAGTGTTCGCCAAAGACTACAGGCGGAGTCTGCGGCTACTCAGGAGTCTGCCACACCCATGCCTCGTCATGATATCTGGATAGCTGGCAGGCAAAATAAGAAGGGTGAAATAAAGAAGCCTGTAACTGCTTAGGCGGCTGCAAAAATGGTAAAATACAACTCTTAGAGAAATCGTTTGAATATTGATTATTTGTGGTGTTAACTTACCAATATCTGTTTATGGTGATTAGCGGGAGCTGCACGAGCAGAGGAAACAAGGCACGTTCATCCCTCAGGGCACAAGGGATGAATTGACAGTTGCTCTGGGTAACCCAGAGCATCCTGGACGTGTTAGAGGTGCCGGCGCTGGTGTTGGCATCAAAGCATTCTTTGGGCCATCCCAGCGCAAACCCAGAGCGGGACTTTCTCAAGAAGAGGTAACCTATTCTTTTTTTAGAATGTTACTGCAAAAGGAAATTCATTAATAAGAAGCTAATGTTTCTTTTATCCATGTATAGGAGAATAAGAGAGTTGAGGATTTAGTTGCTAAGAAGGTCAACGATGTAGTTGCTGAGAAGGTCAAGGAAGAATTGCTGCGGTGGCAGGCATCTCAGGCTTCCAATACGCCTATGGTGACCCACTCTTCTCCTGATGCACAGACTGCGAGTAATCCTGGAGACCCATCGCCTAGCACGTCTGCTGTAAGTATTGTTTATGACATTGTAGCTAGTCTTTTCAAGATGATATGTTTTCAAGATTATATGTATATATGTATAACATTCTTTACGTAAATTTGTAGGCATTGAAGCCATGCCGCTTAAGAATAGAAGACTATGTTGTTGCAGAGGCGCAAGCTTACCCGTCCCTTCCTGGGGAAAGGTTTCACGGGACTCCAATGCCACAGGGCTATGTTCGTGTGGGCCCATTACGTGTGTTACCCGATTGGAGGGAAGTTGCGTTGCCATATGCCCACCCAGATATTGATACACTTGGTGAGGCAGAAGGCGGGGTCATATTGTGGCCCAAAGCAGATGTCGTCTACACGACTGAAATTGTAAGATAAATTTACATTGATTTAGACTGTTAATGTGTATATATTATGTCAACTGATCTGAAATTATATATACAGGTTAAAAAGAAGACACTAGGAGCACCTAGGCCTCCACCTCCACTTCCCGCATTACCCGATTGGGTTCCAACTGACCTAACATACCCGTTAGGTCCTGCTTGTAGGGGAATGGCATGTTGGCTACGTGCACATAATATAAATTGCCCTATAATAGTTTCTTTAGATGCAGATTATGCAGGTCGATCATACGATAGCTCTTTATTTATACAAGATATTATTGAGCTGTTTATGTATGATTGGCTGAATACATCAATGATAGAGACATGGATAAGGTGAGATCTTGTTTATACATCCATATACCTTGTGTAAGATCCGGTGATCTGGTTTCTTATATATTAATGCATACGTAATACATGTTTTGCAGCTACTTAGTCGAAGATCATTGCAAACAATTTGCATTTGATCATGTGGGATTTTTGATTCCATCATTGATTAGTATGGTAGCTAAAGACCCTGATAATGTTCAACAATACTGTATAGATGCTTTTACAATTTTTGGTCAGCAAAGACGATAATAATAGCTCCATTCAATGTCAAGTAAGTTTACTTTATTTATAATTTGGACTTAAGAAAATTCCATTTTTATTGTGCATTTTGAGTTATTAATTGTTAACTTTTTACCTCTAGCGGTAAACATTGGGAGTTACTAGTTATTGTCCCCGGGACGTTCACTGTTTATTATCTAGATCCCACGGGAAGTACATTAAACACTAAAATTGGACACGTAATGAGAATGCCATTATTCTGGTGAGAAATATTTCATTTTTGTATCTGTTAACATCTGTTATTACATTACTATTTACTTATGTAATTTACTGTGTTATATTAACATGTAGGGGTTTAGATGCATTCAAAAAGACTGGAGGAACGGTCCCAAGGAAAAAGAACCAGCCAATAAATTGGGAGAACGTACAAGTAAGTTCCCGACTCCAATGTATATATTATTGATGTGAATTGTGCTTAGTTGTATTATTTTGTATGTTTCAATTTATAGTGCGCTACACAAGACAATGGCTGGGCATGCGCATACTATGTGATGCGATTTATGCAGATGATTATCAAACATGCCGCATTGGACATCGATTGCATACATGAGGTATTATATATAGTCTCATTAGTTAGTATGAAATATATCAATCTTATTTTTATATTATTACTTATATATATACATCATTCTCTTTGCATGTGTTTAAAACTGACCACACTATAGGCAAACGCTTAAAAAATGTACATGCTCCATATACGAGGGAATTATTAAATGAAGTAAGAGAAGAATGGGCAAAAGCCATACAAGCAGTGGCAACTGTAAGATATAATTGGGATGTTGATAGCGATAATGAATGATACTTTGTAAATGAATATTTCTGAATGTTAATACATGTATTTGAATGTTTCTATATGTGTGAATGTGAGAATTGAATTGATGTCTGAATGTATATACTTGTGTGAAATCTTGCTTATGACTTTTGCAGGTTTGCGGCCTGTTTGTAGGCTGATATCAATGGATGTCGTAAACCTACAGTTCAGAAAACTGAACTACAGGTTCTCATCCTGCTGACCAGCCACAGCAGGCCTTCAAACTGATATGAAAAAAAATATATATATAAAAAGGCGTCGGTTATTTATAAAAAACCGTCAGCAAAGTCTACAGCGTCGGTTATTTATAGATAACCGACGCCTTATGTGGCCAAAGCAGTCCTCGAAATGGCGTCGGATATTCGTATCAAACCGACACCTATTTAAATTAGAGGCGTCGGTCTTTTGGTATATAACCGACGCCAAAAGTGTTCGCGCCACAAAAAATGGCGTCATTTTGGACACTTTATGCGTCAGTTAGCTACTAAATAACCGACGCTATAAGTAATATAGGCGTCGGTCCGTTAGTAAATAACCGACGCAGAAAGTGCCCTAGCTGACGCCGTTTTATGTGGCGCGAACCCTTTTGGCATCGGTTATCTACTAAACGACCGACGCTGATAGGTTAAATAGGCGTCGGTTAAACAACCGACGCCGAAGTGTTCGACCTTTAGCGGCGCCCACATAGGCGTCGGTCGAAAACCGACACCAAATGGGGTTAAACGACCGACGCCAAAGGCCACTTCTGTAGTAGTGATGGGAAAGCAAATAGAAGGAGGTTGCAGTAAGATATTGGAGTGATATTACATAGGAGCACTCTTATTTTCTTTATTTAGTACCATTATATAGGAGAATCTTTTAGTTTCTTTTTGCATTTTCTTACTTTTATTTTTCTCCACCCTTAAGGTAGATAGGGCACATGATGATAAGAGTGAAGTAGAGAGATTAGATATGTCCACCCCAAACTTTTTGATGGTGTCCAAGGATAATATGTTCTCTTTGACATCCTTTCATGAGGCGGAGAGTGAGAAATGATGAAAGAAAAGTGAGTCAAAAAGGGGTCACTACTATGGGTTACATTATGAGATCTACTGCATGAAAATTACTCCAATACTTCATCAAATAACGTCACACCACATGATTGATCAAATACTAAAAACACATATTTATCATGAGATTCGACAAACCCTTAGTGTTTGTGGCTTGCTTAGATCACAACTCAACCAAACATTCAACATACTTGAAAGAGGTGATTTATATGTAGAAAGTCAAAAATTGAGACCATTTAGAAATAAAACATGAAAATATATCATGAATTTGTCATAGGTTTAGATTTTCCATTCAACAAGTAGAGATTGGGTTAAAATACACATTTTAGATAAGAGGCTATAAATTTGGGAAAATTGGCCAAAATGGTGCCAACTTGCATTCAATAAGATCTAAGCCTATTATAATAATCAATAAGAAAAAATAATAAAACTCTAGCTACAATCACACAAAAATTATAAAAAATATAGATGAGATATAATGCATGGCATGGGGTGATAAAAAGAGCAAAAATGTTGAAAAATTATGCCAAAATGAAATAAACTACATTATATGAAAGCATGTAAAACAATCACACAAAGTATGAATGTACAACTATGAGAGTCGGTTAGACTGTTTGATCATCTCTGCAAAAATTTAGAAGAATGAACATAGATGTAAATGAGGTAAAGGAAGGGCTTACTGCCCTACCACCCCAAAGTTTTAAACCACGATGTCCGTAGCATGAAATAGAAGTTTAGAATGGTAGGGTAAAGGGTATCGAGTTGTGGTAGACAAACACCAAGTGAGGAGAGAGATCAACATATCATTAGGTGAGTAGGGTAGGGCCCTCATGCCTGTCCTATGCAAAAAAAACCATTCTAGCTTGCCAGCAACACGACTGTGGTGGGTGGAACGGTCATGCTGATCGCTTTCCTATAGCTTTTTTAGTGTTTTCAAATTTTCTTTACAAACATGATTTTCTGCTTGTTTGGATCCTCCATGCATCATCTTTCCTCCATTGTATCTGCCCTAATATGATACACAAATACAAAAACCATCAAGTATAGTGTGTGTATTTTTTTCTTAAAAGTAAAAGGCAAAAAGTATAAACAAAATGGGTTTTGATGTTAATAACCAAGGTGGATTTCCTCCAACTAGAGCTAAGTTTATTACCTTCATCTAGGCTTTTGTGTTGATTGCTCATCAAGTAACAAAAAGTAAAGTGCTCCCATATTCATCACTCGGTAGTTCCCTCAAAGTCTTTCGCCACTTGTCACTCATCCCTTTCAGGATCATCATCATAGATCTCACAACAATGGTCCTCATCATTGAAACCTTTCAGCTCATTCAACATGATCCCCTTGGTTAGCTTCCATCTTACCTTCTTCTTGAAGGTACACACACCCTTATGGAACTTTACATAACTTCATCTATGCTTGATGATTTCAAACAATGAGGTGTTTACTTTAGTCAGCCTTAAGACTTTCATAATTTTCAAGCAATACTTTTTCTTTCCCTTGTAAATGATTCGTCCTAGGCATGAAAGAGAGGGTGCTCAATCATATCAGACACCTGAGGACCTTGAAATATCACATTGAGATGTCTTGGATCAGTGGTTGGGGCCCTTGGTGGTGTCATCCTAAAGGAAGGTGGGACACATGACATTATTTTCTAAAATTACATTGGGACTGCAAAATTTTTAGTGCACTTGCCACTCTCACATATTGGTGGGACACTTGGTATAATTGCTTCAAAAGGGGGTGGAACAACAGATTTGTTAGTGCTCTTGGTACTCTCAATAGAATGTGGTACCCAAAACTCTCTAATGCACTTGGCATTCCCAAAAAAAGGTGGTATGAAAAAATTTCTAGTGCACTTGGCACCTCCCCAAAATGGCAGGATAGAAGAAATTTTAGTGCTCTTGGCACTCTTACAAGGACTTTTCGGCAAGGGCACTCCATCATTATCTTTGATAAATTACTTCACACCCTTCTTGGACTTCTCAATGATCTTATCACACCTCAAGACTGAAACCACATTCCCTTGCTCATTGGGAGGAGGGGGGGCTGTGATGGTTGTGGTGTTAGTGGTGTCTGGTGTGGTGGATTAAGATTTTGAAGGATGTTGGGTGGTTGCTGTGGAGGTTGTTGTGGAGGTGTTTGTTATGGGGGTGGTTGTTGTGGTTGATATTGTGGTGGTGGTTGTGAGGTGTGTTGGAAGTTATATGAAGGTTGAGGAGGAGGTGGAGCACAATGGTTAGGGGGGCCTTGCTATTGTTGAAAGGTGGATACATTCCCTTGTGGTGGACTATAAGTGCCTTGAGGAGCACCCATGGTTCCATTTGCATTGTATGGGTTGTTCATGGTTTGGGAAGGAAGTCTCCTCTCCTTAGGATGGGAAATGACAAGGAAATCTGGTCCAACCTTAGCTCAAGCCAATCAATAATTTGCCAATGAGAGGACACCTCTCTTTCCACTTCATCAAGGCTTCCTAACCTCCCAAGAACTTCTTCTTCAAACTTGGAGTTGATCCTTGGCCCTTGGTGTTGTTGTTGCTTCCACAAGAAGTTTAGGTGGTTTCTCCATTCTGGAGTGTAAGTGTTGGACATGGGACCTTGGTTGTTTCTGTTGCCAAAAGATTGGAGAGCTTGAACCTCCTCACAAAGGGCCTCTATAGAGTCAGTGTGAGTGGCTAGAATAACCACCCACTTGAGTTTTCATGAAATTCATCATATGTTGTCTAGTATCTTCATCATTTGTAGATTGGAGTCATATTTAGCTTGAAAAGGAGAAACCCTTGAGTTTCTATCACAATGAGGACCCACATTGGAGGATCGTTTAATGAGTTCTCCACCAAGTGATCAAAGTGGAGACATGACTCCTATGAGTTCTTGGCCATGAATGCTCCACCTCAAGAGGAATCAACCATTGTTTAGCCCATAAGAGACTAGTTTAGAAGGATTGCACCAACCGCTATATGGGTACTTCATGCTCAGGGTAGTCCCACAATAACTTTTGGAAACACTCATAAGTATTATGAAGTTTTCATTTTCCCTTTGGCTAGATGAGGTGATGTGCCTTCTCATTTGGATCATCTTGGCTATGGGTCAGAATTTCTTCAAGAAGTCATTCTTCATGCCTCCCAAGTCCCCAATTTTGGTTTGGATAGGTACCACTCTTTTGCATTTTCCTTTAGCAAGAAAGAAAACAAAGTCCACCTTAAATAATCATCAGTTGCAACTGGGTTGTTGAAGGTGGATCACATCTTCGAGAAGGTGTCAATGTGGTGGTAGGGATTCTCATTTTCTAGCCCATAGAAGGCGGGCGGAAGCCCAAGGAGAGTGAGAGGAATGAAAACTTGTCCCCCTGACATTTAGCCAACCATTTTGGCAATTAGAGAGGTGTAATTTCCAAGCATGAAGTAGTCATGATGTGGCTTGGGAGGTGGAGCACCTAGAGGGACACATTCCTCCTCCTCATTACAGTGAGTATATCGGTCTCCCATCACAACTTCTTGATGTTGTATGTGTTGGTGTTGATGTTGCTTTCTACCTATCTCAGGGTCCTAGAGAACCAAGTCAGTAGGGAGTGAACGACACTGAAGCATGCATAGCTATCATATACAAATGACACAAACAAACAAAAAAACCAAGTTAGAAGACAAGTATGCATAAGTAAAAAATAAAAAGAACAACAATGATGAGGACAGTAGAAAACGAAAATCTAAACTAACTAGGTAGGTCATGCCCGTTTATCCCCAATAACTACGTTAGAAATCTTGGTGTGTTTTACTAAACCATGGGTTTACACCTACCCATAGGCACACAAGGTTGTGTTATAGTATAGGCAAGAGGAAAGATAAGTGTCAATTCACATGGAGAGAGGGGCACTAGAGCGTAGTTAGGTTGGCTAGATTCCTAATGCAAAGTCTAGGGTTCAAGGGTTTAATTGGGGTTTGTTTGATTACACTAGATGCTTCAAGCAAGCATTTAATGGAAACAACCAATCGATACCTATATTAACCCTAGGCAAGTTAATTCTAATGAGCAACGAAAGCAACTAGACAAGAAGAGAGAAATTAAGACTAGGAAAAGCAAAGCATTAGATACACTACACCAACTAGAAATTTAGGCAACTAGGGTAATTACAAACTAGACTATCACTAACTAGATAAGAATAACACAAACAAGTGCTAAGAGACACTAGCTATACTAGCAAAACCTACTCACAAGAGAAAATGAATTGGCTTGGAAGGCAATTAAGACAAGTTACTAAGCAAGTATGAACTAGAAAGAAAGCAATTGGGGTTTCAAGCATTAATAAAGGTGTGGGCCGTTTGAGGGATGTTACTAGAAGCCAAGTTGAGGGGTGTTATAACATGCAAACTCTACCCATTCATTCTAGATTGTTAAACAAAACAACAAGATAAATGCTATAGAATTACCCTAGGCTACTAGTTGGCCATAGGTGGTATAAGGTGTGTGAAGGGGAAATACACCCTTGCACACCCTATATATCCTTATGAGGCTCAATTATACTAGGGATTAGGTAGAATTCTAGAGGATTTTTCAAATATAGGTTTTTAGAGTAGGCGTAATTAGGGCAATTAGGATTCAAGGGTAGGAATGGAGAGTGGATATGAGGGTGTTTCACCTGATATCACTCACCATCTAGCCTTTAGAAACTCCTAGGCAGTTTCACTAAAAAATTCTATACTAGCTAAATAGATCTACCACTTACAAGTAGAAGAAGGGATATGTATGCGGGAAAATAGGGTGCTAGCTAGGGATCCACTAGTTGGACCTAGCAGCAATCCCTAAGATAGCCTCATACATGTGATTCTCTCCTAGAGTCTAGATGGCTTCAAGCATAATCACCAAGCAATCCATGATTTTAAGCACAAATCACGAGAAGAAATATGGGAAGTAAGATAAAAGTACAAGGTAAATATCTTAAAATGAATCTGTAGAGTTTACAAGTTATTTTCCCCCAACACGATATCAAAATAACATTTTAACCCCCAAATATTCCACCTAAGGGGGGTTAGCTAATCCTGACAAAACACTAGAACAAAAGAGAAAGTAAAGAGAGTGAGATAGCCATAGAAACTTGAGGAAGCTCCTTCTCCTTCACCTCCAGCAACAAATGCACAATCCCCTCCCTCGGTGGTAAGATGGTAAGGAATGGGAGGTGGAAATGATCAAAACCCTGAAATCGAGAGAAATGGAGTGGGTAAGAGATAGAGGGTGATAGAAATGGCTAAGGGGGAGCTTAGGAATGAGTAAGAGTGGCTAACCTCGAGCTAGATCACCACCCTTATATATATAGTTGGTGGGGAAGCACTAGGTTAAGTAGGGACATTTAGGGTAGATAAGTGTAGAAAAATGTAGGGTTTTTGTGGTAGAACCGCCATGTTGGGCAGCATGGATGTGGTGGGTAAGGTGTATCCTGGTCGTCCTATGAGGGAATGAGTGTGCTGGGTGGAGGTGAGAATGTCAAGTTGAAATTGAAAAAATGAAGGTTGTAATCTAGCACCACCATGGTGAAGGCTAGGTGGCATAGTCATGCTGGGTAGCATGGCCATGGTAGTTGATGTGTGACACGACCGTGCAAGGTTGCAGAACCATGATGGGTAGGTGGCAACACAATCATGGTGGACAACACAACCGTGGTAGATGGGTGGCAGCACGACCCTGCTGGGAAGCGTGGTCATGGTGGAGGGTTTTTGCATCTCCTTTAGAACTAAGATTTCTATTGTGAATTCTTCATTTGCAGCACAGTCACCTCGCATGACCGCAACTGTGTTTGGGTCTTTGATTGCACTTTGAGATTCGAACTTTGATCTTCATGGATGTCTTTGTTGGTATATATGCCCCGACAACAAATCATATGATGATTGTAATTGCATAACCTATAAATGATTTGATTAATAATAAAGGCAATCTTCCAATTTATTCTATTTTATTCTGTTATGAGATAATTATGTTACATAATAATTTTCTAAAGATGGTATTACTCAATGATGTATGTCTTCAGGTTGTGGACCTAAACATTGACATCATATAGTTTTCAAGAGTATATACATTCTTGTTATTTCCCTAGTCGGTTATTATTGTAAAAGGTTATATAGACAACAACCACATTTAAGACTAGAAATTGTGTTGGTTGATGACAAAATCTCATTAGTAATGATATATGATATCAAACCAAACACATAGATACATGTTAGAGAACAATGCATCAAGCATACCCACCTTGAGAGTGATGCATGTAAACCATTGAATGGTAGTCAGAATCATCTCTCATATGTGATGGTGGTGATTGTGGTTCTTAAACCTAAAATCACTACACTCATCACATGTTGTTTGTTGTACTTTGTCATTATTAAACATGACCTTAAACAAGGATTTCCATAAAGGCGATGTTCAAATGCATTATAACACATGGGGATTGATTGTGACTGATGTAGATGGAATTTGTCCCTCTTACATGAGTTTGATAACCCAACCACTTGATAAATGAGACTGAGAAAAGAATGTCCATGCACATGTGAATCAACATTTGATATTGAGTTCACATTTATCTCATAAAGTGTACTTTAGTTCAAGGAATATGGATTGAATGGTGAAGAGGATGACAATTCCATGTCTTGAGTTCAATCTGGATATCTGAGATAAAGGAACTATACAATCACTATAACACCAATCACAAACTGTGGATTGAATTTGTTCTCTAAATTTTCAAATTACTCGAGAAGAAATGATGTCTTTGTAGATACAAATCTTTACTTGTGATGTCATAAATTAGTTATAGACATTCACTTCCAACATAATTTGGGACCTATAGGGTCACACACATAGGAATGCAGTTGGAATAGGAGTTTATTCATGAATTATGTTTAACATTGATTATGAAAGTTTTAGGTATTCAATTTAAACAACATTGGCAATCTACACTCTAAAATGACCGATTCACTAAGAGAATCAATCAGACCAGATGCATGAACTGATCAGTTTAGGTTGTGAATCTGGCATTTGGTAGATTAGAGATTGGATCAAGGATTGATGTTGACGTCATTTTGTGCATAAATTGAATATTAATTTCCAAAACAATTGTGAATATGAAACATAGTTAGACAAACAAATCAAGTGTTGAACGAATTGTCTCATGTGTGAACCAACCGATTCACAGGTGAACTGACCATTTTGACATTCACAAGTTTTAGTAAATTCATGAAATTTTCATATCTTCAACTCCCAGACTGACTGAAAACCCTGATCCCGACCCTCCTATAAATAGAGGGATATTGTGGGCTTCCTAGACACAGCATAAGATGTGAAAATGGTTGTCTTCTCTTATTGTGCTAAATAAGAGATCCCAAGCAAGTTCTACCCATCAAAGTGAGGAACAACAAGGGAGAAACAATTGTGGGAGAGCATGTTGATGCTAGCACATCACTAGAAGGGGCAAGTCCTTCCTATCTGTTCATCTAGAATGATAGGAGTTCCATGTGGTTCGAGTGGACTACTCTAGATGTGAGAGGAACTCACCCTATAGGAGGACACCATCAACTTCTGTCTGTGGTACCAATCTAGGAAGCTGACATAGATAGACATCGAGGTGCGACTTGAAGAAAGGAACACATTGCTGTAAGGGAATTGTCGATGGACTTGCTTCAAGAGCAAGTATAACCTTAAAACCTCTTTCCATCTCATAGTTTTTGTCTCGATGTACTGTTCAATGGGGAATATGTCTAGTAAAATTTTTGTTTTGCTGCCATATCTGTTGTCATATTTCCCAACAGTGGTATCAGAGTCATATTAATTTACTAAGCTTTAGGATTTAATTGATATGATCAGATTTTGGTTTATCATTTATTTATTACATGTGATGCAAATATTTAAATGATTAATGAGCACATCTAATTAAATAACACATATGATCCCTATATATAAGATATGATATATATGCAATATGCATCTCCTTAAATTTGTTTTGATGGTGATTGGAAGCATAGTTATGACCTATACACCTAGACCTTTTGTGCTTGGTTGGATGGTTTCTTATTCCTATTTATATCTCAGTTTGCATACCGAGATGATCTCCTCTTTTCCATATTTTAAAGTATTAATTCTTTCCTTCCTATGCTCCCCTAGAATGTAACTTGAGGTTTCCCAATTACAATGTAATATGTTAAATAGGATTATGATAGGTTTTATTTCCTATTATGGCAAAGAGGACGTTCTTCACTAGGCGAACTGACATGTTTAGGAGACAAACTGATCGGCTAGAGGTCTAAGGAGGTCAATGTTAGGAGGAACCAACTGATTGGCTGTAGGCCCAACTATGCAGATGAAGGAGTCTAGACGTCACAAGGATTAAAGGCCAGACGATCAATCTTCCAGACCAACCGACTGACTATGTGAACTGATGAATGGTTCAAGGGGTGAACCAATTGGACCAAATTAAATTCAGCACAGATAATCATCAACAATAGGTTCCTACATATGATGTGGACCTTAGGTGGTAGTAATTCCTTGTGGCTCCAAGATTTTACAATAGGATGGCCTTAACCATTGCTTATGTTTATTATTGCATGTTTTTGTTGTGTTTATAGCATATTTATGATACTTACTATAAGTATGTGGTGATTGGATATGTTTATATATATATATATATATATATATATATATATATAATCCCTCAATATAATATTAACTCTTAGATGCTTTCCATAAGCAACACACATGAAAAAAGTTGATCTACTAAGCATAGGTTATGCTAAAGCATGGTGTGTTTTCCATCTCATGGTAGTGTGATGGTAGATATGTAGATCCACCAAAGTAGGATACATATTCTATCATGTTGGATTTTAGGTCGGGATTAATTAGGTGATCTTAATGAGATTAAGTACCTAGAAGCATAAAGATGTATTGTGACAAAGAGTTGTGCACACTGTCTATCCAAGAGTTTCATGTACATAAAATTGGAAAAAGTTGCTTACCTAAATAGTCAAGTTGTGGGTGATCAACCAAAGATGACTCATGATTTGATGAAATATGGATCATTGCTTACTAGAAGATGTACAATGCAATCTTTCAAAATGATAAGTGAGGATTATCAAATTGAAAAAAATAGTGGGGTGATAGTTAATTAAAGACCTAACTAAACATCATTAAATCTTTTTAATCAGCTCAAATAAAAAATGATTTAAAAAACTATAAGCTTCTCATTGTAGAATTAAGTGATGAAAAACAACATATTTTCCTTACAATATCGGTCCTTGAGAAGGACAAGTTAAATGGGAATAATTTTCATAATTGGTTCGGGACGTTGAGAATTGTTCTCATACAAGAGCACAAGCTCTATGCCCTAGAAACATTAGATGTAGATGAACCTACTCCCAGTGCACCTAAGGCTGACAAAGTTTCTTACAAGAGTGCAAACTCTATATCTTGTTCCTAGTGCACCTAAGGCAGACAAAGATGCTTATAAGAACACTCTAAAGACGCCATAGATGTCAAATGCCTGATGTTGTGATCCATGAACTATGATTTGTAGAGACAACATGAGAATATGTATGTGATTGAGATGGTAACACGTCTTAAGAACATGTACCAAGATAAGGCAAGACAGGAGAGATCTGATGTCTCCAAGGTGATAATCAAGTACAACATGTGTAACGAGCCCGCTTCCTGGTGACCCCCAATTAAGGAAGACCAAGAAGTTAGAGTCATTATCCCAAAAATAGGATCAATGGTTTTGCAAATAATAAAAAATAATTAATAAATTCTACAAAAGACTAAACTTAAAACTGGAATAAAAATGTACTTTTCACATACCTTTCAAAAGTGGGAAAATGAAACTTCTACCCTCAGTAGAATTCTAACTATTTAAATCCTCCTTTATGAATTAATTTAATCTTCACAAGTTCCAATTTACTATTTTTCCAATTTTAGATAATCCTAAAATGCCGAAAAACAAAACATCGTTCATTATAAATGAATATACCATTATGTGGTGACAACAAAAACATTGCATATATATTCTAACAACATAATCACATCAAAAATTGTTAACAATGCAAGATTACATTTTTTAATGTAACTTCTCAACCGCTTTTACTCATACTCTGGGATACCCTCACTTAGGGTTTAGTCCTTGCAAGGGACTTAAGGCTACCCTCTCCATCATGAGCATGGTACCTGGGGTCACCTCTCTGGGTGCCCAGTGGTCTTCCCTTCGAGGCTTGACCACTTCAGACCTTCCCTCTGGGGCTTGGTCTTGCATCATACATCCAGAGATGGTATGTATGTTTGAGACAATTACATATGTACAGTGGGCTCTGATCTCCAAACCATGACATAAACACGATTAAAACTTAGCGGAAGCGAATCGGTAATCAGCGGAAGACAAAAATCACGGGAAATTAAAACTTTTCGAGACAAGAGCTTGGATCCATAAAAGCTTCTTTAATAAAGAGAGGTAACTATTTACATCTCAGGATAATTACTTCTTGAGTAATTATATACATCAAGATATAAAATCTCAAGATCACATAACACAAGACTCCAAGACCTGAGAGTACAGAGGACACATAGGACTGACTCTAACTACACCACATGGCAGGACAAATCTCCACCTGAGATTACTGCTGCCCCTGATGCTGCTGCTGAGACTGGTCACCTGTAGGCTGGTTCCTTCGTCTCCGACGTCCACCTAAAAAGTTGAAGCCTACGGGATGAGACAATTATACATAATTGTCCCAGCGAGAGTTATAACTCTTCGCCAGAATCTTTATTATAACATCAAAGATTATTTTAAACAGTAAAGCCTTCAAAGCATTCTATAACAGTTACATGTATAACAAGATCTCTACAATTTAGGAGATATGGAGAATATCAACATTATTGCAATGTAACATCAATCAACTAACTTGGAGTCATCTCTAACAATTTATACTAGATGGTTGATTATGTTTTACAAACAACATTATGCCCTGTGGAGATGAGGCTTACCACTCATACTCCAACTGATCGCTGAGAAGTCACATCAGTATCATACATAGGTCATTAAGAGAGCCGGATTCTCATGACCTTCACCTTCCTCAGTCAGTAAGAGGATCACTTGTAGGACATCTCGTGTCTCTACTACTATAGCTCACCAGGGTAAACTGGTCCTTCGCTATTCTAGAGTCACAGTGGCGTTCTGTACTCTCTTCATCATCAGGAGGTTTCATATTTACCTACCACTGATACGGATATCTGTGCTTTCTTCGTCATCAGGAGGTTTCATATTTACCTACCACTGATACAGTATGAAACTATAGTGAAGGATGGATGGATTACACATCTACATCACTTTCCTACACTAGGATGTAAGGTTCTACACATCCATGTACCCCACATACTCAAAAGTATGTGCTCCAGGAGTTCCCTGAGGAAAACCTGTTTCACCATCACTTAATTTCTGACAATGATGGATCTATGATCAGGGCTCTACATTATACTTGATTAGTTAGGTACATTCAGTATTCTTTAACAGCATACATTGTTCTTCAAACAATAACATTAGCATAGCAGCTATAAAAGAAGAATACTAAATGTAACAGGCCTAACTTATATCAATCATCATTTCTCATTATCCTCATCACAAGTCATCTCTAAGGCATGACCTTGATGGTTTTCATGGCTCTCATAGCCCATTTTCAGCATAGGATGCCACTGGCAAGGCATCAGATTACTTTACTTATTCATAAGGCTAACAACATGCCTTTAATGAATATAACATCAACATCCATACCTGGATATGATTACCTTCATATCAGAACCTGCATGGTTAATACATCTGATAAAGGTAATGCAACAATAAGGAATGTACTTCCCACTCTTGTCATAAGATTTAAATCTTTAATTTAAATCAAATAGAGTTTATTGCTCAAAAACATGCCATTACCCTTAAATTAGGGTTTACTATTCACATTACATGTCATCACCCTTGAATTAGGGTTTACTATTCACATCAAGGTGAATTAAACTCATAACATCATCATGTATGAGTAACATCTTCATTTATACTCTTGGATTAGTTAAAGGTTCACCATTTATCATAATTAGGGTTTCTATGATCTCACACAGGTGGATCATACCCTAATTATGCTCATTTCTGTGTATTGGGGATGCTTCAATTGAGTTTCCATTTAAAAAGGGTACTTTCTCTCTCTAGAAGTACTTTCTCTCTCTAGAAGTACTTTCTCACTCATCATAAGGTTAGGTGATGTCAACATCACTCTAAAACAGATTGGATTGGGGCATCACAGGCTAACATAGCCAAAAACATCATCATTATGTGATTAGAGTTACTTTCTCTCTCTAGGGTACTTTCTCTCTCTAGAAGTACTTTCTCTTTCATCATACTAATGGTTGATGGTAACATTAGACTAGATCAAGTTGGATAGAGTCATTATGACTAAAAACATCATTCTCATGTAATTAGGGTTTGAATTGAGCAAGGTATAACTCAATTGACCCTTCAGGGGTATATTGGTAATTCATCCCATTGATCATTATCATGGTCAAAACCCTTAGTCAAATAACCCCTTACTTATCTTCGATTATCATTAGGGTTTGATTTGAGCAACATTGAACCATTTACATCATCAAATGATTGAATGTGGTCAACCTTGAATCACATTGATTAATTTCAATCATTAATCATTAATTGAATTGAGATTGGTTGAAAGTGTTGACCGTTTGCCCACTTTGACTTCCAAGACCGAGAGCCTCCTGCTAGCTCCAAGACCGTGAGCCTCTTTAAGGGTTCAAGACCGCGAAGCCTCCCATTGGTTCAAGTTAATGTTTAGACCGCGAAGACCAATTTGAGTTCAGACCGCGAGGGTCATGAAGACCGTTTGCCCTTCTTTGACCTCAGGACCGCGAGGCCCTTCGTGGTCTTGAGACCGCGAGCCTCCTCTCGGTCTTGAGACCGTGAGCCCCCTCACGGTCCTGAGACCGCGAGCCCTCTCACGGTATTGAGACCGCGAGCCCTCTCACGGTCTTGAGACCGCGAGGCTCTCATGGTCTCAGCCGCTTGGTCCTTCAACAAGGCTCAAAGATGCAACCGATAATGTCAACCCATATTGAAGTCCTCAAATGGTCAAAGCTATGTTGACCGCTTATGGATTTAGTCAACTAAGATTATGCTTGATCACTTGGTCATTCAATTGACCCATAATGGTTAACCAATTATGGTTGAAATCGATTCAATTAGGGTCTATCAATGTTCACCCATCAACACTCAACAATGTGACTCAACACAAGGTTGAACCTTTCAATTGAGCTCCAATTGGGCCCAAACTTGGCCCAAATGGTCTTTAGGTCATGTGGGTGGACCCCACATGGTCTTAAGACCGTTTTCCCAAGATTTCATCAAAGTCTAAGGTGATTTGATAGCGGTTGAACCATGATTGAACCACAAAACAGAATTTTGATTAAATTGATAACTTATTTGCAATTGGGTCCTCAATCGGTCAAATTACTCAACCCTAGACCTTCAAACGGTCTTGGGTGATTGTCCTCTCGGTCTTGAGACCGTTTGGATGAGTTCCAAACGGTCTTGAGACCGTTTGCCCATCCAATTTTTGGATTCTAGTGCAAATTCATCAAGGTCTGACCCATTGAGTTGATGATCATGTCAATATTTAATTGCAATGTAATTTGATGTAATTGTACCTTCAATTGGTCAACAAATCTTGACCCCAGACCTCCAAACGGTCTTGGTTGATTGCCCTCGCGGTCTTGAGACCGTTTGGTGACCCCCAAACGGTCTTGAGACCGTTTAGGTCAATCAACACTAAAAACCCTAATTAGGTCACCATAATTTCAGTACTGATTTTATCTAGGGTTAGCCCTAGTATTCACCCTTCAACTCTTAGCCCGTTTGGAATTAGACCATCAAACTTGGTGAGTTGTTAATTAACATAGTTTTGAACAATAATCTCATACGGTCAACGCTTAGTCAACGACCTTACACGGTCTTGAGACCGTTTGCCCAAAAAGGCAATTTCAGACCGTTTGAAAATCAGCAATTAATTCATTTAAAGTTGTGACTTAAAAAGGTCATATCTCCCGATTCCTTTGGAGTTAGTATCCCATATTTTGAGGGTAATTAGCCTATATAATTAGGAACAGATTTCTTATACGGTCCACGCTCGGTCAACGGGGCCAAACGGTCTTGAGACCGTTTGCCCTGTCGCGGTCTCGAGACCGTTTGCTCACCTCGCGGTCTTGAGTCCGAGAGAACAAACTGTTAGGACCGTTTAAGGAAAAGAAAAGCGGTGGGTTTTTCTTGGAAATCACGCCTTCATCTTCTAGCTCAATAACAGTACAGATATCCCACGGATTGGCTTGCAAAATAGCAGGGAAAAGTAGGGAAACACTAAGAGCTATCATCAAAACGCATATAAAGATGCACATAGTAAAGCATGGGTTTAGAGTTATAAAACCCGCCTAAAGCTTGCTTCTTGAGCTCCAAGATTTCAAGCTCCAAGCTCTAATGGCGTCCTTGAGTTCCCACAGGTTGGCCAAGGTGAAAACTCCAAGGAAGGATGAAGAGAGATGGCTAGAAAGATAGGGTTTCGAGAATTAGCCATGAAGCTAACCTTGAATTCGAATTCTAACCATGGAATTAGGCAAGAAGAGGGGTTTAAACCTACCTTGCACCCCTTGGTCGTCCTCCTTAGCTCCAAGGCAGTCCTTGGTCGTCTTTGGTGAAATGAAACAGTAAGGGAACGAAGGGTAAGTTCCCTTGCAACTAAGGGAAGGAGAGCTTATATACATGGGGTAGGATCTTCAACATTAGTTCATAAGTTTCCCTTAATTCCAACTAAGTCATTCCTTTATTACTTTCTCGTCCCTTCCTCTTTATTCTAAGGACAAACCTTATCTTAAGTTATAGAAAAGAAGGCAAGGAAGAACAATCTAATAATAAAGTTCATACTTAAAGGGGTATTGCACATATACCCTGATTATTCAATCACAAAGCCTGTTTCTTACTTGATAACTCAATTGAGGTGAATTCCTCATCATTTATTCTCTAAATGATGGTAAGAGTCTAAAAAGATACTTTAGATGACATTCTTTACAAATTGCATCCCATTATTTGGGTAAATTGTATTTTACCCCAAATTAGGGTTTCAAGCCCTGGGATTGCTTCCACGGCTGCACCTTGGTGCTCTAGCTTGGGAAATCCCTCAAACTTTGCCAAAGAGATTCTAATGATGTCTCAACATCAGAGGAACATCTCAACATGTGAAAAATTGCAAACTAACCCTTTTTAACTGGGTAAATTGCACATAGGTCCCTGTATATCAAAACAATGCTACAACTTTAAATAAAAAGGAGCAAATACTGAAATATACGTTTCTGAGAAACTTAATTACATGCCCAGAGTTAATCACAAAGATTTAATTACATATTTAGGAAAAACACCTAGGGTTAACTCATAACCTAGGTCAGGGATGTTACAAATTATCCACCCCTTACAAGGATTTCGTCCCCGAAATCGATAAAACATACTAAGAGAAAAGGGCAGGATACTTCCTTCTCATCTCATCCTCTAACTCCCAAGTGGCTTCTTCAATACCACGATGGTTCCAGAGGACTTTCACAAGACTTATATCTTTCTTCTTTAACTTTTTAATTCGTTTATCAAGGATTGACACTGGTCCCTCCTCATAGGATATGTCATCATTCAATTCTACTTCCATAGGTTGTAGAACTGACTCGGTGTCTGGGTGACATTTCTTCAACATAGAAATGTGAAACACAGGATGTAACCTCTGTAATTCTGGGGGAAGCTCTAGTTTATATGCTACCCTTCCAATCCGTTCAATGATTGGATAAGGCCCCATATATCTAGGAGCTAACTTCCCTTTCCTTTCAAAACGAAGGACCCCTTTCCAAGGTGAGACCTTAAGATACACTTTGTCTCCAACCTGGAACTCTAAGGGTCTACGACGTTTGTTAGCATAAGATTTCTGCCTATCCTGAGCAGTCTTACTCTTATGTTGTATAACTTTAATCTTTTCTGTGGTTTGCTGCACTAGGTCAGGACCTAACAACTGGTGCTCACCAGTCTCAAACCAACACAAGGGTGATCTACAACATCTACCATATAAGGCTTCATAAGGTGCCATATCAATATTATGCTGATAGCTATTGTTATAGGCAAACTCTATCAAGCTTAGGTGTAGATCCCAACTTCCGGTGAACTGGAGAACACATGCTCGCAACAGGTCTTCTAAGGTTTGTATGGTCCTTTCCGACTGTCCATCAGTCTGTGGATGAAAGGCCGTACTAAACTTTAGCTTAGTGCCTAAGGCACTGTGCAACTGTTCCCAAAAACGACTTGTAAACTGAGGACCTCTGTCTGAAACTATTGTGACAGGAACTCCGTGCAAACGCACTATCTCTTGAACATACAACTCTGATAACCTTTCAGCAGAATAGGTTGTTTTGACAGGTAAGAAATGTGTTGTCTTAGTCAACCTATCAACAACTACCCAAATGGAATCATGTCCTTTGCTTGTCCTGGGTAGGCCAACAACAAAGTCCATGGTCACATGGTCCCATTTCCACTGTGATATGGGTAAAGGTTGCATTGTTCCTGCAGGCTTCTGGTGTTCAGCTTTAACTTGCTGACACACAGGACACCTCAGAACAAACTCTGCAACGTCCTTCTTCATCCCAGGCCACCAATACAGATCCTTCAAATTCCGATACATCTTGGTGCTCCCTGGATGCATAGCATACATGGAAGAATGGGCTTCTTCCAGGACTAACTTCCTTAAGTTGTCCACATCCGGCACTATCATTCTTCCATTATAACAAGCTACTTGATCTTTTGAGTCATGAAACCCATCTTGCTTCTCATTTCCATACTCAGATCTTATATGTTGAACTGCAGCATCACCTAGCTGTGCTTCTTTAATCTTCTCTCTTAGGGTAGGTTTAATATGCATCTCAGCTAACAAACCGGCTAGCAATGACACCTTCAACTGTACATTGTCTTGCCTTAAAGAGATAAGCATATCTCTTCTAGAGCATACTAAAGAGTTTAGTTGTGCTCTAATCATGGTTGATGTTGCTGATTTCCTACTCAAGGCATCTGCAACAACATTGGCCTTGCCTGGATGGTAATCAATTGTACAGTCATAGTCCTTGATTAACTCCATCCAGCGACGTTGCCTCATGTTGAGCTCATGCTGAGAAAAGATATACTTAAGGTTTTTGTGGTCTGTGAAAATCTGGAATGTCTCTCCGTAGAGATAATGTCTCCAGATCTTCAAAGCATGAACCACAGCTGCTAACTCCAGATCGTGTGTTGGATAATTCTCCTCGTGTTTCTTAAGCTGTCGGGAAGCAAAAGAAATCACTTGTTTATCCTGCATCAACACACATCCTAGTCCATTTTTGGAAGCATCACAGAAAACTACATATCCTTTTCCTTGTTCAGGTAGCACTAACACAGGTGCACTTGTCAACTTCTCCTGCAGTAACTGGAAAGATTGTTGACACTTATCACTCCAAGAAAAAGGAACATCTTTCCGGGTTAACTTGGTCAAAGGTAAAGCTATAGAACTAAAGTTCTTAATGAACCTTCGATAATAGCCAGCTAACCCCAAGAAACTTCGAATCTCCGTCGGTGTCTTCGGTTGTTCCCATTGTAGAACAGATTCTACCTTTGTAGGGTCAACACGAATTCCCGATGCGGATATCACATGTCCAAGAAAAGATACCGCCGGCAGCCAGAACTCACACTTGCTAAACTTAGCATACAGCTTATGTTCTCTTAGCAAGGTCAAAGCTTGGCGAAGATGCTGCTCATACTGCTGAGCATCCTTACTATAGATCAGAATGTCATCTATGAAGACGACAACACACTGATCAAGGAAAGGTCGAAAAACTCTATTCATGAGTTCCATAAATGCAGCTGGTGCATTGGTTAGTCCAAACGACATAACCGTGAACTCATAGTGACCATATCTTGTCCTAAAAGCAGACTTGGATATGCCACTATCCTTAATACAGAGTTGGTGATATCCAGACCTCAAGTCTATCTTTGAAAAGACAGATGCACCACGCAACTGGTCAAAGAGATCATCAATCCTCGGCAGAGGATACTTATTCTTTATTGTCACTTTATTGAGTTGTCTGAAGTCGATGCATAACCGCATTGAACCATCTTTCTTTTTAACAAACAAGACCGGAGCACCCCAAGGTGAAGTACTCGGTCGGATAAAACCTCTCTCAAGTAACTCTTGAAGCTGTTTCTTGAGTTCTGCCATCTCGGCAGGCGCCATCCTATACGGGGTTTGAGCTATGGGTTTCGTATCTGGGATCAGATTGATTTCAAAATCAATCTCCCGAGGTGGTGGTATACCAGGAAGTTCTTCAGGAAACACATCCTCGAATTCCCTGACTATGGGAACTTCAGCAGGATTGGTCCTTTCCTTGGTAACATCTACCACATGGGCTAAGAATGCATAACATCCTTGCCTCAACAGCTTATCAGCAACCATAGCTGATACAAGACAGGTGGGTAGAATCTTTCTTTCTCCTTGAAAGATCCATGTGGTGCTTTCATCAGCAAACACAACCAACTTGGTCTCACAATCCAAGACAACTCTATACCTTTCTAAGGTATCCATCCCGAGGATTATATCAAATCCCTGCATATCAAGTGGTATAAGATCCACTTGAATGCGATGGTCAGAAAAGAAAAGGATGCAGGGAGAACATACCTCCTGCAAAACGGCAGACCCACTCAACGGAGTCTCTAACAACAAACTATCTGTTCTATGACTAACAGTCACATTACAGTTACGAATCACTTCATGAGGGATGAAAGAGTGCGTAGCACCCGGATCAATCAGAACGGATACAACACAGGATATAGACATATCAGAATATAAAAGTTTCATCTGACCTGCCACTACCCGTGGATTGACCACTGCCTCAGGTGGGTTCATAGCATAGAACCTCGCAGTCGCCTGGTGTTGAGGTGGTGCTGATGATCCAGCTTGAGACGCTTGTCCACGTCCTCGAGCTGCTCCTTGATGTTGTCTATTCTGAGATCCCTGTTGATTCTGTCTCGGGGGTTGTTGTGTCACACTGACAGGCCTAGAATGGCAATCCTTCATCAAGTGTCCCACCTTACCACAGTTGTAGCAACTCTTCTCCTGTTGCTGTGGTCTGGGTGGTCCAGTAACTGACACTGATGCAGAACTGTGCATCCCTTGAAGCGGTTGACTCCGCCCTCTACCTCTGCTTGGTGTCCATTGAGTTTGAAAACTTGATCTGGGTGGTGGAGGGTTAGGTGCAGAGAATCTAGGTTTCTTGGAATCCCTAGATGAAGAACCCTGGAACTGTGGATATCTTTTATGGGTTTGTCTTTTCTCAACCACAGATCTCTCTATCCTTCGGACTGACTCAACGAAGGTAGAGAATCTCTCTCTGTTTTCTAAGGCAGACACAGGGGTTGACATATCAGAATTCAAACCCTTCTCGAATCTTCTGATTCTTTCCTCATTCGTAGCAGCCATGTGCGGACAGAACCGCAACAACTCCATAAACTTAGCTTCATACTCACTAATGTTCATCATACCCTGCCTTAGTTTCTCAAACTGAGAGATCTTCTCATCTAGGAAGGTCTTTGGAAAATATCTATTGATAAATTCCCGACAAAACTCTTTCCATGAGAACTCTACTCCAGGTCTCTTCTGCTCTTCCATGTTCCACCAGTGACCAGCACTGCCTTTGATAAGATAGACATCATGTCTAACCTTCTCAGCTTCCGGAATCATAAGAATCCTGAAAGCCTTCTCCAACTCTGTCAACCATAAGTCATCATCTGCAGGGTCGGCAGTTCCGAAGTACTCGGTAGCTCCGACACGACGAAGTCGTTCGAACGTCTTACCGATACCTTGTGCTTCAGGCTGGACAGGTGCCCTAGGTGCAGGAATGGGCATCCTATCAGTTATATGTGTCATGGCAGTCATAAACGGCCCGAACATCGTCTGTACAGCTGGATCACTCATGTCAGCTGGATCGAACTGGGGTGGCTCTCTTGGCGACTCAGGTGCAGGTTGTTCTACTCTCGGAACTCTTGCACCGCCTCGAGGTGTACTAGCACTACTCTCTGCCACGTGCTCATCACGATGTTCCGACATTCTTATGTATCTTCTTCTCCTGAGGAGCAGAAGATTCTATTAGATGAGGAAGGAGTACTAAAGGTAGACTCGACATACTAAGTCCTATGCCTCTGTAGACTCGACTGAACCTGGAGCTCTGATACCACTACTTGTGGGCTCTGATCTCCAAACCATGACATAAACACGATTAAAACTTAGCGGAAGCGAATCGGTAATCAGCGGAAGACAAAAATCACGGGAAATTAAAACTTTTCGAGACAAGAGCTTGGATCCATAAAAGCTTCTTTAATAAAGAGAGGTAACTATTTACATCTCAGGATAATTACTTCTTGAGTAATTATATACATCAAGATACAAAATCTCAAGATCACATAACACAAGACTCCAAGACCTGAGAGTACAGAGGACACATAGGACTGACTCTAACTACACCACATGGCAGGACAAATCTCCACCTGAGATTACTGCTGCCCCTGGTGTTGCTGCTGAGACTGGTCACCTGTAGGCTGGTTCCTTCGTCTCCGACGTCCACCTAAAAAGTTGAAGCCTACGGGATGAGACAATTATACATAATTGTCCCAGCGAGAGTTATAACTCTTCGCCAGAAGCTTTATTATAACATCAAAGATTATTTTAAACAGTAAAGCCTTCAAAGCATTCTATAACAGTTACAGGTATAACAAGATCTCTACAATTTAGGAGATATGGAGAATATCAACATTATTGCAATGTAACATCAATCAACTAACTTGGAGTCATCTCTAACAAGTTATACTAGATGGTTGATTATGTTTTACAAACAACATTATGCCCTGTGGAGATGAGGCTTACCACTCATACTCCAACTGATCGCTGAGAAGTCACATCAGTATCATACATAGGTCATTAAGAGAGCCGGATTCTCATGACCTTCACCTTCCTCAGTCAGTAAGAGGATCACTTGTAGGAAATCTCGTGTCTCTACTACTATAGCTCACCAGGGTAAACCGGTCCTTCGCTATTCTAGAGTCACAGTGGCGTTCTGTACTCTCTTCGTCATCAGGAGGTTTCATATTTACCTACCACTGATACGGATATCTGTGCTTTCTTCGTCATCAGGAGGTTTCATATTTACCTACCACTGATACGGTATGAAACTATAGTGAAGGATGGATGGATTACACATCTACATCACTTTACTACACTAGGATGTAAGGTTCTACACATCCATGTACCCCACATACTCAAAAGTATGTGCTCCAGGAGTTCCCTGAGGAAAACCTGTTTCACCATCACTTAATTTCGGACAATGATGGATCTATGATCAGGGCTCTACATTATACTTGATTAGTTAGGTACATTCAGTATTCTTTAACAGCATACATTGTTCTTCAAACAATAACAGTAGCATAGCAGCTATAAAAGAAGAATACTAAATGTAACAGGCCTAACTTATATCAATCATCATTTCTCATTATCCTCATCACAAGTCATCTCTAAGGCATGACCTTGATGGTTTTCATGGCTCTCATAGCCCATTTTCAGCATAGGATGCCACTGGCAAGGCATCCGATTACTTTACTTATTCATAAGGCTAACAACATGCCTTTAATGAATATAACATCAACATCCATACCTGGATATGATTACCTTCATATCAGAACCTGCATGGTTAATACATCTGATAAAGGTAATGCAACAATAAGGAATGTACTTCCCACTCTTGTCATAAGATTTAAATCTTTAATTTAAATCAAATAGAGTTTATTGCTCAAAAGCATGCCATTACCCTTGAATTAGGGTTTACTATTCACATTACATGTCATCACCCTTGAATTAGGGTTTACTATTCACATCAAGGTGAATTAAACTCATAACATCATCATGTATGAGTAACATCTTCATTTATACTCTTGGATTAGTTAAAGGTTCACCATTTATCATAATTAGGGTTTCTATGATCTCACACAGGTGGATCATACCCTAATTATGCTCATTTCTGTGTATTGGGGATGCTTCAATTGAGTTTCCATTTAAAAAGGGTACTTTCTCTCTCTAGAAGTACTTTCTCTCTCTAGAAGTACTTTCTCACTCATCATAAGGTTAGGTGATGTCAACATCACTCTAAAACAGATTGGATTGGGGCATCACAGGCTAACATAGCCAAAAACATCATCATTATGTGATTAGAGTTACTTTCTCTCTCTAGGGTACTTTCTCTCTCTAGAAGTACTTTCTCTTTCATCATACTAATGGTTGATGGTAACATTAGACTAGATCAAGTTGGATAGAGTCATTATGACTAAAAACATCATTCTCATGTAATTAGGGTTTGAATTGAGCAAGGTATAACTCAATTGACCCTTCAGGGGTATATTGGTAATTCATCCCATTGATCATTATCATGGTCAAAACCCTTAGTCAAATAACCCCTTACTTATCTTCGATTATCATTAGGGTTTGATTTGAGCAACATTGAACCATTTACATCATCAAATGATTGAATGTGGTCAACCTTGAATCACATTGATTAATTTCAATCATTAATCATTAATTGAATTGAGATCGGTTGAAAGTGTTGACCGTTTGCCCACTTTGACTTCCAAGACCGAGAGCCTCCTTCTATCTCCAAGACCGCGAGCCTCTTTAAGGGTTCAAGACCGCGAAGCCTCCCATTGGTTCAAGTTAATGTTGAGACCGCGAAGACCAATTTGAGTTGAGACCGCGAGGGTCATGAAGACCGTTTGCCCTTCTTTGACCTCAGGACCGCGAGGCCCTTCGCGGTCTTGAGACCGCGAGCCTCCTCTTAGTCTTGAGACCGTGAGCCCCCTCACGGTCCTGAGACCGCGAGCCCTCTCACGGTCTTGAGACCGTGAGCCCTCTCACGGTCTTGAGACCGCGAGGCTCTCATGGTCTCAGCCGCTTGGTCCTTCAACAAGGCTCAAAGATGCAACCGATAATGTCAACCCATATTGAAGTCCTCAAATGGTCAAAGCTATGTTGACCGCTTATGGATTTAGTCAACTAAGATTATGCTTGATCACTTGGTCATTCAATTGACCCATAATGGTTAACCAATTATGGTTGAAATCGATTCAATTAGGGTCTATCAATGTTCACCCATCAACACTCAACAATGTGACTCAACACAAGGTTGAACCTTTCAATTGAGCTCCAATTGGGCCCAAACTTGGCCCAAATGGTCTTGAGGTCATGTGGGTGGACCCCACATGGTCTTAAGACCGTTTGCCCAAGATTTCATCAAAGTCTAAGGTGATTTGATAGGGGTTGAACCATGATTGAACCACAAAACAGAATTTTGATTAAATTGATAACTTATTTGCAATTGGGTCCTCAATCGGTCAAATTACTCAACCCTAGACCTTCAAACGGTCTTGGGTGATTGTCCTCTCGGTCTTGAGACCGTTTGGATGAGTTCCAAACGGTCTTGAGACCGTTTGCCCATCCAATTTTTGGATTCTAGTGCAAATTCATCAAGGTCTGACCCATTGAGTTGATGATCATGTCAATATTTAATTGCAATGTAATTTGATGTAATTGTACCTTCAATTGGTCAACAAATCTTGACCCCAGACCTCCAAACGGTCTTGGTTGATTGCCCTCGCGGTCTTGAGACCGTTTGGTGACCCCCAAACGGTCTTGAGACCGTTTAGGTCAATCAACCCTAAACACCCTAATTAGGTCACCATAATTTCAGTACTGATTTTATCTAGGGTTAGCCCTAGTATTCACCCTTCAACTCTTAGCCCGTTTGGAATTAGACCATCAAACTTGGTGAGTTGTTAATTAACATAATTTTGAACAGTAATCTCATACGGTCAACGCTTAGTCAACGACCTTACACGGTCTTGAGACCGTTTGCCCAAAAAGGCAATTTCAGACCGTTTGAAAATCAGCAATTAATTCATTTAAAGTTGTGACTTAAAAAGGTCATATCTCCCGATTCCTTTGGAGTTAGTATCCCAAATTTTGAGGGTAATTAGCCTATATAATTAGGAACAGATTTATTATACGGTCCACGCTCGTTCAACGGGGTCAAACGGTCTTGAGACCGTTTGCCCTGTCGCGGTCTCGAGACCATTTGCTCACCTCGCGGTCTTGAGTCCGAGAGAGCAAACTGTTAGGACCGTTTAAGGAAAAGAAAAGCGGTGGGTTTTTCTTGGAAATCACGCCTTCATCTTCTAGCTCAATAACAGTACAGATATCCCACGGATTGGCTTGCAAAATAGCAGGGAAAAGTAGGGAAACACTAAGAGCTATCATCAAAACGCATATAAAGATGCACATAGTAAAGCATGGGTTTAGAGTTATAAAACCCACCTAAAGCTTGCTTCTTGAGCTCCAAGATTTCAAGCTCCAAGCTCTAATGGCTTCCTTGAGTTCCCACAGGTTGGCCAAGGTGAAAACTCCAAGGAAGGATGAAGAGAGATGGCTAGAAAGATAGGGTTTCGAGAATTAGCCATGAAGCTAACCTTGAATTCGAATTCTAACCATGGAATTAGGCAAGAAGAGGGGTTTAAACCTACCTTGCACCCCTTGGTCGTCCTCCTTAGCTCCAAGGAAGTCCTTGGTCGTCTTTGGTGAAATGAAACAGTAAGGGAACGAAGGGTAAGTTCCCTTGCAACTAAGGGAAGGAGAGCTTATATACATGGGGTAGGATCTTCAACATTAGTTCATAAGTTTCCCTTAATTCCAACTAAGTCCTTCCTTTATTACTTGCTCGTCCCTTCCTCTTTATTCTAAGGACAAACCTTATCTTAAGTTATAAAAAAGAAGGCAAGGAAGAACAATCTAATAATAAAGTTCATACTTAAAGGGGTATTGCACATATACCCTGATTATTCAATCACAAAGCCTGTTTCTTACTTGATAACTCAATTGAGGTGAATTCCTCATCATTTATTCTCTAAATGATGGTAAGAGTCTAAAAAGATACTTTAGATGACATTCTTTACAAATTGCATCCCATTATTTGGGTAAATTGCATTTTACCCCAAATTAGGGTTTCAAGCCCTGGGATTGCTTCCACAGCTGCACCTTGGTGCTCTAGCTTGGGAAATCCCTCAAACTTTGCCAAAGAGATTCTCATGATGTCTCAAAATCAGAGGAACATCTCAACATGTGAAAAATTGCAAACTAACCCTTTTTAACTGGGTAAATTGCACATAGGTCCCTGTATATCAAAACAATGCTACAACTTTAAATAAAAAGGAGCAAATACTGAAATATACGTTTCTGAGAAACTTAATTACATGCCCAGAGTTAATCACAAAGATTTAATTACATATTTAGGCAAAACACCTAGGGTTAACTCATAACCCAGGTCAGGGATGTTACATGTACTTAAATTGTGATACTCATATTCACTTTAAAGATTGTAGAAATAAAAGCATCCAAATAGTTTATTTCCATTGCAATTAATAAATCATCGGGAAAATGTCGGGAAACTAAAGTGTGTACTCATAATTAACCACATACCTGATTAGGAGATTTCACAAGAAACAATCATAGTCCAATCAATCAAGCATCCAATCCAAGCAAGCAAGTCAACCACACAAAGCATTGAATCCTGAAAAGCATGCACAACCTTTTTACTACACACTCATTACGAACTTATTTTTTTGACTTGAATTTAATTTCTAGGGTTTCTAATCTGAATTAGGGTTTCATTAGGGTTCCTTTAGATCTATTTACAACTTTCCTCTTTTATGTCTACAAAAACCTAAAATAGATGTTCTAGGTTCAAAACCCTAACTATTCATTTATTCACATTAAAACCTTCTTATCACTCACTAGACTTAGGATTAACCTAATATCACTTTTATACAAAGAATCTCTAAATATAATTCATTAAAAGCCATTAACACTTAGATTAGGGTTTATAAGCTCATAAATACATATTAAACATATAAAACCCTAGATTAGGCTATTTAATCATATGGATCCTCTATTTAGACATCAAAATGTCGTTTTCTTTTAACTTCAGCTTAATATGCTCATAGATCATCCATAGCACTTTACTACATCTCTCTAATATGAAAATTAGTTTTCTTGTTCATAAATGCATCAAAGGTGACAAATTTAAGTACTTTTCGAATTACAAGAAAAATTAGGCTTCAATTGTATTTTTACTGAGTTACTTGTATTCTCTTAATCAATTTTCATATAGAGTTTGCTTTCATCGGAGGTTCCTAGCAACATCTATGATTTTTGCAAGATTAATCCTTAATCAGCCAATCATATGGGGCCACATCATTATAGGCGAGATATTACCTTTTTTTCTTCTTTTCTTCTACTGAACTTCACAGATATCACCTTGGATCCAGATACTTGGTTGCCCGAGCCACTTGCCCTTTCCTTCTCACGCTTCTCACAGCCGCCCGCACGACGGGCTATGTTTCCACGAAGGAACATAGAATCCCATCGCTCTGTTCGGGCCAAGGGGAATCAGATAGGTCGGTGCCAAGAAGCTACCCTCGGACATACGGCCAATCTTGGCTCTCCACCATAATGCACCCTTGTCCTCTGGGGACTCCAGGAAAGACTGCGGCATAGTCTCTTTCCACAACTCCATGGAATAGGATAGAGAAGCAAAGAGGAAGAACTGCATCTCGTGAACGATCCTCAGACCTCTTGGAGAGGGTTGCTCGAGTACTACGACTCCTCAGAGCACTATCAGTCTTTAAAATGGGTGCTAGGTGCTTATATAGGTGCTGCCTAGAGACATGGTTGTTTCTAGCCAATAATGGAGTTCCAAACTGACTATGATTTGGGGAAAATCCCAAAATCACCCAAAACCAGGGAAAACCAGGGATGGTTGGCTTCGTTTTAATCTCCTAGAATCAAATGAGCAATCCCCAACTTCACACAGGGATTGTGCATCGAGAAAATTGATCGGGAAAACCCCCTTAGCTGTTCCTTTTTTTGGTTTCAAATAAAAAGTAGCCACCATTGGATCAATGATCCAACGACTGTTAGGCCTCGTATAAGAACACAAGTCAGAATAGAATTGTGGCATTTAATGTTATCCTTTATACTTTAGGAAACTTACAAAATTAATATCTCCCAAACTGATTATCCTTTTAATCCCAAATTTTATAAGAAAGTCCATAATGACTTAAACTACTTGTGTGCCAAGGTTGAGACTTAAATTTAAAAGTATGAGAGACTTTTATTCATATGCAAGTTATCTCTTAATATGGCATATTTTATTCAGATTTTCTCTCTCCTATTCTTTTATACTCTTTGTTTGGATTCCTTTTACCATTAGAAACCTTGTGGATTCGAAATCTCATCCATGATGAGTAAATCACACATCTTTCCACATATTTCTCATATTTACATCATTTCTCAAATTTCCTTCTTAATAATGCATAATTTTATTTCTTCTTTTTCTTTTAATCATATTGGACTCATTAACATTTTATGATCCATGAAATAACATCCACACAAGAAATATTGCAAAGGAAATCCATTCAATACACTTAAATCATACAATTCCCACAATTATACATTTATCGGGAAATTGCATTTTTAACCATATGAACCCAAAAATTGGGGCTATAACAACATGGCACAAGGAGATCTAGTAGGTCCCCATGTGCTCAAGGTTATTGGGTATGTGGAAGACCTTGCTAAACTAGGATTTCCCTTGGGCCAAGAGTTGTACGTGGTTGTGATTCTACAGTCACTGCCAGATTCATATAGCCAGTTTGTCATGAACTACAACATGAACAATTTTGACAAGTCATTGTCAGAATTGCTTGGTATGTTGAAGAATGTTAAACCGCAAATGAAGAAGGAAAAACTGAAATATGTCATGAGGATCAACAAAGGAAAAGGGAAGTCCAAGGGCAAAGGAAAATCTAAGAAGAGTTCAATAGATGACCAGAAATCTAGGTTTTTTGCATTCAAAGCAAAGGGAGGGGTGAACAAGGGAGGAAATTGTCACCACTGTCATCGGCCTGGACATTGGAAGAGAAATTGCCCTCTTTATCTAGAGGAACCGAAGAACAAGGAGGGAATATAGAACTCTACTTTAGGTCTTTATGTTATTGAGATAAATTTATCTATTATTTCATCATGGGTACTAGATACCAGATGTGGATCTCATATATGCTCAAATATATAGGATATGAAAAGAAGTAGGGCTTTATGAAAGGGTGAGGTTGAACTGTGTGTTGCAAATGGATCAAGAGTTGCTTCTACTACAGTTGGAACCTATAGTTTATCTCTACCAATAGGGCTTGTAATAGAGTTAAAGAACTATTATTTTGTACCCACCATTAATAGAAACATTATTTTTGTATTTGGTATGGATAAGGATGGATATGAATTTTATATAAAGAATGGTGAATGTTCTATTTCAAAAGATGAAATCTTTTATGGAAGTTCCCCAATGTCCTATGGTCTTTATTTATTAAATATTAAGAAAAATATTTATAACATAAATACCAAAAGATTAAAAGTTGATAACTCAAACAAAACATATATTTGGCATTGATGTCTTAGTCTCATCAATGAGAATCATATTTCTATACTCCATAAAGATGGTTATCTAGACTCTTTTGATTTTGAATCAATGGAGACATGTGACTCCTATTTGTTGGGAAAGATGCCAAAAACTCCCTTTAGTGGTAACAGTGAGAGAGCTAGTGATCTATTATGACTCATACATACTTATGTATAAAACCCTTTTAGAACAAATGCTAGAGGGGGGTATCGGTACTTCATTACCTTCACTGATGATTTCAATAGGTATGGTTATGTTTACTGGATGAAACATAAGTCAGAAACTCTTGAAAAGTTCAAGGATTTCATGAATGAAGTATAATACCAACTTGTCAAAAGTATTAATGCACTTTGTTCTGAGCAAGGTGGAGAACACTTAAGTCAAGAGTTTGAGGACCTTCTATGAGACTGTGGTATTGTATCATAATGTACTACACCTGGAAAACCACAACATAATGGTGTTCAGAAAGAAGGAATCACACATTGCTAGATATGGTGGGATCAATGATGAGTTTTTCTGAACTTCCTACATCCTTCAAGGGTTATGCTCTAGAAACTATAGCATTTACACTTAACCACGTACCATATCTAAATTGTTTCAGACGACGCCATATAAGATATTGATTGGGAAATGTCTCAAAATGTCTATTATGAGGATTTGGGGGTGTGAAACTTATGTGAAGCAAATGTTTCCTGAAAAGCTTGAACCTATATCAGAATAAATGTTACTTTTGTGTTTATCCCAAAGAAAACAAGGGGTACTACTTGTATAACCAAATTGACAACAAAGTGTTTGTTTCCAGAATTGCTGCATTCCTAGAAAAGGAATTCATTTCAAAAGGAATAAGTGGGAGGAAAGTAAAACTCAAAGATATTTGTGACCAACAAAAAAACATTGAACTTGTAGAGGTACAAGAGTAACATAGTGAGTCACAAATCATTTTGGAATCTCAAATTCCTCATGTAACATAAGAACCTCACAGATCTGATTATCTTGTGACTCAAGAAGGCAATGAATTGGTCATTGATGGTGAGCCAATTGCCTACCTAGAAATTGTTAAGGGACTAGAATTAAAAAAACGGCTAGAAGCCATGGGATTTGAAACGGAATTCATGTTTACCAACAAGGTATAGACCTTGGTGGATCCACCTAAAGGGGTAAAACCAATATGGTGCAAGTGGGTCTTCAAGAAGAAGGCTTACATGGATGGTAATGTACAAAGTTACAAAGGTTGATTGTTTGCAAAGGGTTTCAAACAAGTTCAAGGTGTTGACTATGATGAACCCATTTCTCCAATTGCCATGGTTAAGTCCATCAGGATCATGCTTGCCATAGTGGCTTATCATGATTATGAGATTTGGCAGATGGATGTTAAAACTACATTCCTTAAAGGGAATCTTCTAGAGGATATGTAAGTGTCACAACTCGAGGGTTTTATAAATCCTAAGAATGCAAATAAAGTCTATAAGCTACAAAGGTCAATCTATGGATTGAAGAAAGCATCTCAGAACTTGAATCTCCATTTTGATGAAACAAGCAAAGAGTTTGGTTTTAGTCAAAATGAAGATGAACCATGTGTTTACAAGAAGGTTGGTGGGAGCATGATTGTATTCCTCATAGTGTATGTGGATGACATACTATTAATGGGGAATGACATCCCTGCTTCATAGATGGTAAAGACCTGGCTAGCAAATAAATTCTTTATGAAGGACTTCGATGAAGCATCCTATATTTTAGGAATCAAGATCTATAGGGATAGATCTAGAAGGCTTCTTGTTCTAAGTCAAAGCACATACAATGACAAAGTGTTGAAGATGTTCAGCATGGTAAACTCAAAGTGAGGCAACCTACCCATGTATCATGGCATTACTATCTTTACAGCTCAATGTCCCAAATCTTGGGAAGAAAGGGAATGCATGAATCAAACTCCATATGCATATGCAATTGTATCTATCATGTATAAAATATTATGTACATGTCTCAATGTCTCATATGCCTTTTGCATGACAAGTAGATATCAGTCAGTTCTTGATGATGCTCACTGGACTACCATGAAGAACATCCTTAAGTGCTTTAGAATAACTAAGGATCAGTTCATTGTCTACAACGGTGAGGAAGGAGTTGGTGGTAAAAGATTACACTGATGCGAGCTTTAAAAACTGACAAAGATGATTATAAATTGCAATCATTATTATTTTTGTTTTGCCCCAACAATGGTGCTACAAGCTAGAAGAATTCCAAGTAAGAGAATGTTGCAGATTCCAAAAGAGGTCGAGTATAATGTTGGATCTAATGCAGCAAAGGAAGCAGTATGGATCAAGAAGTTCATTTCTAAACTTAAGGTGGTTCCTAGCATCAATAGTGCAATTGAGATATATTGTGAAAAAATGGACCTATCAGACAAGCTAAGGAACTCAAGGAACCAATATCGCATTAACGTTCCAAGCACATACAAAGGAGGTTCCATCTCATATGAGAGATCATAGATTGAGGAGGTGTGAAGATTTGTAGAGTGCCAACCAAAAGCAATATTGTTGACCCCTTGACAAAAGCACTTTCACAACAAAATCATGATGGTCATGTTAGATCACTTGGGATTAAGTTCATGGGTGATTGTCTCTAAGTGTAAGTGGGAGTTTGTTGGTATGTATGCCTAAATATACAATCATATGATGATTGTAATGGCATAACTTGTAAACTATTTGATGAATAATAGAGTCAATCTTCCAATTTATTCTATGTTATTCAATTATGAGATAAGTATGTTACATAATAAATGTCTAAAGAATGATATTACTCAATGACGTATGTCTTTAGGTTGAGGACTTGAACAATGCGATCATGTAGATGTAAAGAGTATATACATCCTTGTTATATCCCCATTCGGTTGTTATTATGGAAGGCTAAATAGACAACAATAACACTTAAGACTAGAATGTGTGTTGGTTGATGACATAATCCCATTAGTCATGCTATATGAAATCAAACCAATCACATAGATACTTGTTAGAGAACAGTGTGTCGTACAAACCCACCTTGAGATTGATGCATAGAAACCACTGAATGGTAGTCAGAATCATCTCTCAAAAGTGATAGTGGTGATTCTGTTTCTTAGACTTGACATCACTACCCTCATCACGTGTTGTTTGATGTACTTTGTCATTATCAAATGTGAACTTGAATAAGGGTTTCCATAAAGGTGAAGTACAATTGCATTATAGCAAATGGGGATTGACTGTGAGTGATGTAGATGGAATTTGTCCCTCCTACAGGAGTTTGATATCCTAGACACTTGATAAGCGAGACTGAGAAAAGCATGGCCGTGTGCATGTGAATCAATATATGATTTTGAGTTCACATTTATCTCAAACAGTCTACTCTAGTTAAAGGAATGTGGTTCGAATGTTAAAGAGGATGATGATTCCATGCCTCAAGTTCAATCTAGATATCTGGGGCAAAGGAAATATACAATCATTGCAATACCAGTCACAGATTGTAGGTTGAAGTTGTTCTCCAACTTTCAAAATTACTTGGGTAGAATTGATGTCTTACCAGATACCAATCTTTTCTTATGATGTCATAAATTAATTATGGATATTCACTACTAACATAATTTGGGACCTATAGGGTCACACACATAGGAATGCACTTAGAATAGGAGTTTAGTCATGAAATATGTTTAACATTGATTACTAAAGTTCTAGGTATTCAATTTAAACAACATTAGCAATCTACATTCTGAAATGATCGGTTCAAAAAGTGAACTAATCGACTCAAATGCATGAATTGATCGAATCAAGTTATGAACCAGCTGTTTAGTAATTCAATGAGATTGGATCAAGGATTGATGTTGATGTCATGTTGTGAATTAGTCATATATTAATTGCCAAAACAATTGTGATTAGGTAACATAGTAAAATGACCATTTAAAGTGTTGAACTGATTGTCTCATGTTTGAACTGACCAGTTCACAGGTGAACCAACCTATTCAACATTCTTAGGTTCTAGAAAATTTATGAAATTATGTCTCTTTGACTCCCAGAAGATTGGAAACCCTGACCCTGAACCTCTTATAAATAGAGGGGTATTGGGTTTTCCCAAACACAACAATAAGCTTTGACATTTGTTGTCTTCTCTGGTTGTGGTAACCAAGAGAGCCCGAGCAAGTTCTACCCATCATAGAGAGGAATAACAATTGAGAGACAATTGTGGGAGAGCAAGTTGATGTTAGCACATCAACTAGAAGGGACAACTACTTCATATTTATTCATCTAGAATGATAAGAGTTCCTAGTGGTCTACGTGGAGTACTCTAGAGGCAAGAGGCACTTGCCCCACTAGGAGGACGCTGTCAACCACTATTTGTGGTACCCAACCAAGAGGCCAACATTGACAACTTTCCAGGTGTGACTTGAAGAAAGGAGCGCGTTGCTACAAGGGAATTGTCAATGGAATTGCTTCAGGACCAATTATAACCTCACAACCATCTTTTCCATCTCTTGTTGATGCGATCTACTGTTCAATGGGGTATATCACAAGTAAACGTTTTGTTTCTTCTACCTTATCTAATATCATATTTCCCAATAGTCTTTGCTTTAGCTCGACCCTTGGACACTAGGGGTAGGTTGGGGGAGGTCTAGGACCTTCTTTGGACTCATCCGTGGGTGGAAGAACCCTAGGATAATCATCCTTCTCTCCCATCCATCCAAGGTGTGTGGTGCAAGTTCCTAAGAATCATTCAAAGAATGTCCATAAGTGCATTTGATTGAAAACTATTTATTAGTGGAAATAGCTTGCACTATAACATGTTTAGATGTGACTAAAGTGCAAGAAGACACAAGATGAACCCCTAATATAGAGCTTCATCAAGGACCACCATCTTATAAGATGGTGCACAAAGAATGAAGCTGAAACCTACCACGAGAACTAAGAAATTGGGTTAAAACCTTAGAAATTATAAAAAAATTAGGAAAACTGAAATGGAATATGATTATGAAGTAAATTGAGGATGTGAATACAAATTGAAACTGAAATTGCAACTAAAACTAGGATGAATATGCATTGTTCAAGGTGGCATCAATGTTGCCAAGCATATTAATGACTTAATATCTATTATTGATGTCTACAACTTCATTTATCTAGGGTACATTAGAAACAGATATACTTGGTTTTGAGGCATAGATGAGAGTACATATATCAGGGAAAGGCTAGACCATTGTTTGGAATCTACTTCTTTGTTCAAACTTTTCCTAGATACATGGGTGAAGCACTTGCCTCATTTATACTTTGACCATGCCCCTATTTTATTGAACACTTACATGTTCCACCTAAACAAGAGTTTCACCAACATATTAAAATTTGAGTCTTTCTAGTCAGGGATTAAGAATGTAAGGAAGTTGTTGATGGTGCTTTGAAAATACTCTTAGACATATTGAATAAAATTGAGAGCTTGCCTTTAAATCTCAACAGTTGGGAAAAAAAGGAATTAAGGGGATACTCACAAGATGCTTGGAAAAGTAGAGTACATGGAATCTAAATAAAAGAAACTGACAAAAAAGAAGACATTATGCTATACAAGGACATTAGTAATGAGATATCTGAACTACAAAAGGCAAATGAGAGATATTGATTTATTCATGAAAAACCAAACAAGATGAAGGATTGTGACCATGATATGCCATATTTATACATGAAAGTGTCTCAAAGAAGGAAGAAGAGTTGTATTAATGAGCTAAACCATGATAATGGGGTGTCTCATATTGATGATGAAGAGATTAAAGGAATCCTTACAAAGTTTTACAAGGAAATCTTTACTCACATCTAACATCTACTAGAAGGGATATTACAAAAAAATCCAAGATTACATTGATGAATCCATTAACAATGATCTTTAAAAAGAACAGACTAAAGATGAAACTAGTGTGTTTTATCAAACATGAACCCCACTAAGGTGTTAGGTACAGATGATCTCCATGTCAGTTTCTATCAAGCATTTTGGAACAAAAATGGTGATGATGTAACCCTTCTATAAAAGAATGTTGGAGGGATGGGCAAAAGTCGGAATATCAACTAAACAAATATTTTCATGATTCAAAAGTCTAAAAAACTTGCTGGTGTGGGTGACTTCAAACCCTATCATCCTCTACAATACTCTCTACAAAAATAATTCCCAATGTTATGGCTAACATATTCAAGATGGTCCTTGATAAAATCATCTCTCTAGAGAAAAGCACCTTCGTCCCTAGGAGGTTGATTACATACAATGCTTTAATAGATTTTGGAATTTTTCATGCAACGAAGAGGAAGACAAAGGGTAAATATGGTTACATAGGGGTCAACCTCAATATGAGAAAAGCCTACAACCAAGCAAATTAGGATTTTATTTAGACTATTCTAAGGTGGATGGGCTTCAAGAATGTGCAGAGAAGGAAAACTGGTGAATATACACAATCTGACTCATTTTCATTTATGATAAGTGGATGTAGAAAGGGTTATATCAAACCTCATAGAGGTCTTGCCCAAAGCGATCTCATTCCCTCTTATTTTTTATTGATCTATGTAGATGTTTTTTCATCAATGCTCAATACAAGTTCTGAGTAGGGAACCATGGGGTGAGAGTCTGTATACTTGAGCCCTCAATCTCACATCTATTTTTACCAACAACAATGTTCTTTTCACTAGGGAAAATTTTCAACAAAAATTGGTGATAATTGAGATAACCAACCACTGCAAAGAAGCTTTAGACCTAAAAATGAACTACACAAAGTCAAAGGTTTTTTTAGAAGGAATGCCACTAATAGTAGAGAGGAGACACTAAGATTATAAAGATGAAACAAGTTGAAAATCAAGATAAGTATATGTGCCTTCCCATAGTGATTGGAAGGTCAAAGAAGGTTGTGTTGAGTTCCATTAAATACAAAATGTGGGTCAAACTCAAAGGTTCGAAAGACTGATACCTTAGTCAAGAAGGAAAAGAAGTTCTCATCAAAGCTATGATGCAAACACTTCCAACCTACATGGTGGGAGTTTTTTAGTTACATTTTCAGCAGACACATGGAAAAATTTTGGTGGGGGAGAACGAACTATAACACAAACATACAATGGGAACAATGGGATCATCTGTGTAAGACAAAAAAATGTTTGTGGCCTTGGATTTAAGAGACTAAACATCTTCAATACTAATCTACTCACTAAACAGGCCTGGAGCTGTTCTCTAACCCCAAATCTACTACCTACTCCATGAAGAAGAGAAAAGATTTTAGAAATGGTAGTTTCTTTGAAGCATACATGGGTTTTGATCCCAACTTCTCCTGGAGGGCATCTAGAATGAAAAACACCTACTTATAGAGGGCTTATATGGGATATAGGAAAAGGCAGTGAAGTTTGAGTTTGAGATGACTAATGGATCCCTAATAAGAAAGGGTATTGTGACATATACACAAATGATTATTAGATGGAGGGATAAAGGTTGACCAACTAATTATTAACAATGAAGGAAAATAGAGTATTATACACTTGAGTTAATATTGTTTTCCTTAAGATATTTCCAATATTTATAATATACACATTTGCACAAAGGGTAATGACTACCAATAGTGGTACCTATATGTAGAGGGGACTTTTGTAGTTAGTTCTTCTTACAACATGGGCATAATATGGGATCAACCTAATTGGTTGTGGAAAATCTCTTGGAATCTATACCTATGGGATATTATCTAGAAGCTTGATGCCCTTCCAAAGGTTTGAAGTTTCACCTAGTGTCTTTTCTTGGATCAATGTTTGACAAAGGAAACATTGGTGGAAAAACACATGTCACTAAGGGGGACTGATTGAAATCTAAAATGATGATCTGGAAATTATCACAATACCCTTTTTACTATCGCTATACAAAGGAGACATGGAAGAAAAACCAGTGTTTTCTCCTTATACAAGATATTCCCAAATACATTATGATCTCCAGGATGACGTGGATTTAGAACAAAATTGACAAGCTTGATGTTACAAGTTTGACACCAAATGTCTTGCAGTCAAACTGTCCAAATATAAAGCTCTATTTACATATGTCAAGCACAATCTGTGAGTTAAATCATATTCTTATTGTTTAATGGTTAAAAGAGCACGAAGGGGTGATAAGAAACTTTGTTGGCTCAACCACTTGATAAGCTATAGGTTTTTTTCCACGATATTCCAATTAGATTTATCATGGTGAAGAATATCAATCTAACTAGAGAACTATGAATGACTTAAGATAAAATCTTGATGATGATATGGATGAAATGATCAATGATGCTAATATGTGGAATACTAGTAATTGTATCCATGTTGATATGGGTGACACCTCAAATTTTGAGCATGATCCTGATGCTAGAAAATTTGAAGAAGTCTTGAGTGAAGCTAACAAGACATTGTATGACGGGTCTGAAATTTTAACATTTGCTTTTATCTCAAGAGTATTTAACATTAAGTGTGATATTCATTGGACTTATAAGTCTATGTCAAATCTTTTAAAACTACTTCACTTGGCATTTCCAAAGGGTAATAATCTTCTACAAGCATGGTATGAATTTAATAAGATGATGTCATCTTTGGGATTAAGTAAAGAAGTAATACATGCTTGTCCAAATGATTGCATGCCACATAGAGGTGAAAATTCCACATTAAATGAATGTTTTAGATGTAAATTGTCTAGATGGAAGTATTTTATTAAAGGAACTGGACAAAAAACTAGAGTACCAGCCAAAGTATGTCGTTATCTATGAATCATACCATGACTAAAAAGAATGTGTAAATCCACTAAGACAACTAAGTTAATGACATATCACTACACATGTGCTACTCACCCAAATGGAAATATGACTCATTCTAGAGATTCTCAACTTTGGAATGATTTTCATAATAAGAATCTAGAATTTAGTAAAGAACCTCATAATGTAAGACTTATGTTATCTTCTGATGGTTTTAATCCATTTAATGTGGCATATGGAAGTAGCACAAGCCTTTGTCTTGTCATTCTTTTGAACTACAATCTACCTCCATGTTTGATAATGAAACAATCCTATTTTATGATGCCTCTTCTCATCAATGATCTAAAATCCCCAGGAAAGAATATAGAAGTATATTTATAACCATTGATAGATGAGTTGAAGTTGTTTTGGAGAGAAGGTGTTAATAGATATGATTCTAAAAAGAATTTTTTTTTTAAATGAGAGTAGCCATTCTAGGAACCATCAGTGACTTTTCTACCTATGGTTTGTTGTCCGGTCAAAAAATAGGAGGAAAATTTGCTTTTCCTAATTGTCATACCAGCTCAATATATCTGCCATTTAGTCATAAAGATATGTTTATGAAGCATCGTAGATTCCTCTCCATGGATCACCCTTGGTGATATGATGCTCATCATTTTGATGGGACTTCTGAAAATGATTCTTCTCCAAAACCAATTTTGGGTGAAGATTTTATTGAAATATGGAAAGATCGTGATAATCTTGTCTATGGTAGAGGGATATTTTGTGAGACAAATAACAATAATAGATTACCTATAGGGTGGAACAAACTTGATTACATTTTTTGAGCTTCCATATTGGAAAACATTGCTAGTTTGTCACAATCTTGATGTAATGCATATAGAGAAAAATGTAAGTGAAAATATCATGAGTTGGTTATTGTTTAAAGATGGGAAAAGCAAAGATAACATCAATGATCTATTAGATCTAAAGTACAAGTTTAATATTATAAAGTCTCTTTGGCATAAGAAAAATAAATCAAATGGAAAGGATATTATCCCTCCATCATTGTATAGTATGACAAATGAAGAGAAGGAAATAAATATTTCTTTCAATTCTAAAAGATCCTAAACTACCATATGGTTTTTCCTCAAATCTGTCTAAACTAGTTGATGTAGAAGAGAAAAGAATAATTGGGATGAAAAGTCATGACCACCGTGTTTTGATGCAACATTTACTTCCTTTATCATTGAGGAAATCTATAACAAAGTCATTTGGAAAGTGTTGAATGAATTGACTTTGTACTTCAAGAAATTATGTGCAAAATATATTGACATTCCAACACTAGAAAGACTAGAAAAGTCAATCCCTATAACTCTATGTAAGCTTGAAAGACTCTTTCCTCCAACATTCTTTGATATATCAGTTTAGTTGACATTGCATCTTGCAACCCAAGCTAAAATTGTTGGGCCTACTCAATTTATATGGATGTACCATGTTAAAAGATATTTATTCAATTTCAAAAATCATGTGAGAAATAAAAGCAGACCAGAAGGCTCCACTGTTGAAGGTTATTTGAGAGATGAAGTTTCTACCTTTTATACTTGTTACCTAAATGATGTTGATTCAAAACCAAATAGAGAAGATTCATATGAAGATGGCCCCACTGGAATTGGAAATGTTATTTTCTTATTGGTTGACAAGGCTTACCAAGCTCATCGGTTCATACTATATAATGATGATCTTATTGAGCCTTATCTAAAGTTATTTATCCTTATCAATGTTATTTATAATTTCTTACTTAAACCTTTAATACATCTAATTGTCCAATATAGGTTGTATGAAGAACATATAAGGGCTAATCATCCTTACAAGAGTGATGATGAAATCCAACTTAAGCAACATAAACATTTTTTTAGTTGGTTTGTTGATTATGTAAGTACACGCAAGCCATGTCTATACACATGTGACCTATATGTTATGCTATAATGTGATTTCTATCTACAGGTTAGTCAAATATCTAATCATTTTTATGTACTTGATAAAGATAAAATCTTCTCACAAGGTCCTTCAATTAAAGCAATATCTTACCGAGAATACTACATAACTAGATAAAAATTTGAACCTAAACATGTAGAGAGTAGGAGAGTTACATAAAATAGTGTAATATCAACAATTTGTCCAAATGATACTTTATATTATGGAGTTCTTAAATTTTTTTTATCAAGTTCAATGTCCAAATCTAGATCCATATTACCTTTTCAAAAGTATTCGGTTTGACATTGAGTCTAAGGAAGGAGCTAAGGTTGATGATTTCAATTTAACATCTTTATACACAACAAAGTTGACATTTGTAGATGATATATATAATAATTAAATTTATGCAGAACGAGTGCCAATTAAGAAGAGAGCAGGTAATTTTTATTTTGTCTCCAGCTTATGCATAAATTGGCATTTATCAATTATTGAAGGCAATGCATGTTAATATTATCATGCAACCTATATAAGGTTCTAAAATGCAAGGTCAGATCATTGTGGATAATACACCCTACAAGTACAACCACTTTGACCATAATAAGGAAGAAAATCATATTTTATTTTGTTTAATTGTATGCCACTAATACATTCTTGTCATATTATATAATTCATGAATAGCTTTCAAGATGGAGAAATCCATGGGTCTACTATTAGTACTAAAAAGACCACTTACACATGAGAAGGGAAATGGAAATTTCATCTTCAAGAGAAGGTATTTTTTCATATTATTTATCAAATTTGATATTGTCCATAAATTTGGTATTTGTGTCCTAAATTATGTTTACTTCCCTCAATAATAATACATGATAGGTGTTCTAAATAGAAATGAAATTACACATTTGACTTCTAAGAGAAGCAACCTCCAAAAAGAATCCAAAGAGTTGTCATGTAGAGGTGATTATTCTTATCATAATATATAATTTTAAATGAAATACATTAGAAACGTTCCATGAGATAAATATATATGTGAAAGGTTCAAAAGTGCATGCTCCTTACCGTATGAAGATGAACCCACAAGATAATAATCACTTGGATGATAATTATGAAGGTATGGTTTGAAATTATTTTTGTAGTTAGGATTTTTTTTGGTTGACAATACTTATTCAACACAACAATCTTGTAAAATAATTTTATAGATAATTTTTGATAGGTGATCTAGATAGAAACCCATTATCAAAATTCCATTCCAAAAGTTCCCAACCCCAAAAAGGATCACGAATGAAGGATTTTTCTTATAGAGGTAGTTACTCTTATTGTAATATATATTTTCAAATGTAAACATTTTAGGAAAAATAATTCAAATACATTTCTCTATGTATGAAAGGTTCCAAAGTACAAACTTCTTGTTTACAAACTACACCACTAGATGACACTCACTTTGATGACAATGTGGAAGGTAGGCTTTGATAATACCATGTTTTAAGTAATATGTTGTTTATGAATGACATAAATCTAGAATTTAATAATATTGTGTATGTAATTTTGATGATAATCCATGATAGGTGTTCAAATAGAAGTGAAATGCCAAATTTACCTTCAAAAGGAGGAAACATCCAAGGAAGATCACTAGTGAAAGATGTGTCTTGTAGAGGTATTTGGTCTTATTTCATTTTATATAATTGAGTTCAAATATATTGTTAAGTTTCCATGAATATATTCTCTATCTATGAAACGTTCACAAGTGAAAACTCCTTCACATTTGAAAACCATGCCAATAGATAAAATTGACTTGGATGATAATGATGATGGTGTGATTTGATTCTTTTTCCTACAATATGTTATTTTCTGAGATTATATTTAGAAAATTTGTTAGCATTTTGAAAACAATTTAAATTTTACTCCATCATATGTGTTCTAGACAGAAGTGAGATGCCACATTTGTCTTCAAAAAGTGGAAACATCTATGAAAATTATTAGTGAAAGATATTTCTTATAGAGGAGGCAGTTTTTTTTTTAATATATATTTTCAAATGTAAAGTTAGTGGACAAGTACTAAGAATATATTTTAAAAATATTTTTCTTTTGATTGCATGTTATTTTTGTTAACATACATTTAGAAATTTGATAATGTTGTGAAAATAATATCAATTATTCTCCTTGGTATATGTTCAAGATAGGAGTAACATGCCACATTTGTCTTCCAAAAGAGGAACCCTCCAAGAAAGTTCACTAGTGAAAAAGGGTCTCTTAGAGGAGGTATTTTCTTATTTCAATATATATTTGCAAATATAAATATATCATAAAATTTTAATGAGTATATTCTATATCCTTGAAAGGCTAAAAAATGCAAAATCCTTCATGTTTAAAAACTATGGCACTCGACAACTCTCACTTGGATGAAAATGAGCAAGGTAGTCTTTGGTTAATATATCTCTTTTCACAATATGTTGTCTTTGTTTCCATTACACCAAGAATTTGTTAACATTGTGAAGATAATATCAATGGTACTTCTTAACAGATGTTCAAGATAGGAGTGAAATGCCACATTTACCTTCCAAAAGAGGAAACCACCAAACAAGATCACTAGAGAAAGATGTGTTTTGTAGAGGAGGTATTTTCATATTTCAATATATATTAACAAATATATATATGTATCATAAAATTTCAATGAATATAACCTCTATCTATGAATGGTTCAAAATTCCAAACTCCTACATGTTTACCAACTATGGCACTTGATGACACTCACTTGGATGATAATGATGAAGTAGGTATTGAATAATGTTTTGTTTTTCACAATATGTTTTCAATGTCGACATTACATCTAGAAGTGGTTAATTTTGAAAAAATCATATCAATTATACTCCTTTCTAGTTGTTCAAGATATAAGTGAAATGCCACATTTACCTTCTACAAGAATCCTCCAAGAAATACCACTAGTGAAAGATGTGACTTTTAGAGTTGGTAGGTTCTTATTTCAAAATATATATTTTTGAATGTGTACATATTGGAAAAACATTACATTAAAATATATTTATATCTCTAAAAGGTTCAACATTACCAACTATGCATTTACAAACAATGTCACTAGATGATATCAACTTTAATGACAATGAGGAAGGTAGGTCCCAAATAACTTTGTTCTTTTAGTGCATCATTCCTCTATAAGATGTCATATACATAATCAACAATATATGAAATATTTTCAACTATACGTATGCTCGATCAGATTCACGATCTGAGGTGTCTTTCATCTAAAAGAGGCAACCCTTGTAAGACAATTCAAGTGGAGGATTTATCTTCTTGTAGAGGTAACTCTTCTTTTCTCGATATAGTGTCCAAGATTTTAATTGAGAGTAACACAATGGATTTTTGCTTAAAAAAATGAATTACCTATGAATGCAAGTTTCTAAAATGCCAAATCAAGCTCATGCAGATGGCGCACTACTTGATGACTCATGCTATGGTGTTTTTGAGGAAGGTGATCTTGAAATTACTATAAGTTATTGGGTGTATTTACTAGTAAATTGACATGTTCTTCAATTTTCATCTTATATGCTCATAGTAGGGGTCATGGAAGATGTTTTTCATCTAAAAGACATAACATGCAATATAGAAAACATGTGCATGATGTATCATTTATAGGAGGTATTTCATCTTATTTGGTCTCTAATACAAGTTATACTAAATGTAGTGGATTGTTTTCTAAAAAGTGTATTGCTATCTATGAAAAGTTTAATGCAAAGTCAAGCCCACATGGATGATACAACACTTTATGGAACCCTTCTTGATGACAACGAGGAAGGTATGCATTAACACTTCTTAATTGATATATAAGTATATATATATATATTTATCAATTGACATGAAAATTAAATACATTTTATAGATGATACATCTCCCTTAGAGAATGCATTCATTGATGGTAACGAGGAAGGCATGAAAATTAGCAACATGTTGTAGGATGATTTTTTGTATGAATTTTCATATGAGATATTTATTTGTATGAATTTGTTTTATTATAAGGATCTCAAATTGGAAGGCATATTCATATTGAGAACACACAATATTTGAATGATGTGTCTCCTAATAACTTCAATCCAGGTACCACACTTATATAGATGCAATTTTATATATTATTGTTTTGTTCTTGTGACATGTAATTATAGTCATCTTAATCAGAAGTCCATATCAATGTTGAAAAAAGAAAGAGAGGAACTACAAAACTTCAATCAGTAGCCCCAGGAATGGAAAGAAACTTCAATGTATAGTTAGGAGAGTCCCAATTGGATAAGGATGATGGAAACTTATTGATTATTTGGGAATAATGGCATGTGATAGTCATTATTTTCCATTAGACAAATGTTGGGGGAGAGTGAAAAGATAATGGTTGATATTGATGTAAGTATAAGCTTTGATACCTATATACTTTAGTCACATCTATCTCGTAATTATTCCACTAATTAATTTTGTAATTGACTCTAAGTTTGTGAATCTTGATAAGTCCCCATTCTATCATTTGAAAGAGAAATCCATTTATGGAATAAAACTATCAGATAGGGGATAAGAGATTGGCGATATGATTTGAAAAATATTATGATCTTGAGAAATCAATTGAAGAACAATGTCAACATACACCTCATGTAAGACTTACAAGTGATGAATGGACCACATTTTTATCATATTGGTCTAAACCTACAACTAAGGTTACTTTTGGCAATCTCATCATATGGTAATTACATTGCTATATAATTTTAAATGTATTAATTTGGATATTGACATTATAGATGGAGGCTATAAGAAAAAAAATTGAAAGGGTTCACGTCCAACACATACCACGAGATCGATATCATATGCTGAAATTGAACATATTGTGGTAATTACTATTATATAAATAGTTTTGAAAATTGGAATTTTGGTGTGTTGTTTACATACAACACATTTTTAGGTGGAAAATGGAGAGTATCCCACATTATTCAGAATATATGATAAGTGCCATAAAGACAAGAATGTGAAATTTCCATATGACTTGATAAAAGAATGTTGTGCAAGTTTTTTGTTACTATATGTAAATGATATAAATATATTTTGATATATTCATTTTAATTTTATAAACTTGTGTACATTAAAAATTGGAAAAAAATGTATTGAGCATGGTGTGGAGGGCACAAAAGATTCATTGTAGTTTATCCCAGCCATGGATGACACATTGGATGACATCGTGGGGGTTGGGAAAGAGGTTTTTCTGTAGGGATATCAAGAAGGTTGTTGAGAGATGAAGTTACTATAAATTTAGCAAATAAGGATGCTCATGATAATTTTCAAAGTCAACCACATGATAAAGATCATGAGATACTAGACAAAGATAAGGAAATACAAGACAAAGATCGTGAGATACAAGAAAAAGATCACATGATTGCAAACTTTCTTGCTCAACAAAATCACCAATGTGGACAGGTGACATACAAAGTCTTTGTCTTTCTGATATTAAATATTTTACTACAAGGTTTTTGCATGTATGTTTTCCTTCATCTGAATTCAGTTTGGAAGATTGGGACCATCAACTACTTATGGTCAAACTCCACCAGGCCAAGATTCTACCCATCTCATGTAAGAGAATAATTTAACATTCTACTTGTTTTTGTTGAATTAATTTGTCTAGTTTATTATTAACAACAGTTTGATGTCTATTTGTTTCATTTATTACATTTTATTATGATCCAATCATTACATATTGAAGTGTTTTACTGTTCAATATGAATCATTCACTTGACATATTATCAAATGCACCGTACTTTCTTTGTAAATGTTGCCAATGTTGATTTACTTAAGAAGGTTTGCATTCTACATTTTTTATCTCTAATATAAATATCCTTATGTTAACACTAGTGAAAATTTTAAGAATAAGAATTTATCATGAATATAGAGGTGTAATGTGCTAATTATCTATTAAAATTTGAGAACTAGAAGGAATAAAGATTAATATGTTTGTCTTATATGTTAATACAAAAATTAAATGCATGGTCTATGTTAGTTGAACTCCATTTATGGATCTTTTTCAGATAGAACAAAAATACATGGCCTATTTCAATTATGCATTGTGATCTATTAAGATGTGATCTCTTAGTATGAAGGTTGGATAATAGATCACATTGGTAGTGCCCACATTTTCTATCCATACTCACCCACATATGTCTTGATGTATTTGTCACCAATCTCTTATATACTCAGAAACTAGAGAACTAACTCATGGATTGAGGGATGTTTGTGTTCCACAACAGATTCCACTTCAATCATGTTGGTTAGTTGGTCCTCTATCAGTAATTTATACATTGAATCAACTAAGATGATTACATATTCACTAGTATTTCAAAGGTGATCGTTCTCTCCATACTTAGCTTTAGGGATTTCCAAACTTCTATAAACCATTTTTCCATAAATTTGATGCATTAGCTTTAGGGATTTCTAAACTTCTGTAACCCATTTTTTTCATAAAATTTGATGCCTCAGCTTTAGGGATCTCCAAACGTTTTTTAGACATTTTTTCATAAATTTGATTCAATTTGTTCTAGTTGTTGACCTTGCTTCCAACCTTTAAGACAAGATGGCACTTTGGAACCTAATTTGTCATCTCAAATTAGAGATGCTACTGCTTTTGATTTGTGTCTTTATAAAGATGAACCTGTCATTCAATATGCCTTTGCTTCATGCCCATGTATAGTTAGAAGACTCTCCGAGATACTTCTATAATTGTGAAAATCATTCTTTCTTATAATGGAAGTTTTCTTATGTGTGCCCTAGTCAATGATTCATTTATGAATGAGAAAGGATGTTTATATAATAATGATGATACAAAAAAAACAAAGAACACATCCCCAGAGACTTTCCTATTAAGAAGATATTATCTCTTATGCTTGAAACTTCAAGGGGGAAAGATTGGATATCTAAGAATTATTGAAGTTGTACTATGTTAAGATATCTATGAAGAACTATTATTCACAATTAGAACTATAAAATATATTTTTTAAGTAAGTTATAATGTATTACATATCTTTGAGTATCATATCTTAATACTATTCCACTTTCAAAAATTTTTTATCTCTACCTTGATGGACAATGCATGCTTGATGAACATGCTATACAATCTTGTTGATTAGGTGCTATAGTCAAGAAGTTTAGCTTATATTCATGTTTGTGAATAAATGTTGCAGTTAATGAGCTATTAAGCCTTCTTATGTGTAGTTTCATGTATGAAATTCAGGTTTGGGAAATTCTGCATGTCTCTTTTGGTGCTTGTATTCATGTTCTCGGAACTGTAACTTTTTGTCACCCACTCCAGGAACAAATCTATTTGCATGATATTTTTGTCAAAAACTTCAAAGATCACCTATCCATATGTTGTATAAAATAGGTGTTGATGTACATATGTTCCTAGAGCTGCTAGTTTTTGTCCAAACTCTAGAAAAGAATAAGTCAGTTATATGATGTGTTGGTCAAAACTGTACATGATCATCAATCCATATTTTGTATTAAAACAATATGGTTGTACAATGTTCTAGACACCCTTTCTTTTGTCAGAAATGTAGAAGACATGTTTATGATGTTTTGGTCAAAATGTTTAATGTCCTGCAATGCATATTGTATAATACTCTATATGGTGTTTTTTTTGCTCCAGAAAGTTTATGATCAACAATCTATATATTGTATACAAACAAATGCAGATGCATATATATTTTTCTGGTGTCATTTTCGATTAAATATTAACGAAAAAAAGTAGACAATATGATGTTTGTTCTAGAAAACATTACAATCAGTTGTACCATTTTTGTTTTATAAACTCCATCGTCTTGGGTATAACATATATTTAGACCCGAAAATGGGTTTTGAGATGAAATGTACAATATGTTGTTGTTATCTTGTGATGCAGTAATGTTGTTAGGCCACATATATTATGGTAGTGAATTTCAATTTTTATATTAAATTATAATAGATAAAATTTTCTACAAAGTATCCAACCTGCTACAAACTTAGTTGTAGAAATATTTGATTAGCTACAAAGGAAATTGCTACCAAAAATTAGCCACATACTTTTAGTTCACTACAATTTTTCTCCTAGTTGTTTAAAAATTTGCTACAAATATTGTAGTAGCTGAGGACATGTTTTTACTAGTGATACAAAAATTACAGTCCGTCTTACAATACAATGTATAAGACTGTAATATTAACACTAAAAAGTATAGTGTATCATTTAATGAAGAAAATAAGATTAGAAATTTTGGTAAACAATATTGAAAGCTTAGATGCATCACATATCTAGCCTATCCTTGTTTTTGATATAAAGGAAATATCATATACTAATCTAATATCTTTATTAAATGTAGGAAGAACCTAGGGGGGCATATTGGTGATGAACAACTTAGAAAATAGTGTACATGTGTCACATAACCATCAACTTTGTATAAGTGATAACTATGATTTTTATTTATAGTGCTAAATTCTTAGGTTTGTTTTTTGACCGATTAATTGGAAATCAATTTTTTAGCTATAGATAAGAGAAAAATAAAGTAAAATACAAAAAAATAAATGAACAATATTCTATCACCTTGTCATCCGAATTCTACCATATTTAACCCTCTCTACTTAATTAATAATATCCTTGAACTAAGTACATAATGATGTAATGTATTAAATAATAAAAGTTTAGATCTATGTATGGGAAATTATAGGGATTATATATTATTTTGTATGTGTAACCCACCATATGAACCATACCAACATGAGAATATAGTCTTCACTCATTAATGGAACTTGGACTTAAAGGGGTCACACACATTTGTAAATATGAACTGATAAATAATATGATATTAACATGGGTGATGTGACTCTATTAAAGGAAATGAACATAAAGACTTATAATGAGATATTGGAACAACCAAAGATAATTATTGAGTATCTCATCCAATATGAGGAAGAAGTGGTAAATTCACATAATACGAACTAAATAAGTGATTTCTAAGCAATGTGACACATAAGCATCCTAGAATATTCTCCTTGCTAGATTCTCAGAAACTTGATATCTGTTGAACATCTTTGTGCATTTTGATTGAAAACTCTTTCTTGGAATTAAGGTAGTAGATTCTTTATTTTTCTTATCGTGTTATTTCTTATCCCTCTTGAGTTCTATACATCTTGTTTGGTGATGCACACTAAACTTTGTTACAAGCCATTCCTGTCTTGAAGGTCACCACCCCTAAAATCACAACTACTAGATTTTGTTAAATATTATGATATCATTTGACTTGATATATTATAGTTTTGAGTCCTTGAACTTTTGTTCCTATGGGCTTTGGCCCCTTAGATCTTTGTCTCACTTGAGGTAGGGTATGTCCCTTCGCTCTATGCATATGTTGTAATACACTAGTTATTCCCCAATTGACTGGTTAAAATAGTAATTAGGCTTCTGTGTCATTCTTTCATAGATGACTGAATTGAACACATGGCACTTTAATCCTTAGAGGAAATGATATGATAGTGTTAAATCCTAATATTTAAAGTTGATCATTGAAAATATTCTTGATATTTTGATATCTTGAACCTAGATAATTTTACATAACTGTTAGCCGAGTGGAATATCTATCATGGATTATGAATATTGAAATATTGCTACTTTGTTGCACTTATTTTGTTGAATGAACTCCACCTAATAGTCTCCTCTTAGAATTTATCTTATACCTGAATTATATTTTGAACCTATTTTGAAATAGCTCAAAAAGTGAATTTTTTAGTATCAGCTTTGCTTGCCCATATTTTCCTTCTTGGGGTCCATGTATGGCTTTATTCGCTCAAAAATTCATGGACAAGTGACAGTGGAATATCTTGAAGAGACATGCATGGGTAGTCCCCGTCGAAGAGTGCATAGGTCTTTTTCTTATTTAGTTATTTTTTTGTAGTCTTATTATAAAAGCTTCCTTGACTTAATGTAAAGTATGAATGTAAACAAGACTGGTTTATATGTATGTAGAGAAAAGAAATTTGGTCCAAAAGATCAATTTTGTATAATTATTTTCCTATTCTCCATTCAACATGGCTCAAGAAATAGGTCACAAAAGTCTCCTACATACACAACAATAGACATGAACAAGTGGAAGAGAATGAGTGGTTGGAAGAAGTGCTAATGAAGGGGTTATTACAAGGTCACCCATAGTAGCAAGAAATATTGTACGTAGCAACAAGAAGGCAAAGAGCACAAATTCACGTAATACCTCTCAATTATTCTATGGGATTTCACAATGTGTACGTAAATGGAGAAGATAAGTCCATTTTAAGGATTGACAAAATAAACATAGATAGGCATCCAACTAGCCAATTTTTTCAATAGCCAATAATGCTATGTGAGTCCCTAATTACATGGTTTGTTAGGTGCACCCTAATATAATTAAGGAGAATAAGACCAAGCACAGTGACTAATAAAACTGGATTAAAAAATAGTTAAAATATTATTAAAAGAGAATGTTTTGGCGCCTTAAGACTTGCTTTATTAAGATAATTAACGGAATGAGATTTTCGTTCAACATTGGGCCTCCAAGAGAAAAATAATCACCCACCGTTTCAAAAATAGAAAAGAAACAAGTTTTTTACATTTTTAAAATTCAATTCAGGCACATGTACCTAGTCGAGCCAAGAAGAGAGGGTCATGGAGCTTGTGTTTGTATTCATTTATTTTATCAAAACTGTATACACAAATAAGCCAAATGAGCATTAAATTCCCATGACCCTGATAGGAAAAAATGATAATTTTTCTCAATTTTCACTTAGATTGATTATTCATTTTATAAGTGAGTAATATGAGATTGAAATAGAATGATCGAACTGAACAAAATAGTAAAAACATTGGTCAGAAATACAATATTTTCCAAATTAATTGAATAAACCTTCAAATATTACAAAAGGCAAAATGACAACTAAACAATGTCTTTCAGGATAGGTTGTTTTTGGTTTTGAACCATTCCCGACAATGACTCACCACACTCAGAAATATATTGTGAACTATGCCTTGAACTAAGATCTCTATTTTAGATATTTTAATAAACTAAGCAAACTAGTGAGGGCACAAGGACATACTCATATTATCTTCATAAGAAATCTTTGTAAGAATTTGTTTCATGAGTGATTTTATTAGTATGCCCAACTCACATAAGCACCAAGCTAGGGTTATACTCACATTGTATGGATCTCCTAATGATGTATTTTTGGGTACCACACTCTATCAAATATATGGCCTCAACTCTAGTAAGAGAAAAGTTCTTTCTCTACCAAGACATCTCAAAGAACAAAATACCATACGGAAAGGTCTAGAGAATAACTCCTAGGCTATTATTTCACAAAACACTGACATAGTTTAGTTTTTCATTTGAATTGTTCCTCATGGGATCTCCAACAAATGGTTGGATTACCATTCTAGTGTTCAAATTATGGGTAAAAGAACCATCATGTAGAGCCCCAAATAATAAACATACAGATGAGTGGAAGAATAAATTCTCGATTCGTAATATATATGGGGTATAACATGTCATGAATTTCATGCTTATAATAATTGAAATATTAACCAAATCAGGATCACACTTCATTTCTCATATTTTAAAGTTTACATAAAGTAAAATGTAATACAACCAATGACATAATTCAAATACCTACACATGAAAAAACTAGCTTTAATTCATACAAGAAAGATAAAGTGGATAATGGTACTGCATCAAGGAACTCCTACTCATATATTGAGTCATTCGAGTCCTTAGTGTGATGTCTAACTGATAAATGCTTATTCATCCTAGTTTTAGTCACATTTCCAACAAAGTTTTTCATTTTTTTACCTTAGAACTAGATTGCATTTATATTTTCTTTATTTATGATAAAATATAAGGTTTTGAATCAAATTTCTAGTTTTCATGGTAGGTATGAAATTAATTGCATAAAAGGAGTGTAGAAGGTGGTGGTCCCGCTCAGTGATCAGAATCTCCATCGATTGATGAATTTCATCAAATTACAATGCAGTTGTTAGATCATCAATTCTCACTTATCTTCCTCTCCATAGGTTGCCATTTCTTCATATTAAGTCTCAATGACGCAGGCCATCAACCTCACACCAATTGTCACCCCCTTGATGGGTACCATATGCTAAACTTTCAGATCTCGTCACCTATGCCTGACCATCAATTTTCATCATTTTGTACGACCTTTGGTTGACTACCGACTCTAACCTTACAATGGCCCATCAGACAATTATTGTCCTGCTCTACATACCGATGGCTTCCAGTGCATGTTTTCTAAAGGAATTTCCAATATCATCTTTTAGCAAAAATTCAACACTCAAAAACCAAAGGATTCCCTACACTCAACTTTTAATGGATGTTTTATACCTCCTTCTGAAGGATGATATACACACGAAAACTGACGACGCCACTGCTTCTTTCATCTAAATGCAATTTTGCCCCCTTCTAAAGGTAGTTCTTCTCCCTTCTGAAAGTAGTTCTACTTCCTTTTGAAGTTAGTTCTGCTTCACCATCTGATGGTCACCCTATGACCATTTGCCCATCAATAGCTTTATTGAGCATCATGATACTCCTCTCCTATGGTTAGAACGAATACAAACCAATGACTGATCATCTTCCTGACACCATCACTAACTTTTCACCTCAATGGAAGTTGGGAGGGTTCCAAATACTATCTATACCTATAAATATAAGATCAAGACATGTAAAAGAGGGATCTATGAGTTTATGCCACATGGTCGCAACTATAGATAATGACCTTCGACCTCCATCTACCATAGACCCTTCCATGGTTTGTGAACACCAACCATAGCTCCCTCCACCTCCACCAAGGCTCCAAGGTCCCAACCTTGAAGTAGGTCTATTTTTTCGAGTTCATTCTCATCGATTATCAACCTCATCCTTCGTCAACACTTACTCTATCTTGGTCATGATTATATCCAACCTTGAAGAAGGAAGAACGGTGCCTCAATTCCGCTTGTGACAAACATTCAGGAGTAGATTTTCTTTTTCACTAACTACCATCACTCCATATCTCAAAGACGAACTTCTATGCACCACAGATCAATTTTTATCTTACTCTTTGATTATGGATTTTTTTCTTTCTTCTCATGTTGATTTTGTTTCAGCTTCCATGAGTGATTAGTCCTCTCTCTAGGGTGCAGAGACTAGCCCCGCTACCCGATTTTTCTCTTGTATCTGCATCTATTTTTGTATGAACCATTTCATGTTTAGAATCGATTGTATTATTCTTATATGCTTGTCTAATCAAAAGATTTATATGTTTTTCATGATCTTGCATGTAGAGAACTTCAAAGCTAAGATCTAAAATATTTCTTAGATTCTAGTTAAATACTTGATAAGAGTTTTAAATAGGTGTTTTCAAAGGCGGTATATGTATGATATCAACGTAAAGAGACGGCGAGCTTAGAGTGATGTCTGTCAGGGCTTTTTTCCTAATGTTGGAAGGGGGATTTTACCAGCCTCAACATGTATTTTCATGCTTAATATAATGTAGTGAGAGAGTGTATGATAGCTATGGTTGTGAAACCCATTCTACCCCAATGTTCTCATCCATTGATTTATCAACCCTTTTAATTCAACCTTTTAGCATCCGCAACTTAGTATAATCAACAACCGCCAATCTTCTGATAAATACTAGTTCTTCACAATTAACTTGATCTGTCCACTTGCGAGTGGTGATTGTTTACTTGTTTGGGTAAACTCTAGGTATTTTACCCCAAGCGAAATTTTTGGTGCAATATCACACCTATCACTTTGTCCTCCTCTGCACACCACCTATGGACATCTCATCCATTGTATGTGTGGTAGTGCATAGTTATAATGAAACCTACATATATAAATTGAACAAAACTTTAAGTAAATATAGGTCATTTCTTCATAATTCTTTATCATTATTATGATCTTATTACTTGAAATTCATAGAGTGATTTCTACAAATAACTTTCACCATAGTTCTCATTGCACTAAAGTGCACATTAACTTTTAAGAATCACATATTTAATGTTAAAATAACATAAATATGAATCTTGGCAATTTTCAATAATTAACATGATTATAATAATAACATGAAAGTTTAAACTGCAACAACATGATTCACACTGTAACATGAATTTTGATTTGAGTTGATATAGTCTTCTCCAAATTGCACTCACAATGCTCGTAATTCCAGTTAAGGCTCACATAAGGTCAGTTAAGGCAATAATTCTTCCACATAGCACAAAAAACCAATTAAGGCTCACATAATTCTCCCACGGTTTACAAGGCCAATTAAGGCTCACATAAGAACAATTAGAGGCTCATAAAAGGTCAATTAAGGCTCACATAACAACTGTTAATGGCTCATATAAGGTCGATGAAGGATCACATAAAATGATTGAGAGTACCATATCAACATAGCTTGACTTCTTAATCTTAAGTGTGGTTTTTCATAACATCTTAATTCATTAACATGGAAATGATGCATAATAATCAATTTGAAAGTATAATAATAAAATGATAGAAGCATTCATTCATAGCATGTGCAAGATTTTTCATGATCATATGTTGAAAAATAGAACTTGTACTTTAGATGAGCCATCATGATTACATAAGTGAATAATAAAATGATATATAATACTCAGTGCACACAAACCACTCACCTAAGCCAGAGGAGGGAACCATATCCTGAATCCCGATCAACCCTAATTTCTTATGTATAACATAACCATAGATTAGTTACACTTCATTAACATTGGTATGCAGTTTCTAAATAAATGACAAAAATTGGATTGGTACACTCTGTCTGATAATGGATCAAGGTGTTTCTTATCTCAAATCATTAGCAATGGATATTTGCACATGATTTTTTGACTTTATATGAAAATTTATGAACTTCCTAAGATAGAACCAATAAAAAAGGAGACATAAGCAATTAAAATTATTTCTATAAAGTTGGTTGCTGACAAATTCACCATTGGCTTTATTTCTCAATCTTCAGCGTGAAAAAGGGTAACTTAGCCATTATATAATACAATGTACCACGTGATTGATATCAAGGAAGCAATACAGTAAAACCCAAAATATCCACAGAAGTGTGACTATACAATTAAGATGACGAGAGTAAACTTGTAAAATGATTGTTTGGTTTCTTGTTATTTGACCAATCTTCAGAATGCTTCAAAGCAAGCTCCAAAACTCGACCCAAACACAAAATCTCATAAAAGAAAGCATGAGCGAGGGTTTCCAATGGTCTCTCTTCACCTTTATAGATATTTGAACACTAAGGAGAGGTATGGAGGTGCACTATACCACCATTTCTGTGTGTTGCAATGGCTAGAAAGTCGGAGCAGACACAAAACAAGGACAAATGGGAAAACACTAAAGGAATGAATTCATAGTCTTGGGGGGTTGTCTGAGAATAGTGGCAAAAACGACATTGGCTCTTGACCCTCAAGCCACAAACAACACCAAGATGTACAGCAAACACAAAACATGAGCTTGAGTTGGGAAAACCATGATATTTTGATGCATCAACTAAGTGGAAAACAAGGTTTGTGGTAGTAAAAATTGAGTCCAATGGAAAACTATGCATTGTTTGACTATGTCCAAAAGTTCTTGTCGAAGGTTGCACGTTGATCCAGCTTCAATGGAATGAATTGGATTTAGGGGTGGAGCTAATAGGTGAAAGGCACATACTATGGAAAAGATTAATGGAATATCATGAAGCTTAATATGAAGGCAATTTGATTGAGGTTGTTGGAAGCTACAAGTCTGGATTGTCATCAAAGTCAAAACTTTTGAACCTTGTCATGCTTCCTCAAGGGTCCTTGTTTGAAAATGATTGTAGAGAAGACTCATCACGAGTCCAGAGATGCATTCTAGGTCACTTAGAGTTTGTGTGCTTCGTCATGGTCACAAGGTTTATAGTTGTGTTGATTGGAGGAAGAAAGGTAGTTTGTGTGTTTTTGCTTTGATGGGAGATAGGGTCAGAGTAGTGGGATCAATGGGTCAAAAAAAGCCTCCTAAAAACAAAGGTGGTGAGAAAAAGGGGAGTCATGGAGGCTAGTGGAGAAAGATTAATGAATCTAGTTGCCAATTATTTCTCCTAAGCATGCAAAAGTCAAAAGGTGGAAGATGGATATGTATCCATCTGATTCAATCTCAATGATCCACTGGTAGTGTGAGATAGTTATTTGACCAATGACATATCAACATAGATCAATTAAGTGTGACTCGGTAATATCTAGGTTAATTAAAATATATTGGATAGAAACTAAGGTTAATAGTACATAATTGTTCACCCATTCTTCCTACCACTAAGTAACATAGAAAGGGTCATTCGACTATAGTGAGACTAGGTTGGTTCACTAAATTAAGTATAAGTGTTCAAATATTCACTCAACATTTACATTTGAGTCAGGGTTGACTGAATTGACCATAACATCCTCAGTTGCAAATTTAGCACCTTTATTCACCTTCTTTGTAGGACAATCCTTGTTCCAGTCGCCAACCTGTCCACAACTCTAATAAGGTTTATTATTTTATTTCTTCTAAATCATGGCCTCAGGTTTATGTATGTTCTCATTTTTCTTATCTTTATTCTTAGAACTTGTAAGAGTTAAAGTAGGTTTGACATCAACATGTGCCTTGCCCTCTGCATATTTCAAGTGTTCCTCCCTTATTTAAATATCTAACATAGTTCATTTGGGGATATGTCACCCTTCATGTGCTTGAGATTCAGTTTAATGGCCTCCCAAGAATTAGAGAAATTTTTAATGATAGACATAACAATAAAAATTTTAGGTAATTATATACCCAATTCCTGGAGTTCATAACACAAGATTTGAAAATTGTTTACTTGATCATAAATAGATTAACCACCTACCATCTAAAACTAAAGAATTTAGAGATAAATTATTTTTCAACATCATGATTCTTAGTTTTATATTTCTAATCTAACATACCAATATAGCTTTTCTAGTAATGATAGGATATTTGGAGTATACATCATACAACTTACTTAATAGTACTAATAGAATGCATCTACTACACAACTAATCACCCTCCTTCTAGTCATCCATTTTTTCAATGCTCCTAGGATTAGTTTTATTAGGTTTAGGGTCATCCTTTTTAATATTGTAAGGATACCCTATCATCATGAGCCAAATTTCTATTCGGATTTGCCAACATACAAAGTTTATGCAATCAAAATTTTCACGCATACCAGAAGTATCAATCTTAGGATGACAAGCACCATGGCCAACCGTGTTAACAAATGACATAAATAATTTTATTAAGAGTACTAGATTTTAGATCTTCATTAAAGGCAATAGAAAATAGTTGCAATTTAATTAACAAGTTTACATGTCAAGTTGAAGAAATGTAAGAAGCATAAAAACAAACAGAGTAGGAAAAATAATATAATAAAGTTAGAAAAGCAAGAGTAGATCACTAGTTTGATGAAGAAAAATATTACTTCAAGAAATAAATGCTACCTTGTACATCAAGCTTGTGTTGTTCTTCCAAAAACAATTAGGTCATAAAGATGTAGAAAGGTATATTCTCTCTTGTGCATTGACAATAATAAGTGATGCCAGTGTTTCATCTCAACACTTGTTAAGTACCACCACCCCACAGATCAAATAATGAGTAAGATATGATATGGGGTCATTTTCCCCTGCCCAGAGATGAACTCCATAAGAGAACTTTCATAGGAAGCAGTGGCTATAGAAGGCAAGAGGTGACATGGTTTTAAAATACAAACAACATATGCCTAGAGTTGTGTTTAGCCCTAATGTCAAGCACCTTATTTATAGAAATTCCAACACTTAGTAATATTCCCAGTTTGATACAATCATAAGATTATTTTTATACATGTAAAAGGTTTACAAGGAGTCACTTTCCTATTTAGAAAGAGTGAATTAAACAATAAATTAAGTAGTTATTCTATTGTACAAGAAGAGAAGGAATATGAAAGACAATTCCCGTAACCCATTATGCAAAAACCACATTCTAGATCTCATCCTGGCATGGAGAGGGTGTGGTGTGGTTTGGAACATGCATGCACGTCCATACATTTGTGCATATCCTCTCCTAGAACATTTGGACACTAGTGTCACAGGCATTTCTACTTATAATAAGTAGCAAAGACTTAGAATTAGGCATTGTAGGGCTAAAACTTCTTCTCATTTGTATAAAAGAAAAAAACTACTTCCCCACCATACTCCATATGTACTAGCTCCACTTACATTGGATTTAATCCATGGTAATAATTATTAAAGCTACTATATATATAACAATCCACCACAAAGTTCAATGTTAGTGTGCTATACCACTCAGACCACCATACTATGCTTTTTGTAGGTACCTTTCAGGCTGAACCATGCCTGAGTAATCCAACGTAGACTCATGTTGGAACTAGGTGAATTAATTTCTTGAACTTGAACCTTGGGTGTAAGAGTACTAATTGGTAACAACACAATAAATACCATGACAACAAAAAAAGATGCATATAAATGCCATGCATGTAAATTGAGAATCATGATTGATATTAGGGAACAACCTAATTCCCATATTGTGGCCTACACAATATCAACCATTCAATTAGAATCTTTAAAGATTTACAAATAACATCTTGTCCTAGGACTTGAAACCATTCAGAGACTGATCTCTTACTAATTTGCAGCCATGAGTCTCAAAGGTTTTTAGTGGATAGAGACAAAGGTACTAACAACATCATAAAAATTACATAGTATTATTAATTAACTCAACATTTTTTTATTACCGCATTGAAACCATTTGTATGATCACCACTCATTTGCATTGACTTTCCTTACATGTGAATAATAATGGGTTTCAATGTCATCCGCAACCTAGATTTCTCAATGAAGGCCAAGGCAAGACCTTTAGTTAAAGGACTATGTGTGTTTTATTATGTAACTGCATAGTCTATATCCACAAACTCATTAGATAGTAGCCCCCATTACAGACTTTACTTTGACTTGGATGTGTCTACACTATCTATTATTGTATTTAGAGCTCTTTATCTTGGCTATAGTTTTCATTCAATTAAAGTGAACTAGAATCGTAGGAATTGAATTGTTCACCATAGGTAGACTAGACATAAGTCCATCCAACCATTCAGCTTCCCACATAATTTCATCTAAAGCACACAAATTAGATTTAAAGGTGGACTGAGACAACATCGTATGTTTCTTAGACCTCTAGTACAGATTAACTTTTCCCAATATGAATACATATCCTGAGATACCATTGCTCCTAGAGTTCATGACAGTCTACCTTGAGATAGTATATCCTTCAAATATAGAAAGACACTTGAAATAATACAGACAAAGGGAACTAGTTCCCTTGATATACCTCAACACTTTATCAAGATCTTATCAGTGAATCTTGTTGGGGAAACAAGTATATCTACTTAACTTTCTCATGGAAATCACAATGTTTAGTTATATGTTGTATAAGATACATCAAACTTCTAATAAATATGAGAGTATTGTAATTGAGACACAAGAACACCAATATAATTCTTGAACAAGGAATTACATGAAGCATATGGGGTCTTAATAGGTATGCATAATCTATATTCAAATCTCTCTAGTATCTTCTCAACATAATGAGACCAAGAGAGTGTAATATCATTAGTATATTTAGTAATTTTAAGCCCTAAAATCTCATCAGAGACACCCATATACTTTATCTCAAACATTCTACACAAGAACAATTTTATTTATTTTACTACTTTCATATGGGAACCAAAAGGCATGATATCATCTACATCTAAGAATAAGATGTTGAATTTACTGCATTAGCATAATTATCTAAATCATTATGAATGAATCCATAAGATGATATCATAGAATTAAACATTTAGTGCCATTTATTATGGGCTTATTTTGAGACATATAAAGAATTAACACATCTAAACACTTTGAGCTCATTCCCATGTCCCACAAAACTCTTATATTGTTTCATGATATATATATATATATATATATATTCTTGAAGATCATTATGTAAGAACGCATTCTTCATATCCATTTGATGGATAGAGAGATTATAATCAAATCTCAGTGATATGAGCATATAATTGTGGTCAAGCAAGAAATAGGAGAATTAGTATGAAAGTAGTTTATTCCTTCCCTATATATGTAACCCTTAGAAACCAATATAGTCTTACACTTATTGGTTGTCCCATCTATATTGGGTTCCTTCTTAAAGATCTATTTACATCCAACTACAGAACAACTAAGAGGCAAATCCACTAACTTCCAAATTGTAATCAAGAGAATTAATTGGATTTCATCATTAATGACTTCCTTCCACGACATAGCCTCGGGAGAATCCATATCTTTTTTGAAGGTTATAGAATTATCATAAACATTGTAAGTGAGGAATTTACTTCTAAAGTCCTTGGATGTCCTAGGCCCATTACTTCACCTTGGTTCAACAATTTCCTCTGAATCATCAGATTCATAACATGTATGTTTCGAGTTGTTCCCAACATTTGTCATACTTTTTGTATGCTTGATAATGGTACATGTGGTAGTTGGATCCTCTTGGGAAACTTCATTAGGTACGTAAAATTTCATGGAAAGGCATTTCTAAAAATGTTGCATCACAAAGTTTAACCATAGTATTGATTTTAATGCCTGTGATTTCTGATTTTGCAATCAATAATCTACATGCATACTCATCTCTACATAACCCTAGAAAATGGCATCTAATATTTTCAATCCCCCAATATCTTCCTTTTGTATTCAGGTGCAAGTACCTTTGTGAGGCACCCACCACACTCAAAGATATTTGAAACATGCCTTTTAGGGCACTCATTATTCAAATGGACTTCATGTTTAGGGATCAAATCCTAATTCATCATATATTTTATCGAGTGAACATTGGCATGACCTAAGAAACAATGCCATACACAAAACAAAATATGGTTGAAGAAATTTGAATATCATTTATTAATAACAAAAATTGAAAAATCAAGTGCTACATAAATATAATACAAGTTCTCCAAATCACATAAATACTCTTACTAAAGAATAATTCATCTCAAACATAAGTAATAATTGCTTTTTTACATTGAAAATCAATTCTTAAACCATCTCTAACTAAATTTGTACCACTAATTATATTGCACCGAATAGATGGAGCATGTCTTACTCTGTAAAGAGTAAGAACCTTTCTGAAAGCAAATTATACATACACCTAACCTTTACCTTTGACTTCCACCTAGCTTGTATCGCCAAAGTTATAGATTAGATTCAAGAGGCTAAGTAAGACAAAAAATACAGACTTAACAACACAAACATGTACATTAGCCCTTGTGTTATAATCTAGTAAAGTGATTCAAACATAAAAAGGACTTTAGGTTTAATAGAAGCATATTGATCATTGAGGTTTGTGGAAGTATTCAACATGTTAACCAATGATGTAGTAGCTTTCTTTTCCTTCTTTGTAGGATAGTCCTTATTATAGTGGCTAACCTATCCAAAAATCCCACAAAATTTTGTCTTCAGTTTCTTCTGAATCTTGGCCTTAGTTTTATGTATGATGTTATTTATCTTATCTTTATTAGCAGTCATAATTTTTACATTTGGGTTGACATCAATAGGTACCTTGATGACTATCTCTTTTTATTATTACTGCCTTATTGAAATATCTAACATAAGTTTATTTTGGGATATGCCACTCTTCTTGTGCTTGAGATTTAAGCCAAAGGCCTCCTAATAATTAGGGAACTTTTCAATGATAGACATATCAATAATTTTTTTCCAAGTAATTCCATACACACTTCTTGTAATTGTAACATATGATTTGGTATCATGAATCTATTGAGCAACAACTAGCTACCATCTGAAACTTGAGTTAGACATAGAATATTTTTCTACACCATGATTCCCAGTTTTATGTTTCTTATCCAATGTATCCAATATATTTTTTATAGTCATAATAGGAGGTTTGGAGTATACATCATACAACTTATTTGGTAGGGCTAAGAGAATACTCCTCTATAGAAATGATTACCCTCCTTCCATCTGGTAATTGTTTTAGTGTGCTTAGGTCAATTTAACCTGATTTGAGGTTGACCTTTTTAAGATAGTCAAGAAATCCTATCATTTTGATTCAAGTTTCCATCTAGATATGCCAACGTGTGATTTTGACGCCATTAAAATTGCCATTCATATGAGAAGTATTAATCTTGAGATGATAAGCATCGTGGCCAGCCATGTTAACTAAAGATATAAAATGATTTTTTTTAATACTGATGGATTTTATATCATTGTTACATGTAGTAGCTTTCAATTCAATTATCAAACTTACATGTCAAGTTTAGGAACTGATAAGAATTGTAAAAATAGAGTAGAAGAAACCAGTTCAACAAAGTCATAAAATTTAGACTAGATCACTCTCTTGATAAAAATATATGTTACTTAAAGAAATCATCACTTTAGTATACACCAGATAGCCTTGTTCTTCCAAACTCGATCTAGTCACAAACTTGTAAAAATATATTTCCTTTTTCATATGTTGAAGACGATCAATGACACCATTGGTGCAGCTTAGCAATCATTAGGTACCACCATCCAAAAAATTACATCACAAGGAAGATAGGGCACAAAGACATTTTTAATTAAACAAGGGGCAATCTTGATGAGAGAACTCACACAAGAAGAAGCACTATGGAAGGCAGTGGGGAGATCAGATTTCAAAACACAAATGGCAGACACGCAAAATTATGTTTGGCCCTAACACAAGGGGCCTCATCTATGTCACTTCCAATTCTCAATTCTATTCATGATTTGATAAAATCACACAGTCACTATTGTACATATGAAAGGAATACAAGGAGTTAATTAATGAAAAGATATGAAAATTGGAACACAAATCCCACAATCCACGAGCCATGTGTGACTACCCTAGCATGGTTCAGCATGACGTGACATGGAGAGGCAAGGCATGGTGTGATGCAATGTAGGGCATGCACATGTGTGGTCACCCTTCCCACCATAAGAGAGAACATACCCTCTCTTTTATAAGGAGCACCAAAGCTATAGAAGTGGATAATGTGGGACACTACCGTCACATACATTTCTACATATAAGGAGTACCAAATCTATAGAAGTGGATATGTGGGACTAAACCTTCATCCCATTTGCATAAAAGACAAAAACTACTTTCCCTCCAAACTCTATATGTACTAACTACACCTACATTGGGATTAATCCATGCTAACAAATTAGCTAAAGATAATATATCTAAGAGGAACATGGTTAGTGCAGCAATATCGATGCAGGTAGTGCATCATGGGGTATGAAAACGTCAGTCTGACACCATGAGGGGGTGACATGGAACGTGAATCAAAGAGAAATTGTCAGGACTGGGAGAGGGGTGTGTGCATGAGGAACATCATGTCAGAGAGAAGAATCATGTGACTTGGTTAGGATAACCTTAGGTAGGCTTGAGGGAAAAACCTACCAAATATATTTGTTTCAAAAAAAATATCATCATGATTTGATCATATATTGGGTAGGAATAGACCTTGATCTATATTACATGATTACTCAGGACTCTTATTCCTAAGAACATATTCAAAATGGTTACCCTATTTTTTTGTAGAGTATATATAAAATATGTGAGAGAACGCTTGAATTGAATACTTGAGTATTTTAAGTACCTAGAATGACAGAGGTCTTGACAATAGTGTTAAAGTTGTCTTATATAAAATTTGGAGGATAGCAAGATCTACATCAGATATTGCATCCCTTACTTTCTTAACATGAGGGACATGGGGTAGAACATAGTCTAAATTTAATGGATAAAAGGAAGATTGTAAAATTTAATCATATAGTAGGAAACCAAGGAGAAGAGCCTCATTGGGGGTACAATGCAAAATGTTTTTTCTCTTTTACCTTTGTGACTATAGTTTCAAGTGTTGTATTGTCCCCTAAAAAATTTAAGATAGAAAGGTACAATTCTAAAATACATTGTACATTTATACTTTGAAGTGTCATACGTAGTTTAATCTAGTAAAGTACAATCTTGAACTAGAAATCTCACCTATCATCTGCTACCTTCCAACCCACATTTGCTAATATTTACAAGTGTTGTGACCTTCCAAGCACATATCTCTTTTCTTAAAGTTCCCTTTATCATTGACTCCACCATCAGAATGGAAGGCTACAATGCATGTCTTGTTGAGTGTGGGAGTATGAAGTATGATTTTGAAAGAAAAAAATTAGAAGATTCTAAACTACAAAAAAAGGTTTTATTATGAAATAATTATAGCATGATGATGTTATTGAAATTTTGTTAGAAATGTTTAAGGAAAACCTCATTAGCATCTTTTATTCCTGATAATGATACATATCTCAATTTATTTGACTATTGTTCCAAATGAAACTAAAATAAAATCCACAGTTTTGTTTCAAGCAAGTTGTCACATCATGATGTGATAGTAATCAAAGATGAAGGTTTACCAACATTACACCTTTCCATTGATACAAGGGAAAATCATGCATTTCATATAAAAATGTTTCGTCACATCTAACTTGTTCCAAATAATGTTGTATAACAAGTAGGTGATAAACCAACCTTATTCATTTGACAAGATAAAAATAGTAAACGTTGACACATACACTATCATTTATTTAGGTTGTAGCTAAGAAACAAGGAGCACCAGTAGTACCCAAACGAGACCGAGTGGGTGTGATCCCTATAAGTGGCAGAGTCACACCCAGGAAAAGGTAGGCACAAGCCCTACCTTCTAGTGCTCACAAGTAGTAATATATAATTTAATACCAAGAAATGTCCACTAAAATTCACATGATCTATGAGGCAGTGCCCTACTTGCTAACTGAGACATGCAAACAATGCTTGTTTCCTATTTTCAATTATTGAAAGATCAATCTACCTGTATCAATCAATTATTGATCAAAATACCATCAAATGTCATCTCCTACATACAAATATGGTATGTCTCCTGATCTTTCTTTTTGTGTTTAGTGTGACTTCCAAGTTTTAGTTCTAGTGTAAGATATTGAGAATCAATAAAAAAATATTTTTATTGGGAAGTTATGTTCATGGTGAGAAAAAAATTGAGATAAAATCCATCATATGAATTTACATGGAAGTAGAAGACAAGCGGGCAACAAACTGAGCCGCTAGTCCTTTCTGGATAGCAAAACCAATCATCTGAAACATATTTTTTGCTTTCTACTTCTGCTTGTGTTGCTTCAATTTCTCTTTTCTTAGTGCAGTCTATCCATGCTGAAACATAACTACCTATCTAGTATTCTAATTTTTATCCTCCATTTGGGTGTCAATTCATATTATAAAATTATACTCTTAGTAGGATTAAATATTCTAATTTGGATTGTCTTCTATGTTCAAATACTAAATGATACAAAATACTGACCAAAATCTAACCGAAATTAGAGTTAGTTTCCAAATAGTATTTTATTTAAATTCTGACAACATCTGCCCCACCAGAGAATAAATAAAATCTCTATATGTTCCCAAACTAGGAAGATAATAGAAATGCTTGTCATTTTGTCTATTTATATCACAATTGGTATTAAGATATATTCACCATGTAAAGAAAATTAGTGTTAGAAATTTGCTTTTGTGAGGCGATTAAGTTTACCATTCTTATGTGATGGGGCACAAAGTGTGTAATTTTTGACCCAATAATTAGTTTCAAGCTTTCATAACATCTCAATTTGAAATTTATCTAACTAACAGGAGGTGGCCCCCTAGTAGTGCCCCCCTTGGTAAAATTCATGGTTTCACCACTGATCACCAACATATACATACTACACGTGATTGAGATAAAAATACTAGAGAATTGATTCAGCAAGTGCAAGACAACCATTAAGCCCATGTTTTGTTGGGGACTGGGATTCTATAGTCCAGATTGGGTTAGTTGGGGTTACTTTGTAGATCTAGATTAGGTTGATCTAATCTAGTCTAACTATTTGGCAAAATAGTCTGGTTCTAGTTTGATTTTCTAGATTCAGTCATGATTTAGTCTAGTTCTATTTGGCAACCCAATTAGGATTAGGATGTAGTCTGATTCTATTTGGCAACCAAGTTAATATTAGCCTAGTCAGAATTAGGACATAGTATGATTCTATTTAGAAATCAAGTCAAGATCTAGTTTTATTTTGAAATGAACTACGTGTAACATAGAACTTTTTGTATAATATAGAACTATTACATGTCAATGCATTAAAAAGTATGCATTTTGAAAAATGTATATATTTGTACTTTTTTCCGTTGTGAGTATGACTTGAGTAGGATTTTTTATGATGTATGTTTTGAAATCAATACTATTTTACCCATTGGTGGCAAAATGGATTACATATTTTTATTTTAAGGATGTTTAGTAGAACCTCTATTTTTAGTTCAAAAAAAAACTAAATGAATGAGGTTGATATGAAACAAAGTTTTTGATGTATGCACATAAGGATATCAACCAAGAAATATAAAATAAACAAACATAACATCACAATTGAAATGGAATAGGTGATACGAGATACCAGTCTAAAAGTATGCATACGAGTACAAAATATTACATAAGTAAAATTAGAATACATTTCCCGATTACAAAATAAGGTTTGTTACATCTTTTTATATAATCAATAATATGCATTCACTTCACTCATTGCATGTAGCACTAGTGCCCCCAACAACATCATTTGTGTTTTTTCTCTCTCACTGGCCACTATTGCACATGGTTGAGAAGTTCCCTCTTGGTCGAGTTTTTATCGTCCTAGTGAGTATGTGCGAGGACTGGTCCAGAAGGTTCATGGAATGACATCAAAAAATTTCAACACTCTCCACCTCATCTTAAGAAAGTTCTTGTTGACATCATTCCTCCCTGTTCATGTGTGGCATTCACAAATGCATCACGCCAAACTTGACATAGAAAAGGTCGACTCATTCGGCCTAAAAAGTACTGACATCCTAAGATAGTGCCAAGTGCTTCATTTGACTCATCATCCCATTGAAAAAGATTCATGGAATCGAGAAGTAGTTGGCACAGTTTGAAAAAGATATTGATATTAGCAGTGTATGTGTTTGTTAAAAAAAGTTGTGATTGAATTGAAATACCATTAATTTACTAGATGGGCAACAAATAATAAAAGCATTGCCCCTACAGATGTAGAAGAAATAATACCACAACCAATAATTTAATAATATGTACTACAAAAAATGAAACACATTTTAAATTACTATATAGATAAGAATTCAATATTACCCATTTATAATTGTCGTTCACATTGAAAAAAATCTCTAGTTCCATAAAAATAAAGTGAACGTAGGTGATTTGAAATGTAAAACATCAAAATACAAAATAATCATGGGGCGACGAGTTAATGGCCAGATACAAAAAAGGTTGGAGAGACAACATCTTATGAGCTATTGTGGCAAGCTCGACACTCCCCATAAGTTGTTGTATATTTATAAAAGATGTCAAATGATCCATTCGTTAGAGAGAAGATTGATTACTAGTCCATGAATCAAATGAAGACAATAACATGATATAGTCTGATTTTTTTTGCAATGGGACTACATCTAGTTTGACAAATACCTGAAAAATGCATAGTGTTACCACCTTCATTGGATCCATCAACCAATAATGTCAAGCATATCTCTACCAGAAGGATCTTTTGACTTCTTCTCAATGTAACAAAAGATCAAGGTGGACACCTAGGTTGACACACCCAAAATTAGTCTAAGATGGTGAGAAATCATTGTTTTGACCCTTATGTGGTGGCGAGGAAGGTTTATGTTGATTCTAGGTCAGACCATCCCAGTTAACCCACTTTATGGCCTCATCGTACTCGGCCCATGAAACCACACAGTCTTCCTGCACCGCAACCTTGTCCTCTTGCTTTTAGTCATCTTTTGGCCAATCAAACAATAGGGGCAAATGAAGAATAGGGTGAGCAATGCGCTCATTGCTTTGTTTCACATCTATGGGCTATTCAAGACATTCATTTGTGGGCTCTTCATGCGAATATGGAGAATGGGAATGTGAAGGCTCGCAACACTTGCAAAAAAGTGTGGCCATTACCTATATTTTGATCTTGGAGCACGACATGTAGATAATTAAATGTTTAAGATAATAGATAAATACAAGTTTGAGACCATAAGAATGATTAAAAACAAATAATGATAATAGTTTAAACAAATAATAAAAATAATTAATATAAAAGCTATGTATAGAGAGTATATTTCACACTACTTCAATATGTAATAGTTCATTCAAAAGTAAAACAAACATCAAAAGTACGTCCTAAATTTGGAGTGTAATTTTTTTCTAGGAATTCTCACAACTTCATTCATTGTCTTCACCACCTACACATGCAGCTACATCATTTATGTTTTCAACATTGTTCATGTGTGTTGCAACTCCTGGTGGATAAATGTGATGAGTCATCATAAAGTTGTGTGGAATAACCTATTGCATGAATAAGGGATAAGTAGCTGATGCATTTCCCAAAATGAAATGCTTTTTCCTAATAAAATATCTCTTAAGATTCTTCCATTGGGTTTTTGACCTCGTTCAAAGATATGTAAGGCACCCTTGTTATATTTTCAAAGTCACTCAATGTCTTCCTCAAAGCCTCTCGAGTATATACTCCATCGACACATCAACCCATGTCATATTGGTTTCTCATCGCATCAAGTAGGATTTGATTGTTCTCCCTACACCATATACCATATGGCCTCATGCCTTGCCTAGCCGTATTACCAATTATGTATGTGATATGTTTCAACCTTAAGGGTCCACTTCACAAATATCAAGATACAATATGATAATTCAAACATGAACACATAATAATTTTTGAACAACATATGACCTCCTATTTGGTCCAGTCATATTACCAATTTTGTGCTAAATACATTTCAAGCATAAGTATGTGTCTCATAAACATTCAACAACAATTACAATAATGATAATTCAAACATTAAAATAGAATGATCAACAAGTGTATATTGTATCTTTAACAACAACTAAACTCTTGGGTCCGAGCGAAAAAATTAAATATCATCCATCTATATCTAACTCTGCAATTCAAGCTTACGGAGTCATTAGAGGTGAAGGAATATCCAAAAGAAGACTACAACTTTTGTCTGACTTATTAACTGAGGTTTCTAGAACGTCAAACTCGTACTTATAGGAGTTGCAAACATCTTCAACGTAGTGATAGATTTTAACGAAGTCCTTCATGTTCATAGCCTGAACCCACACCAACTTGCACTCATCAGTTAGTAACTTAAGCTTAGCGTGGAGAGATTGAGCGATTGGGGCAGATATCGACTACCCAATGAAAGTATTCACACTGGTATTTTCCCTAAAATGTATTCCCAAATTCGGATTAATGACAATGAATGTGTAATCTACTTTGTAGGGCAAAATATTGTTTATGGTTTTACTATCGAGCCTATTTGGTAGAATGAACGTAATTCATTTTTTTGACCTTTCACTGAGAATGCCAAAGTCATATAACCCCACATCTTCCATGTTAATCCATAATGTAGCAACATTACCACAAATACACCTCTGAACTTTGGATGCATCCATTGACATCTAAAATTGTATTGTTCCTTTAGTAAAGTAATGTGGGTTCATACCATAGATTTTAAATCAAAACTTAGGAATGACAAATGATTGTTCTAACATACATTTGAAGTATATTTCAACCGGATAAAGTATATTACAACTATGATGTATTGTATCCCTCATCCTCTGTTGAAGAGTCGCTATCTTTTGGTAGGTGAAGTCATTAATGAAGATAGTTTTGTCCACTTCTAAGAGTTGCAATTTTGGTTAATGGCCTATCAATATATTCTCTCATGGAACATATAAAGTTGCAACAAACAGACTCGTGCATACATTTTTTATGAGCATAAGTAAGTTGTGTCACCGGTGCATCCCTAATTACAGTAAGGGTGGTCAAATAATCTTGTATTCGTTGCACGACCAACATCATACGACATCTAGTTTGAAAAAGACCCCTATCACATATAAAGTACAGTCTATTGGGGTTGGTATTTTTGAACCATCCATTATCCACATATGTGGCATCCTTGTAGACTCATATGGTGCATTGGAGGATACATGGACAAAGGATATTCCATTCTCCATTCTAAGAAAACTTGAGGAGGAATAATGTGACACTTTTAATTAGGAGGCATAACAAGATTGTATCAAAAAAGCCTAAGGACGGTATGGGAAGAAAATTATTGCACATGTCAAGTGAGGGATGAGTTTAGAAATTATACAAAAATATGCCAAGTACAAAGAAAAGTCATCAAGTTTGCCAAATTAAACAAGAAATTCTTTCACGCAATACATCACCCTCCCAAGCATTAACCTGAGTTGTTTACTAGAGGTAGCTCAAGTCAATCCCATTATTTGGGAGGCCAGATGAGTAACTATCTTCTGCAAATTCATCCATCATAATGTCACCATCATTTCAACATCATATAGAATTGTAGAGAATACAACTCGGAAATATTAGGTGGCAATGTGAATGCACAGGGTATGTTGCAACTATTTTAGATAAGAGAACCTCCTCTTCAACAAACCAAATGCTCTCCCAACAATATTATGTAATTGTGTGTGTCTATAGTTGAAAATCTCCTTGTTGTTGTATGTGTGTTTGTTTCCCCATACTCAGCTATATGGTAGTTTGTGTTGCAATGTGGTATAAGGAATTGATGTGTGTTGACGTAGCATGCATCAACTAGGTAATACTTTTTGGTGGGTATTTTGAAACTGCTTGTGGTCACGACAGATTTAGGATCCTATGGTTTACTATAGAGCTGTCCCACCCGATTAGGACATACATAAACTCTATCGAGAAGTCTACTGCAACCATGACATCCAGTGAGACACACCCTTTACTATATCGGTAAAGGTTTTTCTTATCATTTTTCACCGAAATTGGGGCATATGTCCTATCAATTTCCCTAGTGGAAAATATTCTCCTAAGTATTTATTTAAAATTTTTGGAAACCCATCCCCCCGTCTCTTGTCGCTCCGGCGATTAGGGCATGCGGAAGTGGACGCTCCTCCACCCTAGCCTAGGGTCTTTCTCTTGCAGGTTCAAGTGTGTGGTCGTGTTTTGGGTTCTGGTCTCAAGATGGCAGCGGAGCTAGCAGCAAGATATGCAGGGCTCAGGTTATCGGATGAAGAAGAAGATCCAGTTGACGTCGAACCGGTGGGAAGCGACGAAGACAAAGAAGATCACACAAAGCTCGCTTTGGTGGGACGGCTGCTTACAAATCGAACTTACAATTTTAGGGCAATGGAAAGAACGTTATCACAAGCCTGGAGTCTGAAGGAGACGGCCGTCTTCAAGCAAATCGAGGGCGAGGTTTTCGTTATTCAGTTCACCCACTGGAGGGATAAGCAGTGGGTTCTCGATGGAGCCCCCTGGAACTTTGACGGAAGATTGCTCTTGCTGAAGGAAGTTTGCAAAGAAGAGCAGCCGGGCAGCATCGTCATCAGTAGTTGCCCGTTCTGGGTCCGACTATATGGTGTCCCATTGGGGTACTGAGCGGAAACAAACATCAGGGAGATCGCGGGAAGAATCGGTGAAGTGGTTGCGACAGACACTGACGGGCTAGGGTGGGACTCCTCCATCCGAGTCCGGATTATCTTGGACGTCTCCAAACCGCTAAAGCGCATCCAGAGAATTCGGATGAAGGGAGGCGCAATGGTGGACATTGAGGTCAAATATGAATGATTGTCGAACTTCTGCTTCATCTGTGGCAGGCTTGGACATGTCGATCGTGACTGTGTGATCGGCGAAGATGGGGATGAACAAGGTAGACGGTGGGGAGCCTGGTTGCGGGCGTCGCCCTAGAAACAGTGGCGCGCGGCGGACCTGAAGGAGGGGGGCTTAGGGTTAGCAAGGAGGAAGCTAGTGTTCAAACCTCAGGGCGTAGGAGGGACGACGCAGACGAAGGGATATCGGGAGGGGTGTGGTAGTGCGGTGGGCAGCGGGGGTTCGGCAGGGGCGAACCGGGAAGAGGAAGAGAGGGGGTCGTTATCCTGGGGGGGAGGGAAGTGTAGAAGCGGGACATAGAACAAAAGAGCGTGAGGGTAGGGTAAGCGGGGGAGAGAGGACTCACGGGGAAGGGGTTGAGGGAAGCGTCGGGTGGAAGGAGGCGAGGGTGAAGGTTTGGACGGGTCGGGGTCCAGACATGAAGGGCAGAGGGAGCAGATTACACAGGGCAAGACGGATACGGAGGGGAAGAAGAAGATAGTGTATACAGCTGATGAGCTAAAGAAGGTGCGGGCAACCCAGCGAGTGGATGAACAACCGCCGGAGATGGAGGACGAGGAACTAGCCAATACCAGTAAGCAGGGGCCGGTGAGCCTAGCTTGGGCAGAGCCAATCCAAGCACAAAAGGCAACAAAGCTTTGTGACCAGGCTGAGTGCGGCGGACACGACAAGGATAACGTGCAGTCACAAACCAGGAAGAACGGAAACATCAATGAATGGCAGACTGAACGTGCAGGTGAAGAACTGGATACCCGTATCCAACAATCGAAGAGCAAAGGGGAGGACAGCAGCGAGAGGCGTGCAATCACCAGGGCATAGCGGTGCAAGGAAGTGGGGGCAAGGATAAAACAAGGTCCAAAACAAAGCCGAGGGAAGAAGAAACACTACCCGTGGGTCTACAAGATGAGCAGGGGGCACGTCTGGGTATTCCAGAGGAAGAAGTGACATGGGTCCAAACAACAGGCAAAAGAAATAGAGGGATGGACCTCTGTGACATGGAGGTTGATGACCAACCTGAACAAGATGCAGGTGAAAAACGTTCCAAAAGAGAAGGGGTAGAAGTTTCAAGCAGAAACGGGGTCGCAACGACTCAAGTAGCGGCAATTGGCGGAGCCCAATCCCCCGAAGGGCAATGAAAATTTTCAGCTGGAACTGTCAGGGGTTGGGCGACCCTGACACGTGCAAGGCTCTCCGGGCTTGGGTTTGGAGAGAGCGTCCAAATATAGTCTTTGTGGCGGAGACTATGATTGCTGATACAAAATTGGAAGAGGTCAAAAAAAGTTGTGGTTTTACTGATGGTTTGTGTATATCGAGCCGAGGCAGGGCAGGTGGGCTTGGCTTCTGGTGGAAAGATACTAGTATGGAAATTCTCAACTATTCAAAAAGACATGTGGCAGGACTGGTCAGAGAGGATAATGGACAGAAATGGAGAGCGATCGGTATCTACGGATGGGCGGATCAGGCAAGCAAAGTGAAGACCTGGGAGCTGATGAGAAACCTAAAAAATGAGGCTGAGGAACCTGTCATTTTCTTTGGGGACTTCAATGAAATAGTGTCCAACACGGAAAAAAAGGGAGGACCGCCAAAGGAGGAAAAATTCATGCAGAACTTCCGGGACGTCATAGATGATTGTGGGCTGAGTGATGTGGGATTTGAAGGAAATGTGTTTACGTGGAAAAGGGGTCTGACTGAAAGAACACTGCTAATGGAGAGGCTGGATAGGTTCCTACCGGAGCTAGACTGGAGAAATCTCTTTAAAAACTGTAAGGTCTTCCATTTTCCTATCTATGAATCTGATCATGCCCCCATCATGCTTAAAGCGGACAACAGGAGCAACGACAATAAGAGGAGGAAAAATTTCTTTGTTTTTGAACCTATGTGGGTTGGTGAAGAGGAGTGTGGGAAAATTGTCAAAGAGGCATGGGAGAGTGAAGAAGGGAGTGATCTCAGCAACAAACTCCTTAAATGTAAAAACACTTTACGAGAATGGGCAAAAGGAAAATTTGGAGAGAGAAGCCGAAAGGTCAAGGAGCTTGAAATGGAGCTAAAGAGAATCCAAGGACTTCCCCCGGACCATGCAAATCTGAATAGGGCGGAGGACATATCCAAAGAGTTACAATACTGGCTGAAACAAAATGAGGAATATTGGGCTGCCCGAGCACGTGTAAAAGAATTGAGAGAGGGAGATCGGAACACGACATACTTCCACCAAAAGGCCTCTAACAGAAGAAGAAGGAACTGGATTGATGGTATAGAAGATGAGAATGGTATCCTTAGAAAGCAGGAGAATGAGATCATGCAGGTTTTTATGCGGCATTTCTCAACCCTTTTCCAATCAAGCAACCCCTCGGGGTTTGAGGAATCAACCAAAGGCATAAAGGAGGTGGTGTCTATGGAACATAGGAGGGACTTAGAGAGTGACATCACGGATGAGGAAATCCGGACAGCGCTAAAGAAGATGCACCCAAATAAAGCACCGGGGCCAGACGGTTTGAAAGCTTTGTTCTATCAAAAATATTGGGACACGGTGGGTCAGGATGTGGCAAATTACATAAAGGGATGGTGGAAAGGTGATCACAGCATAAAAGACACTAATGATACCTTGGTGGTTCTCATTCCAAAAGTAGAAAAGCCAAGGATGGTTGGGGAGTTCAGACCCATTAGCCTTTGTAACGTGATATACAAAATTGCCTCTAAAGTGATGACGAACAGATTGAAGCCTCTCATGAATATTGTGATTTCTGAAAACCAAAGTGTGTTTGTCCCGGGAAGGATGATTACAGATAACGCACTGATTGCTTATGAGCTTTTCCATACCATGAAGAGGGATAAAGGAAGGAAGAATGGCAGCCTTGCTCTGAAGTTAGATATGTCAAAGGCCTATGATAGAGTGGAGTGGGATTTTCTGAGCTTTGTGATGGAGAGGATGGGTTTTGGTGCAAAGTGGATAGGGAAAATTAGAGACTGCATTTCTACTGTTCAGCATGTGTTTGCGATAAATGGAGACCGAACCCAAAGCACAACACTAGCACGTGGACTTCGCCAGGGAGATCCTCTTTCCCCCTATCTTTTTCTTTTGTGTGCAAAAGCTTTTTCTACCTCTCTTATTAGTGCAGCCCAAGAAAATCTCTTACACGGCATCCAACCGTGTAGGAGAGCATCGAGTATCTCACATCTTTTCTTCGCAGATGACAGCATTCTTTTTGCTAGAGCCACCACTGCAGAGTGCCTGAAGATAGCTGAAATTATCAGCCAATATGAACAGGCATCCGGACAAAAGATCAACTTATCCAAGACGGAGGTGGTTTTCAGCAAGGGAGTCAAAAGAGAGAAGCGTGTTTGCTTGAAGAACACACTCGGGGTGAGGGAAGTGGACCGTCATGCCAAATACTTGGGCCTACCAACAGCAATAGGGAGGTCAAAAAAACAAGTTTTCAGCTTCATAAAGGACAGGATCTGGAGGAAATTCCAAGGGTGGTCGGAAAAACTATTATCCAAAGCTGGTAGGGAAGTACTCATCAAAGCGGTGGCGCAGGCGATTCCTACCTATATAATGAGCATCTTTCAACTACCGGCGGGAACCATTGACGAGGTCCAGAGAATTATATGCAGATTTTGGTGGGGCGCAAAGGATAAGGAGCGGAAAATGTCGTGGGTTAGCTGGAACAATTTTTGCAAGCCAATGAGACAAAGAGGGATGAGATTTAGAGATCTTCATGTTTTTAACCAAGCTCTCCTTGCAAGACAATTATGGAGGATAGCAAGCCACCCAGAGGCACTGGTTACGAAAGTTCTTAAAGCCAGATATTTTCCCAGGACATCCATATGGTAAGCAAGACGTGGACATGATCCGAGCTACACGTGGAGGAGCCTATGGGGAGCCAAAGTGTTGCTGACAGAAGGAACTCAATGGAGAGTGGGGAATGGGGCTGATATAAACATTTGGGAGGACTATTGGCTACCGGAGGAGGAGGACAAGCTTGAAAGTTTAAAAAATGACAGGAACGCTGGATATAACCAAGTCAAAGATCTTATGATGGAGGACGGCACTGGCTGGGAGATGTCTAGAGTGAGAGATTTCTTCCCGGAGAGCTATGCTAGGAGGATTGGCGCTATCCAACTGAGCACCCGATGACCAAGCGATTCTTTGATGTGGTGGCCATCAAACATGGGAGACTTCACAGTCCGGTCAGCCTACTGGTTGGGTTTGATGGGAAAAGCGGAAGCGCGACGATATAAAAATGCACAAGGGGATGATTTGTGGAAAAAGATTTGGCATGGTGGATGGAGCCCAAAGACAGCCCACTTCCTATGGAGGATTTGTACGGGGGGACTAGCTACTAAAGGACGGCTGTATGATAGACATTGTATACCGGATGGCACTTGCGTGTTGTGCATGGCGGAGAAGGAGACGCTATCCCATATGCTTTTCCAGTGCCCAAATGCCACAGAAGTATGGGAACTTCTACCAAGGGATATACGGAACTGGGTAGACACTGTCAATGATGGGGACATAGCTGCAACCATGAAGGAAGCATTGACGAGGCCGAGGAGGTGTGAGGAAGCGCAGATTGTGGCTGCCATGACGGCGGTGTGGAGAGGAAGGTGCTGCCGTGTCTTTAGAAGTGGAGATGCAAACAACTCCTTTTTCTACCGTTGTGCGTTGACATACGTGAATAGAGCTGCCGAGAGGGTGCAGCAGCCCATGTAAGGGGCACCGCCCGGACGCACGCTGCAAGAGAGAATGTGGCGTCCGCCGACAACTGGCTGCTTGAAAATCAATTTTGACGGGTCTTGTGGCGAAGACGGGGCTGCGGGAATAGGTGTTGTGATGAGGGACAGCACTGGGAAGCTGATGGGAGTGGCGGGGGAGAGGGTGTCTTCGGGAAAAGAGGTAGCTATGACTGAGGCACTGGCTGTGAGGATGGCACTGATGTGGGCGATCAAAGAAGGGGTTACAAAGGTGGAAGTGGAATCGGACTCCATGACGATTGTCCAAGCTTGCAACAACATAGTGGCGAGAAGGGACTACCTTGGCTCTATAGTAGAAGACATTCTTTCTTTAAAGCTTGTGTTTTCGTCTTGTAGCTTTAGTTACCTTAGTCGTTTTAGATAATGGGGCAGCTCATGTGGTTGCTAACTATGTTCGTAGGGGTAATGTAGATCGAGTCAGTTTTTTGCAACCTTTCCTTTCTTGTAGCTCAAACCTTGTAAATCTGGTTTTACATAGTTTATAGTAGTCGGGGAACCCCCATCATAGGGTTTCCCGTCCTTTCTCAAAAAAAAAATTCCCTAGTGGCATCCTAAAACAAGTTAGGATAGGATTTAGCTTACAAAATAAATTTAGTCATGAATCATAGTTTTTGGTGATAACTATTACCTTGAAGTAAGGGTAGAACCATGGGCTCTCCAAGATGTGACATTGTCGTTATGATTTGCATCACAACATATTCATAAAACAAAGCACACACTATATCTAATACTTCATTTAACTTTCTACTTATGGTCTCACCAGAGTGAATGTAGTCCCCAGCTAAAGCATGATTGGTATGGCCATGACCAACCATCTATAGGAAGTAGCATACAACCTCGACTGATGACACACCTATACACTATGTAATAATCCATGACTCTCAAGCTTGTCCACGAGGGCTAAAATAGTTTGTGGTAGCATTTAGTACAAGTGATATGCCCAATGTTCATGTCCAGTTATGATTTCTAAAACATTTTGGTTTCCACTCATAATAGTAAGTGACCTAAGCATTAGATGTCGTATGTCGTCATCATTGGGATTCTCTAGGATGGTGGTCGCTATTGAGTCAACTATTACATTAGCAATGCAATTTGCTGGCCTAGACACAATATCCAAAAAATTTGTACCAGGTCTGGTGTACATGTATGGTCAATGACTTTATTTAAAATGATGACAAGACTAAGTTAACATGAAAGAGGGTGCATGAACAAAACTACTTAAAAACTAGATCAGAAAATCAAATTGAAGTCTTGACTATGAAATTAAATATTATAGCAATAACCAAAGGTACCCCATGTTCCCAAACTTAATAAATAATACAACAAATATCTAACTGGGATACTGAAAATGACTTTAAAATTGGGAAGAGATTCTAGAATTGTGTCATGAAAGAGTTCAACTATGGTGGGTGGCCTCTGTTGTTCCCTCTTTTACCAACATCATCATTGTAGATATGTTGTGCGGATGGCATACTTGATGTGTTGTTGGAAGGCAGGGGGGACTGTGAATCAAATCCCTATTGAGATGACACAAAAGAGGAGGGCATGGAAGGGTGTAGTGTTGCATTATCATCATGATACATGTGACGTTCCCGTATTTTCTAAAACTTAATTTGATGTGTGACATCAAAATTGAAACCCTCACCTCAACGAGAATTTCAATTTAAACACCACACACTAGGCTAAGAAGAAGAAAATCAGAGGAAGTCAGAAGGAAACATAGTAGCACATGTACATGAATAATAATAAAACCATACACATATGTTCACCATTCAACATATAATTACAACATGAATTGTTACAATATTTGATATTACATATTGAACAACAAACTATACATATACATGTACTACCACTAAACTATAGGTTCTTAAGACAACAGGTCCCCCTGTACATCATCTCTCTACACAACTCTCAACTATCCTGGTTTTTCAAGAACATAACCACAACCTAAACAAAAGATTAGATGTGGTACACGTCAGCACAATATTCAAGAATATTGTACTGAGTACGCCTACATGTCTTTTATATACCTCTCATCATATATTGGCAATAAGATAAAACTAATACACTTGGCAGTAACAGAAGAATATAAGAAAAGTGTATACTTGCACAAAGATATTCATTATAAAAAGAGAACACATATTTTTTTTAGTCGGTAGAAATCCTATTACTAAAAAAGATGATGCCCAAAACTTTGGGTACAAAGAGATTTGTGCACCCATTACAAACCTAGATGAGAACATCCAAAAACTATAAAAGCATAAGACTAAAACACATAAAGCTACTAAAGAAGCCTACTATCTAGAAGAAAAAGAGGGGAAAAAACCCTACAAAACAGCTACAGCAGCTAACAGAACTCGCAGAAGACCAATCCCAACTACTCAGGCCATCACTGACAGTTTGCACATCCTTTAGAAATTGTGAGGCATGGGCATCCGAATCAAACCTTCAGCAACCTAAAACCACAAGAGGGTGTGAAACAAGGAAAAATTCCTTCTATCATCTAGATCATACATTCTCCGGCATGCAAAGCAAAACACCAAGAAAATCTCCAAAATGTTGGTTCTTTAGAACAGAAAGTCCCTGCTAACTAATCACTCGCACACTGGCAGTAATCTGAAAGTTGTGTGGATTAATCAGCTAAGCAGAGAGCAAGGTGAACCTCTAACTCCAACACCAAGAGATCAATTCATCTTTGCTTAAACAGAGCCCGAGACCAGCAGCACAAAAAGAAGAGAGAGACCAAGCAGCTCAACTAATCTCAGCCCCAACTCTTTCTTCCTTGCCACTTTCCGAACATCTTGCAGGTGTTCAACCAAACATTAGTCGAGGATGTCTGGAGATCTCACACAACTATCTGTCAGTAGCATATTATCAAACACCACGAGGGTGTTCCTTCATGCTGCACAGGAGAGCCAGGAAGGAGAAGAGATCTGCCCCTTGACCCAACCCGCACATCACCATATGGCCATAGGTCATCCATCGGCAGAGCAGGAAATAGATGCAAAGACCCGAACTAGCACCACCCTAAGTTGGAGCAGAGGGCAAGGAGACAGCACCCCAAACGCGAGCGACGTCTCCATTTGCCACTAGCCATCCAAGGGCATACGCCAGAGAGCACCTCCAAGCAGCATGATGAAGTCTGTGATGGAGTGCCCACTCCGCCAAGTAGGTCAGAAAGACTTGTCACCTAGCGAGGAAACCAACATCGCCGTGATCGCCAAGGTGGGAACCAGATGAAATCATGGCTTGTCGTCACCCTGGACAAGCCAGGTTCATAGGGGGAAAGGATGAGGAGGTGCTAGTGAAGTAACGAGAAGACGCCCCTTCCTTCCTCATCGTGACGAGGTAGCACACAAAGCCCACAGGTCTGGAACAGATCGGCCGCTCACCATCCATCACACTTGAACAAAGTGGAGTCAACAAAGTTGAGATCGCCGAAACTCTGCCCAGATCTGACCACACTCACAGCGCCTTGCATCGCCCTTCCAACCCAGATCCACTGAGGAGATGCCAACAAAATTGATCAGCACCCTAGCTCCAGAGATCCACCGCAACCTTCACACAGAGTACTACCCAAGGCCGTTGGAGGCCAGGGGGAGGGACACGCAGAGGCGGCATACCCTCCCCCCAGCGGCAGCCGCCGGGAAATGATTAGAGAGAAGGCGGAGCAGATACCATAGAGAGAGAACACATATTTTAAGCACATTTCCATCATATATCTCATACATCTGCCCCTAGGGCTTTGATTTTTTCAGGCCTTATGATCTACCACCAAGTGGTTTGTGATCATTATACAAACATCATATGATCTACCACCAAGTGGTTTCTGATCATTATGCATGCGCTCTACCACCAAGTGGTTTATGAGCTATCTTATGATGGAACATCTATATTATGTTTGCAGGTGTTCAAGGTATACATATAGCAATAAGTATGGAAAATCATGCAACATATCATATAAGAACAATCATTTCATCCAATATCATATGCCAAGTATTTTACTACACATATAACACAAGAATATTGTATAATAGGCCAAGTAGGAGGTAATGGTGTACCTTGATCAAGACAAACCTAATCATCAAATATCCCTCATGTCAACTATCACTCTTGTTAACCCTGATTAAGACAAGATCATATATCACCATCTGGTTCTCATCATCTCAACCCTAGTTGATTCATTTTAGGGTTTGCTTAGTTCATTAGGATATCCCATTATTACTTGTTTTCTTATCTTAGGATTATTTTACTGATCTTATATTACAGATTATAGTTCATCAACTGGATATACTCATGTGTCACATTATCATGTGAACATATTTAACAATATGTCACTTCATTAACCATATTAGGGTTACATCAAATGGATTAAGGGTGCTCTTCATATAACATGAATTTTGTGTATAAAACTGATCTTAGATTTACATATTATATTCCAATTACTGATATGAGGGTTTTCTGTAAATCTCATCATTTATTGAGCATGTAAGTATTTATTGCATTTTGTTTAGGGTTACTAGCCCTAATTAGCCATGTTAAGTAAATTACATAATTTTGTACATCAACATGACCATATCTAACATCATATGCATTCTATACATAATTAGGGACTTACTGATATTTTTCCATGGTTTTATGTCATCATTTGCTATTTATTATCCATTAAATAAGCATTACACATCTTACATGATATCACTGAGATTAATGCATCAAAAGCCTAATATTATAGTTCCATCTTGTTCTATGCAATTTTCTAAGAATTTCATTATTTTATTTGCCTTTTTCTGAGATATGAGCTAATTATTATGAATTATACAAGATCAGAGCATATTGTGAGATAAATTACCTAATGGGCCAATCAGCATCTGCCACATGGGCCCTGAGGGTGCACTTCACTCCCAGCTTGCTTGGTTGAGCCGGTCGGTTCTTAGTGGTTCACTACCTCTGGACCGCCCGCTCTTCCCCCTCATGATCTCAGAGTTCAACGCCAGCCCTTGCGATGTGTGTCACCTCTGGTTTGCGTCCGAGAACTGCCGCTGCCACCAAGGGCTCTAGGGATCTCGACGCCGCTGCTTGGGCCAACTCCAGAAAGGCTTACAGTGATGGACCTCACCTATTCTTCTCCTTCCTCAGTGCTCAACTTCTTTTCTTCAGCACGATATGCACCACTAACACTGGCCTCCTTGCTAGTGTGTGATCAGTGGTGTTTCCAGGTCTCCCAACCGAGGTGGTTGCACCGCAGCCTGTCGCCACCATCACTGTTGTGGCGGAGCATGAAGGGCAAAGGCATCCCGCTTGATGTTGCTGCGATCCGTGAGCTCTCAACGCCTCCTCCTAACCATCGATTTATGCTTCTGCTAGTTGCGTCGCAGTGGTCTCTCTTACGGCAACGCTGCTACTTGTGTTGATGTGCTCTACAAGCCACGTCGGCTCCTCTCACTCGACCTGGAATGATGCCATCGAGCTAAAGGGGAGCGCTGCCTCCAGGGATCCGTGTTGGCGACCGATCAACAGAGCAGAGCTCCTTCTCCTCTCTAGTGACCATGCTAGACGCTGCCTCCCATGATGATCCTCATTAGGTCTCGGGCACTGATAGTTGTTGCGGCTATGAGACCCAGTGAGGGATCAACTTGGAGTCCTTGGGTTCGTAAGAACTTCCCTCCTCCATCGTGATCGGGGGGTGGTTTGTTTATCTCCCACATATGTTTGCCTAACACCTGAAACGAACGCCTGGACTACAGATCTTGGTCATCCGAAGGAAAACCGACTAGTCCCCCGCCCCTTTCACCCCACAATCATCGGTCGTGCCTTCATGGAGGATCACTCACCTCCTCACATGAACTATGTAACTGCAGGGTGGGAGAGGATTGTCAGCCGACTATTCTTCAGATCCAAAGGTTGACAGGAGGCCACACATCCAATCCATGGCTAATTCTAGTCTGGGGTGAGTGACACCCTATCAGATTGGCAACTTAAGCTATATAGTATAGATTTTATTAATAACCTACTTCAATACACACATTATTTCACCGACAATCATATTATTACATGGTATTCAAACCTAAATAACTCCATATAGAAAACTTCAATGGCCACCAAACTTTAAGCATAGATTTAATACCTCTCAGGCTACATTCTACTCGAATCTGGTGATAAAACTTAACTATTTGATCATCCAATTAAATTCCTCAAAAACTTATGGATCCAAATCATTATATACCCGTAATTAATAATCAAACTTTACCAAAACACTTGAAACTCTCAAATAGCTCAACATGTTTGACTTCACTTATGTCTTTAGACATTTTAGGGTTTAAAAAGTCCACTCCATCACATCCTACACGCCTTAAAAGAAATTCCATCCTCAAAATTAAGCCAGAAAAACCAGTCCATCACAATACCTTTCCCAAAGGTCTTGCAACTATATCATAACTTTCTGTATGGTATGTCATAGGTTTAGGTACATATTGTAGTTGGTTGACTCCTTTATGGAATTAACAAGAGTTGTTAAAATAGGTCCAGGGGCATCTGGGAAAGTTCCATGGGAATACTGCAAAATTGTTGCAAACGTTTCCTCTTCAATGGCTCGGGTGGCCACCCCATTTCCTAACTCATGCACCTTTTCATACACCTTCATGAATTTGGATAACACATTACTAGATAGCGTACATCGCTCAGGTGTCATTGATGCTCGCTTCCTGAGCCTATAGCTAGGCGGTGTCCTTGCCCCAACATCTTGGTTATATGTCTTGGCATCGTCTTCGTCACTCTGGGTGCCAAAATAGCCCATGTCTACTGTAACTCTTGTGCTATCTACATTGACAGGAGTATCAGATGCACCTAGGTTGACAATAACATCATCCTCAGAGGCGATGCCAAATGGCATTTGTCTGACTGATGAAGACATTGTGTGGTGGCATCTAGGAATGTTCCTTCCCCTCATCAACTTGATGCCATGTAATGGTAGAAGGGTCGACTAATCACTCTTACTAGATCCTCCTTTCCCTATTGTCAAACACTTCCAATTAGGAGGTTAAATTTAACTGCATGACATGAATGTTATGTTGGTGTATTATTATATATATCATAAGTGTCTCCCTCCACTCTAGGGGGTTAGGTAGTATGGTCTTGTTCCTGGTTTCATCTCATACCACATCACTTTTGTTGGTTACAAGCTTCAACTTTATAAATTCCTTCTTTAGGTTCTTCCACTGAGTTTTGACATGTTCCAATGTACAGTCACACATATCCATCTTATTTTTCCAACAACGGAGTTTCTACCTCCAAGCCTCCCTAGTAAGGTGCCCATCTATATACCTACCTATGTCATATTGCCTCATCAATGCTGCAACTAGAGCCTCATCAAACTCCCTCAACCATACAATATGGAGCTGCGGGTCCGTGGAAGACATACTATCTATAATGTTGCAATATATAATGATAGTGAGTGTATTTAAATGAAACCTTAATCAACCTTACATGTTAATGCAATCCACATAATATTGATAGTTTAGACAATCCCCATTGGCCAAAAAATCAACACAATCTTATTAGAAGATGAGGGGTTATTTACTATTAACTCACACAAACTACCCTTCAGAATGAGGCTCATAAGCCATGTATCATGTTAATTATATAGATATTATAATGATATGTGTATGCATATATATATATATATATCCTATTTTTGACCCCTCACCAAACTAACCATATAATCTAGGGGGAGAGGAGAGGCTAGAATGCATTGATAAGAAGTAGGTATGGTCATAGGATTGGAGCAAAGTAGGAATGCATGTGGGAATGGGGAAGTGATGCTTATTGCTTCATTGACCATTCAATGTTGTTATCCACAACAGTATAATTCATGTCATTATTACACATAGATCTAAAATTGGGGAGATATTTTACAAGTAGCTACCCTACTTAACTGGGAGCAGAGTCATCTAGGATATTCATCGATTTTCTAATAATCAAGAATTAATAATAATTGATGTAATTATCTGTAAAGCAATCAAACAAGTTAGAATAGTTGCTTACTAGTTCTACAACAAAGACATTCAACATATTGATGCTAGTATATCTTCATTATAGGATGGTACAATGTCAACTTTGATACAAGAAAAAGCAATTAATGTCATATATCAGTAGAAACTACTCATTTGACAATAGATGATGAAAAACTAGTCCAATTGTTCTTTTCATCAGTTGAGATTTTATTGTCACTTGAAGGTGTAGAATACCCAACAATGCAAGATCTAGCAAGTTTGCATTTGATAAAAAGAATTCTTTTTATGATGATTGATGAAACACAATTTGGGTGAGTGTACTCAAAATGGGTGAAATGCAATTTGGGTGAATATAAAAAACATGGGACATTGTATTAGCTTTAGGAGGAGGGGAGAGGCTAGAATGTATTAAAAAAATCTAACACCATTCAAGGCTAATATATGGAAGGAAGGCTCAAACTTAATACTTGTACACTATCTATAGGTGGTAATGGGAATTGATACTTGCTAACCATGGCCATGATAATTCACACACAAAAATATACATCATCTTTGCAATCCACACACAAACATGCACACAGTATAATCCACATAATATAGACAATTCAGACCATCAATTCCAAATAAATCAACACAATTTAGTTAAAAGACAGAGGGATACTTTACATAGACATCCTATTTTACACCTAGTCAAATCATATCAAGATTAAATATAAGGTAGATATATGGAAAACTAGATTACTTATGAACTATCTGCATACATGGAAACCTATGCAGAAGGTTCATGTGGAGTGATAGAGAGGAGTCCACACTACAACTCTACCAAAGAAAGAAACAAGTCTAGGCATATGATTGGAGCAAAGAAGGATTGCTACTTCTGAAAAATTTCCCCTTCGTATATATGTTCTCTTTCATATACATGTGTAGTTAAATTCATATAAAGTTATGATGAATGCAATAATATGCCCAAACAGACCAATATCGAATATATACAATTCTATTATTATGTATTTGGATGTAATAACATATATGTGATATTATGGGCATATGTCAGTAACATATTTATTGTATATTCGGATGCATTAACAAAATCAAACATGTTTCCTAAGACATGTTTCCCAAGCCATGTGTGATATTCAAACTGCCAAAATGATACTCAATATGACATACTTATGCTTTTGATTGACCACTACAATAAACCATGTCGCGGGTAAGGTCCATTAGGGTGTCTTAGACACATGGTATTGTAACCCAATAGTATACAAAGGTGTCACTTGTGCACTCTCTACATGTCATGACTTTAGCCCCAAACGTGAAGTAGATCCTCAATCTATCTTCTCCCTTAGAAGGAAGGGTTTTTGTCTGGTAGAATAGGATACAAACATTGAGAAGGAGAAACCATCTACAACTTGAAGAGTGAAGCATGTCAACAACATAAAATTTCTTGGGGTTCCAACCTGGTAACTCCAGTAACAGAAATAGACAAGAAGGAGGTGACGAAGAAGGTGAACTGGACAAATGTCATCTTTCAAAATAATTCAACTCATGTGATCATCCTTAATGTTCCAACATACATGCTTGGGAATGTCGACCAACCTAGTCACCTAGTTCACCAAAGGGAACTTATAGCAATAAAAACCTCATCACTAACCTAGATCCAAGTGAAACACATGATGAACATCATATAAGGATTACCCAAAGCATATGATGCACACCATGAGTGGAATTAACTTTTTAAATATCTATCATTACTTTCAAATTAATTTTTTAGAAAATTATCTGAATTAGGAAATAAACTAATATTAAAATATCACCTCATGCTAATAGAAGATTTAAAATATTATAAATCTAGAATAGAGGAGGATAGCAAAAATATGCAAGTTCTTGCAAGGGGTCATAAGTTATGACTATCAAGGAAGATGGCACAGGCCACTCCGAGTAGTCTGGGAGACAATATATGCCAAAAATAATCATGTTAATAGCCAACTTCTTCCAATCCAGCCACATCATTGGGACTATTTCTTAAAATTTGTAGGAATTATCTAACAATTCTTGGATGAAAGTTATACAGTCATGTATTCACACTAGAAAAGATTGAATAGCCTCAACCCTGACATTGGGTAATGCACAACACATCATTCCAAACATAGGAATAATGATCAACCATGAAAATCAGGCATTTGTATCCCACAATCTAGAGTGTCAATACATAACTTAATCCATCTCTAGCACATGTATGTGTGTTTCAAGTCTGAAAACCCACTATGACAGATGCCACACTGTTGTAGAGGCTCACATGTCTGAATATGCTTCATTAGATATTACCACATAAGAATACAATGTGGATCAGGGGTTCTTGGAATTTGGAAGGGCCAATGTGCATCCCTAGATAAATCTGCAAAACATTGATAGGTCATGATGTTTTTCCAATCAACTAGGCAGCATCCAAGCATAATTACAACTTATGAAATATTGGCATAATGGTATCCTTCCTCCAAGTTGTCCATACAAAATTAACAACCACCATTATCATATGACCAACAGTTTCCTCAAAGAACTATTTAGCTAGAATAGTCAAAGTATAGCTCACAAACATGGCATATCTAAAGACCTAGCTATTTGGTGTGATTCACTCTTCAGTAACTCCCACACAGAAGATAACTTGATAAAGAGACCACATTATTAATTCAACCATTAAGTAGCTCTAGGTTTTTTCAAACCTAGCACATTAACAAGCTTCATAATCCAACTCGACTTCTTAGGGACAATGGACAAATGGTCATGCAAATGAATACATAATGATCTTAGCCACATCCTCCAGAGTGGGGATCAACATGATGTCCCCAAAATGGAAAATACGGCTAAGGAATCACTACCGACATCAATTCCCTTCTAGAGGAAACATAATCCAGATGAGGCAAGTGTTAAGTTGCATTGAAACTTGCTAAGTTAACCTCCTCAATCTCTGAAACATTTGTATTTCAATGTCTCACTGACAGATTCATTAGAGGCCATGTCAACAACAGAGCTTCCTTATTACCTAGATACACCATGATATTGAATCTCAACAACCAAAGAGATGATGAATAAGCACAACAATAACAACATATTTGTCGATATCTAAAGCATCCATTAACAAAAACCAACTTCCCAAGGCAAAAAGGATTCCCAATCATAATAACCAACGAAATGAAGCATTCCACTATCCTACCAGGATCTAAAAACACAACATTTTGCTAGTGGGGTCTGGGCCTTCTACATATGTGAATCCATAGTCATCTAAAGCATCGACCAAAATCTAGAGGAGATTTTAAAATCTCAAATAGGATTTTGCCCTTAAACTCAAAATTATAAATGTAAATCTTCAAATAAAGTTCATACATGCCAAAATATATTCCTAAAATGATACCAGTATATGATTTTCTTATAGAAGGAGAATATTACATATAGAAAAATGGATGATGCATGAGCATCAAATGTCGATTAGAACTACTTCTTTAGTTTCTTCTTTAACCAACCTTTCAAGAGTTTGGACAAAGGTATATGATTATAAGAAGTAGATATTGAACATATACGCTCTCCACTCATGTCAAGATGAATGGAGTTAGAGGACCATCGATGACCAAAAGATTAGTTGTTGGATTGTGCCTCCACACTCAAAGAAGCATCTTGGCAATGAGATGGATCTTCCTCAGCTATCATTGAAGATGGATCCATATTAGCCACCTGACCTCATGCTTCCACATCAAATATCGGATCCTTTGAAGGGAAGTAACTCATTGTTGTACAAGAACCATTGTGGATCTAAGCTACATGCAAGTGTTGGCTCTTCTTGTATCCTAACAAGATACTTGAACCAAAGAATCTCCTTATTGCACCTGTACCACCATCATAGTCCTAGAATAATGAAGTCCAACAAAATTAGTTGGTGAAGTAACAGAAAGATCCAACTCCAAAGTTACAATGAGGATGCAACCCTAGAAAGTCATTATAGATATTGATAGTCGTTGAAGAATAAATTTTAGTTTCTAGAAGATAGTCTTCCTTACAATGAGGAGGAATCCACAACTTATAACTAATGTCAACTTGTTCCTCAAAGGAGTCAAAGTTACTCATTTGTTAAGAACATGTATCGAGAAAACTACAATTAAAGGAAACAACCAAAATTAAAGATAAAATCTTACTGGGTGGAGCACACATTAGATGATCACACAGTTCCTATAAGAAAAATAGTGGTTTATTAGCGTATTAGTGCCACTCGAAATATGCAATGTAATCCACATGGCCTCCCATAAACTCTCGTACAAATTGATTGATCCAAATTATAGGAGGAATCAATCCAAGAAGAGGATGAAATAACTATGTTAGACACCGGCCCATTAACAAACAACACGCTTGCTCATATGCAAAGAATTTCCTACTAGAAATTCTAAATGGATCCTCTTCTCATCCAAGTTCAAGGATCTAAAGTAAGCAGCACAAAGTGTACTTTCCTCGTAGAGATGAAATCCAGAGAGAATCCTGAATCTAATTTGGGAAATGCAAGATGAAGGAGTTATCAAAAGCACATGAATATACACCAAACAATGCTGAAGAGAGGTTCTATGCATGCCTCTCAAGGTGTTAGTGTCTTTATCTCACCTCTCCAATGCTTATAAGATAAAAATGTATCCAGAACGATGGCAATAGGTGGGTAGAGAATCATCTAGATGGGCCTAAGGACCACTCAAAATGAAAAGAATATTGAGGTGGAAATGCTCATATCCCTAAAGCTTTAAGGCAAAGATAAAGAAAATCAGTACAATAAACATATCAAGCTAAGAAGAAAATGAAGATATCAAGCCCGTGAAACCTCTACGAGTCTCGGTCACCCTGATGGTTCTTTTAAAGAGAAGTCAGCAACAAGGAATATTCTCAAGCATATCAACACGCGGGTATATATGCCCACTCCCTAGTCAAAATAAGGAACCTCCTTCTAATCAAGTATATAGGAGAACTAACCAAATTCTCCCATGTTCCCAACATTGTACCCAAAAGGTTAGTGAGCAACAAAAACAATAATGTTTAGAAAGATATTTTAAATCAAAGAGAAAACATAAGAAAACCCAAATGTAACTCCATGCGAGGGTGGATAAGGAAAATGTTTAAAATTAAGGTAACAAAAAAATTTGGTTATCTTATTACAAGTGAGGAAGATGTTAGCACCTCCATAAATCTTGATAATTTGTTATTAAAACCTTTTTATAAACTTGAGTTAAAGAGGCCTTACGTTTGATTAAAGAAAATAAAAGGTGCAAAAAGGTTTTTTTTGAGTTTGCAAATCTTTTGGTCTAGAAACTACTATAGTTGTCTTGTCATTCCCTAAAGATCCTAGTTTACATGTGGTGTCCTGAACACCTCAAAATCACTCAAGTACATAGATTCATCCCTAGAGGTTAGGGATACATAGAAAAAAAAGAGGAGATGATAGATGAAAGTAGTTCAATTAGGATCAAGATTCAATTCTATTTGAAGTAATCAAATTAAAATCACACTTGTGAACAGTTTCATAAGAAGTTGTGAACATATTAAATCAATTATGAGAATTTGATACCAGATCTATTATAAGTAGTTGGAATAACTTTTTTGTAAATTTGAAAACATAAGAAACGGTCATGCTACAAAAAGGATATTGTAGTCACACAAATGATTGAATGTAAAGGATAGAGGTAGTTTATTTTATGGCTTAAAGAGAGTCAAAAGGGACCCAAAATACAATGGCTATGAGTGGTATATATGATAGAATTAGGTTTATAGGGTTCTTGGTGGAATCTTTTTAAAGGAGGAAGTTCACTACAATATTCATGGTAGACACATGGTAGATCAAATGGTTCCACTGTATGACACCTCACATATGGATGGGGTCTTTGGGGTTTCCCTGGCATAAAAAAAGAATATTTCTATCCTACCTTATAGATTCTTAAGGAATATTATTAAGATATTTTGGATAAAATCAGTGGGACTACTGGATTGAGTCATATGTGGAAGAAAACTCAATTAAAATTAAAGGAATACAATAGTATAATTCTTGAGGATTATTCTTATTTATTATACAAAAAGATGTGGATTTTTCTTCGATAGTAGCAATAAAAAATCCATGGGATTTAAAATGTGAATATCTTATTCAGGATAGTCTAACTAGGCAATTTATGGAAAAAATCTTATATCAAGAATAATTATATGGAAAATTGCACTTATGTATGGAGACAAATGCCTTTTGTAATTAAAACTAAATTTTGGAAAAATCATCAACATTAATGGATTAAATAGGAAAGAAAAAATAAAATGTGTAAATAGAATGCACTCTATTATTAGCCAGAGAGATAACCAGATCTCAATCTCTTTAGATGGATAACCAAAATGGGACGTGCATCCCCTATCACAGAACTGCTTGTTACCCAAATCCTAACTCCAAAGGACTACACAGTCAATGGAGATAGGACGTAGGTGTCCGTCCCTAGAAAGGTGTTTACAAAGTGTGAATATGCAAGCATACAACTTAGTATACATGAATATATAACAAGATGAAAGCATCAATCATAATATCAACATTCAACAAGTATAATTAATCAACATCGTTTATTATAAGATTTCAATTACATATTCAAGAGTACAATTTTACCAATCTGTTCATCTATACTAGGGATCTTACAACAATTACACCTGACATAGCTCACCAAGCCCATCAACTACTAGCCATCACTAAACCTATAAAATACATGAAACAAGGTGGGTCAAGTACATGAGTGTTGAGTAAAGGGCTACAAGATACATATACATAAGCTTTGCATAATTTGAAAAGATTTGCAGAAGTAACAAACAAGAATAAAAAAGTTAAGTATTTAACATAGTGAGATATTGTGTTTTAAATCATTTTACTCCAATTATACCATCAAGATTATGCATCATAAGGCCTTTGACCAACTTCCCATTGGAAGGGTTTGTAAGGGTGCTCAAGATTAGCTAACCCTTTTATACGTGAGGGACCTCGAGGCCATCACCAAATCTAACCCTACTTCTTCATGAGGGACCTCAATGACTAAAGTCATAGAGCAAAAACCAATTGCAATATAGTATAATAGAGTTTCTACATATTATGTTTGCAAGCTACAAAACAACGATATGAGACAAGCATTAAGTACATACTAGAATACTACATGCAACATGTGAGAAAATAAATAAGCATACATATGTATCTCATTTCAAACAAGAAGGACACAATCATATAATTATTAAATCTCATACCTGACTCAGAAATTCATAACCTAACTCATCTTTGGTCATCTAGCCACAAGCAACACCTGATTAAGCACAAAAACTACATAAGTGCATTACATTCTCATCGTTAACCCTAACTAGTTTAATTTTAGGTTTTTTGGGCCAGGTTACGTTCCAAGTTAGTGAATCCCATTTTTAGTGATCATTGATTTAGAAGTCATTATGAAGCTAGGGTTCAATTTTCAAGTCATTCTGAGGTTCCATCTACATGTGTGGAGATTACAAGGTTCACATTACTTATGTACAATCTAGGTAAAAAGGACTCACACTAGAGTAACCAAGGTGAATGGTCATCAAGACATGAGAACAAGCCTAAAACATAGTTTAGATCAGTAAGATATAGACAAAAGGATCATATACTGGATTAGGTGGATGTCCCCAAGAGTATTACCATCATTTAGTCAACATATACAAAATGCATTCCCAAGTTAACATCTAAAGGCTATGTCATAAGGTCCCAACATAGAAACAAAGGGATAGACCTTAAGCATTTAAGTCACAAGATATCATATAATAACTGATGTTAGAGATCTAATGGAGTTGGATGCATAGAAAAGGTCAAACCCATCATTAGTTCAAGTTATAACCAAACATTCACATAAATGGGCACATGCATGCACTAGGTTCCCAATGAATAAACCATAACACTAATTATATAAGGGTTGATATTAAGTCAAATAGAGACATAGATTATTGATTTCGAGGTTGATCAAGTATTTGTTGTCATTAGGTAGCAAGATTAGCAATTAATGTACAAAGTGCATCATTAGAGTCCAAACAAGTCACATATGTAGAAATAGAGTCATTCATGAGAAATAGGGTGATTAGGATCCTTATATAGTTCATAAGTTCACAAAAGTTACTGATCAGATGAGCAAGAGGGTGAAAATGCACTAAAGGTTCAAGTTTAATCACAATTATGCACTAGATGTAGTCAAACATGGTCAAAACATTGTATTTTAGCAATATAGGGAAAGTGGGAGCATATTCAGGTTATGAAACTATTCCTAAGTTGTATATTTTTTCCTGAGGATGGATTTGGTATATAATTGTGATGTATTTGGTTAAAGGAAGTGAAAGTTATCAATTTTGAAGTTTTTACATCAAAATTATATGAAATTGGAGTTTAGGCATTACCCTTTGATTTAAAGGGTGACAATAGCCCTTGGATGTTGATCTAATAGATGTGGGACACACCCTTCCATGCTCACTAGATGTTTAACAGCCGCTTGGCCTCGGTCAGGGCCTGCCACCCGCCTCTTGCTCCAGCAATGGCGCAACACTCTGGTCTGGTTTCACCACTTGTCTAGGGTAGGGAGCGACACTTCCCTATTGTGGGCCGCTGGCTTTGTATCACGCCCGCCCTAAGACACGCACTTGGACACAACAACAGGTGTAAAGCTTCTCATTGGAGCGATTAGGAAACCAGGAATGGAGGCACAAGGGAGGGAGAAGAGGTTCCAAAGAAGCTTGCCTCAACCTATCGGACCCAAGGGGAAATCCAAAGCGCACCCCCGTAACTAGAAATGGTAGCACTGAGCTCGCCCAAGTGGCTGCTTCACTGGTGGTGCCATGGTAAGAGGAAGTAGAAGAAAGGCGTGGGAGCGAACTGCAGTGTGCGAACGATTTAGGAATGAGTGGGGAAAGAGTGAGGGATTCGGGATAGAGGGTTACGACATGTCAATTTGATCAAAGTACTAAGAATGGAGTCGATTGGTCATGCTTCTACAATAGCAGGGACCTAGTACAAACCAAGGAAGGTGAAGATGCCAGAGACATTGATCTTAAATCTATTGACCAAAGGTGGAGGATGGGTTTACAGACCTAGGATCTCATATTCCTAATCTGACGGTCCAGGTCAGGGGTGTGATAGGGTTCGACAAAGTAGAGACAAGGGTGATGGTTGAGTGCGCCCCTTGTTGGGCTCAAGAATGGCCAGCCCAAACCCATCCAGAATAGGATAAAATGAGATCAAAATCAAGATATATCAATACATCCTCATTGTCTCGTAATTTAGGCTATGAATGTCTTATAGAGGAATTTTTTTTCTCTATTAGAAAGATAAATGAGCCCTATACAACATGAAATGTATAAAGATAGAGAAAATTATTTTTAAGGGATTAAATTATTCTTATAAGATGGTAATATGTTAACAAATGTCACCTAGCTCAAAAAAACATGTTAGTGTCACGCATTGTAAAATTGGTTGTGAATGTGACTAAATTGAAGAATCATCATACTTAGACTATGAAGTTGATATTTAAAAGAGTGAGAGGTCACTTTATGAGAGAGAAGAAGAATACTAGAGGAGAGAGAATAGTCAGGTTGTCACATCCCTTCCTCCTCAAAAGAAATTTCATCCTCAAAATTAGTCTAAGATCATATTTAAGATTCAAAGTCAAAACCCATCATATGCCAATAATCATCACATAGATTTTGAACTCATCCCACATCATGGGTTGCATACATAGGTTATCATTATCAAGGGTGTACCCATGTCAATTATATACACATTTACTTATTATTTCATCATATTATGACACCATCATGGCATTTGGGTTTTCCCATTCCTTAGTATCCTTACATTAGGGTTTTGTTCATGTCTTCATTCGAGCACAAGGTGTGTTATCATGAAATTTGTATTATCATTTACTCAAGAGAAGACTTTTAAATGAGACTATAATCAAATGTGTGTTTCTTCTTTATACTAGATTTCATGCATATTTTAGTTTTTTTTCCTTCCAAAAATTAATCCAATCATTCCCCATTATGTTTAACATTTTTTATTTTCAGTCTAAAATTAAATGTTGTATCCTGATTATTCAAGTTAAGATCTTGAGGCATCATATTCAAGCTCATGATTTCGAAATATACATATTTTATGCAAGGTAGGATTCATATTAGGTCTAGCGTATGTGAGTGGCTTGTCGTATGTTGTGTCAAGCCAGAGGTGTACACACTAGCATACAAGGGGTGACTAGATGCACTCCATGGGACTCGAACACATAAGATCTCTCAAAATTTATATTAACCCTAACCAAGTCTATCACAATACCAAATAGGTCACCCGCAAGCGCACAGGGTACTATTGTAGCATAGGTGAAGGGCAAGTGTAGGCGTCGATCCTTAGGGACAGAGGGGGCACTAGAGCTAGGCTAGCGTTGGCTACGTTCCTATTGCAGAGATTAGGGTTGAAGGGTTTTAAAATTGTTGATTGTTTGTTAAAATAGATGAACAAGGAAGTAAAAGCAACTATGAAATCTATATTATCACAAGCCCAAATTATTCTAAAAAATCAAGTATAATGAACTAAATTAAGCAACTAATAGAGCAGGAGCAAAGGTTAACTACACTACACTAGTAGAGCAATTAGCACTAAGAACTAGATAAAATGCAAGAGAGAGAGAAAAAACATAAGTTGGCCCTAAAGAACAAGATTAAGAAATTAACTAGATTGAGAAAAACAACTAAACTAGATTAGCATGAACAAGCTAAGAAAGAAAATTGGGTTTTAAGCAATGAGATTAGGTAGGTGGGCCGTTTGGGGGTGTGGTTTGATATTAGTTGGGGGATCTCATCATAGCAAGAAATTAACACAATTCTATATCGATTACCAAACCAAAAAACAAGGCAAGTGCTAGTAGAATGTACCCTATACTACTAGTTGGAAAAATAGGGTTAGGTCTAATTTTAGTAGGACTTGTCAAGTATAGGACTCTAGGGTAAGTAGTATTAGGTCAATTGAGAGACAAGGGTAGAAATGGGAGTAGAGATGAGGGTTTTTCACCTCATGCCACTAGCCATCTAGCCTTTAGAAAGCCCTAGGTAATTGCACTAATCACACTTACACTAGCCACTTAGATCTCACACTCACTTGTAGGAGGAGGGATATGTATGTAGGAACAAAGGGGGCTAGCTAGGGATCCACTAATTGGACCTAGGAGCCATTCCTAAGATTGGTCGCATACAATCCAATTCCTCCTAGAAGCTAAGTGTCATCAAGCATGTTAAAGCTAGCAATCCATGTTATAAGCACAAACCACATGCAATGAAATAGGAAATGAGATAGAAGCAAGAAACAATCATCATATATAGAAATAATGTTCATTTTAAGTTATTTTCCCACAACATGGTATCAAAGTCACATTTTAACCACAAACAGCACACCACTAGGGGCACAGCTAGACATGATCAAGGAAATAGCAAAAGAAAGGGGAAGAAGAGGGTAGAACTCCATGGAGCTTGAAGTAAAAGCATCCTTCTTCACCTCATAGTAGCTTGGGGACGTCCTTCCTCCTCCAATGGTGCAGATGGGCATGAGAATATGGAGGATTATGGAGGAAAACCTAGAAAACTAGGTTCCCAATGTGGAAGTGAGGTGGAAATTGTGGATGAAAAGCATAAATGCAAGGTGGAGTGCAATGAATGCTCAAGGGGTGAGTAGGGTGGAGTAGTAGTTGCTAGGGGGTCTAATCTAGTGTTGTGGCCGCCAGCCATGTATATATAAGTGGTGGTGGAAGTACTAGGGTAAGTAGGGGTATTGTTGGAAAATTAATGCATAAGGTGGTAGGGTTTAGGTGGTAGTACGGCCGTGGTGGGTAGTAGTGGAGACGCCCGTGGTGGTGAAGAATCGCCGTTCTAAGAAAATGGAAAAAACACAGGTTGATGTGGTGGAATAGAGGCTGGTAGCATGGTCGTACTGGGTAGCATGACCATGGTGGGGGCTCAGTAGAACGGTCACACTGGGTAGCACCACCGTGGTGGTGGAGTTTTAGAGGAGGTCATTGCCTTGAGCATGCCCATCTTGTTCTTCGACTAGAACGACCATGCTGGGTAGCACGGCCATTTTGGGGGCTTCATAGTATGGCCGTGCAGGGTAGGATGGCCGTGATGGCTGAGTTGCTGAAGCTTGCAAAATTTGGCCATCAACCTGTAACTTTGTGTAATTTCCAACACAACTATTCCTTGGCACCACAGTCGTGCTGGGGTCTTCAAAGGAAGAAAAGGCTTCAAACATCATTATCAAAGGACTTCTTTTCTTGATGTCAAATCTTTGCCATTAGGGGTAGGTTGAGGGAGCTTTGGGGCCTTCTTTGGACCCCTGCATGGGTGGAGGAACCCTAGAACTCCTTCCTTCTCACTCATCCATCCAAAGCATGGTCTAAGTACCTGAAAATAATGCAAAGAATGTCCATAAGGCATTTGATAGTAAAACACTTTTTGAGGGAATTAACATGCAATCTAACTTCTTTAAATGTGATAAAAGTACAAAATGGCACAAGATGGAGCCCTAAAATAGGGCTAATCACCACCCCAAACTTAAAACATACTTGTCCTCAAGTATTCTCCAACTCAATCTCACTTTTCAGTTTTCTTTCAACAAATAAGAATGACAAATGCATAGAAACAGAAAATTATTGACTACATGGTCTTGGAAATGACTAAGTGCATGTGATTCACCTCTATCCTCTCCTCTTTCACAAACCAGTCATGAAATGAGCACTGATCATACAAACTTCAAATATAGATCATAGAATACACAATATATCCATATGTCCTTCATATCATTCTAAGTAGACCATTTCATGTTGGTGTTAATCAAAGATGACTCTGACTGTTGTTTCACTTTCATGCATTCAATCTTATGCCTCAAACCACACCAAATGACCCACAGGGTTGTGGAAAAGGGTGAAGTGAGCTAGATTTGATGTTTTCTAGCTCAATGGGTATGAAAATAGAAGAAAGGATTGCAGAAAGATTTTTTTTGGAGTGCTATTACATCAAGCACTCATCTTTTATTTATTTGAATGCACTTAAATAGGAGCATCCTTTTATTTTATTTTTTATTTATTTTTCTTTTCTTTCTTTTCTTTGCCCTTGGTGTAAATAGGGCATGTGGTGGATAGAGTGAAGTGGGGAGATATAGATATGGCCACCCCAAACTTTTGGAGGTGGCCAAGGCTGACTATGTGCACTAGGGCATCCTTTCATGAGGCGGAGGGGTATGAAGATCGTGAAAGAAGGGTCAGATCAAAGAGGGGTCATTAGTGTAGTTTTCCACATAAGATTTCCTTCATGTAAGCTAATCCAATACTTCATGTTATGATATCACACCACATGATAGAACAACATGACATTCATATTTATATCAAGTGATCCCATAGGCTCTAAGGGTTTGTAGCTCGCACACTTCATGATTCAACTAAAACATTTACAAACTTAAGAGAGGTGGTACACATGTAAAAAGTCAACAATCGAGACCATATAGTAATAAAATCTAAGAGAACGGAATGCATTAGTCAAAGGATTAAAAATTTCAATTCAAATAGTGGAGATTAAGTCAAAACATGGTTTTTGGGCAAAAACATTCAAGTTTGGACAAAATTGGCCAAAATGGTGTCAATTTGCCTTCAACACGCCTAAACCTAACTTTTTGGAAAATTAGAGCATAAAGCAGTAAATCCTAGTTAAAACACACAAAAATTACAAAAATCTACACGGAAAAGCAATGCATGACATGGAAGAGAAAAAAGAGAATATTTTTCAAAAATTACACAAAAATGCATGAAATTAGACTACATGTATGCATGAATGCAAGAAAAAGAAAATCTGCACTAGATGGATTAAAATCAAACAAACAACAATCAAGTAGAACAGGCAAATGTCAAAATAAGCTGAGACTGAGGGCTTACCACCCTACCACCCCAAACTTTTAAACCATGTTGCCCTCAGCATGAAACTAAAGCTTAGGGATGATAAGGTAGAAGTCATGGCTATGGTGGTGTGGGGTCCTGTAGTGGGCCCAGTTTGTGGAGGTGGGTGCTGGTAGTAATGGCCCCAGTAGTCTTCCTGTGGAGGCAGACATGTCTCTTGGTAGCCAGAAATTAATCCCCAAAAATCCTCCCCCCATTGGGGGTTCCTGTGTGTCTGCGCATGCTGGTAGCGGTACATGTGGTTAATTTGATGATGCATCTGTTGCTGATCTAACCACATGGAGTGTTGTGTCTACTGAATCAGCTCCAATTGTGCATGAATGGCTAACATGTCATATGCATTTGTTGGAGGTGGTTGCACATCAAAATCCTCCACTCTAGGTCTTGTGCAGTGTGTCTGCTCTAGTATACACTGCTGCTTTAGCACGTCTGTTTCTCCCTCTTCTTCAGGTAGATCTACTGTATGTTCTCTGAATCCCTCTCTAGGATGATCATTCTCATACTTTGATACCAACCCTACAAAGTCCCCTGGTGGTCCCACATCCATGAGAAGGGGTATGGTGTGGTATGGGAGCTCCAGGGTAATTCCAGGGTACCCAGGGTTCAGAATATAGAAGATTTTGTTATCTTTGAGGGAAATCATTTGGGACCTAGCAAGATAGTTCAAATCAACATATTTTCTCCCATCTACCTTGGTAATCCCCTCTAGAATACAACCCACTACCTTTGCAATTGTGGTCACAATTCCTCCCTTGATGAATGGATTTTTTCTCTTAGAGGGAATTGTCTTCAAATGGTCAATCACCATGGCCCCTATGTTTACGAACCCCCTACTTGCATTAGTGGCCATAACAAATAAATCTTTCTATGAACAACATCCTTGATTGTCATAACTGCCAAACAAGGTGTTTTCTAGGACCTTTTGCAGGTATCTCATGAAGGGATTGTAGATTTTTCTTGTCTTGGATTTCCCTGCATAAAAAGTAGATTGACTAGTGATTTCTTTCCACATCTTAGAGTAGTCTACTCTCCCACTCTTGTCAAACCTCCCCTCATCAAAGTTCCTTGCCATTTCTAAATTGGGGGCAAAGATATCATTAATTTGAGAAGCTTTAAGTACATGTGTTGAGAAGTTCATCTTGAATCTGATGGCATCCTCTCCTTAGTATTGTACCTTCTCCATGGTTGCAAAGCATTCATGAGTAAGATCCAAATATGTCTCTTCAACCTCTATCAAAATTTTGTACAGTCCACAACACTTTGTTCACCTCTCAAACATGAAGTTGATCTTGAGAGATTGCATTGTAGGTGTACATGCATATCTAGTGGGAATCACCCTCCTCATCATGCACTCGAGGTGGAGAGGTCTTGCCACAACCCCTCTTGTTGTTCCCTTACCGTAGGTAGTTCCCTCTGGTTGTTTTCCCAACTATTCCAACCTATCTTCTTCCAACCTAGACAAAATGTCCACCAGTTCATCCTCCATCTCCTCACTCTCAGTATCCTCTTCTCCTTCTTCTGCATAGGTGTGTGACCCCGAACTCATATCCAATTTCAAGGGCACCCTCTGGATTGGTGTATATGCATCCTCTTCCTTAATCACCAATTGACGCCTATGGGGCTGATGTGTGGCACTTGGTTGTGCTGATGAGGTGGAGTGTCTTTCCAGTGTTGGTTGGGCGATAGGCATGATGAAGATGCCTCGACTAATCTCTTATCCCTTCTCTTGCGCATCAGCACATCAACTTCCACCGAATCCATGATGTTCTCTAGTTCTTCTTCTTCTTCTTCTTCTTCTTCTTCTTCCTCCTCCTCCTCCTCCTTAGGGTTGTGGTAGCTCAGGTCTATAGTGTGACCATTGGGGGAGGATCGATGTCGAGAATCACTTGTCAATGTTGAACGTCTGAAGGATCGTGAGATTGAGTTGGACGACGAGGATGCACTCTCGGACTATTTTGAATGTGCAGCCCATTTGGACTGGCTTTTGCCCTAGGTGAGCATGTCCATCATATTCTCCACTCCCTTCCTTTTTGCCTTGCTTATGCTCTTCATGCTTGCAAGGGTTTTTGGTGGAAAAATGAAGTGGAACAGCAAGAGCTGAACTCTCCGGCTGTAGGGGCGGATTTTGCTCAAGGGCGGTGAAATCGGTGGTGATGGAAGGTGGAAATTGAAGCTTGAGGTTAGAGAAGGTGATTGGGGACCAAGGGGAACTCAAATCTGAAGTTTGGAAGCAAGAGGGATCAATTTGGGGGGTGAATCGGGGTCACCCTAGCTGCCTTGCATCGCGGAACGACCGTTCTGGGGTGTTAGAAAGTGAAAAGGGTTGTGTTGGCTCAGGCAGAATCGAGAAACTTAAGTGTTGTGCCCGAGCCAGCACCGTCGTTCTGGCTAACATGGTCTTGCTGGCTGAATGCCAGCACGTCCGTTCTACCCAGCATGGTTGTGCTGCTCGCGCCCAAAATTTGAGTTTAACATGTCGATCTTGACTTGGCCAGCACACCCGTTCCACCCCAACACAACCATTCTGGATGGAGGCCAACACGGCCGTGCTGCTTGCGGCCAAAACTTAAATTTAACTTGTTGAATTTCACTTAGCCAACATGGCAATTTCATGCCAACATGGCCCTTCTATTTCTTGCTAGTGCAAAATTCTTTAGAACTTATAGAATCTTTTCAAAACTTGTAATCCAATCATTTTGAATGACCGCTTTGATGTTATATCATTCATTTTTACTGAATGTGCCTCATGTCTCAACTTGCACCTATTTCACCTATCATTTCATCAAAACTAAAACAAAATTATCAAGCACAAGTGTGTGTGTTTTTGTGTGGAGAAGAAAACAAAAGTATCAAAAAGAGAAGGTTGGGTAAAAAATCTCCCAAACCTAGGTGGGTTGCCTCCCACTAGCACTAAATTTTACGCCTTCAGTCGGGCTTATTGATTCTTGACTAAGTGTTGACACCCATGGTGTCCTCCTTCTCTTCCACAGTGATCCTTTCCAGAGTTCTGAACACATGGGCTTCATCCCAAGGAGTGTATATTGAACGGAAGTATGGACTTGATTTCCATAGCTCTAAAGGATCATAGTAGCATAGATTCTCGTTGAAGTCTTCATTACCCAGCATGTACCTCTCCTCCTCAGTGAATATAAAGAAATCGAACTTTTTCCTTATATAAGTGATTGTTAGAGTACCCGTGTGCACATTGATTTTCACACCCACTATGGACAAGAAGGGTCTCCCCAATATGAGGTATTCTTTTCCATCAATAGGTCCATAATCCACAATCAGAAAATTGGTCGCATATGCAATGTCTATCCTTTGATCCATTGCTACTATAGTGTTTTGCAATATCCCCAAGGGCTTCCTCTTAGTTCCATCACCTAAGACAAGGACACAGTCCACCAGTTCCTTTTTATTGAGGCCAAGTCATAGATACATGATCCATGGCATGATACTTGTCCCTGCACCTAAATCAAGGAGAGTGTGCTCAACAAGTTGTGTACCGATGTAGCATTTAATGAGAGGAAATGTCAGATCGTCCCTTTTTTTTGGAAAGCCAAGGTCAAAGATGAAATGCATTGATTTTGTAGCAATGATTTCCTTGGGCGGTAATAGCACTAGTTTTCTCCTCCCCATGTAAACATCTTTCACCAACAAAAAGAATGTTTTGATGCCTATCGTTCCTTGCTTCAAGGATCCCAGGAGATTCATGATACTGCTGCCCTTTTCTTGGAGAGATGGACCTTTTAAAGTTTCATGGAATTGCTCCTCGATTGCATCAAATGTTTCCACAACACTTATTGGGCCTTGAGGTGGAATAATGGTGATCCTTACTTCATGTGGAGGTTTTGGCTCCCAACAAGGTATTGCATTAAATGTTGATATTACAATGGCATGTGGGGAAGTAAACATGACCTTGTTACAAACATACGGAAGAACCAAATCTCTTGAACTTTCATTACTTCCAAAAGAGGGTGGTACATGTGAGGGTGCTTCTATATTCACACCAGGAGAAGAAGAAACTTGGGTACACTTGGCATTCTCTAGCATCACTTGAGCAGTAAATTCTTTGGAGCTTTTGTGATCTTTGCTAGATCCTTCTAGCATCGAGCCTTTGTCATCAACTGCAATCACTTTATTTTCCCTTTTTTCAAGCTTTTAAGCAGATTCCCTCCCCTATATTATAGACACCATAGTCATTTGTTCATGGAAAGAAGCAGGGGCTTGTAAGGATGGTTGTGGCTGTTGGGGTGGTGGTAGTCTTTGGTGAGGTGAATTTGGGTTTTGGAGGATGAATTGCAGATGTGGTTGTTTTGGGGTGGTATTGCAGAGGTGGTTGTTAGTATGAGTGAGGTGGAGGAAGAGCATATTGATGTGGGGGTCCTTGGTATTAGAGGAGTGGGGGTGCTTGGCCTCATGGTGGGATGTATGCACCTTGAGTAGCGTTCACATAACCACCATCGTTGTTTGGGTTTTTCATTAGTTGAGATGGGAGTCTTCCTTCTTCACGGTGAGAAAGTGAGATTGAGATTTGATCAATCCTTTGTTCAAGGCGGCTAATATTATGACCTTGAGAGGACACTTCTCTCTTTACCTCATGTAAATTTCTCAACCTCCCGAGCACCTCATCTTCAAATTTTGAGTTATACCTTGGCCTTGGTTGCCCTTACCCTTGACCATCTTCATTTTGTTGTTTCCATGAGAAATTGGGATGGTTTCTCCACTCGGGAGTATAAATGTTGGACATGGGGCCTTGATTGTTTCGACTGCCAAAAGAGTGCAAGGCATGCATTTCTTCATCAACAAAATCGACCACCATGGTGGATTGGCTAAGAGAACCACCAGCTTGGTTCTTCATCATCTTCAACATGTCTGCCATCATCTTCATCATGTCGGGGTCAGCAACGTTGCGGGATGGATCTATGGAAGGAGATGGAGGGACATAGTTCCAGCCGCAATGATCCCCTTTTGTAGAAACCTGATGGCGGAAATTTTCAGCAAGATACTCGAACAAAGGCCACGACTCTTCGGGTGGCTTTGCCATGAAAGTGCCTCTACATGATGAATTGATGTTGTTTTGGCTCAACTCTTCAAGCCCAATGTAGAAATCTTGAACTATTTGCCACAATGGCACTTCATGGTGAGGGCAGTCACGGAGGAGCTTTTGGAACCTCTCTCACGCCTCGTGGAAGGGCACATTCTCTTTCTGGGCAAAGGAGGTGATGCATCTTATCATGTAGGTTAACTTGGAAATTGGGAAGAACTTTTTGAGGAATCATTCTTGACTTCATTCCAAGTTACCAACTCTAGCTTTGAAATGCACCACTCTTTAGCTTTTTTGTTTAGGGAAAATGGAAAGAGGGTTCTCTGGATGGAGTCGTTGGTAGTGGAGGGGGTATGGGAAGTATAGCACGTCTCAAGGAATGCATTGATGTGATGATAAGGATTCTCATTTTTCCATCCCAGAGTAGGTGGGGAGGAGGCCAAGGAGTGTGGCTGGAATGGAGAACTATTGACCCAAAATTTGGTCAACTAGGGTGGCAATGGGAGAATTGTAGTTCCCCGGGGTGAAATACTCGTGGAGTGGGCGGTTGGGCTATGGTGGAGGCTGTTGAGCTTTCACATGAGGGTTGTTTTCTATCATTTCGGCTTATCGGTGTGGGTTGTAGTGACTTTGGTGTCTCCTCCTACCTATCTCGGGGTCGTACAACACCAAATCGGTACAAGTGGAACGTGTGTGGTGCATGCACAGCTGTCACTTGTACAATAAAGAAACAAGCAACAAGAAACCAAGTTAGAATGGCGGTATGCAAAAGTAAACAAAGAATAAAGAATAGCAATGATGAGGGTAAAAGGAAAGGCTATGCTACACTAACTAGCTAGGTTGAGTGCTTCTATCGCCGACAACAATGCCAGAAAGCTTGCAGTGTCAAGTTAGAGGTGTACACACTAGCCAACAAGGAGTGACTAGATGCACTCTGTGAGACTCGAACACATAGGATCTCTCAAAATTTATATCAACCCTAACCAAGTCGATCACAATACCAAATAGGTCACCCACAAACGCACGTGGTACTATTGTAGCATAGGTGAAGGGTAAGTGTAGGGGTCAATCCTCATGGATAGAGGGGGCACTAGAGCTAGGCTACCGTTGGCTATGTTCCTATTGTGGAGATTAAGGTTGAAGGGTTTTTAAATGGTTGATTGTTTGTTAAACTAGTTGAATAAGGAAGTAAAAGCAGCTATGAAATCTAGATTATCGCAACCCCAAATTATCCTAAACAAGCAAGTCTAATGAACTAAATTAAGAAACTAACAGAGTAGGAGCAAAGGTTAGCTACACTACACTAGTACAAAAATTAGCACTAAGAACTCGATTAAACACAAGAGAGAGAGCAAAAACCTAAGTTAGCCCTAAAGAACAAGATTAAGCAATTAACTACATTGAGTAAAAACAACTAAACTAGATTAGCATGAACAAGCTAAGAAAGCAAAATGGGTTTTAAGAAATGAGATTAGGTAGGTGGGCCATTTGGGGGTGTGGTTTGATATTAGTTGGGGGATATCATCATAGAAAGCAATTAACACAATTCTATCTAGCTTACCAAACCAAAAACAAGGCAAGTTCTAGTAGAATGTACCCTATACTACTAGTTGGAAAAGTAGGGTTAGGTGTAATTCTAGTAGGAATTGTCAAGTCCAGGTCCCTAGGGTAAGTGGTATTAGGACAATTGAGAGACAATGGTAGAAATGAGAGTAGAGATGAGGGTTTTTCACCACATGCCACTAGCCATCTAGCCTTTATAAAGCCCTAGGAAATTGCACTAATCAGACTTACAGTAGCCACATAGATCTCACACTCACTTGTAAGAGGAGGGATATGTATGTAGGAACAAAGGGGTCTAGCTAGGTATCCACTAATTGGACCTAGGATCCATTCCTAAGATTGGCCACATACAATCCAATTCCTCCTAGAAGCTAAGTGTCATCAAGCATCTTAAAGCCAGCAATCCATGTTATAAGAACAAACCACATGCAGTAAAATAGGAAATGAGATAGAAGCAAGAAACAATCATCATAGATAAAAATTATGTTCATTACAAGTTATTTTCCCCCAACTTGGTATCAAGGTCACATTTTAACCCTAAACAGCCCACCACTAGGGGCTTAGCTAGACATGATCAAGGAAATAGCAAAAGAAAGGGGTAGAAGAGGGTGGAACTCCATGGAGCTTGAAGTAGAAGCCTCCTTCGTCACCTCCTAGAAGTTTGGGGGCATCCGTCCTCCTCCAATGGTGTAGTTGGGCATGAGAATGTGGTGGATTGTGGAGGAAAACCTAGAAAACTAGATTTCCAAGGTGGAAGTGAGGTGGAAATGGTAGCTGAAGAGCATAAATGCAAGGTGGAGTGCAATGAATGCTCAAGGGGTGAGTAGGGTGGAGTAGCAGCAACTAGGGGGTCTAACCTAGTGTTGTGGCCACCACCCATGTATATATAAGTGGTGGTGGAAGCACTAGGGTAAGTAGGGGTATTGTTGGAAAATAAGTGCATAAGGTGGTAGGGTTTAGGTGGTAGCACGGCCGTGTTGGGCAGCACGGTCGTGGTGGTGGAGAATGGACATTCTAAGAAAATGGCAAAAACATAGGTTGATGTGGTGGAATGGAGGCTGGTAGCACAGCTGTGCTGGGCAACACGACCGTAGTGGGGGCTAGGTAGAATAGTCATGTTGGGTAGCACCACCGTGGTGGTGGAGTTTGAGAGGAGGTCATTCCCTTGAGCATGCCCATCTTGTTCTTTAGTTAGCACGACCGTGTTGGGTAGCACATCCGTTTTGGAGGCTTCATAGCATGGTCGTGGTCGATGAGTTGCTGAAGCTTGCAAAATTTGTCTATCAACCTGTAACTTTGTGTAATTGCCAGCACGACCGTTCCTTGGCAACACGGCCATGATGGGGTCTTCAAAGGAAGAAAAGGCTTCAAACTTCATTATCAAAGGACTTCTTTGCTTGATGTCAAATCTTGTCCATTAGGGGTAGATTGAGGGAGCTTTGGGGCCTTCTTTGGACCCCTCCATGGGTGGAGGAACACTAGAGATCCTTCCTTCTCTATCATCCATCCAAAGCATGGTCTAAGTACCTGAAAATAATGCAAAGAATGTCCATAAGTGCATTTGATAGTAAAACACATATTGAGGGAATTAACTTGCAATCTAACTTGTTTAGATGTGATAAAATTACAAAATGGCACAAGATGGAGCCCTAAATTAGGGCTACATCATCGTACATATATCAAGTTTCAACTTATGTGAGATTATCATCACATATCAAGCATTGTTTGAGGAACAACGTCATCATCAACATATAGGCTCACAATTATCTCACTTATATCTATAGAGAGCTCCATAAGTTCAAGCCACTCAAGCTAAGACCTAATATGTGTCAAATAATACATGCTAACCATAACGATCTACCCTTATCAAAAAATTCTATCCATCTTTTAAGAAAAAAGGGCAACCACTAGGTTCATGTACATACAACCACTAACATGAGTATGAGGCTCATCATGGAGATCACATCTCATGTACATCATCTTAGGGTCATAGGACATCTCCCTCACCTATATAGAAAGCATCATATATTCAATTGCTCTTTCTCTAGGGTTAGGTCTTTTCATAGGAAGTTTAGGGCTCAACATTTTAAATGGAACCATATACTAGGTGACTCAACTCACATGCTTAGAAGTGTTCTAGTTAGGGACTCATATTCTTTCATTTAATCATTCATATTTTTCAACATTTCATATGTGTTGGAGGTTAGGTACTCAGACCTACTCCCGTGCCAGGTTGACTCATATCATGACTTCACCCTTTTCATATGTCCCATACTAGAGGTCCTTATTTGTAAAGAGATTGAGGCATGTCTTTATCTTGAATCATATCTCACGTATCATATCACAACTTGTACAAGACTAGGCACAAGCAAGCATGCCAACCCACTAGCTATGTTTAGCACATCGACCAAGTCATGTGCACCATACATGGTGCTAGGTCTCGAAAAGTTGCATGATCAAACTCTTCTCATATCATAAAAAGTAATTTGAATCATCTTGAACATCTCACAACATCACATCAACATCATCATCATCATCATCATCATTGTGACACCTCGTCACACTAAATGAGATTACTCAAAACACAAAACACAATAAACTACTAATTAATTACATAGTCAAAATGCAGGATAATTAATACCAATTCCAATAATGTAAATAAACTCTAGAGAATTTACAAAAGGTCCATCATTCCATTCTCATATACTATAACAAGTACTTACATATGGGTCCAAAGACCTTAGTCACATCTTGCATACAAAAGTTATTTCACATGTACATGCCATATATTTACAAACATTGGCATGCTACCAAAATCTCATGCCAGTACGAGTATATCATCTAGAAAACACATCCCATACTCAGACCTGAGAGTGCAGGGATGACATTAGGACTCTACTACTAACATCTACAACTAACCAACCTTCTAAATCTATTGATCAGTAGGTTGGTTCTCTTCCATAACACGACCTTGATCTCGTTGCCCGTGACCACCTAAAAAAATGTGGTAACCCACAGGTGAGACCCAGTCCCAGTGAGAGATATAACTCTCTCCAACATATATTTATTATAACATATTAATTAATAGTAAATACATTGAGTAGTTAGGGTATTGAATAAGAAATATGAACAGATTAAGCATACTAAGCAGTTAAGCAAATAAGTTGTAACATCAACTAGAATTACACAATTTTCATAAGTCTGCATCATGTAATAACTGTGTAGTGTAAATACAAGACACGGGTTAATCAACCAATGTGATATGTATTAAACCCTAGCAATTATACTACACGGCTGGTATTATATCTTTTATTATTATTCCCTGGGGAGTTTGAGTCATACCACTCAAAGTCCAACTGACCACTACGAAGTGCTATTCAGTTCCATATAAGATCTAGGAGTGTCGGTATCCTAAGATCTCTTCCCCTCAGTACGAGTAAACTACAGTGACATACCAGTCAAACTGCCAATAGTGACATATAGTCAACTGATAACAACTAGTCTGTAATTGGTACAAGTTACGACACTAGAAAATATGGTATACAAAACCCTCTAATCTGAGGTACAACTGCAACTGTCCTCAATCACATCAAATGTCAGAGGCATGACCATAGCCATCCTCCATAACCTGCAATTGTGGATGACAATGATGTATCTTCAACTTGCCACCACCACATACTCAACAGTATGCGCTCTGAGTTTCCCTTGGGAATACTCATTTCACCATCCAGTAAGTTCTGACACTGAAGATGGCTCTATAGCACAGGGCTCTACATGATTAAGGTTACACTTGATTAATTACTACCAATTGAATGCATTAAGGCTTTATCATACAAGTGGACATTCAAACCCTAATTATTTTATAACAAGAGTATATGTATAACAACTTCAAAAGATATAAAACATTTGAGATATAAATCTTAATCACATTACCACATGCTATCCTTTATTGCAAATTAATGGACCACACTTATCATCATACTATTACAAGATACCAATATCTTATCACAAGTTCCAGGGTTTTAACCCTTATTGGAACATGAAGAGGATTTCACCTCAATCATGGCTTCAAACATTCCCAAAGGTCGTTAAGACCATCACATTATTCATAGTAAGTTTATCATTATCATTCCATGCCTTAAACAAGGCTCAAAAGATCATTAGCACATATATGTTCATAGAAGATATTCAAATAGTACTACATTGTGGTTTCAACACAAGAAGAGTGTAATTCATTATCACATTAATCATTCAAGAGGTCTGATTATAACCAATCAACATCATATATCACATTAAGGTTAGGTATAACAGACTAGATCACATGGGAGTTACGCATCCACTTATTATAGTGATTTAGCAAATATAATTATGTAATGGAAAAAGTAAGACTACAAATTAATGGTATTGAACCATCAAATTATCATCACTAGGACCCATATATAATACAATGTGATTTATTATAATCCATTGGATGTTAAAGCATCCAATATTATTCATTGGATCAGGTTTATTGTTCAAGGTTATGAATTATAGTATAGGTCTAACCATTAGATCAATTGAACCAAGGAACCATTGGTTCAAGGTTTAGTCAAATCTACAATTACATTCTTAATTAATCATACATGGTGATGACTTGATCCACCATTAATTGTGATCATTAGGTCACTATTGGTTGTTAGATCAGTAATACATTCAGTTAACACCATTAAATATTAAGTTGATGTCATCATTGATTGATAATATCGTTAGAATACTTAGTGGATGATAATTAAACATCTAATTGATCCAAAACCTGACCTAAGGGGTGACCATAGGTTGTCACCATAAGTTTGACACCCTTGATCACGAACATCATTTGCCAAGATAGCAACACCATTGGTTGTTGAATGGTATGACCATCGGTTGTGTGATAGGGAAGGAACTAGCATGAAAACTCTAATTTGAGCCATCAATTGTTTTGTGCTTAACACCATAGGTTGTTGTTATAAACCTGTACCAAATCATGTTACACCTTAGAAAGGTCATACACATGTTTACAAGTTCATATGCATCTGGAACAGAACAGGGAACACCACAAAAATTCGAAATTATAAACAAGCATAGTTTCTTTATGCTTAAATCATCACATTCAAGCATAAGCATGAACTAACAAGCTTCTAGTAAGCAGTATAAGTGAAGAATGTTATATAACTCGCCTCTATAGAGTAGGTCAGATCCCAAACTGCAAGAATCTTGAGCAAATAAGGCAATAAATCCCTAGATTCAGATCTAAACTTGGACAAATAGGCACTTCTCTCCACAAAGAAGCAAAACCCTAGAAAAAGAAACAAGAACGATAGATTTTTGAGTTCTAGGGCCACTTTCACCATGGAACAGCAGGTTTCCAACCTGGAGAGATATAGGAGGAAGAAGAGAAAAGAAATAAATGGAGGAAATAAGGTAAAACTTACACTTTTAAGTGAAGAACGCTAGGAGGAAGCTTTTTAGACCCAAAAAGGTGATAACCTCCAATTTTGTGATGTTATCTTAGTAATTTTCCTCAGTTTTCCACACTCTTTCTCAAATAAATTAGATAGAATCCTTAACTTTCTTCCTTTATTACAAATACACCATTAGACTAACTTTTCTCCTTTTTATTCTTACAGAAAAACACAAAAAAATCACAAAAGCCCCAAACGGTCTTGGAGACCGCATGAAGCCACACGGTCCCGAGACCGCATGGAGTCACACGGTCCCAAGACTACATGAAGCCAACCAGTCTTGAGACTGCATGGAGTCACACGATCCCAAGACTGCATGAAGCCAACCGGTCCTGACCCCGCATGGAGTCACACGGTCCCAAGACTGCATGAAGCCAACCGGTCCCGAGACCACATGGAGTCACACGGTCCCAAGACACCATGAAGCCAACCGGTCCTGAGACCGCATGGAGTCACACAGTCCCAAGACCGCATGAAGCCAAATGGTCTCAGGGTCCAAACGGTCTCAGAGTCCAAACGGTCTCAGAGCCCAAACGGTCTTCATGACCGTTTAGACCCAAAATCGCCCAAACCATTTGGACTTCACTTAAAGCCTATAAATAAGACCCAAGGGGTCCTTCAAAAAGGAGGAAGTTTCAGACGTCCAGAGGCTGCCTCTACTACTCCAGAGCTATTCCATCCTCCATCCTCCACCCCAAGGCTGCCAGTCTGAGATCCACACTCCATCCTGAAGCTGCTTTCTCTCTCATCACCAAAGAAGGTGGGAAGAGAAGGTTTTGTCATCGAGCAAGCTACAAAGGGTGAAGATTGTCACTCTCTCTCTCTCCAAGGGGTTGACCTTCCTATCTCCTTTGTGGAGATGACGTTCTCTCTCTCTCTCTTCTCGCCTCCTTCTTTGTTCTTATCATGAGCGAGTAGTCTCTTTCACTATGGTGCGGGGAGTAGCCCCGCTACCCATGTTTTCATTTCATGCAATGTAATCCATAGTTTGCAATAGAGATATACTTTCTTTTTAGTTCAACATCAATCGTTTAATGAATGCTTGTTGCATGATCACCAACTTGTGTTACCTTTTATCTTTTAGTATGAATTGTCTACGTTTGTACTATTCGATTCAAATATCGATTGAATGTTGGTTCTTTATGCATGTCTCCACCATGCATCTGTTTCGGTATCTAGGAGTGTTTCTCAAGAAGTGGAGTAAACTCACTTCCATCATTTTACTTTCATACTATGAAATGGAATCAGTTGACGTATGAAAGTACAACCTTGATAAGTCGAGGAACACACTTTGTGAAGGGAATGATGTAAAGTAGGTGACCATTCATTCAGGGATGGTTGGCATTGCAACATTCCCACACTTCTCGTAGTTAGTTCTCCGAAAGGAAACTAAATCTACAAAGATACTAACTGTTTAGACTCTTATTGCAGGTTATGTTTTATGTTGCATGTTTTGATCCATGTGTAGTGGTGGTGAAATCCGATCACATCCTAGTAGCTCCTTATCATTGTTAACATCCTTAAGTTTACTTTCTTGCTTTGTTTTACTTGCACTTAGTTTAAAACAACCAAATCAACCTTTCTATCTAGATACCAACTGTTAAGAGGTTAAGTGAAATTCTAACATTTTCCATCTTGTTTCTCCCAACAAGACCGTTGTCCTGTGGATTCGACCCTTAACTATACTACGATAATACTTCCACGTATCCTAGCATACATGGGTGGAGTTCTCAATCTAGTATAAGCAAGGCTAAACCTAAAGACTTGCCATCATCAGGATTTTTAGTGGTGTGCGCAATTCCATGTGAGTGGAAGCTCCATCAAAAATTGGCGTCGTTGCCGGGGACAACGGAACATTTTAATTTCATTTACCATCTTGCTAGTTGGTTAGGGTTTTACACTTTCCTTTAAACATTAATGCATATCTTCTTGAAATCATCATATCTCATGCATCATGTAAAAGGTGTGTTTCTTTCTCTACTCGGGTAGAAGACGTGTATGCAACCATCTCATAATCTCATATTCTCCCCTGATCCAAAGTACGACTCTGAGGTAGAGAGAAGCTTCCACTGCCGCATCAGACTTAACCGCCAAAGAGCCAGACAAATGGCTGAAGATCAACGCCAAGCTGTGTTAGTAATGGAAAGGGTCAATGCCGCCATAGCCGCTCAGAGAGCACAACTCATTGCTGACACTCATGCTCAAATCCAAGTAGAAATCTGAGTAGAAGAACAGGCCCGCATCCGAGCTGAAAATGAAGAAACTAACCAAGCTGCCCAGCTAGAGCTGAGAAACAAGCAGTTGAGGGACTATGTCGTCCCCAAGAACTATGAAGACAATCATCCAGTTCGGCCACCAATCATCAACATACCCAACTTCAAAATCCGGACACAATGGATTCAAATCATGCAGGGCATCTCATTCTCTGGTGGTTCAAGAGATGACTGCATGGATCACTTGAAGAGGTTCAAGGCACTTTGCCGACTTGTCCCGCAAGCCGGAGTTGCCTTTGATGCAATAATGCTACATCTTTTCCACTTCACTCTATCTAGAAGGGCTTTGAGCTGGTACAACTCACTTGATAGGGAGCCAATCATCACCACCTGGGCTCCCATGGAAGAAAAGTTCCTGGAAAAGTTTTTCCCTCCTTCATTAACCTATGAAATTAGGGGGCAGATCAACCACTTCGCCCAACTTCCTGGAGAATCCCTCGCAGAAGCATGGGAAAGATTCAAGGAGCTTCTAAGGAAATTCCCTCATCACAGTATCTCCCAAAATCAATTAATAAAAACATTCTATACGGGGGTGAGTGATGATATCAAGCAATTTCTGGATTCCTCATCTGGAGGAAATTTTATGAGGAAGAACTACGAGGATGCTTGGAAGATCGTTACACTTGGAGCTGAGAACCAATCCAATTGGGGTCGATCATTCGGTAAGGGAGTCCTCAAAGTTTATAAAGTTGAGGAATCAATGGAAATGAAGGCTATTGCTTAAGCCTTAAAGACTATAGCTCATAAATAGAAGGCGCTTGAAACTTCATTTGGAGAATATGATAAGAAGAAAAATCCCCAAGTCCAACAAGTTAAAGTTGCTACAGGGAATTGTGAAGCCTGTCATGCATATGATCACCCCACACTGTCATGTGGCCTACTTTACAATGTGATGATGGATATGCAACAACCACAACAGCAGTACGAACCAATCATCGAACACCCTGAAGACCAGATGCCCAAAAAAGTCAATTCCATTCATTCCATACCGGGACAAGTTTACTATAACCCAAATCAACCAAGAAACCACCCCGGTTTTCAATATGGGAATCATGCGGGGACTACTAACCCGCACATCAAACACAAGGCGGATCCTCCAATAGGTTGCCACCTGGATTTCAAAGTAACTTTAACTAAAATCAAGGAAACCTCAGAAATAATTTTCAAAGATCCAACTACCCTAGGAATCCTTCCGCCTACTATCAATATACACATCCCCCTCTGCACCCGCATTGCACCCTCAGTTGCAGCAACTGCAGGAACCTTAGTTAGCACCACCTCCGCAACAACCACATCAAGGACAACAACAACTCACTCAGAAAAATGCCACCTCTCAGCCAACAGATGAGATGACTATGATCAGGTACATGTTACAGTCACAACAAACCATGCTTGCCAATCAGCAAGCTCAGCAGAAGGCGGTGGAGGCCCAACTAGCACAAATTGCTGCCCAACTGAAGCCACCAGCAGGCACTTTTGCGGGACAACCAGAGTCAAACCCTAGATACGATCAAAATAGACCACAGCAATTGAATGTCGTCACTACAAGATTCGGTCGTGTCCTTCATGAAATTATGAGAATCACTCATGATGAAGATGATACACCTGTCTTTACTTCAAATGCAAGCCCGAATCGAGGAATTGAGAAACATGCAGAGACCGCAAAAGGTAAATAAAAAGAACAAGCTTCCAAAGAGACAGAAGTTCCGTAGTATAAACCTAGGATACCATATCTAGGAAGATTGAGAGAGACTAAAATAGACACTAGGTTCCAAAAATTCAAGGAGGCGATGAAGAAACTTTATATTGATATCCCGCTCCTCGATGCTCTCTCTGAAGTACCAGCTTGGGCTAAATACCTAAAAACTTTGCTATCCAAAAAATGCATTATTGAAGAACAAGAGACGGTCAAACTGGCTCAGACCACCTCTAATATCATTCTTAATAAGATGCCCAAGAAAAAGGACCCTGGTTCTTTCGGTATTCAATGCTGTATTGGAAATGCTTCGAGCAAAAAGGGATTAGCTGACCTAGGGGCTAGCATATCTATTATGCCCTACTCCATGTGTAAAAGATTGGGCTTTACTGATTTACTACCCACAACGATGACAATTCAATTAGTTGATTCCACTATCACCGCACCTATAGGAATTATTGAAGACATTCCAGTCAGGATAGGCAAGGATTCTTATGTCCCATGTGATTTTGTCATCATGATATCAAGGATGATCTCAGATACCCAATAATATTTGGCAGACCCTTCGTTGCCACAGCTAGGGCGCTTATCGATGTTGAAGCTGGCACAATCATTCTAAGATTGGGAAAAGAAGCAATTCAGTTCCGGGTCCTTAACAGCATGAAAGGCCCCAACATTCAAGAGGAAGTATTTCTCTTAGATGCAATACACCAAATGTCCCAATTAGAAATATCTGAACCATCCGATGAGTTAGAAAATGTCCTAATAAATCCAGAAGTCGAATTCTCAACCAACAAATTAGTTCAAATATTCTTGCAACATTTAGAGAAAGCTGAAGAAGCACCAACAACCACTTTTGAGGAGCTCAAATATGTCACTATTTTAGAAACAACAGAAGCACCTAAAGCTCCCGAAATGAAAACCCCACCAATGGGACTTAAGCACGTCTTCTTGGATGAAGAAAAACTATGTCCAGTAATCATCAGTTCCACTCTAATGAAAGACCAAGAAGAAAGGCTTCTCTTTGAGTTGAAGAAACATAAGAAAGCCATTGGGTACAAAATAACTGACCTGACAGGAGTAAACCCAGCCTTATGCATGCATAGACTGCCCAGGGTAGAAGAATTTAAGCCTTCAAGAGAACATCAGAGAAAGTTGAACCCCAATCTTAAAGAAGTGGTTTGCCTTGAGGTCCTCAAACTGCTGAAAGCCGGTATCATCTACCCAATTTCAGATTCCCAATGGGTCAACCCTATCCAAGTGGTCCCCAAAAAGGGAGGAACCACTGTCGTGTTAAATGATAAAAATGAGCTAGTACCCACGAGGACTGTCACAGGTTGGAGAATGTGTATTGACTATAGGAAACTATACAAATCAACACATAAAGATCACTACCCTCTACCTTTTCTTGACGAAGTCCTCAAACGCCTAGCCCATCAAAAGTTCTTCTGTTATCTCGATGGTTATTCTGGGTTCTATCAAATTCCTATACACCTGGAAGACCAAGAAAAGACAACTTTTACTTGTCCCTTCGGGACCTATGCTTTCAAAAGAATGCCATTCGGACTGTGCAACGCACCATCTACCTTCCAAAGGTGCATGTCTGCTATTTTTGCGGGGTTAACCAAGTCCATAATGAAAGTGTTCATGGATGACTTTTTCAGTTTATGGAGATTCCTTTGACATCTGTCTACTCAACCTTGGACAAGTCTTACAAAGATGTGAGGAAACGAACCTTATCTTAAATTGGGAAAAATGCCATTTTATGGTAACTGAAGGTGTCGTCCTCGGACATAGAGTGAGTGATAGAGGGATTCAGGTAGACAAGGCAAATATTGATGTCATTTCCAAACTGTCACCGCCAAAAGATGTAAAAGGAGTACGAGCATTATTGGGTCATGCTGGGTTTTATCAAAGATTCATTAAATATTTCTCGAAAATTGCAAAACCCATGACTCAACTATTGACAAAAGACGTCGAGTTCAATTTTGACCAAGAATGTCTACAAAGCTTCACAACCTTAAAAAACGCCCTAGTCTCTGTGCCTATTCTGAGAGCACCTGACTGGTCACAACCATTCCAAATAATGTGTGATGTCAGCGACTATGCTATAGGAGCAGTGTTAGGACAGAGAATTGATAAAAAGCCTTATGTAATATACTATGCGTCCAAGACTCTTGATGAAGTGCAAAAGAACTACACCACTACAGAAAAGGAGTTCTTAGTTGTCATCTATGCATTTCAGAAATTCTGCTCCTACCTGATTGGATCAAAGGTCATTGTCTACACTGACCACTCCGCCATACGATATCTAATTTAGAAGCAAGACACAAAACCCAGACTTATCCGGTGGGTGTTAATGCTTCAGGAATTTGACTTAGAAATCAAGGACAAAAGCAGAGTGGAAAACGTCATCGCTGATCATCTCATCCGCATAGAAGTCAAGTATGATGATAAAGTGCCTATCTGAGACTCCCTTCCAGACGACCAACTAATGAAAATTACCAACGGATTCCCCTGGTATGCCGACATAGTAAATTATCTGGCTACATGAATCATCCACCCTTCCGCCTCTCATCACGACAAAAAGAAATTCATCCATGATGTAAAGAAATATTACTGGGACGAACCTTATCTTTTTCGCCTATGCACAGACGGACTTTTCTATCGCTGCTTACCTGAAGAAGAGATTACCCTTGTCTTAGAACATTGTCATTCCGACCCCACTGGGGGACACATGAGTACGAAAAAGATCGCTATGAAAGTTCTGCAATCGGGTTTCTTTTGGCCAACGATAGCAAGAGATTCCCATGACTTTGTAAAATCATGCAACAAATGTCAACTTTCTAGCGGTATAACCAAAAGGAATGAAATGCCCCTCACTATGTGGTAAGAGATCGAACTTTTTGATGTGTGAGGGATAAACTACATGGGTCCCTTTCCTTCTTCATATGGATTTTCCTACATACTTGTTGCAGTGGACTATGTCTCGAAATGGGTAGAAGCTATACCCACGGTCTCCAGCGATTCCAAACCTGTCATTAAGATGTTTAAAGATATCATTTTTCCCATATTCAGAGTCCCCCGAACTGTCATATCCGACAGAGGGACCCATTTTCTGGAACGAAACTTTGAAGCCCTCTTAAAGAAATACGGAGTCAACCATAAAGTTTTCATGCCTTACCATCCACAAACTAGTGGTCAGGTTGAAGTTTCGAATAGACAACTGAAGGTAATCTTAGAAAAAATAGTCAATAGACATCGTACTGACTGGTCCACCAAGCTTCCTGATGCCCTTTGGGCTTACCGAACAGCTTATAAAACACCAATTGGAACAACCCCGTTCCGTTTGGTATACGGGAAATCATGTCATCTTCCAGTTGAATTGGAACACAAGGCTTGGTGGGCCATTAAACAACTAAATTTTGATTTTAAAAGCGCTGGAGAAAATAGACAACTCCAGCTATAAGAACTAGAGGAGCTCAGAATGACCGCTTACCAAAGTGCCAGGATTTATAAAGAACAAACCAAGATGTGACACGACGGTCATCTAAAAAGAAAAGACATCGCCATTGGAGACAAAGTCCTTTTTTTTAACTCCAGGCTCAAAATGTTCCCTGGGAAACTCCGCACAAAGTGGTCCGGGCCTTTCACCATCAAACACATATATCCGACTGGAGCCATCATAATTGTTGACGATAATGGAGGAGAAAGGACAATCAATGGCCATAGATTGAAAAAATACTATACTCCAGCAGACAAAATTCCGAGACAGACTATTGAGATCAGAGACCCCACAACATCACCATAACAAAATCAAAACTTCGTCCAGCCAGTGACGTAAAACCCAGGCGCTACTTGGGAGGTAACCCAAGATCTGTTTATCACCATTTATCTTCCACTTTTTATTTCCTTTGTTTAATTTAGGTTTATTATGAAAATATAAAAAAAATCACATAAACAACCAAAACAAACATAAAAATATAAAAATCAAAAACCTAAACCCTCTCAAACGGTCTTGAAACCGTTTGGTGCCAAACGGTCCTGAAACCGTTTGGAGCCAAACGGTCCTGAAACCATTTGGAGCCAAACAGTCTCGAAACCGTTTGACCTCGGAATTTTTAGGGTCAACCCCCGAATCCTATAAATATAACCCTACCCCCTCTCCTTCTTCTTTCTTTCGACTCTCGAGTTTTCTAAATCCCTCGCAAGCACTGTTTCATCTCCCCTGCTCCCGCTCCCGCACAACCCGCTACACCGGTTCTCTCTGCCGCCATCGCTCCCGCCTCCGTGCGTCTTCACGACGTCCGCACCTCAGTTACCATCACTCTTCACATCGCCGTCATCTTCATCACCTGCAGCAGCAAGGTAGACTAGTGTACCACCATCACCAGCACTTTCTCTGTGCACCACCTCCGTTTTTACAGTCGCCGACATCTACGTCATCGACGCAGCTCCCTTTTCTACCTCCGCCACCTTCGTTATCTCCGCCGATATCGTTTCTACCGTCATCTGTTGTGCCCCCACCGTTCCACCTTCCAAACGGTCCTGAAACCATTTGGAGCCAAACGGTCCTGAAACTGTTTGGAGCCAAGCGGTCCTGAAACCGTTTGGAGCCAAACTGTCTTGAAACCGTTTGGAGCAAAAGGTCTTGAAACCGTTTGGATTCCTCTAAAACATAAAAACATAGACACATACATGATCTAATTTTTAAATAAACTCGCTCTCTTTGCAAAATACTTCTAACACATGACTTTCTGCTAATTCTTTCAAAAATGGCTTCACCAGCAAAGCAACCCACCGGAACCGAAGACGCTCCCTTCTGGACAAGGGAGCAACTGATAGCAGACCGCGCTAGGCTCCAGAGGGTTTTCGATACCTATAAAGAGACTGGAAAGATCCCACCAAAGGTCAACATCATAGCAGTCATGTGTGAAATTGATCACATCAACAAATGCTTAGCTGAGGAGCCTGAAGAAGTAGTGGAAGAAATCTCTTCCAGTGATGAAGGCTCTGAATACGAGCCAAACTTCGAAGATGATTCCCCAACTGAAAGGCTCAAGGGGAAACGAAAGGTCTAGGAAACTGCAATCGAATAACCCTAAAAAAAGCGGGCAAGAAAACAGGTCCGCCCCACCACTGCTAGGGAACAAACCCTAGCAGGATATATCCCATCAACCGCTACCACCACTCCCACCACCACCCCTTCAACCACCACTACCCTTGTCTTCTCCGTAATCACCACCACCGCACCACCACCAGAAAACCTTTTCATCCACACCCTCCCATCCATCGACAAAATACTAAAACCAACAAAGTACGTTTTCTCACACATACTGCACAAGATGGGGATATACGATAGAATCCTCACCATGCTTGACAACGCCAATCTCTCAAGACTGTGCTTTGTCCCTGAAATTTCATACGTCGAACCCACAACGGAATTCTTTACATATCTCACCAAAGAGTCTGTGGACATTATGCACAGGGCAAGCGATGGAGGTGACCGCAAGCTGGTCACCAAACTTTTTGGCAACAACGTTGTCATAATAGAAAATCTTTTGAATGAAAATTTTATAGACAACCCAGAGCAGATAAAACAGGCAAAAGTAGCCAGCACGGAGAGCCCCAAATTCAACAGACATAAATTTTGGAAGTCCCTAACAGGGATCCCAACCTATGATGCAAAGACATGCAAGGCCTCCATTATCCATTATGGGCTAGTGCGCACGCTTCACAAGATTCTCACAAGTGCGCTCTTCCCCAGAACAGAAGGAGGAAATGTTATCATCACTGACCTCTTTCTCCTCTAGTCCATTATGCATGGAATGCCGGTCAACATTGGACGGTACATGTTACAAAAATTTTCAACTTAGGCCATAGGGAAAGAAATTTGCATGGGCGGGCACGTAACTTCCATTATCAAATATCTCAAGATTGACAAAGTACTCTCCAGGTGCACACATATAAAGGGCGACATCCTTAACAACGAGCAAACTTTAAAGAATTCTTATATTATCAAAGAAAAGGATGCAAAATTACACTACATTTTCAGCCCAACCGTCAGATCCTCCAGGACTCTGCTACCACTCCCAGAACTCACAGACTACGACAAGGAAAAACTTCTCCTTACTGACGAAGAGCTTACCAAACTCCTAGCTTCAGTCAAAGTACAAGAGAAGAACATAAAAGCGGGCCAGACAGAGCTTAGAATTATCGCCCCGGCAGCTAGGGTAATAAAAATACCAGTAAAACGACCATCTAAGGCGTGTTTACAACCACCACAGCTGTCGGGGATGCCAACATCAAAATTACAACCGGAGACAGAACTCCCTCATCCGTAGGAACTAATAACTACCTCATCATTAGACTCATTCATCATGAGCCTACATGATGAGCTCACCTCTACCACCCCCACCACATTACCATCCACTACCATCCCACCATCTACCACCCTCCCACCTTCCTCCACAACAATCCCAACAACAATCCCTCCACCCACATCTTCCACTTCACCATCTTTCTCCCTGGGCACCCCTTTTTCCGCTCCAACACCCGGCTTCACATACTCTGCTCCCATCTCCACCCTTTTCTCCTCAACATTTTCACTCCCACAATTCTCACCCGGACAATCACCATTTTCTTCATCCGCCACCACCCCGACACCGCTGGTGACTCCATCTACGGTCACCACACAGTTTGCGGGACCATCAACAGTGTCTCTTTTGCAAAGCACTACCACCTTTCCACCCCGACCCCAGCCACACCACCCTTCCACATCTGGGGTCCATTTCACAAACATCGGTGAGGAATTCGGACATCAATTCAATGCTATTCGAAACCTCCTCACCGACCCTTCTAACATTTTACAATCTTTTTTTCTTGTCTGCAGGGTCTATCTACCCAGGTCGCCAAGATTGACGCGCAAAACCTTGCCTTGCCAGGCATCCACCAACAGTAGAAAGCAGCGGCCATGAAAGTCGATCGCCTCGACGACCGCCTACAACATCTACCATGGTTGGTGCTTGAAGTGAAAGGCCAGCAAGACGATGTAGTCAAGCACGTCGACAGGATTTCTGCACAAAATCAACCTTTACCAGAAACTCTGCGCGATCTTAAGCAGTAACAAACTGTTTTAAGCACGCGCTTGGACGACATAAGCACCACCCTCACATAGTTAACTAACTGTTAAGAGGAGTCATCCAACAACGAAATCAACCAACTCATAACTCAAGTGACGGACCTCTCTGCCCGACTCTTCTCCGTCGAGGCTCACTATTCAGATCTCAAAGAAACCAACGACGCACTACTTGAAACACACAAGCATGTGCAAGTAGATTTCGACGAGCTACAAGCACTCCACCGGCAGTGCAAGAAGCCTCCATAAAAGAAGACATCAGACAAGGCGGCAGATGAAGAAGATGATGAAGAGGAAAATGAAGATGAGGAGTCTGACTCCTCAGTTGACTCCAATAATAGCACCTCCTCATATGATAAATCTGACGACCCTGACAATGCTGGGGAGGGCCCTAGCTGAGGAGCTGCACTGAAGCAACAGAAAGATCACCACAAAGGTGATAACGATCCCAAATCCCCTACTCACAACGACAACGTCAATGTCATATGGGGATCAATTCCTTGATTATTATGGAATGGGATCTCTGGGGGAAACTGCCAAGGAAGCAATCTGCGTTGAGTTCCAACAATGTTTATTTGGAACCAGCATGAGTCAACAACGAGAAACATCAGCTCAACTTCTCTCTACACCAAAACAATCGATGCCCTTTCCCCCAGAACATGAAGAATCTGAAAGATTCAGTTTAGATATAGATAAAGGCCTTGACTCTGCTTCTGATTCTGATAAAGAAGAAGATCTGCAACGCTACATCGATGATTTGGAGCAGACCTCTTCCCCCCTTCCGCGGGAGCTTCCCCCGCCGTCACCTCTACCGCACAAGATGCACGATCTAGATATGGCGACCATCTCTACTCTAGATGCTCAAGACATCTTCATCCTAAACACTATAGTAGATGATGACAAAGACGGGGGTGATGTTATTTACCAAAATACGAAGACTCGACACAAGTTGACACGTGAAGACTTCTGCACCATCCTTCGACCACAATCAGCGGTGAAGATGGCAGTCTTCCATGTCCTCCTTGCAAATTCTATCGAAACTTACAGAAGCTCTAAGCAGAAGCAACCAGTTCTTAACGCATCACCTACTCTAGCCATGAGTCTTATATATAAAAAATTACAAACCAAATCAATCGAATTGTTGTAGAGGGGGATTGACAGAAAGGCACGCTATATAATTGTGCCCTTTCAAGTTTTTAGTCACTGGCTACTTATGATAGTCGACACCGCGGCTCGAGATGCCAAGGTGTACAACTTCTACACCGGTGACCTAAAGGCTAGAATAATTAATTTTGCTGGTATCGAAGCTGGGGAGGCCAAACGCATCCCTTTTTGGGTCCTAAAATTGATTTGGGCTGCTTTCCCATCCCTCCGCAATGGTTGGAGCCAACCATGGTTCCAAATCATCAACCCCCATGCCCAAACTCACGAGGGATCTCAAGACTGCGCTTTCTATGTTATACGTCATATTCAAGCACTCAACCAACAAATCCCTTTCACAGACCTGGCCACAGAGGATTTTCAATCTCTGTGAGGTCGCTAGGCCATGGAACTCATTTGTGATAGAAGGTTCTTCAAGGACCCAACTATGGCGCCCAACGACGTTCCTCGCTATCTCTTTTCGGCCATCCAACATCCTCCAAAATGGCCATTCCGGCAAGCAATAGAGGAGTTGGTGAAACAACAGACCGCTAAGGTTCTTGAGAAGAAGAAATGGGACCCTTACTCTTTCGATCTGGCGGATGAAAAAGGGGTTACCGAGTTACTAACCGGGGCGACCATCAATAGATCATCTTTACAAATGGTCCCTCTGTCTGCCATTACACCAACTTTCCCCAATTTTAACCTCAGCGCCTGCAATAGCCTCTCCGACAATGAACTTCGCGTCATCATGTCAAGTCTTTACGCCAAGAAAGATGACCTCATTTTCATATCAGGCGATATTCTGGTCATGGCAGACGCACTATGAGAAACTGTATAGATCAAAGGGTCTCTATCCGTGAGTTTGATGGCCGCCTATCAATTTCTACTCGGACAGAATCACCCTACAACCTATATGGCATCCGCTTATATGAAGGACAATCTCCTAAAGCTGAAGAACTTCAGAACAGTTGAGGCACTCATTTCCTTCCTACAACATATGACTCCGAAGTTTATCACGCTTCCTTTCCTTCATTCAGAACATTGGATGTTATTGGCAACAAATCTTCATGACGGAACAACAATCATATTCAACAGTTCTGACAGCCAGTACAATCCAGATCAGAAACAGTATACTACAACACCAAGAACGCCTACGGAGGAGTTGGTGAAGGAGTGTGCTGACCAACTGCACGACCTTCTCAGCACGCACACACGGGCATACAGCAAAGAACACTTTCATCGCCCTGCCTTCAGCCACAAATGTCCCCAACAGCTTCGTGAGTCAAATGATTGTGGGTTCCATGTACTCTATTGGATATACACCATCATGGTCCTTGGAAGACCAGTAGAGGACATGAGAGATGTGGATTACCACGCGTTACGTGGAAAGTTCGCTGCTAATATCCTTCGCACACATGGCGCCAATAAAGGACTAACAGAAGCATGATGCCATTGTCCTTGTACTTCTCAACCTATCACTTTGACACTCTGCAGATAGAGTGATTGATAAGTTAGGGGGGGAGTACATTGGACAAGGGCGAGGTATCATTTTCAAATCCTTCCCTCTCTACCTTTTATTTCAATTATGTACAAATTTTATAACTTTCTTTGCACATTTAATTTTCATTTTAAAGTAATTTCCCTGTTAAAATAAACCTTGCACATACAGAATAACATCCCTCTTGGAACAAAGTCATCCCCAGCTAACTTTAGAATCTAGTTAGTCCTCAAAATTAATAACAAGAATAGCACATAGACATGTAATGTCGAATCAATAAATTATCTCCACTCTTGATTTTCATGCCTTTGCTTCATTTCTACATCTGACTCTCCACAGGTCAACATCAAGGCCGAAATAAGCCAAACACTCTCAAGGATGGGAGGGATATCACGGGACATCCAAATCAAGAAGTCTCGCAAGTGGACCACTAAGTAGAAACCAAATAAGTGCATTTCGAGAAACTCTAAGAATAGCTTTCTTCTCTTCAAATAAAAGAGGCTTGGCCACCCAATTAATTTCCCTAAAAACCCAAATCCTAAGCTTGTGAGTTTATGAATAAAAGCCAGAGTGTTGAATAAAACTATGAGATTTGTGCCATGAATAAGGATCTATATAAAGAACCAATGAAGGTCTCGCCCGAACAGTACATTCAGCTTCCCTCACAAAGGCAGATGTGTCGTGCCCGATAGTGAAACCCTAAGGTATCTAAATATATAAAAGGCTGATAAAGGACTCGTCCGGCCGATACATTCAGTTGCCCTCACGAAGGCAGATGTATTGTGCCCAGTAGTGAGATCCTAAAAGCATAGACAACCCCTCCTCCACTTGAAGGGGGAGTTACACATCAAGCCTTTAGCCAACCCTCATACCCACTCTAGCTTCCGGTAGGATTTTCAGAGAAGTTTAAAACTAATTAGAGTCAACGACATGCACAGAATAAAAAGTGGTCCCAATACGGGCTACGAGATATGGAAGAAACCTGAGATCCAAGCAACTCTCAATACCTGAAAGAGTTAAGGCAAAAAAAAGCTCCGATACAACCTTAGGAGATCTCCAGTTTAGAATGGAAGCAAAGAGTATGGAAATATTAACTAAATAAAATCGCCTTGCCATTACATGCCTCATCTCTATCTAACTTGAGTACAAGCTAGACTCTAAGTTAGGGGGGGTGATAACCTCCAATTTTGTGATGTTATCTTAGTAATTTTCCTTAGTTTTCCACACTCTTTCTCAAATAAATTAGATAGAATCCTTAACTTTCTTCCTTTATTACAAATACACCATTAGACTAACTTTTCTCCTTTTTATTCTTACAGAAAAACAAAAAAAAATCACAAAAGCCCCAAACGGTCTTGGAGACAGCATGAATCCACATGGTCCCGAGACCGCATGGAGTCACACGGTCCCAAGACCGCATAGAGTCACACGCTCCCAAGACCGCATGAAGCCAACCGGTCCCGAGACCGCATGGAGTCACACGGTCCCAAGACCGCATGAAGCCAACCCGTCCCGAGACCGCATGGAGTCACACGGTCCCAAGACCGCATGAAGCCAAACGGTCTCAGGGTCCAAACGGTCTTAGAGTCCAAACTGTCTCAGAGCCCAAACGGTCTTCACAACTGTTTGGACCCAAAACCACCCAAACCGTTTGGAATTCACTTAAAGCCTATAAATAAGACCCAAGGGGTCCTCCAAAAAGGAGGAAGTTTCAGACGTCCAGAGGCTACCTCTAATACACCAGAGCTATTCCATCCTCCATCCTCCGCCCCAAGGCTGCCAGTCTGAGATCCACACTCCATCCTGAAGCTGCTTTTTCTCTCATCACCAAAGAAGGTGGGAAGAGAAGGTTTCATCATCGAGCAAGCTACAAAGGGTGAAGATCGTCGCTCTCTCTCTCCAAGGGGTTGACCTTCCTCTCTCCTTTGTAGAGATGACGTTCTCTCTCTCTCTTCTCGCCTCCTTCTTTGTTCTTGTCATGAGCGAGTAGTATATTTCACTAGGGTGTGAGGAGTATCCCCGCTACCCATGTTTTCATTTCATGCAATGTAATCCATAGTTTGCAATAGAGATATACTTTTTTTTCAGTTCAACATCAATCGTTTAATGAATGCTTGTTGCTTGATCACCAACTTGTGTTACCTTTTATCTTTTCGTATGAATTATCTATGTTTGTACTATTAGATTCAAATCTCGATTGAATGTTGGTTCTTTATGCATGTATCCATCATGCATATGTTTCGGTATCTAGGAGTGTTTCTCAAGAAGTGGAGTAAACTCACTTCCATCGTTGTACTTTCATACTATGAAATGGAATCAGTTGACGTATGAAAGTACAACCTTGATAAGTCGAGGAACACACTTTGCAAAGGGAATGGTGTAAAGTAGGTGACTATTTTTTCGGGGATGGCTGGCATTGCAACATTCCCACACTTCTCGTAGTTAGTTCTCTAAAAGGAAACTAAATCTACAAAGATACTAACTGTTTAGACTCTTATTGCAGGTTATGTTTTATGTTGCATATTTTGATCCATGTGTAGTGGTGGTGAAAGCCGATCACATCCTAGTGGATCCTTATCATTGTTAACATCCTTAAGTTTACTTTATTGCTTTTTTTTACTTTCACTTAGTTTAAAACAACCAAATCAACCTTTCAATCTAGATACCAACTGTTAAGAGGTTAAGTGAAATTCTAACGTTTTCCATCTTGTTGCTCCCAACAAGATTGTTGTCCTGTGGATTCGACCCTTAACTATACTACGATAAGACTTCCACATATACTAGCATACGTGGGTGAAGTTCTCAATCTAGTATAAGCAAGGCTAAACCTAAAGACTTACCATCTTCAGGATTTTTAGTGGTGTGCGCAATTCCATGCGAGTGGAAGCTCCATCAAAAGGAAATCAATTGCAACCCTAGAATTTTTTTCAAAAAGATCTCCACTTTCTTCTTCCTTGGGCAAGGACTTTGCAGAAGCAAATAGGGAGAACGAAGGTCAGAGAAGGAGGGAAGTGGTGGAGAGAAAATGGCTCATTTTGGTGCTTGGGGATAAGTATATGAACTTTAAGATAAAGCAAAAAGAAAAAGTTGAAGTTCTAGTATCTATCCAAGTGTCCATTGCCTTAAATTATTAAGAATATACAAGCACACAAACAAGAAGCTATCCCACTATCTATATAGACCTTATTAGCTTTCCTTTGTCGAATTTCTCAGCCAATCACATAATTCATTAGTTGATAGCTACTAAATGTAGCTCATCCATGAAGGGGTAAATCCTAAAATACCCTTGATGAAAACATCTTCAAACCATGGCTCAACTCAGAGCCCCATGGATCAAAACACTCAAGAATGATAATATAAAATCTAAGGAACATAATTTATGTGACAAATTGCAAAGAAAACCCCTCAATTGGGTAAATTGTAGAAAAGTCCAAAATGTACAGAAAATTGCATAACTTGCTCAAACAATGTCCAAATTGGACCAAATTTGAAACTTAAGCTTGTATTATTATTTAAAAACATATCAAAAGGTTATATTAGGGTTATAAGCATTCAAGTATGGTAATTAAGCTCATTAAACTCATTAAGCAAGTTCAGGGGCCTTACAATCATCATCATCGTCTTTGTCATCGTCATCATAGTTAGCGAAGGTCATCTAGGCTACTTACTAGCCTAACCTTTAGCATGGATCTACAAACCTCTAGAGAATACAATGATCATATAAACACTCTCATATAGAATTGATGTTACATCTGTTTTTCTTAAGTTACATTGACACTCACTGCCTTTCTGCATGTGGTAACGTTTTTATATGTACATATATTAATACTTGAAATAATTTTTTCTCCAACGTTGAAATGGGAGTTGGAAACCACCGTACTTCATTTGATCAAGACCAAAACTAAAATGAGTTACCACACTCATTAGGTAGTCTAGTGCCATGACACCTAGAGAACTATCAATAACATGGTGCAAATATGTGTAGTTACCCTAAGCACATGTCGCGCACATCTGTCTATGGTTGTAGTAAGATCTCCCTTTTCTCACCCTCCTAAGCCTATAGACGATACTACAGGATAGAAGGAGGAGAAAATAAAGGGTATAGGGGTTACACAAGTCTAAACCTAGTCCTAAAACATCTAGGTTATAACCTAGAGGCTAAGTCATCTTAGTCCACTAAGGACAACTCATTAAGTTTTTAGTTCTGATATGTAAGGTTGTGTTTAGTTTGTGTTTGATGACAAATGTTTGGTGTAGTTAGTATTCATGCTCAGATACCATCTGTCAGGGTACCATTTGTTACCCAAATCCTAACTCCAAATGACTATACAGTCAACGTCGATAGGACCTAGGCATCCATCCTTAGCATGACATGAACAAAGTGTGAATGTGGAAGGGTTCATCTTGTCATACATGAATAGATAACAAGATAAAAGCACCAATCATAATCTCAACATACAACAAGTATTACTAATCAACATTGTTTATTACAATCATTCAATTACATATTCAAGAGTACAATTTTACTAGTATACTCTTGTATACTAGGGATCATACAACAATTACACCAGACATAGCTCACCAACCCATCAACTTCTAGCCATCTCAAACATATAATATATGTGAATGAAGGTGGGTCAAGCACACGAGGTGCTGACTATAGGGCTAAAAGATACATATACATAAGCTTCACATAATGTGAAAAGATTTTTAGAAGTATCGAACAAGAATAAACAAGTTAAGTATTTAGCAAAGTGAGTGCTCATGTTTTATATCATTTTATTCCAATTATACCATGAATATCATGTATCATAAGCCCTTTTACCAACTTCCCATTGCAAGGGTCCATAAGGGTGCTCAAGATTTGCTAACTCTTTTATGCATGAGCAACCTCGAAGCCATCGTCAAGAGCTAACCCTGCTTCTTCATGAGGGACCTCAATGACAAAATTCATAGAGAAAAGCCATGTTTCAACATTGTATAATGGATTTTCTACATATTATGTTTTCAAGTTAAAAAACAATGATACAAGACAAAAATCAAGTACATACTAGAATACTACATGAAATATGTGAGAAAATAAATAAGCATACATATGTACCTCATTTCAAGCAAGAAGGCCATATTCATATAATTATTAAAGTTTTGTACCTGACTCAAATATGCATAACCTAACTCATTTTTGGTCATCTAGACACAAGCAACATCTGATTAGACACAAGATTACATACATGCATTAGATTCTCATCATTAACCCTAACTAGCTTCATTTTAGGGTTTTTGGGCCATGTTAGATTCTAAGTTAGTTAATTCCATGTTTAGTGATTGTTTACTGATTTAGAAGTTATTATGAAGGTGTTTTCAAGTAGTAAGTCATTCTAAGGTTCCATCTACTTATGTGGATATTACAAGGTTCATGTTACTTATGTACAATCTAGGTCAAAAGGACTCAAAATAGAGTAACCAAGGTCAAGGGTCATCAAGACATGAGAAAAAGCATAAAAGATAATTTAGATCAGAAAGATATAGATAAAAGGATCATATAATGGATGGTTGGATGTCCCTAAGCGTAGTAGCATCATTTAGTCAACATATACAACATGCATTACCAAGTCAACATATAAGGCCTATGTCATAAGGTCCCAACATAGAAACAAAGGGGTTGACCTTAGGTGTTTAAGTCACAAGACATCACATGATAACTGAATTTAGAGCTCCAATAAATTTGGATACAAAGAAAAGGTTAAAGCCTTCACTAGTTCAAGTTATAACCAAACATTCACATAAATGGGAACATACAAGACTAGGTGACCAATAAATAAACCATAAAAAGAATGATATAAGGACTTATATTAAGTCAAATACAGTCGTAGATTACTGATTTCAAGGTTGATCAAGTATTTGGTGTCATTAGGTATCAAGATTAGCATTAAATATTCAAAGTACATCATTAGAGTCCAAACAAGTCACATATGTAGAAAGAGAGTCATTCATGAGAAATAGGGTGATTAGTATCCTCATATAGTTCATAAGTGCACAATAGTTACTGAGCATATGAGCAAGAGGGTAAAAATGCATTGAAGGTTCAAGTTTTATCACTATTATGCACTAGATGTAGTCCAAACATGGTCAAATGATTGTATGTTAGCAATATAGGGAAAGTGGGAGTATATTCAAGTTATGAAACCATTCATAAGTTGTATATCATTTTGAGAGGATCGATCTGGTATATAATTTCAATGTATTTGGTTACGGGAGGTGAAAGTTATAGATTTATGAAGTTTTTACATCAAACTATATGAAATTGGAGTTTAGACGTTACCCTTTGATTTATCGGGCAACAACAGCCCTATTGTGCTCATTGACTACTCTGTGGAAGGTTGGTCGTGGTCGGGGCCCACCACCAGCCTCTTGCTCCATTTGTGGTGCAATGTTGCTGGTCTAGTTTCACCAATTTCTTGTGGTAGGGAGCAGCTCGTCCCTCTTGTGGGCTGCTGGCTTTGTCTCGCGCCCACACCTAAGATGCACACTTGGCCACGACGGCAGGTGAAAAGCTTCTCACCAGACCGATCAAGAAACAAGGAAAGAAAGCCTGAGGGACGGAGAAAAGACGCCTAAGAAGCTTGCCTCTACCCGTCGGATCCAAGGGGGATATCCAAAGCGCACCCCCACAACTAGAAGTGGCAGCACTGAGCTCGTCAGAGTGGCTGCTTCGCTGGTGGCGCCATGGCAATAGGGAGGAGAAGAAGGGTCCGGGATAGAGCTGGGGTGCGTGAATGAGTGAGGAATGAGAGGGGAAAGATTGAGGTAGTCGGGACCTAGTATGAACCAACTAAGGTGAAGATTCTAGATACGTCAATCTCAAATCTAACGACCAAAGGTGGGGGATGGGTTTACAACCCTTGGATCTTAGATTCCTAATATGATGATCTAGATCAAGGGCGTGCTAGGGTTAGGCAAAGTGGGGGCAAGTAAGGGGGTGTCTGGGCCATGCCCCTTGTTGGGATCAAGAGTGCTCGGCCCAAACCCAACCAGAATAGGATAAAACGAACTTAAAATCAAAATCTAACAACACATCCTCATTGTCTCATAATTTGGGATACGAATGTCTGATTGAGGACATTTTTGCACCATTAGAAAGATAATTGATCCCTATACAACATGAAATATAATAAAGAGAAATAAAATTACTTTTAAGGTCTTAAATTACTCCTAAAAGATGGTAATATGTTAACAGATGTCACCTAGCACAAAAAAAGTAAGTTAGTATCACACATTGTAAAATTGGTCTTGAATGTGACTAAATTGAAGAATCATCATACTCAAACTATGTAGTTGACATCAAAAAGATTGGTCACTTTATGAGAGAGAAGGAGAATACTAGAGGAGAGTTAATAGTCTAGTTGTCCCATCCCCTCTAAAGACAATGTTCAAGATATGAGTGAGAATCAAACATGCTTGAGCCAAGTCTGACCCCCCCTTTTGGTCATGAAGGCCAAAAAGGTGATACTCATCAAGGACACTCTGGTGAACCTCAAGGAGGGTAAAAATGTAAGTCGTGTCCTTTACTTGGTAGGAAACATTCATAAATGGATACAATTTCAGAGTCAAGTGATCATTTAGGCTTAAGATAGCATACTCTAAGGATTTTGTCTATATGTGAGTGATATTCTATCCCCTAGAGTAAAGATGAATTGTTCAAAGTGTCCCCAATTTCTTGAGGATCCTTGTGGGCATATTCTATAATGTTATAGTTTTCATTTGGTTCATGTTTGACTATGGTGAGGGAAAAGGTCAAAGAGAAAAAGTTTATTGAAAAGGAATGTGGTCAAAAACATTAGTCGTTTCTTTCCCTCTTAACAACGCGTCAGTGGGACAACCATTCATGCAAGGAATGATATAATGCCTAAATATTTGCTCAAGAATAATTTGAACCTATATCCAAGGCATGTGCTTGCATTTTGCTAATCACATGTTCACACAGTGTTGGTGAGACATTCATATAGTTTGAGAATGTGAAAGTGTCTCATGTCATTGCTCTAGTTTATACTCAATCCATGTCAAACTCATTCAATGATTCATTTCTTAGTGAAAAAAGAAGGTGGACGTGAAATTGGGTTGGATATGATGGAGATTAATCAAAAGGTATATAGATCAAGAGTACGAAAGCATTAAATATCATACAAGAGTGCTTTATTTCAAAAAGGATGTAGAGAAATATATAGAAATTTGAGTGGATCAGGTCAATCTCTTTGTGTATGGGAATAAATTTTTAGGGTTAGGACCACAACCTTAATGATTTTTAGACATGGGAATATGTTTATCTAATATAGGGCTCAAAATTTAAGTGCATGAGGCCTACTAGAAATAGGACTTGTAATAAGAGATGTAAGACATGATGCCTAAAAGTGAGTAGGGATTTAACTTGCATCCTTGAAAAAATCACCTTCAAGCATAAGGCTTCTATACTAAGTACCATTTCCTACTTCATAAACAGCCTACAAAGAGAAACTTTCTTGAAGTGGCATAGTTTAAGGTCATTATCCAAGTCCCATCCAAAGGTACCTACTGAATATAGGTTTTTGAAAATGTGGCTTGCCTTATCAGGATAGGTCTTTAAGCATAGGGAATTTGGTATAGTTAAAGATTGTGATCTAATACCCGATTGAAGGAAGTAAAACATGCCTATTTACAACATGGATTTTCATTTTTATATGACTCAAAGTTGAATCTGTAAACCTAGTTAATGTTGGGAGAGTGTGAATATAAATTGAGGATTAAGGATCCAAGAGATGAATGAGTCTTAGTGAACTCATTCCTTATAATAGTAAATTTTTTATGTTTTCAATGATTGGCTTGTGAACTTCAGATTTTTTACAAATTTTTTGTGTTTTTTTCCTATATTTGTATTTCTTTTTAAAATATTTTTGTGAATTAAGGTGAAAATATAGGTATCTCTTTGTAATTTGTGAAAAACATGTTTGAGAGTGGCTAATGAATAGAGGTTGAACACCATCCTCATTCTACCTATTTCAAGCAATGTTGTCAACCTTGAAGCTTGCATTTGAGCTAAGAGTATCTCAACCTGTAGAGGAGAGAGAAAATAGGTGGAAAAATGAAGCATCCTAGAGTGAAGAAGTGTGGGGAAAGATTGAGATATGTGTTTGTACCATGAAGGCGAGTTAATCAACAACATTGATGGCCAAAAAGCAGCACCATCAGCCAAATGTAACAACCTTCTCTACTAATTTTACCTCCATCATTCTTTTGAGGGGTAAATTCCTCAACTTCGCAATCTTAGATTTGCCATTTTGGCCTTAAATAGAGAAATATGGATTTTAATTTTCTCATCGTTCTTCCCATTCTGGAGGTTGAAAACACTTGAGCTCACATTTTGGCTTGGGATTATGCATTTTCACATTTTTGCATTTTTGTGAATGTATGGTTGCGCTAATTCAACTTGCGCTGTGAAGTTGAGGTCATTATAACTTTGAATATGTGTTTTTAGATGACATATCATGGACAGAATTCTTGGGAGGATACAAGCATTCCTCAAGAATATCCTATCATGAAAGAACATGATGATGAAGATGAAGCTAGGGAAGATGTGTACTCCATGTATATCTTGCTATTTTGTTTGCTAGATTCTTGGTGTTTGGATAAAATCCGACACTTGTTTTCTCTGGATAGTCCCATGTAGGTGTAGATACAATTCTAGAAGAGATTATCCCTATGGAGTAGTTTTTGCCACACCTGAGCATGATGTGTATGAATGTCCATCTTAGGTACGTCGTACAGGCAATGAGGTATAATGTAATAGTGTATACTTTGCTCTCTCTCTCTTCATGTATGTGATATGCACTTCACATTTTCACCAATTTCTCACTTTCTCCCTCAGTTCCATGATTTTATATGCTTTGATGTCTTTTGGGCTTATCTTGAGTTCACATGACAAGTAGTGACACTCAATTTGATATAAAACCAAGGTGCACCTATGTTATATCTCAACATATATTATCCCCTTTTAACATCATCTATGTGTCTCGTGCTACCCTAGTCTAGTTCTCATTATGTAGAGGACACTCTCGCATTTCATGCACACCTATTTTTTCTCAATTTGGAGCTAGGATGAAAGAGTCATGCCCCTTTGAAATTGTTATGATGCTAACTTTTATACCTAATTTTCTTTCACTTTAGGTCTATAGTTGAGCCGCTGATGGATTGACTCATGTATGCATCCCACACATCCTTATACTTTTTTCTCCTTTTTCCTATTCTTTCCTAACTATCCAGCATGCACCTCAACATTGATGTGGGCCCTTAGATCATTGTGAGCCACAGATCAAGGTGCGATCCAACGACCCAGGTTGCCTCCTTCTCCCTAGTATGGAACTACACCTTGCAATAAGCCTTGAAAGTTCTTGATTCCACCACTAGAACCTTTCCTCCCTCCTCTTTCTCCCATATTTGAAACCTAACCATTTTTCATCCATATGATGCACAAATTCCACCAATATGGCATCATCTCGGGCATGCAAACTGTTAGCCGCCACCCACGGCTGCCGATCCTCAATTCCTAACCCTAGGGCCTCCCACAGGGCTCCTTGGGACCTATAAAAACCCTTACCTCCTTCTCTAACATTCCCCCTTTCCTTCTCTTCCTTTTCTTCACACCTCAATCCTCCCCTAAGTCATATTTTTTGCCACCGCCATGGTCTATCGTGGGCCTAAATCTAGGGAGTGCGCATGAGAGGTTGATCTCGGCCCACTGGTATTTAATCATCCTCTAATCCCCAACTAATGTGGTTATTTCTAAAAACCATCATAACTCCCTAGCAGAATATCCAAATGCCATGATGCAAGATATGGTTTCTATTAGAAAATTGACATATTTCTAATGTTACTATCATATACTACTAGTCATGATCGAACATATAATATTGAAAATGCTTCCTTAATGATTTTGTGGATGTTAATGACACTCATGCATGCTTTATCTTATATCTTTATGACATTTACTTGTTTTGTTTCCCTAAATCGGTAACTTCTAGTTCCCTTTTGTTGTGTTTTATGTCTTGGACCATCTAAATGTACCCCAATGATCATATTAACCTTCTATGTCTACCTTTAACCTAAAAATGGTCCATTTATGTTCATATATGATATGACTTGAACAAATTTAGAAGTGTGCCTTCATTTGTCATCACCTAATATTTTAATCTCTAAATCAGTAAACCTTATGATGATTTGTGATATGTTTGATTAAAACATTGTGCATCTTTCCATGATATAACTCATATGATGTAATAGACTTAATTTTGTACCCTAGTACGCCTTCAAGTGTTTTGATTGAGTACTTATATGCTTGGACCCTTAATCCCTGTGAAAAAGTTAATCCTAAGTTTTGAATCTCTTTTATGACCTTAAAACACACCCCATAGTGATTGGAGACTTGAATTTCCATGTAACACACTCATGTGTCCTATAGACTACATGTGGCATGAAGTGTGATAGACTCAAATCTTGCAATAATTATGTCCCAATAGTATCTATGTTGTCTTCATGACTTCAAATTAGTAGTATTATCATGCTATATCTCTAAATATTAACTTGACATATCCTATGCTATTGATGATCTTATGACTTTGAAATATGACCTTATTCCATGAAATGGAACTTATATGAATAATTATGATCTTGCATGGTTAAATCTTGATGATAATATAAATTTCATTCTTCCCCTTCATCTAGATATGAGATTATCTTGTATCACTCATAATGTGGATGGTTCACCTCGACCTAGGGTATAATGATTATACTTGGATTGTGATGATCAATTGCACACATGATTGGAAACTTGGATCTAAGAATGAAAGAAATGAATCCTAGGCCTAAGAGAACATTCAAATTACTTATCTCATGTTTCCATTAATTAAATCTATTGATTTAAGACTCTATGTTATACTTGGCTGTGTAAGAACTTCTTAATGAAGAAAAAGAAGAGGGTTACGAGCTATCCTTATCTAGTGGTCTCGTTGGTCTGATCATTCTTGTTTGTGTTTCTCACTAATGTTTTATGTACAATGCTAGAACATGTGAGAATTTGGTTGTTTCTCCTATCTACTTAATTTGGAGGTGATTCCTTCTTTTGTTTAGGGTGCAAGTGTATATACCCACGTGTTGATATGCTTGAGGAGATTCTTTGTTGATGACTTCTCTTTGAAAAGTACCATTCGGGTGACCGGGACCTGTAGAGGTTTATGGGGTTGATATCTTCACTTTGTTCTTAGTTTGATATGTTTATTTTTTTTTATTTTCTTGATCTTTGCATTACAACTTTGTGGATATGAGCATTTCTGGCTGAAAAATCTGGTCACTCTGACCGGTTCTTAGGCCCATCTAGATTAATCTATAAGCTCATGTGCGTGATTTGAATATGATTACTTCAAATAGAATTGAATATTGATCCTAATTGAACTACTTTCATATATCATGTCCTTTTTTTCTTTGCATTAAGCCTAACCTATAGGGATGGATTGTTGTCCTAGGATATCCTGAGGTTATTAGGAAACCACACGTAAACTAGGATCTTTAGGGAATGACAAGAAAGATACAGTCGTTTGTACACCAAAAGATTTGCAAACCCAAAAAAACAACTTTTTTCACCTTTTGTTTTATTTAATCAAACATAAGGCCTTTTCAACTTGAGTTTATACAAAATGTTTAATAACAAAATATCAGGCTATGTGGGGGTCATAACATCTTCCCTAAGATAACCAAATTTGTCTATAGCCTTGCTTTCCAACTTTTCCTTATTCGCCCTCATGTGGAGTCAAATCTAGGTTTTCTTGTGGTTTCTCACTAATTTAAACACTATATCTATTTTTCTCTTATTTTATGAATAGCATTGGGTGGAGACTCCAAGATTTGTTATGTTTTATCATTTTGTTGTGTGTTATGTGTTAGGGTATATCCAACAGAAGATTTTGTTGGGTGGGTAAATTAATATTGTTTTATCATCTAAAACAAGATAAACAATGCTTTCATGAGGTCTCAACCTTGATTGTCATACTTGAAAAAATGATGTTTCCCAATATTTTTTGCATATACCTTAAAGGAGGATATCCATGTTTTTATTCTTAGACTTCTGAAGAGTAAAATTTTCTTCTCTGGTGAATGTTTTCCACTCCCTTTGTACATTGAAGTTCTCAGTGTTTTTCTACATGCAACCTACATCAAACACGGCTTCCCACTCATGTGTAGGTGTAAGAGAGCATTGAGCTTCCCATATGTCATGTAATGAGAATTCTCAAATAAAAATAACTATACGGTATCTTGATTTTCTTGAATAAAAAGAAGCATATGGTATCTTCATTTTCTAGAACAACTTTCTAAACGGTGTGAAAGAATTCTTAGAAAATCTTCAAATTTGTTACTAGTGCATCCAAGAGGATCATCTATAGCCATATGTCCTCCAGGTGTTGTTCAAAAAGGACATAAATACCCAAAGCTCTAAAAGTTTTTACAAGCATATCTCATTGATAGGGCCTTCCTATCAAAATTTTAAGGGTAAGGAACAAATATATCAACTCCATGTTTATCCACTTTCTATACCATGGCTTCTCTTCACTCGGCCATCAACTGGGCCACTACATCAGTCTTGGCTTCAACTTATATTTCCTTATAATATTCCTCATCTTCCTCTATATAATATTAAGATCATGATCTAGTGTTGATGTTTATGGGTGATGTATTGGAGACCAAGAGAATTTTGGTTCTTGTCTTCTTCAATAATCAACTACCTTCTTGTGAGTTGCAACTGTGGTGGATGTAGAGCACTTGCTGAGGAGGCAGACCACCTTGTTGGTGTGGTTGGTGTAAGATAAGGGGGTCTTGAGGTAGATGTAGACCACCATGATGTTGACTTAGGTTGAGGGGATGCTTGCCCCCCTCTTCTTATTGATCAAATATTCACCTTCTTCGAATCAGTTAAGTCTTTATAGTGTTCATTGAATGATTTGTCTCCATCAGCATTGTACCTAGAATCCATGAAGTCATCATTATTATGCAGTGATGAGAGTGTGGGAGTATGTGAATATGTGGTGGGAGAGGAGGACTTGGATGGTGTAGAGGGTTCAAAGCATTCTTAGAGATATAGTGGTGAGGGAGATCCTTCTTAGTTATGGAGAAAATACAATGCCTACCTTCTTCAACTTTTCCATGGGTAGGAAAATGTTTTGTACAGATTTTACTATACCAAGTTAGGTATTGTGGTGGATAGGGAGATGTGAAGTTAGAGGAGGGCTAGGGAATATGTTTACATGTTGTGGAAGTTGAAATAAGTATCATAGGTTGTTGAGGAAGTGTAAATCTTACTTTGGATGTGAGAACTCAATCTTAGAGAGGATGGACATTGACCTTAGTGTTGGATAGTTATGGAAAATGGTCATGGTATGTGAGGGTTTGAGAGGGGAGGGTCATGGATGACACCCCCATTGCCTCCCACTCAACCTTTAATTAGGAATGGATCTAACATAAAATAGATGTTTTTGGACGTGACAGTTATTGTGGATGGACTCATACTCCTATTTGACTACTTATCTCAATCAAAACTTATGTTCTATAGTCAGAATGATCGTTCTACAGTATGATTGCCACGACCATTTTATCTAAATGGATATTCTCATTCTTGCATAAGATCACATGGTTTTTTTTCAATGTTGGGGAAAATATTCAAGACATTTCTAAAGGAAGATTGGTCATTCTAATCTTCCATCGACATGATTGTTCTACCTAGAAATACCTTTCAAAAAAAATCATTCAACATACATGGAAATCATCAAAAGAGTTCGCAATTATCATGGACTTTCTGCACTCAGAATGGCCATTCTTTCAATTTTCTACAATAAACTATGTTCAAATTTCAAAAGATCATCACTTCAAATCATATTTTATTTCACTTTTACACTTTGGTGTCACTCTCTTGTTGTAGTCCCTATACTATTCACATATCAGAAGTAGAAAGAACAATTAAGTATAATGTGTGTGTTCATTCTAGAAAAGTGTCTAAATAGAAGTATAAGTAAACTATGATGTATAGGTTTTACAATCTCACAAATTGGGTGGGTTGCATCCTACTAGTGTTAAGTTTAACACCTCAATCCAACAATGTTACTCCTGCAATTAATCACCATCTCCAATCTTTTTGCTCATCATCTCAAGGTGTATGTCCTTCTCAAAATCATTAAATGCTTGTTCCTAATTCTAATGTTCAAAGGAATACTCAAAGAAATCATCCTCTAAATTGTCATCAATATCAGCTTGTTGTTGGAGAGGTTACCCATGCATGTCATTACCTTGTTGTTCCGTGAGAAATTTGGGTGATTTATTCACTCAGGAGTGTAAATTTGGGACATGTGGGCATTCAAACTTTAGTTCCCAAAATATTGAAGGGCTTTCACTTCCTCATGTAAGACCTCAATAGATTTCAAAAGGTTTATATAAGTACCTCCCCCTTGATTCTTTATCATATTCATAATATTATCAAAAATCTTCATGAGTTGTGGTTTACCATCATTTTGCATAAGAGAATCTACTTTATTAGGATATACACAAAGATATTTGTCATAGTCATGATGTGAAGATTTTATAGCACAAAAATTATCGAAGAAATTAGTCCAAAATTTTAGCTAATGTGATGCACAATATTCACTTCCCACAAGAAAATGGGTCTTATTGTAGTATACTTACATGATCAAATCCAGACGACATCACTTAAAGAACCTTGGTATAAAATCAACCAAAACTTGAAACCAAGTTGGTGGGTGAGTGATTAGTTTAATTGCAATGTAAACTAATATATGGGAAACACTTGGGCAAACTAGGTTTAACCACCACTGGTCACAACTGCTCTCTCACATTGCATCACTCACTCATTTAATTATTAGATTGGGTCCAGAGTAGTTCCATATCCTTTGAAACTATATGTTCAAAAGTAAATATTTCCATGTAGGTTCAAGGTCTCTTTACCTAGGGATCCATAACCTATCACCTAGAGAGCACCCTTCCACAATCATATGAGGGTTCAATGACAATAAATTGATATTCTAATCCTAGTTTTTAATGTATCTACATTGAGAATTATAATAATCATACAAGACATGTATATTATCTATAAAAAATGCATTAAATAGTCAAATAACAACTCAACAATGTATATGAATAGCTTACTAGATGAGATCACAAACTATCAGAAATATAGCACATCCCTCAATTCAAGTAACAAAATGACTGACTCGTTGTAGGAGTAGAATCACAAGAGTAGAAAGGAGAAGGAGAAGTCATTATCACATGGAAGGCTGATGCACATAAACTACACGTCTAAAATGCAAATGCACATATCAGAGTAATATCAAACCAAAAGAGGCAAGGATATCAAACATAGGAAAATGTACTCCAGAGACTACTACTAGCTATGACTCAATCAGCTGGACCAATGAAAAAGGTGATTGATTGGTTAATTGACTAATTGCAAGAAGTAAAACTAAATTAATTGGTTTGTGATCAAAGATGAAATGGATTCCTTAGGATTACAGTTTTACCACAGTTCACATGACAATTAACATAATTTCATTAATATTGATTCCTCCTAACCCTGGATAAAGGGACCTATACCAAGAATTACCCACTCTTGTAGCATAATTCACTACCTAATCTAATAGAAATCACACTCTCATAGTGATTTAACTATTAGTTAGGTGCTTTAACGAATTCGTTGGGTTATTTCCTTCAAAATTGTGAACCCTCTCTTGAGGTGCATCATAAATTATGTAAATCTATGATTTATGCAACCATTATTCCCTCTCTCTAACCAATTAAGGGTCTAGTAAATTACCTATGGAGATCAGGCACAGATAATCTGTTAAGCAATCAATTAGAAATGTCCAGAAATTAAGAGAAATATGGATATTAATCCATAATTGTCAATTACAATGCATAATCGGGATACTCCCAGGTCCTAAGAAATTAGGAGATTATTCTCGCATGATTTCAATTTCTCTACACATAGAAAGAGTGGAAAGAGACAAGAAAAACATCAAAGAATAATGAAAAATCCCTAGAGAAGACGATCTTGATGGCTCCTTCTGATGAACACAGTGATTTATTGTCTTTTGACTGCAAATTTGGACACTGGAAGTGCTCAAACCGCCCAAATTATAGACTTCTCCTCTTCTTTCTCTCCTCCTGGCTCTCCTCCATCATAAAACTAAATATGTGATAACATCTAATTTTTCGGATATTATATGTGTTATTTTTATCCATATTTCTGTACAATTTAGGAAAATTCATATCCACTTCCCTCATGCCTTGCATATATTTTCCTTACCTTATTCTGATAATGACATTGATGCCAGATGCAGGAAAATAAAGGACTAGAAATTTGATTATCAAAAGCAGAGCCATCACTGGGTGACAACCAATGGTCCTTGAGTATTCATTGGTTCACCCACACTGGATGATACCAAGAAGCCCCCTACCCAACCATCGGTTGATAAATGTAGCAATTCATCAACCGATGGCGCACCTACAGGCATCACCCGGGAGTGTGTTTCCATCCAACGACTGATGGCGCACCTACGGGCATCACACAATGGCGGTCTTTTCCCATCAACCGATAGCGTACATGTGGACATCACCCGGTGGCATGTCTACTCCCTTCAACCGATGGTGTACCTACTGGATATACCTGGTGGCACATCTACACCCATCAACTGATGGCGTACCTATAGGCATCACCTGGTGGCACGTCTACATCCATCAACCAGTGACACTCCGGTGCTCACCAACCAATGGTGCATGTGAGCCCATCATCCAATGGAACATCTACTACTGACACCAGATGGTGGCCCTAATAGGCACCTTACTCGGGACCGTTGAGCACATGCCCCGAGGGTGGGTACCTGGGAGGCTTGGGGTGCAAGTAAAGGACCCAATATGATGCCTATAAATAGGGGAGGACCATCTGTGTAGAGGGGGGTGATGGTCGTCGTGCACATTGGTCCAGAGCTAGCACTTCTGACTTGTTGCATGGGAGTACCAAAGGAAGGAGCTACTCCCAAACCTCTGCATGTTCCCCATCATCCATTCCTCCCTCAACAGAGGAAGGAAAAAGGAGGAAGGGAGGTTTCCAACATTGTTGCTTCAACCAAAAGGGGCACAGAATCGGGCCATTAGTTGTGCCCATCGCCCAATCACCATCGGTGTATCCCTTGATCCCCAGCTACGAATTTCTTTCCATCTCCATATTCTCCTTCCTATAGCTCTCAATGTCTCCTTACGTTTGTAAAAATGAATTCTACTCATGAGAATGAGTGGCTAAACTCTTTACTTACGTTGGGAGTAGCCATAAGGATCTCCCAACATGTATAAACTTACATCCTTTTGAATATATATATACAAATATATATATATATATATATATATATTCCTAGCAATAGTTATCTCCATACGCTTGTTCTTGAATGTTTTACTTGTATACTTAGCTACCATCTTGTGATGTTTGATTATTAATGCCTCAAAAGAGTCGGATGAATGTTATCTAAGTGTTATGGAGTTTCATGAATGCATAAATATTTTAGAATGCTAAAACTAATGGTCATATGGTTTGCTTTGTGATTGTTTGTTTGCTATATCAAGAGAGAGACAACCTTATAATATAGATCTATCCTAATCTCGATAGAGGAGGGTATATACATATATGATGATTTCTTGTAATCTTGCTAAGGGTATACAAAGGGGTGTGAGTGTTGCATGTTGGTGAGAGATCTTAGTAGGTGAACCCCAATCCAAGTTCCCTTTCATACTTTGGTTACATCTTTTTTCTCTTGTTTTGTTTATATACTCTTGTTTTTATTGCTTTGTTTGGAGACAACCATTCCTTAGGTTACACCGTATTAATCTATCTTTACATTTAGTGTATTTGAGTCTAAGGCTCTACATTCCTAGCACATACCAACCTTGTCCCTCTGGTTTGATCCTGATCTACTACATCAGACCCAGTATAATAGTTGTGGGTGCCTGAGTGTCGGGTTATAAATCTAAGAGTCTGACTACTCTAGATCTGCTCTGTTTTAGATGTGTGATTTAGGACGGTCAATATGACGTGATGTCTAGGTTTGTCTGCACTTTTCCTTAGTCATAGATTTGACTTAGGGCATCAATAAGTCTTGATCGTTGGATTAACAACGGTCTTTAATCTGGCCTAATCTTGACAAGTCAGTATTACCAACAAGGTGTCGGTAGTATCAATGCCTTTTGAGATTCATGATCCCTTGTAAATTGTTGGTACTACCGAGTTTATGTTGGTAGCACTAAGATTTTTCTTGACATTTCCTATTGAATTTTTTATAGAAGTTGGTACCACTGAGTTGGCATCGGTGGCACTGAGATATTTCTGGAGTGCTTTTATTAGAATGTCAATAGTATAGATTCTTGTGTCAATACAACCGAGTTGATTCTATTCATCTTGTTCCTTTCCTTAAAATGTTGGTATCACTGACATATGTATTGGTAGCATCAAGTTGTCTCAATTCTTGCCAATTTAGCAAAAATTCAACAAAAAAGAACTTAAGCTCCTCATTAATGATAAATAGATATGGAACAATATATATATATGAATAATTAATGCAATTAAGTGTCACAGGCCAATAATGCTAAATCATGCACAGATAGTATCAAAATGAGCAATAAGTGTGCAAAATGCATATTAAAATATCATATGAAAATGACAATTATCCAGTGCATAAAAATCCCCTAAGCTTAAATGTTGCTCATCCTCGAGCAACACACCCTCAAATCCGTTTGAGAGAAGTCAGCAAAAGGACAAAGACTATGAAATTCATTTCTCAACTACACCACCTGGTGGTCCCAAACCGTCCCTTACTGACCATTGAACAATTAACTACTCTTAAGTGAAAAAATATATTCATTAACAATGTCCACCCTTAGATCAGTGAAACACTATCAAAAGAGAAATTAATATCATATTCAATCAGGCATTTGCTTGGTGCATCATGTGATTCCCTATCTAGATTGCTCTTCCCTAAACTACCAACTAATTGAAACAAGCTCTCCTTATAAGAATGAATGAGGATATCAATCATATTTGTGGCCTACCAATAAGAGAAATGGGTGGAATGAAGTATATTTCTTATGAAGAATCATAAGTAAATTCAAATTATATATGCAAAAATAAACATGATGAGCCAATCATGGTAAAAGTGAGGAAATGCATGAATCCTAATGCCTAATATTATAGGTGGAATGATGCATGCACTTAAGATTTCATCAAACTGATGAAAGAAACAAAGATTACATTATGTACATGATTTAATCTTCCTTAGAAGAGAGATTCAACATCGAGTTCAGCACATCCTTTTTCTACCTTTTTCTTTCAAGGAAATTTTCATTTCTTTTTGCTCATTGACCCAATGTTTTAGCGTGATTGAAGAGTAAGCTTGGGGTTCATTATAACAAATCACATTTTTTTTATTTTTTTGAGAGGTATGGATGTGTATCCTTGCATTTCAATTTCAGAAGAAAATACATGCATACATAGTGTAAGAATGAATGATGCAAAAGATATGCAATATACACGGTGTTGTTATGCAACTAGATGATATGTACAAAAGCTTTTCACTCTTTTTTTCAGTTGTAGATAATGAAATAAAAAGAAACTAACTATCATGACACCTATCCTACTATGCACTGCAATCAAAAGGAAACAATTCGGGTAACTATATCATCTTAAAGTGGTGCATCAAAATAGATGGAAAAAATGGATGGAATCACAAGACTAAGAGACAATACCTTCATTAAGCTATTGTATGTCCCTTTCTAATAACATGTATACAAGTTAACCTTATATTTGTTTCTAAAATTTCAATTTAAGGTCCCATTAATTGCTTGGTTAGTTCAAACCTAAACCCCATCGTCATCCATTTTTCCTATATATTTAAGACTTCCATTCATACCAAATTTCCTTAAGCTAGCTAACCCATACACTTCCTTTGGGTGATGTTGCCTTAAGAATTTGTAACTAAGCCATTTTTTTTTCATTGCATCGACATAGAAGAACATACTCTATGATGACAAAGATAGAGGTCATGCCTATATTTCTCCATGATTACACTAGACAAATGTGAATCCTAAAAACTCAGAATAATAAAACTAAAAAGCAATTAAAAGATAAATTTATTCTGGAACCCCCCCAAGCTTGAACTTGACTATGTCCTCATAGTCAAAATTCAACCAAAGAGCTGAAATAGTGGTATCATATTAGAATCGTGGTGGTTGTAGCATGTTTCAGTCATGAGGGTAGAAAGTTCCCTAGAAATTCGGGGGCTGTTGTGACATCTCTGGAGGTTGTGGGTAGTTTCCAAAACATCCTTGATCCCAGTAGTTGTTGAAGAATAATTGTTGGTAGTTATCCATCCACTACAGGAGAGCATGCATGTTATCCTAGTTGACCAACACAAGTCTCTCATTCTCAAAGATGTCATGCTGGCATTAGTATAGTCACCCTTGGACATCTTGGATGCCCACCAATGTTGTTGTTTGTTGTTGTTTGTTGTTGTTTCCCCTAGAGAATTTCCTATAACATCTTATACATACCTGCCATTGAGTATGGGTCTTCATTATGGGTAGGTGGTGGAGCAAAAAAGGTGGAAGAATCATGTTCTTTGCAACGCTTGTGGATGACATGCCGCCTTGTGAATGGCATGGTTTCCTCTTTCTCTTCTTCTTCTTCTTCTTCTTCTTCATCTTCTTCTTCTTCTTCTTTCTCCTACTTAGGCTCCTTGTCACACCCCGGTCTCACAATTACCACTAATCATGAGATTAGTGCATGAGTTTGAGGATTATACTTAATACAAATTTCACTCCCATATTTTTCAATATCTTTGTTTTCTCGCATTCAATCACATAAACAACTTTACAAGAGAATTCAACCTTTATTACTTTAATATGATGTCAACATTTATGATACATACAGGCATTCATTCTATTTCTCACACTTCCAAATACATATTACATGATAACCGGATATGTACTCTATTATTAAAGAAGAAAAGTTACACTTTATCATTTACAACTCTCTCTCAACTCTATACAAGGATCTAGAGTGACAGGGACCGACTAAACTTAACTAATCTCATACTTAACTCATGTGGTAGATCTACTCTGATGCTTTGACCTTCAATGTGATTTTCCTAAATATTGTGAGTAGAGGGGTGAGCCTACTCGCTCAGTGAATGAGTACTTCAAAGAAACAGTCTAAAGCACTGATATAATTATATATATACTTTTGAACAACTGATATCAATATATAACAGTAGTAAGCTTTAAAGATTCTAATCATTGACAATCATAAATATGGAAGAATACTCTAGATATCTACAAGAGTGAATCAATATATGAAATGCTTGATTGATCATAAAGAGAACTAATAATTTAGAAACATACAAAGAGTAATTGAATAACTGCACACACTTGTTTAACCTCTCATTTATCTTATTATGCCTTGATCATATGCAGTGTACTCTACATATGAAGAATCATAGCGAACTATGATTGCACCATATAAGACTTAGCTTAAAACTCGGGAAGCTAAACCTAGAACTGAATATGGGTCTGCTTGACTCAAACCATCACGTCCGACTTAGGCGGCTAAATAGCTAGCCTTTAATTGGACCTCTCCTTCTAGGATGAGTACACAGGAAAAGGGTCTGAGACGCTCTATGGGCCTCATCTTGGTACGTTGTGTGGGTACCTCTGGGTTACCATCGGGATCTCCGGTTCATGTTGGGTAACCAATCTTCTCTTAGGAGACTTCCTCAAGGGCTTTGTCTCCCCACACGCTCTGTGGGTGCGTTCCAATGCTTGTATACTGGTCGCTGCCAGGGTGGATCGTTTCCTCCCTATAGTGCAGACATTCGTAGGGAATCTATGATGTTCACGGCACCTATGTCTATTATTTTATTATTCTTAGAAAGCTCTTACTATATTATATCTCTCTCTTACTTATTCTTGACTCTGGTATCTCTATGGTACCGAGTCTATTCAATGCTGAAGCTTATAAATACGACATGAACTTTCTTACTTAACTTGGTAGAGCAATATATTCAAAACACTATAATATTCTGAGTAATCAACATACTATACATACAGGCAGACTAAAATTCTTAAATAAACAAATTAAATGTCAACTTCGCACTTTATACACTAGAATCATGCAATTGAATTGTTAAGCATCACCACATCTCATACTGAGAACATTGATATCACAATACTTGATTCATTTAACACCCTATCCTTACGGCTTCATTTACCTCATTCAATTATCACATGGCTCTCATAAGGATTTCATACGACATAAACATTTACTGAATAAAAATTGCTTTCAACAAATCATATACAATCAATATATGTATGAAACCTTGGAACTGAGCTGAATTTGGGTTTCCATGCCATTCATTGAGATATCATGCATCAAGAATAAAATTGAATAAATAAAGTCTATCATGTCAAGAAAATCCCTTCAAATGGATTTCACAATATCTATTCGTAAATATCCAACTTTCCTCGCATCTAGGGTTTCACCCTCTTTACTGGGATATCAAACAAACACTATTCACATTAAACAAAATCCAAGATAGTATCTGACATATATGTATTATGCATTCAAGTAAACAATCATTCATAACCAAGGGGATCCAGATAAACAAATTTCTCTATTTAATTATACAGCAATTTCAGTCATAGACAAATTCTCTATATTTTAGTTTACTTTTATAACCTCTGCAAATACTTAGGGAATTATCACTAGGATGCATTTTATACATTTATAATATGATTTTATCAGCTAAAATTCAACCAAATAGAGGAAGAATCCATTTCATATCATTTTTCAACAACTTAGATCAAACATATAATTCTGGGTTTGTAGTCGCATACTAAGCAATTAAAGATTATGGATGATTTAACCAATTTTCGTGCAATATACTGTTTAAGGGAAGCTCCCACTCACCCTAAGGTGTGAAAACACCTTAAAAACACAGCTTATCCCTGAAAATCTCGATCTCATATCAAATCCCTAGCAATTCACCTGATTCGTCTTCCTTTCAACTAAGAAACCCTAGAATTGAAGATTAGGAGAGAAAGACTGAGAAAAGGACTTGATTTGATATGATTTCGAATCAAATTAGGGGAGGGATGGAATCATGACATCTAAGAGAAGATTCACCATGAAACTATATCCAAAGAAGCTAAACTTACATGATTTCATCATTCCTCATACCGCAAAACCCTAGGTCAGCATCTCCATCACTTTCTCCTCTCAAACCCTAACTCTCCCTCTCTCTCTAGGATTTCATTTCTCTAGATTGAATCACGAATTATGAGATCTCCTTGTATGTTATGTTTGATTATATAGAGCAATTGAGCTACTTAGGTCAATTGCACATTGACCCCTCACTATGCTTTCTCTTATTTCAGCTGAATTTTCTATCATAAAAATATTACTGTAATTCGTCTACTGATAAGGTCTAAACGCATCCAAAAATTAAAAATATTTTACATGTTGTTTTGATTGAGTTTTAGATCTCTAGTTAAAATTTCAGATCATTAGGATTTACCAATAAATAAATAAAAATATAACACTACACTACTAAAAAGCACTCTGTCAGCATTTTGGTCGAAGTATAGTTTGGCTGAGAACCAACCACTTTCAAAGAACAATCAAATATTCTGAAATTTTTCTCCAATATGCATGATTGAGTTATCCATATCATATCCAAAATTCAATTCAATGAAATTTTTTTAGAAAATATGAAAATAAATTTACCACACTGCTATCCTGATCAAATTTCATATTCATGTACTATCAAAACCCTATTTTTTGCCGATTAGGGTTTACATTTCTCAAATACTAATTCTTCAAACTAAAATCATAGTTAGAGTTTCTTCTTAGGTTTGAAAAATCACAATTGATCTACTATCATTAATCAAGTCTAAACGATGTTCAATCTAATCAAGCATGTAATCATTCAGGTAAATCGTAGTTTACCAATTAAGCACAAATGTGGTCATTACAATTCTCGCCCCCTTAAAAAGTTTCATCCCCGAAACATAAATATGCAAACAAAGTATATTCCAAGTTTACTTTAAGCTTCTGAAATCTTAATTGTCATTATATTCTTGTATTTCATACTTGAATGCAGTTTTCAACATTAAGTCCTTCATTTCTTTTCTAATCACAACATGTTTGAAATAGTTCTCAATGACAACAAACAAATTCTCTATGCCACAATCAATCATATTAGAGAGAGAGAGAGAGAAACAACCATTTCAATATTTTCATACTCTTGAGGTGTTACCTCAAGATTGATAATCTGATCCAACTATCTCAATTCACACGGCTCAATATGTACTATTGTTATATATTACCTCTAAGTCACAAAAAAGAGTTCACCATGCTGTTTTGAATTTTTTTACTATTGAGATACTCAAATAGCAAAACATCCTTGAGTTGGAAGACTAGATTCAACAGCAATTATACAATACTACTCACGACATCCCCATTGCATCATGGATGCATAAGGTGAACCATTACCATCACATTCCATATTATTATCAAGTATGAACCCACACATAATTCAAGGTGTAACCATCGGGTTATAGCATACTAGGGTTTCAACAATAGTAACAAAGAACTCCATGATTTGTATTAGTCATTCAAGGACTATTCAAACCCAATTACCATCACTTAGTTATATTAAAGCTAGGTATAACAAGCTATACCTCATTAGGGTTACATATCAATACAATATGGTTATCATCCCTTCTATTCATATGAGTGAATAGGAAAGACTACCTTATTCAGGGTAACCCTCCATTTTCTTATCATCATTTGACCCATATCACCATACCACAATTGTACAATACTAAGATGGATTACTGATATGAATGATTACAACTATCATATGCCTTTAATTAACATATTGCTTGCACATGTACACTGAAATCATACATAGAACCAATTTACATCCCTTATTATACCTTCAACAAATTACACTTCTAAAAACAAATTCACCTATTACTAAAAGTCATTGTTTTCTCTTATCTCCTCATTCATTACTACTTACTTCTTTTTACTTATCCTTCTCATTTTTATCATATAGAATAAACATCCCTAAAATTGAAACATACAAGGTAAGAATAGATTATTCATCATTCTTGATATCACTGCAAGAATTTGTTTTAGATTACACTTTGCTCACCTTGCACTTCTTCTTTTATTCAAAACACACTTATTACATTTCAAATTTATTTCTTACCCCTTGCTCTGAATAATCATATTGTTCATCAACCTTTCAGATTGTCTAGGATTACTATCAGTGCTAGTTTACTTTTCATAGTGCAAATCTCATGATCTTGTTTTATAGAGATGCTAGTATTCAAGGTCAAATCACTAGTGACATCCCTTAAACTACTACAACTCTAAACATTCTAGGTTTTGGTCCTTATCAGTAGCATGACGTTATTGTGATGTGACTTTGCTCCCTTAATTTGAAATTCAAACTTTGGATCTCACAAGTTTTACTAAAGTCTTCTTTATCTTATCAATTGAATTTCCTTTATCTTACTTGGTCATTCAGATAGATTACATTCTCAATTACCCTGATAGGGTTTCATCATCATATTGTGTGTCATTATTACATTCACTAGATGTCTCTACCACGATGGTTATGCATCATATATGATTCATTTTCTTATCACTTCATTCCCACATTGCTCTCATTAAGGAAGATATGAAAAAGAATATGATTTTGAGAGTTAGAATTCTTATCTTCAAACATTCAATAATACATTTCTCATATGTAGGTTTAATTAATTATCAACAAGGATACTTGACTAATTAACACTTTTTTGAATCTCACAACCTCTTTCTTTTATAATCTATATTACTCCATTATGTTTCAAACCCTTCTTTACTTTCCATAATCCCCTTACCATATACTACTATTCCACATGTCATCTTTAACTTCTAGTTTTCTCTTATGATCATGTTGCTTCTTTTATGTGTATGATCATGTATATCATGTTGCATATATTTCCTTTTATCCTTCTACTAATGTGAAGTTGAAATTCTAAATCAATAATATCTCTACTAGTAGCACCTCATGTTTAATACATTACATATCCTTCATTTTAAATCAAATAGATCATGCATGGGTGAAACATAGTTTCTCTTTCAATCAAGTTTTTTCCTTCTTGAATGTAGTCTACCTTTGTATGACTTATTCATTTATTTAGCTACACTTTTGTTCTTCTTTTAGAAACTAGTTTGTCGTTCTATAGAGACTTAAAATCCAAAGACAGTAATGATGAATGTATTAAACTTATTAATAAAGGTATACATTCCATGCTCTCAATTATATCATAACCCTCATTCCTTAATCAAACTCATTATTTCCAACATTTCTCTTTGTTTCAACAAAGTTTCTTATCCTAGTTTTATGATTTACATGCTCATCTAGTTCTCTTCACTTTAACTCTTCTGAAGACTCTTCACTTCTATGTACTTATTATATACTTAGCTCTTTCTTCTATTTTCCCTTTGCTTTGGAGTACATAAAAACATTGTACTCAGTTATATAATCCATTCCTCATGATTGATTCTTACTATCTTGGCCCCTTACATACTTTTCTCATATCTTTTCCATATTTTATATTTAAAGTTCATATAATACTAATAATTAAACTTAATCTGAACCTTATGTTGTGTTCCTTTATTCCCAATTAAGGTTTTCTCATATGAGGCCCCAAAGTTGGATCTCAGATATCAGTTCCAACTGATTCTTAGTTATCCCAGTCTTTCCCTTATACTTAAAAATCTTAGAGTATATACATTCATACTAGAATTTGGATCTAATCTATCCATAATTTACTCTTGTTATGTTACTAATAGGAGTCATTAGATCCCAGTAATGCATCCTGCCAGCCAGACCAGGCCGAACCTGCAGTCCTGAAGCCAAGAGCTACTCAATATTACTCAACTCCTATTCATATCAAATGTGTGGAAGAAAACTTATCCACATAGAAAAGCTCATTCAAAGATCATTTCTAGTCTACTTGATACAAAGAATGTAATCAATAAATGCTACAACTGCATAGTGTACAACAAATCTTAAAGACCCATATATATTTCAAAATACTGAATATCTCAATTCAAACATATAAGAGCTTTTCTATTCATCTCCAATAAAACAACAATACGAAATGAAAGTTCTATCTCATTTTTATATTTATGCTCTTAATTCATGTTACTTATGTTGTTTCTAACCCTAATATTTCTAGGGTTCCTCTCTAGACCATCCTTCCACTGTATACCTGGCCAGGGTATACATGAAAGAATAGACATAGTAGCTTGATATTGGTTGATCCAAGTACTCAAATACCGGGCCAGGATATCCAAATACTCAAATCCCCAGAGCTAACATCATAACATCTCCTATCTACCACACTTATGACTATAACTTACTAACTTAATTGTAACGACAATCGCAAAACTGACAAACAAATTGCTACTAATTAAGAGGAATAAACATAAACAGCGGATTAACAAAAATCACTAAAATTTAAAACCATTTTGCAAGGAGATCCTTGTATAGAAAACTTTTACTGAAAGATTCAAAACTCATACATATCATGATTGACATTGTACAACATTGTTTCATCTCATCTCGAGGAAAACATATATTAGTTGCTCTATCAAAACACATACTAGAGCAACATAAAACCTCGAGGCATTCAAGCCAAAATCTCATATTTTTTATGAAACCAGTACGAACCAACTCCAAGGACCTGAGAGTACAGAGACGACACATAGGACTCATATCTACAAGACAGGACAGACAGTACACTCAACCTGAGTTGTCACTGCTGCCTCAGTTGTTGTTCTTCCTCTGCAAAAAGGTCTTCACCTCCTCGTGCATGTCCACCTAAAATTTGGATCCCACGGGGGTGAGACAGTTGTAAATTACCCCAGTGAGATATATAACTCTCCGCCAACAATATTATTATCACAGTTTAAATGGTATAAAACTGAGTAGAAGATAAGCAGTTTAGAATATTCTCATCTTTTAAAGCATTGCAACTATCTGTGATAGAGCAGTAAGTCGTTTATTCTCTTTATAAGGAATGGGAAGAACATGTATATCATTTACTCATCATACTATATCAACATCTCAATCTTATCTAGTGAAACTCATTATCATGGTATGTCATCCATGAATCATCCTCATTTCTATTTATTGGCCTCATCCAATCTGCTAACTAGATATTTAATTGTACCAGTCATGTGAGTATACATCATCATATTATATTCAGGCATTGGACTATGCCAATCCTGTGCAACTATTTCAGGCATTGGACTATGCCAATCCAGTGCAAACATCAATGAATACCACATCACTTTTACTAGGCAGTATACCTTGGCCAAGCCATCATACTTATTCACATCCTTTCTATAAATAAGTATCCCTCTCATATATTTCAAACACTATAGCCCTTATTTGGCTATAAGCATAAAGCATGTATGATCAAGATTTCATTATTATTATTGTATCCATTTATTATTATCATTATATTACTAAGTTTCCATTTCTTAGTTTATTTTGAACATTATCATTTCTTACATGAGACTTTTATAAACACCTTGTTACCTCTCACTAGGCAACAACTATCCTCATGGCTCACAAGGCCCATTAAGTATCTTGTCACCTCTCTCTAGGCAACAAATTATCACATGTCTCACAAGGACATAACATATCTTGTCACCTCTCACTAGGCAACAAATTATCACATGGCTCACAAGGCCCATAACACATCTTGTCACCTCTCACTAGGCAACAAATTATCACATGGCTCACAAGGCCCATAACACATCTTGTCACCTCTCACTAGGCAACAAATTATCACATGGCTCACAAGGCCATAACACATCTTGTCACCTCTCACTAGGCAACAAATTATCACATGGCTCACAAGGCCATAACCTCTTTATACTTTTATACAAGTATTTAACATGCCTTACAAGTCTTATGGAATAAGAGAATTACAACCATCCCATCATTGGGATTAGGGTTTCCCCTTTATGACCGATTAGGGTTTCATGTTTATTTTATTGATCCAAACCCTAACTCATTGCTCCACACATCTAGGAGCATACATTGCTATCATAAGTATCCAATCATACTTATTTATTCTCAACATTTATCATTAAATGATTACCAACACAAGGTATGAGTTTCTCTCTCATCCTCTCTAGGATATTGATTACATCATACTTTATTGTTTTGGCTTAACCCTTTCTCAAGGTATGTTAGCCTACACTTATCAAAGTGCATTAAACTCATTACATTTCAATGTAATAATTGGCATGACACACTTCATGTGTTACTCATCCATACATATTGGATTTAAGATGCATCAAAGTGTAGCAACCTTAAAGTGTTGGATGTGATATTTACCATACCTTGGTGTATCACTTCCCTCATCACTTTTAACTTAGTTAAGTTCATCAACTTATATTGTATTAGGGTATTTCCCATCCTAATACTTTATCCACTATCCCATCATATTAATCTTGTAAAGTATTGACCATACGTCATACACTTGAATCACCCAGCTATCACCAAAGATATGGACTCATCTCGGATTAAGGCACTGTTGATATAAGGTTGTCCATTATCAACCACTTTAGGTGTTTCACCTATAAAGGTATTAGCCACACCATAACTTGGTGTTACTCTTATCACTCCTAAGAGTGTCTTGCCCTCACCTTTACAAGGTATCTCGGATTAGAAGTGTGCATATGTTCATCATATCGGGTTGTAAGTATATGAGCACTCACCATATCGGGCTAGAAGTATATACACACCATTCATATCGGGCTCAAGGTGTTTGTATGTGTTACCCATGTTGTGCATGAGGTATTAATCCATCACCATGTTGGGCTAGACATCAACTAGGCTTGTGTATCGGGCTACCATATCGTGCAATAGCACTTGCTATTCTTTACTCATATTTGATTGCCCAAATTAGGGTTTCACATCAACTTATAAGTATTCATTTAACCTTGTATCATGCATGGAGTTTGTACTTGACTCCCTATCATGCAATAGGTGTATACTACACCTCCATATCGTGCAACAATGTATTCATTCATATCCATATCGTTCAAGTGAAGAAGGTGCATCATCATATCGGGTTAAAGGTGCTTACTTGTGTGCTTGCACCCGATATCACTTTTATAAGGTAATATCATCATCTTCAAGCTCTAGACCTTTGTTATCACTATTATAGTTCATGTCAATAGGTCTAAGAAACTATTAGAACTCATAATTTCATCAACTATTTCAGGAAATTTTGGAATTAAAAGTAGATCATTAAATACAACAATTTAGGTGATGAATAATAACATGGTTGAGTTCAAGTTATATAACCTGCCTTAAGAACAACTTCAAAGCTCCAAGCTTCAAAGCTCCACATTCCTAAGGTTGAAGATGACTTATCAAAAGTCCAAGGCTCATTCACAACTCCTTCATATACACGGAAACTCATAATTAACTCATGTGGTAGATCTACTATGATGATTTCACCTTCTTCAAGTCCATGTGATTTCCCTAAAAATTGTGAGTAGAGGGGTGAGCCTACTTGCTCAGTGAATGAGTACTTCAAAAAAATAGTCTAACGCACCGATATAATTACAGATATACTTTTGAGCAACTGATATCAATTATAATAGTAGTAAGATTTAAGGAGTCTAATCATTAACAATCATAAATATGGCAGAATACTCTAGATATCTACAAGAGTGAATCAATATATGAAATGCTTGATTGATCATAAAGAGAACTAATAATTCAGAAACATACAAAGAGTAATTGAATAACTACACACACTTGTTTAACCTGTTATTCATCTTATTATGCCCTGATCATATGCAGTGTACTCTACATATGAAGAATCATAGCGAACTACGATCTCACCGTACAAGACTTAGCTTAAAACTCGGGAAGCTAAGCCTAGAACTGAATCTGGGTCTGCTTGATTCGAACTGTCAAGTCTGACTAAGGCAGCTAAACAGTTGGCCTTTAACTGGACCTCTCCTTCTAGGCTGAGTATACAGACAGAGGGTCTGAGATGCTCTGTGGGCCTCATCTTGGTACGCTCTGTGGGTACCTCTGGGTTGCCACCGGGATCTCCGATTCATGTTGGGTAACCTATCTTCTCTTAGGAGACTTCCTCAATGGCTTCGTCTCCCCGCATGCTCTGTGGGTGCGTTCCGATCCCCGTATACTGGTCGCTGCCAGGGTGGATCGTTTCCTCCCTATAGTGTAGACACCCGTAAGGAATCTACGATGTTCAGGGAACCTATGTCTATTATTTTATTATTCTTGGAAAGCTCTTACTATATTGTATCTCTCTCTTACTTATTCTTGACTCTGGTATCTCTATGGTACCGAATCTATTCAATGTTGAAGCTTATAATATGGCATGAACTTTCTTACTTAACCTGGCAGAGCAGTATATTCAAAACACTGTAATATTCTGAGTAATCATCATACTATACATACAAGCAGACTAAAATTCTTAATAACAAAATACATGTCAACTTGGCACTTTATACACTAGAATCATGCATTTGAATTGTTAAGCATCACCACATCTCATACTGAGAACATTGATATCACAATACTTTATTCATTGAACACCCTATCCTTAGGGTTTCATTTACCTCATTCACTTATCACATGGCTCTCATAAGGATTTCATACGACATAAACATTTACTGAATAACGACTGCTTTCAACAAATCATATACAATCAATCTATGTATGAAACCTTGGAACTGAGCTGAATTTGGGTTTCCATGCCATTCACAGAGATATCATGCATCAATAATAAAATTGAATAAATAAAGTCTATCATATCAAGAAAATCCCTTCAAAAGGATTTCACGATATCTATTCGTAAATATCTGACTTTCCTCGCATCTAGGGTTTCACCTTCTTTACTGGGATATCAAACAAACACTATTCACCTTAAATGAAATCCAAGATAGTATATGACATATATGTATTATGCATTTAGATAAACAATCATTCATAAACAAGGGGATCCAGATAAACAAATTTCTCTATTTAATTATACAACAATTTTAGTCATAGAAAAATTCTCTATATTTTAGTTTACTCTTATAACCTCTGTGAATACTTAGGGAATTCTCATTAGGATGTATTTTATACATTTCTAATATGATTTTATCATCGTAAATTCATCCAAATTGAGGAAGAATCCATTTCATATCATTTCGCAACAACTTAGATCAAACATACAATTCAGGGTTTGTAGTCGCATACTAAGAAATTAAAGATTATAGATGATTTAACCAATTTTCATGCAATATACTATTTAAAGTAAGTTCCCACTCACCCTAAGGTGTGAAAACACCTTAAAAACTCAGCTCATCCCTGAAAATCTCGATCTCATATCAAATCCCTAGCAATTCACCTGATTCTTCTTCCTTTCAACTCGGAAACCCTAGAATTGAAGATTAGGAGAGAAAGAGTGAGAAAAGGACTTGATTTTATATGATTTCAAATCCAATCAGGGGAGGGACGGAATCTTGACATCTGAGATAAGATTCACCATGAAACTATATCCAAAGAAGCTAAACTTACATGATTTCATCATTCCTCAGACCGCAAAACCCTAGGTCAGCATCTCCATCACTTTCTCCTCTCAAACCCTAACTCTCCCTCTCTCTCTAGGATTTTGTTTCTCTAGATTGAAACATGAATTATGAGAGCTCCTTGTGTGTTAGGTTGACCATATAGAGAAATTGAGTTGCTTGGGTCAATTGCACATTGACCCCTCACTATACTTTCTCTTATTTCAGCTGAATTTTCTGTCATAAAAATATTACTGTAATTCATCTACTGATAAGGTCTAAATGCATCCAAAAATTATGAAAATTGTACATGTTGTTTATGATTGATTTTCAGATCTCCACTTAAAATTTCAGATCATTTGGAGTTACCAATATATAATTAAAATAAAACACTACACTACTGAAAAGCACTCTGTCAGCATTTTGGTCAAAGTATAGTTCAACCGAGAACCACATTCAAAGAACACTCAAATATTCTGAAATTTTTCTCCAATATGCATGATTGAGTTATCAATATCATATACAAAATTCAATTAAATAAAAAAATTAGAAAATATGAAAAATCATTTACCACACTGCTATCCTGATCAAATTCCATATTCATGTACTATCAAAACCCAAATTCTTTCCGATTAGGGTTTACATTTCTCAAACCCAAATTATTCAAACTAAAATCATAGTTAGAGTTTCTTCTTAGGTTTGAAACATCACAATTGATCTACTATCATTAATCAAGTCTAAATGATGTTCAATCTAATCAAGCATGTAATCATTCAGGTAAACCCTAGTTTACCAATTAAGCACAAATGTGGTCATTACACTCCTTCTCGGTGTCATCTTATTCTTCTTCATCTCCCTCCATTGTGTCTTCTTGTGGCCACCTCAAGTACCTCATCCCCACAGATTGAAGGGTCAAGGAGTTCCCTTTCCCACCACTGGTTCTTGATTTCACAACAAGCATACACCTTCCCTTGGTGCTCGCTGATGAGGTGTGCTCTCTTGAAATGTTTCAAATCCAAATTTGAGGAGGTCCTAAAAGGGTTGTATGTGGAAAGATCAAGGTTGAGATGCATAACAATGGGAGTAATGAGCCCTCCAAAATGAATTGGTGGCTTCCTCTGCACTTGTAGCTTTACCGCCAATATGTTTTGTAGAAAGAAGGAGATGAGGTCGACAATATCTTCCCCTAGGGCCAAAAATGCCCAAAGGACGTAGAGGTCCATCTGTTCCATCTTCCCCTACCCCTGGATGGACCTAGTGAAAATTGTGTTGGTGAGGTAGCGGCGTAGAATCTAAGAAAATGGATGCTCCATGTCAGTAAAGGAGTTCCTGTGCCAGTTGATCATGTAGCCCTATGGACAATCTGTAAAAAGCCTCCACATTGGTGGGTTGTCGAACTCGTTGGTGGTGCAACACATCTCTCCAAGCAGACACCCATAGATGGAGTTGAGCTCCTTCACTGTCAAATGGTGGGAGGTATTGAAAATACAAAACTTTACACATGCTTCCCGCCATCCTTTCCCATGCTCGGGGATGCAACAAACCTCCAGGGATTTCACAAAATTACAAATAATTTCTTGGTAGGTGGGACAATCATTGAAGAAAGGGTGATCACCCACCAAGCCATGTCCAACACAGACCTGGCAGAGGCTCTCAATGAAGCCTATAGAAGCAAGGAAGGCATAGTCTCCATATCATGTTGAGATTAGCTCTCTATTCATTAGGCCTTCTTAGATATTCCTCTGGTCAGTGTTGATGTTATCTATATTAGTCATCTTGGGTACCAGTGTGGTGTTTCCTACCACTAAGGAAGTTGATCCCCTATCGTCATCGGGCTTGGATGAGAAAAAGATGGAGAAGGGAGCTCGTGGAAGACTTTGGATGCCTGGAAGCTCTGGATCATCTATAGTACAAATGAGGTGGTGTGGGTGTGTTTGAAGCACTACCTCCACCTTTCTTTTTATATATGTAGTCGGCCCTATTGCACCATGTTGGTACCACAGACCCAATTGTAGGTGATACGAACTCATCCACTATGATCTGTGTGAAATCGATATCAACCATTAATATCCACTCTTTTTATCCATCAATGTACCGACGCACGGATTGCACCATGTCGACAGTACTAACATCTATCAGTTATAACGACTTTTGAAAATGAGTGTTGCATCGGTACCACTAACCATTGGATGATCATGATCTTGGCCATTGATTGCATAATCATAGATTTTGTGTCTTCATGTGTCGGTACCACCGACGGCAGTATCGGTGGTACTGAGTTGCTTTTTCTTTTTGCTCTTCCCTATTGAAAGGTGTCGGTGCCACTGACTTTTGGGTCGGTGATAGTGAGTCTTTGAAAATTTTAGTATTCTCAATAGGCCTCTTGGTATCCCGAACTTGGGGCTCCAAGAAGGCATCGATACTACTGACTTTTTGTAGGTGGTACCAAGTCTGCATAGTAATTGTGGCGTATCTCTACATAAATTCGGTTCTACTAATCTCCTTGTTGGTGGTACCAAGTCTTTTTATTTTTTTGTCCCTGTTGAAAACCGCCAGTGCCACCAACTTGTCTGGAGGTTCGATTAAATTTTTAAAATTACCCACCTATTGATTTATATGATTGTGTTGCTGCCACCGACAGGGTGTCACTGGTACTGACTTTTCTAATTCCTATACACCAAATAAAATTGATTACCATACTTTTTTAAAATACAAAATAAAATGAAAATTTGAACAATTAAAACTACTAATCTGAATGTAAAGAACAAAATCCTTAAAGCAAAAATGGATGGTTGTGTTGCCTCTAACAAATGCCCTCATTATAGGCTTGACAATTGGACCAAAATAGGAATCAGTCAATCTCAAGGAGCTTCAATTCCTCTCCCTCATGTATTAACTCTCCCCCAAAGTAGTGTCTCAATCTTTTCCCATTTATAAAAAATGGATCAGTCGCATAGGTAATCTCTACTACTCCATGGGGAAAAGCCTTAACTACCACGAATGGACCACTCCATTTAGACCTCAATTTCTCAGGGTGTAGTTTCATCCTAGAATTGAACATTAGAACCTTCAGTCATGGAGTGAACACTCTGTGCAAGATATGGCGGTCATGAATCTTATTTGTTATATCCTTATAGATCCTACAGCTCTCTTAGGCATCTAGCCAAAGCTCATCCAATGCATTCAGCTCTAACATTCTTTTCTTCCCTTCATCATCAAGATTATAATTCCATTTTCTCAAAGTGCACTTGGCTTTTTGTTCCAATTCCATAGATACATGACATGCCCTCCCATAGACCAACCTAAATGGAGTTGTACCGATCGGTGTTAGAGTCATTTAATTGCATTATCCAATTGGTCCTATTGGTTGAGACTATCTTTTCTAAAATCATCTAAATCTCCCTATTAGACACCTCAACTTGTCCCTAGATTTATGGGTGATATGGGGTTCCCTCTTTGTGTCTCACTCCATACTTGCTCAATAAGGCACCAAACTTCTTATTAGTGAAGTGAGATCCCCCATAACTTATAATCACTTGTGGCACCCCAAACCTACAAAAATATGGTCTTTCACACATCTGTATACAACCTGAACGTCATTGGTGTGGGTTGGAATTGCTTCCCCCACTTAGATACATAGTTAACTGCAACCATTATATAGAGATTGGAGTCATAAGACACAAAAGGACCCATGAAATATATATTCCCCATAAATCCAAAAATCTCAAATTCTTGAAAGATGTTTAGGGGCATTTCATGTCTCCAAGATATATTTCCTGCACATTGACATGCATCACAATTACACGCAAAATTGTAAGCATACTTAAAGAGTGTTAGGCAATAAAATCTACACTCTAAAACTTTCAGTGTTGTGTTTGAGCTAGTGTGGTGTCCCCCAGTAGGTAGTGAGTGCCCATATGCCAAGATACGCTCCATCTCACATTCAGGCACACACTTCCTCAAAATCCCATCCCTACATTATTTGAGCAAGATGCGGTCGTCCCACACATAGAATCTCAAGGAATGGAAGAAATTCTTTTTATCTTGATATCCCCAGTCTTCTGGCAGCTCACCACAAGCCAAGTAGTTTACAATGTTTGAAAACCACATATCCTTATTCTTAATGGCAAACAACTACTCATTGGGAAATTCCTCAACTGTGGGTATATCTAGATCCTTTTCATCCACTCTTTCTAGCTAATACAAATGATCTGGCACCACATTCTCTATCCATTCTGTATCGTTGATTTCAATATCAAACTTTTTAGTAGCAAAATCCTTCATATCAACCTAGGTTTGGCATCTTTCTTTTGTAGTGGACTTTATCGTTGCATGGTTAGTCCACACAATAATCCTTGCCCCAATCAAATACTGGTGAAATTTTTCATAAGAAAAAACTATTGCCAAAACTCTTTTTCAGTTGTTGCATAATTAGGGTCGGCATCATTTAGGGCTTTCGACGCATAATAAATGACGAAGGGGGTTTTATCCTTGTGTTGTATTAGAATAGCCCCTACTACATAATCTGAAGTGTTACACATAAGATCAAATGGTTGGCTCCAATCTAGAGCTTGAACCCCAGGTGCAGAGACCAGTTTCTCTATCAACACCTCAAATTCTTTCAAACACCGCTCATCAACATTAAATTCAAAATCTTTTTCTAACAAGTTGGAGAGCGGATTTTCTTTTTTTGAAAAATCCTTAATGAATCCTCGATAAAAACCGGTGTGTCCTAGGAATCTCCTAAACCCCTTCACCAATGATGGTGGAGGTACTTAGAGATTACTTTGATTATAACCAGGTCGATCTCCATGTCCTTATTAGACACCTTGTGTGCCAAAATTATTCTTTCACTCACCAGCATATGGCATTTCTACCAAGTCAACACTAGGTGATTGTCTTCACACCTTTGCAAGACTTTGTCAAGACTGTCAAGGTAGTCTTCAAATGACTCTCCATACAATGAAAAATCATCCATAAACACCTCAAGACAACACTCTACCATAACAGTAAAAATGGAAAGCATACATCTCTAGAAAGTAGTCGATACATTGCAAAGACCAAAAGGCATCTCATGTTAAGAGAATGTGCCATAAGGACAAGTAAAGGTAGACTTCTCTTGGTTTTGTGGCTCAATAGAAATATAATTGTACCTGAAATACCCGTCTAGAAAACAAAAATGAGAGCAGACGATGAGCCGCTCAAGGATCTTACCAATGAAAGGAAGCAAAAATGATCTTTGAGCATGGTGGCATTCAAACAATGATAGTTGATACAAACACGCCATTGGATCACCATTCTAGTAGAAATAAATTAACTTGTAGAGTTTTTTGTGACCATTATCTCCCCATTTCAAGGAACCACTTGGGTTGGACTAACCCAATTTAAATCATAAATAGCATAGCTTATACCTACTGATAGAAGCTTTACTACCTTAGTCATGATTGGATTGAGACGACATTGAGGTTGTACTGTCGACCTGACGCCTTCTTCAATTAGGATCTTATGCTGGAAAAAGCTAGGGGAGATCCCCTTGATAAATGCAACAGACCACCGAAACGCTGTCTGATGGTTCTTTAGCACCACAAGCAACTGCTCCTCCTCATGAAAGCTCAATGAGGCCAAGATGATGACCGAAAGCTTCTCATTTTCTGCCAAGAAAATGTACTTTAAATGTGGCACCAATGGTTTCAACTCAAGATCTGGAGGACTCTACAAAAATGGAATCAGTGGTGGTGGAGATGGTCCTAAATCCTCATAGTTCCTGGTGTAATAACATGGTAATGCCTTAAGAAACAAAACACACTCCTACAAAGAATGACATCGAGTGTAGTCATCCACCAGATTCATGATTCATGCCTCTAAAGGTAACTGTGGGTATGCTTGAGTAAGAGTGGAAGAAGTCGCCTCTTCAATTGTCATTGGGTAAGCCTCCTCCTCTGCATCATCAGGATATTATATCACCTTGATAAATGGAACTTCCTTAGTATGATCCATGATGTCCACTGCCAAGGTGCCTTTATGTACCTTTGTCATCAAATGACCATGTCTACGAATGACTTCCCTAGAAACAGAGACACCTCTCCTTGTATATGTTGCAACGTGTGACATTGTGCCTTCACCTCATCTGTTTGTGTAGAATCATGCATCTTGATTTAAAAAATGTCATCCTTATAGCCAGTGTCAATCTTCCTCTATCCTCTAGGATCATATCTGTTGTGGCTTAAAATTGCCTCCCAAAGCGTAGTTCATTTCCATGATAATCTTACATCTCCATAACCACAAAATCTTATGGAAACACAAATTTGTACACCTATGGAAGTACATCCTCACAGATACCACGGAATTGTCTACTAGTTTTATGCTCATATTTCTCTTCCTAGATTCTTTTAGTCCTAACTTCTTGAAAATGGTCAAGGGCATGAGATAAATGCTTGCCCCTGAGTTGCATAGAGATTCCCCAAACTTGGTCTTTCCAATGCAGAATGGTATGCTGAAGTAGCCTGGATCTTGCCTTTTCTATGGCAGTCTTCTCTGAATGAGGGCACTGAATTCCTCTCTCAACACCCCTACATCTGAATTGGAAAGCCTCCTCTTCTTGTTTATTATGTCTGATAGAAACTTTTCATAGGATGGAATTTGCTCTTTTGCATCAATGAGGAGGATATTAACATGCAATTTTATGAAATTATCTAGAAACTTCTAAAATTTTTGGGTGATCTTCTTTGCCTTCAAACTATTTGGAAATTTCACCGAATTCACTAGATTCCTTTGGTATGGTGGGACATATGCCTCTTTCCTAGCCTCCTTTAACTCATCAGTCTCTTTTTTAGCTTCTTTTTCCTATGTTGTGGTGTTTGGATCAAGTGGATCAGTAGTCAATACAGGTCTTGTATCACCTACATTATTGTTTGCTTATAGGATTGTCTTCTATTTATTCAAAAATTTCTTCCCATTGCATAGAAACACTTCCTTCATCTATAGGTTTCTAGATGGTATATCAATATTTCCTAGGAATCCCTATTGGTTGGGTTTCCTCAAGGAAACCACATCTACTGCTATCTAAGAGATTTGATTCTCAATGTTGTGGATTTGTGCTCCTTTGTTCTACAATTCCCTCTATGTTTGGCCGATGATCACCTCATTTTGACTGACCAACTTTCCTGCGTGTCTTCAATGTGGTCTATCTTGTTGTGTGTGTGTGGGGGGGGGGGGGGGGGTTGTCCTGCTATTATGCACTGCCCTACTGTGGCTTGGCCTATTACGCTTGAGATGGGTCCTGTTGAAAGTTATTGGGATACTTCTAAGAAAACCTTGGATCCTTCCTTCAAGAGTAGTCATTTCCTCCCCTATAATTCTGTTGTCGGATATACATGCATTCCTCTTCCTCGTATCCAGAGGAACTTCTAGATTTCAAGTCTAATTTCTTGGCAATCTTATCTAACTTCTCAGTCAATGACGAGATGACTTTAGACTCCCCAATGAATTTCACAAATGCTAGGAATTCTCTTTCCCCACCTTGTGAGTGGTTTTTAGCCATTTTCTTAAATATCTCATGACACCTAGTTGCTTTATTATTGATGAAAAATCCTAACCCTGCATTATTCAGTGAATTTCTTTCTCCTTTGTGCACCCTGTAGTAGAAGGCCTTGGATTGGATGTGGATGTCAATCCCATTATGAGGGACTTGCCTTAGCATATTCTGGAATCGCTCCCATGCCTTAGAATATGATTCTTCTGCCTTCTTCTTGAAGTTCTAGATTTTTCCAACTAGCACATTTTTCATCTGGGATAGAAAATAGCGCTCAAAGAAGACATCTATCATCTGATCCCAAGTGTTTATAGACTCGGTAGGAAGGCTAAGAAACTATGACTTTGTATTGTTTTCCAATGAAGAAGGAAATAGTTTCAAATATGTAACTATCACGGGAACCCTATCAATCTTCACCATATCACAACTCTCTACAAAGTTGTTGATGTGTGCCATTGGGTCCTCCATTTTGTGACCATGGAATGCTTGAAATTTGACTAGTGTTACCAGACTTGGGTCTAACCTGTAACTTCCCACATTGATGGTATGTCTTTTTGTTGGCCCCAGTTGAGCTATGATAGAAGAATTCTTGATCTTTGTCTAGACATTATGCTCTTCAACTTTTGGATTACCATCACCCATTTCTAGTTGTTCTGGTTGGGTCGTCTGTGGTGATGGAGTTTCAAGTGGTGGAGTTTGGATCAGTCCTCCTATAGAGCTATTTTACTCCCATGCTCTGTGTAAGAATTCCTCCTCGAATGCACTCTGTGGAGTTGACCCTCTGTAATCATTTGCTCTGGTCTAAACCATGCACTAGCACCTAATATTAATAAAATTAGTGTGAGAAATAAAATCTAGTGATTGAATAAATATTTGGAATTCAGCTTAGAAATAATAAAAGAAAATAAAATTTGTGGCCTAGAGCGTCCGATCACAACACCTGTAGCGCTAGAGTTACTATTCCCCTATTAATGACACCAAAAACTTGATGCACATAAAATACATGTCTAGAGTAATATAGGATCAAAAGAGGCATGGATATCGAACACAAGGAAACGTACTCTAGAGACTACTAATAACTATGACTCGATCAACTAGACCTATGAAAAAGGTGATTGATTGGTTAATTGACTAGTTGCAAGAAGTAAAACTAAATTAATTGGTTTGTGATCAAAGATGGAATGGAATCCTTAGGATTACATTTTTATCACAGTTCACATTACAATTAACATCATTTCATTAACATTGATTCCTCCTAACCATGGACAAAGGGACCTATCTAAAGAATTACCCGCTCTCACAATATAATTCACTATCTTTTTTTTTACAACAAACAGATTCATTCATTACTCAAGCCATACGGAATCTACAAGTAGAGAAGTACAACCAGAAGAAACCTAAATCAGTCAAGAACATAGATCTAATACAACTACCACTCATTGGAACGAGATTGAAACACTTCTGCATAGAACTCTCTTCTTCGTGGCTGACCAAAGCAGCTATTGTGATAGATACCTTCAACTTGAGCATAAGGCAGCGGCATTAAGCATGAACCCGACCGAGATTCCGTCCAATTGTTGACTCTACCATCCATGGCACGGCTCGAGCAGCAAAGAACCTGAGGCAAAAACGAGACCAACCAGGGATCTCATCACTCTCACGAAAGGAGAGACACCCAAACCCCGAAGGGAGAGACAAACGCTGAAGGAACACGGCGAGAAGAAGGCAAGAAACTGCCTAGAACTAGGACCAAAACAAAAGGCAGGGAGCCGACACAGACTAAACTGAAAAACAGAGTGAAAGCAGCAAAGCGAGAAATGCCCCCCCACAGATCTACGTCAAAATCTTTGTGGCGGCCACCTCCTTTCCTCCACCAAGTGACCAGCTTCGCCGGAGATGAAGCCACTGCCCAGGAAAGCGCCGCTCCACCACCTTGAAGCCCCTATCTAAAGGCATGGAGGATGAAGGCGACGGAGAGGAGAGCCATCCAGTCGCAGCCCTAGCGCCGCACTTTCTACGAAGAGGACAGTCGCCCGACGAACGCCCAGGGGAGAGGGTGGCTACGCGCCGGTAGCCGACCACCTCCCCTGAGCGGGAGAGTCCCACACACGAACCCTAGCCGCCTCTGGAGGGCAGCGGGGGAGTTAGACGCGGGGAAGGGAACGGGCTTTTTGTGTATATAATTCACTATCTAATCTAATATAAACCCCACTCCCAAAGATATTTAACTATACTTAGATGCTTTACTGAATTCTCTAGGTTATTCTCTTCACAATTGTAAGCCCTAACTCGAGGTGCGGTATAAACTATGTAAATCTACAACTTATCCAACCCTTAATCCCTTTCTTGAAGTAACTAACGATCTAATAAATTACCTATGGTGATTAGCCATAGATAATTTGTAAATCAGTCATAGAGATATGACCAGAAATCAATAGAAATATGGGTATTAATTCATAATCACCAATTACAATGCACAAATAGGCTACTCCTGGGTCCTAAGGGTTTAAGAGATTAGCCCTTCATGTTTTTAGTTGCTCTACAAATAGAAAGATAGGAAAAGATGAGGAAAGCATCAAAGAACAATGAAAACCCCTAGAGAAGATGATATGGATGACTCCTTCTGATGAACATGGTTATTTGTCATCTTCTGATTGCAAATTTGGCCACCAGAAGTGCTTAAACCGCCAAAAATGTAGCTTTCTTCTCTTCATTATCTCCTCTCATCTCTCCTCCATCATACAACTAAATATGGCATGATGTCTAGGTCTGGACGCACTTTTCCTTAGTCATATGATTGACTTAAGGCATCATTAAGTCTCGCATTGGATTAATAGCAGTCTTTAATCTGGCTTGATTGCAACAAGTTAGTACTACCGATAGGGTGTCAGTAGTATTGATGCTTTCTTAGATTCACGATCCCTTGTAAATTGTCGGTACTACCAAGTTTATGTCGGTAGCACTGAGATTTTCTTTGACATCTCCTATTAAATTTTTGATAGAAGTCGGTACCACCCAGTTGGTCGTTGGTGGCACCTTGATATTTCCAAAGTGCTTTTGTTAGAATTTTGGTAGTACTGATTCTTATATCGGTACCACTAATTTGAATTGATTCATAGTGTTCCTTTTCTTAAAATGTCAGTACCACTGATAGATCTGTTGGTAGCACTGAGTTATTTCAATTCTTGTCAATTTACCTGAAATTCAACAAGAAATAACATAAGCTCATCATTTAATGATAAATAGATATGGAACAGTAAAAATATGAATAATTGATGCAATTAAGTGTCACAAGCAATAAAGCAAAAGCATGCACAAGTAGTATCAAAATGAGAAATATGTGTACATAATGCATAGTAAAATAGCCTATGAAAACGACAATTATCCAATGCATCAATGGCAGAGACAAAGTTGTGATCACTGGTAGGCAGAAAGAATCCACTGGAATCTGGCATAATCAGAGGGTGGAGTTTGTCTCTCATTTCTTCTCCATGATCCAGGGCCTCCAAAAATCGTTCTCTATATTGTGGGGGTTCATCTTTCTCATTAGGTTATATTTTGTTATATGATTATAGTGCAAGGCCCATCAATCATTACCTAAGTGGCCCAGTGGCATTCTTTAATCTTATGCCATAATTACTCTAGTCAATCAACTACTTACTAGAATTTGTAATGCTTGGACCCCAGCTGGGTGACTAGAAAATGAGTCTAAAACTGGTTGGGAGTTTGTGTTTCCTATAGAGTTGAGACAAGTTATGAGCTATAGGAATCGCGTTCATGAATTAGTTAGTTAACTATTGATAAGCCATGAACAGGATTTTTTGGGTCGATTGAATCTACTAGTGAACTAGTACACTATTCTAAAGCTTGGTGGCATCTGATATCGAATTGGAAGACTGGAAGGTGAGCTAAAAATTTAGTTGGGCATCAAAGTTATGATTATTTGACCCCTTTAGTGAACTTGTCAACTAGACTAACCAATTGATCAATCTGTGTGGCACTTGATCATCCTATGACAAAACGACCCAACCAACTTATTACGTGATCTAGTCGCCCGATTGAGGTATTATAGTGTTGAATTTGCTAAATTTTATAATGATTCATTGCCAAATGCTTGGAGGGGAAGGATATTGATCTACTCGACCTTCGTCATACATGAATCATTATTTTTTGGGTCCTTGAGCCAAATTTTCACAACTCCTATAACTAATGATAGTTTCTTAATTAAAATCCCAAACACAAGTATAATATAAATAAATGTATGAGCCAAAAATGAAGCTATACGTGAATGTAAAGCATGAAATTGTAATTGAAATATGCAGTTAAATTGTGATGAAAATGCATTCATTAAACAACCCTAACGTTATCCTCTACCTTCCACCTTAGGGGAGCGAAATTCATCTACTACAAAAAGAGTAGGTTGACTTGAACTCACATAATTGTGTGTAACCCTAGTATAAGTCATTATACCTTTAGCTTTTGTTGTTTTCTAGCATTCCTATGATACATACATTATGTGAAATGTGCATGCATGGATACATGCTTAGAATGTTGAATTGAGTTTTCTTTTTAGGTATTCTATGATAGCACATGATGATATGAACTAGATCCTTTAAGGCTAGGATTGACTTGCCTGTGACATGGAGTTATCTCAACATATTTTTTCTTGAGACTAGCCACCCAAGGGTTGGATACTATGCTAGATAAATTTGCAATGTTTCATAAATGAAGGTTTGTTGAAGTAAGATATAGGTTTCAAGTAATGATCATTGGGATTTCATCCCTCGTCTACCCATAAGGTAGGAATGATACTTATATCCCTTGTCCTATAAAGGGATGATCACGTAGTTGGATCACATTACAAAATTTTGTGTTGTATTATTTTTCCCCAAGGACATATGGAGGCACAGCCCTGGTTGGAAGCTAAAGTGGACACTCTGTTTCTTGAAACTTTGGATGTACCAGACACTGAGGTTATGATTAGTTAGGTACATCTAGGGTTGATCCTTAAAGGGTTGACTACTCTCTCATTTACACCATGTAAGTAGCTTACCTAAAGAATTGAAATGAGGACTAGTTTGACTATCTAATTCACCTGTACTTATAATGAAAGTATGGATATAAACCAACTAGGGAAGTAGAAACCCTAATCTCTTCTTATTATGGTTACATGATCTTATAAATATATGATGCTTTGGGATGTGTTGGCCTACATCATGATTATGAGAATGGTGGAATAATGGCAGTTGTACCTATTAGGACCTATTAAAAGTTGATTGTATGCTAGAAGAAACATGTATCCCCTCCTCATCTAGAATTGAGATATAATAATTCTATGCCTTGATAATGTGCGTAGAGAAACCTCCTTGTGAAAATGAAGTTAGGTCAGAGTGAATTTATATGTTGTATGTGGTAGAAAGTGGTTGAGTTGGTTCTCAGTTTGAATTTGGGGCCAATTTTTCAGCTTTACATCGCAAGAGTTTTCATCGTCAAACATATATTCATTATTATACTTTATGTATACAAAAACAAAAAGTTTTATGTATTTCATTGATGGATTCATGAACTAAGTTGCCACTTCATATAGTTTGAATTAGTAAGGAGCCCCTTAGAAAGACACCCTTAAATGGCTAGGCCAACCCTAAAACCCTAGAGCTAAGATCAGAGAAAGAATAAGAATTTTGGAATTGTATGACTTAGTGGATCTACCCTTTCTACCCTTTTAAATTATTATTCATATGATAGATTAATCATGTTAATGGGTGGAGTCTTACATCTTACTATCAAAAGAGTAATTTGACTTTAGGATTGTCCAAACTTAATGACAAATGTATTAGGGTACTTTTAGGTAAATAAAAAAAGTAACAACTACAATTACCCCTATTAGGATGACTACACATTGCTAAGATGTATACATTGGGAATTAATTAGAAAACCTGAAACTTTTACTCATCATATTTGCTAAGTTTCTAGATTGAGAGAGCCCAAATGGTTGTTGTTAGCCATAATGGTTCTCTAGGTTATGACCTAGTGGATTTAGGGGACGAATTTGTCTTTAAGGGGTGGAGTGTTGTAACATACTCAAATATGAGTATATACTTTAATTTCCCTTTCCTTGGTTCCACCATTAGTTATATGATTATTAAGTTATTTGGCCTTCAATTAGATAAAATTAGGAATCAAACAATATCTTAAATGTATAAATATTATTATAACCAAATAGGTTCATTGTAGGATCAATTATTCTAAACCACCAAGTGATTGGTTTGAAATATTATGTGCTAAAACCAATCTAAGTTTAATTGATAAAAGTAATGTTAGAAATATAAATTAATATTTTCATAGATAAAGAAATAAATTTAAGACATCAATTAACTATATATCTTACATGTAAAGAAAGAAAACACTAAACATTTTCAAAATGTTAAATTAACATTAGAATTGGGTTCATCATATCCAAATTATCCTACATGACAAGTGTTAGACCGATTCAGTGTTATTTACTCCCTGAATTTAATAGAAATGAAAGGGCCTAAGTTAAATTAGGCTTTAATTGCCTCGTTTGATTATCACATTAAATGGCTAAGTTAAAATGTTCTAATAATTAGCCAAGCTCCGTTTATACTCATATAGTAACACTCCTCGTTGAGCATTGAGAACAGTGCCTCAAATGCATGTTCTATCACATAGAACAAACACGGTGTCGACCGCTTCTTCTCCCCCTTTTCCTCATCATCCTAAAATTCCTCTCTTATTTCTTCTCCTGCATCTTTCCCACTCCTTTCGCTTGCTAACTGTGAACCCTAGTCACTACCTACTAAAGCAACCGTAGGGAATCAGTGCCACCGCCGACCCCATGGGTCGTCATCATCATGTTGTGATGGTTTTTAGTTGTCTCCCTCTCCTTCTGTCTATAGCCATAATAGGAAGCACCTACCATCATGGTGTCATCCTCTCCAAATCCACCTGTTCACGCACTGTCTTAACTCTAGCGCCTAGTGAGGAACTGTGGCAGTGATAAACTGAAGTCAAACACACCTCACCTTCCTCCACTCATCCGCCTACTAGACTATCACCCCTGATGTCAGATCCCATTGTCTATGCCCCTAATCTTAGGTTGATGTCGTATACATAAGAAAGGATGACGCCTCCTTCCAGGTTTTTTGCACCCCTACATCTCCTCTCCCTTCCATCTTAGCCTATCCAATAATTCTAACTGTTAGTGGATGACAACAAGATGGCTATTGTTTCTCTTCTCTTCCTCCCCTCCATGCCCTACGGCCTTGGCCACACTACAATGTCATTTGTACTACCCTGGCCAGAGCAGGATTCAACGATGACCATTAGTCATAGAAGCAATTGAGGTGAAGCTCTTTCCCTCAAGACACCATGAAGCTGTTGCCACCTTCACTGTCAGTTCTAACCTGCAACTCTAAAGATCTATCACCCTCACCATCTTTAGTGTCATGAAGAAAATGGTTGTCAACATCGCCAATGGCAAGCAGATCTTCACAGTCTAGTCATACCTCAATCTGTCTTCCACACACCCATATGCCTTCATCATCGCCTATGACCACTCACCACCTCTTCTTAATCCCAGTGATTCTGGGTGGGGAACCAACTTCCCCTCTGTCAATAGTGTTGTGACTGAGGCAAGTATCAACGACCTGCAAATCAACCTGCATAAACATCCACCTTGCTTCTCTACACTCAAAGCCCATAGACAACAATGCAGCAAGCCCCAAAAGCAGTGAGTTGTTCATCTCCTCCACCATCACAACTCAATGTTGTTCCACCTTCCTCCTCACCATGAAACAACAATATGGCATCAACCTCCATTTAGAGAAACAACATATTCAACTATGCTCGAAGCCAGCCAGACCTCTAGCCTGAGCGAGAAACCTCCACAATCTAGTAGCCACCTTACTGATACCTCCCTCCTTAAGTTGATTGCATCTAGATGCATCAAAACTCCTCAATCCAATAATACTCCACCACTACCAGCCCCACTAGAACAAGCAATGCTTTGCTTCTTGTAGCCATATCATCAGTGTTCTGAACCATAACACCTTACAACAATAATCCCTAAGTTATGTCTTTTTACATATGAAACAACCAGACGATGGATCATCTTGAACCAAAGATGAGAGAGCTCAAGGACTACAATAACTGCATTTGAGGAAGGGGTGAGCATGATTCTAATAAACTAAGGTTGGTTTCAACCCGTCATGTTGCAGAGTGGATGATTTCATCCCAAGTCAGTATGTAAGCATTCTCTTTAATTTAGTTTCAATTCACTATGACTTTAGTTAAATAGACAAACAGATATAATTGAATCACAGTGATTTGGATAAACATGATATATACATGTACCTTATAGTCAAGTTAACCCTATTGTATATAAAATACATTTATGTGTGTGAATATAATCCTAATTCCAATCTATTGAACCACTTATAGCAACAGTCAAAATAAGTCATGTAAATAGAGTGTGATTAAAGATGATATCTAAACTATTTGATCAACTAACTTGGAACTGACTATATACATATTTGTATATGCATTTTAGCAAAGGCAAGTTTTGGTAAAAAAAAAATATAAGTCCAATGAAAACACTAGGTACTAATGCAATCCTTGGTAAACATAAAAAACCCTAGATACATACACATATTTATACAATTGATTGTAATTATAAATACAAATGAGATTATGAAATGCATCTAACTTTTTTGACCAATTTATGAATGAGATGGTGAAAAAGAGAATAACATGTATAAGAATGTACTTTTTTAAACATATACCTAGATGACATGTTAGTTAGACTATATGTAAACCTAATGTATTTTCTTATGGAATATGCTTACAAATTTGGATTTAATCATGAGCTTGAACAATACACATAAAAAGGTAATTCATATTAAACTCTAGATATTTCTAGTGAGGGTACACAAATACATAATAGTTAAACCCGTCCCTAACACTATATTTGAGTACTTCTCATATTTAAAACCCTCAATCCATATTAGGTAACAAATAATAGGATTAGATGTACTTTTAGTCATGAATGTGTAATCATGGACTAACTGGTGTATATGAAACACTTTTAGGTTGAGAAGGACGAATGACAAATTTGACCCTAAGTGATAGGGTTAGTCATGAAGATAAGGTATGTACTCCTCCGTATTTAATTGTGGGAATAAATTGACTAAATTTTTTTCCAATGAGGCATCCTTTTGAATATTATCTCCTTTCATTCAACCATGTTGCAAATTATTTATTTGTTGATATTGAATCATCTGATTTCACAATGCTTGATGAATACTTGTTCCCTCAGGTCTATGACCCCACCTGCTTCATTGTTTGTACATGGAAATGTGAATGGTGGAAGCTTACAATACCTCTCTATTTTATGTGTGTTAGGTAATTTGACTAGCTAATGATTGTAGACACTTATGTGTAACCATTAGGGTATGCTACTTCTACCCAGGGTGTGCTATTTCTACCCTTATATATACAAATGTGTGCTAATTCTACCTATGAGTGTGCTATTTCTTCCCAATTAATATAAATAGGCCAATGACTTAGTGGTGTCTTGACCCTACTATAATTACTTTGGTCCAATATATCTACATGTGAATAATTATGATTGGTTTGATATTGTGAATGGTAAATGGCAAGATGTGTTATCTCATTTATTTATTTATATGCCACATTATTTTGGAATTCAATTTTCTTGATACATTTCTTGTTTGAACTTACTTATCTTTTGATGACCCTCCTTTTTATGGTAACATCTCTTTTGCTCTTTTAACCTATTTAAGTGCCCAAAATATTATTAAAAGAACATCCTCAGTTTTTGCTGACGCATACTATTTTGTCTCCTATTTTTTGGGTGTTCCCTCCACCCAAGTTTAGGTTCTTTATAGGATAGAGACTCAGGATGATCGTGAGATCATTGTGAACTTAAGGACAACTTAAGATATTTGTGTTACCCTCTGCATATGGTCTGATGTGTATATAGATGTAACCTTTTCATTTGATGTACCACCCTTAGGGTGATAAAGTTATGTACATAGAAATATTTTGTAACTTTGTAAATAGTTATATTATTCGATGCTTAAAATTTATTGGCTCATGTTTATATCATTGAGTGGGCTCACTATCAGGTCCCACTCCTTACACATATCTAAGAACCCTTAATCTCATAGAATCACAAACAAAATGTTCTCTATGCTCTTTCCCAACTTCACTACGCAATACATGCTTCCTTCTTTAAATCTATGATTTCATGCATAAATTCCTAATTATGAAAATTGGAAGCAACCAGCATAATCCATGAGAATGCACAAGGTCCAACACTACTATGTGAAAATGGAACAAAAGGATAATTCAATATGTGAAAAAATGAAGTGATAGGAAACATTGAAGGAAGTGTGCAAATATCTCATCTCTTCCGCTAGAGATTGCATTTATTTGTACAAGTGCATATTTTGAAGGAAAAAATGTTTTCCTTTTTCTGAAACTTGGCATCTTTCTTTATTTTGGTGATAAAACACTATTGCATAGGATAGTTAGAAGAAACATAATTAGATAGAGGGGTGATGCAAACCCAAACGTAGGCTTTGACACCTTTTTGTCTTTTAATTTGTTTTTGGTGGATGGATGGTATGGAGATGAAGGAATAAGTGTAGAAAAGAGTTGATATAATGTGCATCTTATTTATTATTTTCCATTTCATTGGATTGTTTTTCACATTAGGATTAATAGAGGCAGTCTCTCCCCCACTCCCATGCCTGTGAAGAATGTCGAACGTCTTAGAGGGTTGTAAATCAAGGTGGCAGTTGGGATTCAAACCCAGGTTTGTTTGCTAGGGGATATTGTGCTTGACGACTTGAGCTACTCCTTGTCGGTAGTTATTTTTCACATTCACTTCATTCAAATAATGTAAAACATGTAATAAATGGAAATTTCATAAGTAATCTACACTAATCAGTAGGAGGCACATCACATTTGATCCCTATTAGTTTCATATGTCTCGTTGTCATGTCTGGGGAGCACAAAAATTATTTTATCAAAAAGCAGATGAACTCTGAAACTTGAAAAATTCTCTTAGTGATGATGGCATTGAGGATTGACATCATTAAATAGGGATTGTAAGATGAATCAATGCTTGGAAGAAATTAAATCTAAGAAGGCTATTTAATGGTTGTATTACACTTAATATCATGAGACTTTTCAAATTTTAAATTTATGCTAAATGCAATGATATGGATGCTTGAATGTGAGCTATAACCTATCAAGCAAATATATCAACATAATGAAAATATCATTGTGGTGGAGTGGAATACATACCACCTACCCTTCCCCCTGAATTTAAAATTTTGATCATCCTCAAGAAAACACTAAATATAGAACAGAGGATAAGAAAATAACTACCAAGGCCACCTTTTTCATGCTCTCTCTATAGTGGTGGGTACTATATAGTGGATAGAACAATTCATGATTTCAATAATGCAGCTTTTTTACTTCTAATCCTAATTTGTTGGCATGGTAGGTGCTCAGTGGGTTTGCATAAAAAATTTCACAATAGTAAGAAATAAGACTGAGGTAGGCATGATGCACATCATGTTCCATATAGTGTGTGTGCACATCCTGATAGTCACCCTATTGTGTGTGTTAATGAAGATGGGCATGTTGTATGAGATACATGTGGTTGAGATGGATTGTGTCATTGTTTCTCCCTTTCCATGTGGGTATACATAGACTCCATGTTCCCTAACTAGCTATGCATATCAGTTAAGTTGTAAGGTCCATTGTTGCAATGCTCAAAGAAAGTTATCTCTTAGTATGACATCTAGTAGGATCTTTGGAGGGGATAGTCTCCCAGTCACTTGCTCGACTGAGGTAATTCATCATCCTAAATGTAATGTGGTATCTCATTTTCACTAGAGGGTTCTCATGCAAACTTGTTGTATATTAGCAAACAAGTCTGTAAGCTTGTAAGAGAGTTTCACCACCGCAAATCCAACATGACTAGGAAGAGAAACATGTGTTGGGATGTTCTTGAATAAAAGGAAATAAATTCCCTACTCTGAAGATGGAAAAACAAAAGTAGACACCTACAAGTACTTTGTATCAATTAATTATCCTTTGTTTTAGGTCACTACCACATTATTTATGTGGGTGTAGACAAGATAATAGAAATGGTGGCGATTATCATGTTTGGTGTAAACTAATATTTCATGTGTTGAGTGACTAAAAGATGTGGATTCTCAATCAATGCAATGCTCTAGTTGAGTGGATCATTGTGCAGAATGCACCAAGAACAACAGAGGTCAATATAAGTAACCATCCCCTGTGTTCCACCAATGATGAACAACATGCAAGAAAGTACATAATGGATATATGTCATCATGGGGTTATTAAATGAATGAAGCCTTGGTAGTACTCTTGAAAAATGACAAATTCCTTGAAATCTAACCCAAAGTTTCCCATCAACAAATTTCTCATTGTACATGGTATGGTTATTGTGGTCACACTTATCCAACCAAGCAAAATTGACATTCAAAATCATGTTATAATATCCCTATCTTTCTTCTCAAGTTCCTCACCAACATACTGAAAGTGTGCATATAGTAGTTCTGGTCAAATCTTCTCCATGTATTGGTAGCTAGAAACTCCTAAGTGAGTTTCACATAGACTAGGAGGATGATGAATGAGAAGGTGGCAATGCAGGAGAGATGAATCTTATCCTTAAGAGATTACCAAATCCCGATCTGGTCTAGGGTAGCAACATATGCCCATCTGAGCAATTGAACCCTAATAATCTCTATGGCCTTTAAGAACTCTTTTGATCACTTGTGACGTTGAGCTTGTATTTGTTTGACTGGGTTGCGATAAATCATAGGTGAGTAGGGGGTTGTGTGAGTCATTTCCTTAGGAGAACAATTCGATGTTGAATGTTAAGTTGGACATGTTTGTTGTGATGAATAAGGTCATGCACCCCAAAAAACTATTTCCAATTACCTCAGTTCTTCTATCTTGGTGATCACTAGATCATAGTTGTGACATTAGAGGTGTCAACATGATTTGATTGGGATTCGTAGCAATGAAAACTTCCATCAACCTAGATTCATCAGAAGCATGTCACTCTTCAATGTGAATCTCACCCAATTCAACAATTTGGCTGGACCGTGAATTGGAGAGTGAAGATAATTTCCACTTCTCTTTGTTTGTTTCCTTCTTAAAGGGATTTATTAATTACAAAATCTTGTCACGCTAATACATGATTTTGTTATTGGAAAAATGAAGTACACAATGAAGAATGACGGTATCCCTCATCTCCTTATTATCTCCTTTAAATAAAAATCGTTTGACAAAATTATAAATAGGTCCTAGTATGCTGAATGAATTATTGGAAACCTCTTAAAGATCATAAATAATAGAAAGTAAGAAATATGTGAACAATATTGAAAAATTCATCTAAACATCTCAAATATTTCATAAAAAGTTAAAATACTCACTATTATAAGGAAGAAAATTTTGCTAACTATCCCTAGGCCATGATCATCAACCTAGTTTTGACATCCAAGACTGCATCACATTATTCAATTTTAAATCTATTAATCTTAACCCTAAAACAATCAAAATGCAAGGTCCTATTATATGTAGGCATCTTCTCCTTGATATGGGCATGGATCATGAGCTCAAACTGTACCATAGGGTCTTAGGACTATGACCTTCAATGATTTTAGCTTCAGTAGCAAACATGTTTGAGTCACAAACAAACATATTAAAATGGACCATCAACCATGTATTCATCAAATGAAACACCTTACTTTTGAATTCTATGTTTGATAGGTAAAATTTCAGATGGTCTTGACCAAGATATTAAACTTCACCTCCTTTTCATCATAAAAACTCCACCATACCATCAGTTGGGTCATTTTTTCAATGTTCAAGATTAACTCTACTATCTAGCTACTAATGGAGTTTGTGATGTCCATTTAGCATATTTTTCCCAATATTTTGTATTGAATCCAATCACCTTAACCATCGACATAATTAAGGGTTTGCATACAAAAAGTATACTACTTTGGACTTAAGCGTAGTTTGTACTTTAATTGATATTTTTACAAGGCATATTAAAAATAATTGCCCAATTGAATTATTGTTGCATAACGTTCGATTTTGACTCTCTTGGGAATTTAGTTGTCTCTCTTTTTTCCATTATTTTAATAGAAAATTCATTTAAATCCATATCATTTAACAAAAAAGGTGTAGCGGACTGAATTCTAATTCACTCCTATTAGGTCTAAATTAATAAAACTTAATCATTTGTATATGTCAAAAATTTACTTGATTGAATATGATTAACAATAAATGGCCAATTTAATTGTAAATAATAATTTAATGTTAAACATTTATTTTGAGAATAACTAATTTACATCTTTAAGTTGCATTTAAAATGATTTTTGTACCAATAGTGTAATGAAGTGTCTATCCTAAAACCTCAGTGTACCAATTTAGTTAGGTGACATAATGTATGGTATGCTCTCTCCTCAATTTGGGTGGTAAAAATATTTTTTGATAATTAATAAGCTTATAAATAACTTAATAATAACTTTTCAATAGATTATGGTCTTCAATTTATATGTCCTTAAAATTGCTCAAAACATTAAATGTCAATATTATATAATATATTGTAACTTTTGGTGTTATATTAGAGAGTTCTTGGAGAGCTATATTCTTGTAGAGCCATAAAATGTCTAAAAATTTCCTAGGCTACTTAATTGTCTTCGCTAACCCAAAATAACAAGTTAATAATTTATTTGAGTGCTCCTAGGTCTTTTCTATTGGGTCACTGGGCTCTAGATGTGGGTGTGAATAGAGGTAAAAATTCTTGAACAAAATCAATTAGACATTCTAGATATTTTCTAAGATAACATTGCAAGTATCAAAAGCACAAAAGAAAGAAATTGAGTAAAAACCAAAGAAGGCCAAGATTTATAGTGGTTCCAACATTCAAACTAGGATATGTATATCCACTACCTAGAGGGGTCAATATCTAGGATTTTCAACTTTTTTTCACTCTTTAAATTACACAAAAAGAGTTATAACAATATACCACCCTTTTCCAGATCAAGGGCTAACCTAACATTCCTTTTTTAATCAAGGAGATAATAACCATTAAAAGGGCTTACCCATCTACCTACCAAGAGTCTTCAGCCTTGAACAAGGTCTTACCCACTCTTGTAGAAGATCTTCAGCCTCGAATCCACCACTTCCTTCTTGAAGGAAATAAATATTCAGTACACCACTTAGATAGAGAGAGAACTAGAAGAAGAGTTGAGAGCTTTAGCAAGTATACAATGGAGTGGCTCTCTTATATATTCTATCTTTCTTAATTGGGTGAAGAGAAATAATCAAGCTTGAGGGAGATTAGAGACTCTTGGAGGCACAAACAATCAACTATAGTAAGGGAGCATAGAAGACAAACTTGGAATGAATTCTAAGGGCCCCTTTTATAGTTGAAGTTTCCTACTAGCTAGTAGATCCACTTAGATTGATGTCTAGATATTTGTAAGGGTTCCAACATATCCATTTTTTAATTATACACCCCTCTAAATTTCTAGATACACTTTCTAGAACTTTGTAGTATAGTAGTGTCAGCTGAGTTACCTTTTAAGTAACTCTAACAACAGTGCTAACTGTCAAGACAACAATAGTTGTTGGTTGAGTTTCTAACTGATAAGAAACTTTGTCAACCACTTCTTTAGCGTAGCCAATGCTTGGTTGTCAATCAAGTTACCCTAGGGAAAACTAGGTCGACAGTGGGTTCTGTCAAAAGCTATAAATGAGTTTTTGATCGAGTTAGCCAAGAGGAAATTCAGCCAAAAAACCTCACTGTAAATGCCTATGAAAAATACTTGAAAAGTGTATAAATATTCAAATTAAGTGCTCAACTTTCCCATTAATGCCCAACAATCTAGAGTTTGCTAATTTCTTCCTTTTTATGTACCTAATTTCTGAAATTGATCTCAAATAGACACATTAGATGAGTATGAATGAAATGGATAAGTGATCATAAAAATATGGACAATGACAACTATTAGGCCAATATTCTCCCCCTATTTAAAGAAGGAAAACCATTCCTATCATATTGAAAAAAAATAGAACTTCACCTTTGAAATTTAGGGGAATAAATGAATGTAAGATAGCAATTGATCACTCTCAATTCATGCTTACATTTTCCTATAAGGTTAGTTTTTTCAAATAAGACTAACACATACATGCAATTTTCAAACAATTAAAAGTAGTCGACATGATATACCGTTTAGATTGATTTTAGTATGTTGCCAGAAAAAATTCTCCCACTTTGTCATATCAAAAAGATAGGAGTTAGAAGAGCTAAGTTTGGTCTTATCCAACCATAGACACCAATATTAACACTAAACATAGAAAGACAAAGAGAGAACCTATATCATCAAGTCATAATCAAAATATGAAGGTACATACTCCCAATCTCAAGGAATAAGCAGTAACAACATGGTTAAGATTACTAAGATGATGATGAGAACAAGATGAAATCAAGTCCATGATGAAATATAAAAATGAAGAAAGAAAGAAATATAAAAATAGTAGACTCTGAAAGAAATTCCCTATGTGATACATGCTAAGCTCACTAAATATAACAACATGGGAACAATAAGACCTAGGAACTAGCTGTCATGAGTGGGCTCATTGTCCTCATCACTAACTGTTGATTTTCTAGTGGTAGCAGGTGCATCATCAACATCCTCAGCCTCATCATCATCCTCAACCTCGTCACCTTCCTCACCATGCTCACCATCCTTAGTAGCATCTTCATCATCTTCCTCCTCCATCTCAACATCCTTAGAAGGAGCAAGGGAGTTTGTGCCCAGTCATCTGGCATTTATCTCTATTGTATCATTTTTCCAGAGGAGACTAAGGCCCGCTTCTGGTCAAAGTTAGGTGTAGAAATCTCATCAAATCCTACAAGAGTAGTTGAGGCTAGACCACGTGAAAGAGAATGCATTTGATTTAAGTTTAGATGTGGGTGAGAGGATATAGATTGAGGTCTAATAGTAGGTGCAGAGTGACTAGCAGAAGGATTATATTGATTTGTTGGGTAGAACTAATCATATGCATAGGTGGCATATGCAGTAGCTATTGAGGACGGTTGGTATGGCGGATAAGGAGAAGGGAAGGATAGGTTCGTGGTTGACATATTTTTAATTAAATCATGGTGAAGGTGTTCTTGAACCTACGTGTGGTAGTCATTGTGATACATCATATATCCCATGAAGGACTCATTGGATATAGAGAATGAATCCCTATTGGATCTAGGTGGTGCAGGAGGGGCTAGTTGTGCTAACCTGACTGAGAGGAAGAAGCACCATGGGTGGTAGAGTTGGAGCTGAGGAAGGAATTCTTCATTGTGGTTTTACTTATTGAAACACCTCTCCCACTAATAAAATAGTTGAAGTCAATGAGGAGAGGTTTTACATTAAGATAGCAAAAAAATAATAATTAGGTTTAGATAAGGAGGATGGAAATCTTGGTATTTTTCTTTGAGTCAAAAAGGTTATATGATGAACAATGTGGAAAGCCCATTGGGCATTAATCCCCTTCAAAAGACAATACACAATCACTACAATGTCAGTTTGATTTTTCTGGGATGGACATTGCATTTAACGATTAGGGAAATGATTCGAGTTCTGGTGTTTAGGGAAAACAAAGGGAGAATAGCCTTCTTCCTAAAAGGTATCTCATATTTCTTCAAGAATTTTTGGAAATCATAAAGGGTGAGATCATGTTCCAAACTCTTGTAGAACGACTCAAGATAAAGAAAGTCAATGTGCTTGGGATATGTATTCTTCTAAGAGATAGATGGGAAGGATCTGATGAGATTAGAAAAAAAGGAATTTTCAAAAATATTTAAAAATATTCTTTCAATCATGGAAGAAAGGTTGATTTTGGTCTCGGTAGAGGTACTAATGTGTTGTACTTCCATGTCAAGTTGGCATTGAAATCTTGAAATGCTTCCTTCATATAAAAATCATTTGAGAATAAATGGCATTCAATATATAAAGAACCAAGACATTGGGCAAGAAAAACCTCCTTTGCCTATAGGTTCTCGATCCTAGTTTCTGCAAAGGGTCTAAAAGGTAATATGATCTAGGAAGAATCTATTTGTACATATTTACGGCTTGAGAGTTTATAAAATGTGGGCCATCATTTATGAAAATCCTAGAGGTCAGAGCAGCAACAAGTATAGATGAGGGGTCTACTGTGTTGCCTCTTTTCTGCATACTAGAAGACATTGAGGACAGAAGACATGAAATAGAGAGTATTAGAGTGTGAAGATGAAGCTAGGATTAAGGATAGATACTGATTTAGGGGTCTAGAGCAAAGGTTTTGGGTGAAGAAGGGTCTAGGGTTTGAGGATGAATAAGAAATAAGGGAGTCGGTCAAGTTTCTCTAGTTGATAGGGAGAAACTTTGTTGACTGAGACCCTTTATCAGTCACGGCATAGTGTAGTCAGCCAAATTTGTGGTAACTCAGCTGACAACAACTGATGTTTAATCCTTAGGTAGAATTTTTGGATGAGCTACCTCAGGAAAAACTTGGACAACAATAGTTGTTGTCATAAACTCAAAAAATTAATTCTATGACCCTAGAAACCTATTGAAAAGTACCAAATGATCCTAGCAAGTATACAAGAGGTATAGAGGTGCATTTTTAACGTCATTGGCTACTTTTAGCACTAAAATAGAGAGAGAATTTTTTGTGTGTTTAAGCTCATAACATGTATAAAACTACATTCAAAACTTGGCAATATCAAGGGAAACACGAGTAGCTTATAAAGAATACAGAGCATGATAGAGGACTATGTAAACACTCTAGCTCAGTTGCATAGAAGAATCAACAATTACAGTTATAAGAAGCTTAGCTATAATAAAATTGAATTGATATCTAGCTAGAGGCTTCGTGAAAATATCCGCAAGTTGATTTTCAGTTTCCTCATGAGTAATATATATATATATATATATATATATATATATATATATATATATATATATATATATATATATATATATATATAAAAGTAATGTGGTCAAGAAGAAAATGATGGCAAGCTTCTATATTTTTATCTCTACTATTGAATATAGGATTATAAGACAATTTAGTTCCACTAGTATTCTCATAGTTGATAGGAGAAGCATCATAGGAAATGCTAAATTCTTGGAGGATTTGCTCCATCCAAAGGACTTGGGAACAACAACTACCAACGACTATAAATTTAGCCTTAGTTTTTTATTGGTCCACTGTGTTTTCTTATTAGAAAACAATGAAACCAAGCACGATCCTAGAAGGAAGCAAGTTACACTTGTGCATTTTCTATCAACTAAGCACCAGACATAATGTACATCGGTATAGGATATAAGAGTAATGTCCCTTGACTTAGGATACCATGGTCTAAATTTGGGGTTTTATCTAGATAACTCAAAATCCTCTTAACATGTACAAGATGAGATTTTCTAGGGTTTGATTGAAATCTAGAACATAAGTTAACACTAAACATGATATTTGATCTATAGGTAGTTAAGTATAATAAGCTTCCAATCATACCTCTATAGAGCTTCTCATATACTTTTTCTCCTTCTTCATCTTTGTTTAACTTGGCAGTGTTGGACATGGGAGTATCAATTGGCTTTGTATTCTCTACAACAAAGTGCCTCAAGAGTTAACTTATGTATTTTCCTTGGTTGATGAAGTTCACATCCTTTTTTTGCATGATATGAAATCCAAGGAAGAAAGTAAGATCTGCCGTCATGCTTGTTTCAAATTCACTCTGCATGAGGGAACTAAAATCCTTGCAAAGATTAAGATTAGCATCTCAAAGATGATAGCATCAACATAAATATGGATAATCAAGATGTTGTTACAAATGTGTGTTTCAAAGAGAATGTAGAGTCAACCTTTCCCATGACATAGCCATTATCAACAAAAAAGTTCCTTAATTTATCATACTAGGATTTAGGGTCTTATTTGATTCCATAAAGGGCATGTTGTAATATATAAACATTATTAGCATACTTTTCATGTTCAAAGATGGGAGGTTGAGCCACATAGACTTCCTCCTCTAAATCTTCATTTACAAATGCACCTTTAGCATCTATTGGATAAAGCAATAAATTTTTATGACTAGCAAAGGCAAGTAGCATTCTAATATATTCAATTCTAGCAACATAAGCATAAGTTTCATCAAAGTCAAAACGTTTGTGTTGATTGTAAGCATGAGCTACTAACCTTGACTTATTCCGTACCACTTTACTTTTATCAAGCTTGCTCCTGTAGACCTACTTTTTGCCAATGATTTTTCTATCCTTTGGTCTTGGCACTAGAGTCAACACCTTGTTCTTGTCAAACTACTGAAGTTCTTCTTGCATGGATAGGATCCACTCATCATCCTCAGTAGATCCATTGATATTCTAAGGATTAAGTTGTAAGATGAAGGTGTTGTTGGCTTGTTATTTCTTGAATGAGTCTTGCATTTTCATTCATTCAAAATACTTACCTAGTTTGAGCTCCTTTGGATGATCTTCTACAAAGTGGGGAGTAGGATCCTTGTTTTCACTCACTTGTAATAATTCTATTTCACCACCTCCTCACCTTTGTTGTTGATGTTTATATATTTCAATCTAGGAATCACTACATCTAGAACATCATAAACAACACTTTTTGATATAGAGGGGTTATTTTCAACTCAAATTAACATCGATGGATTCTACTACATTATACAGTTCAATGTTAAAGATTTATAAACTCTGCTAGAAGTTCTATAGACAAGAAAGAAAGACTTGTAAAATTTTGCATCAAACATTTTAAGAGAATCTTTGAAAGCATGAGCAACCAAAAACATGAAAGAAGTTGATTGAATACTTTCTACCATTCCATAACTCATAGGGCGTTTTCTCAAGCAAAGGATGTGTGAAAGCCCAATTTTGTACAAAACAAGTAGTGGTAATGGATTAGGCCCAAAAATTCTTGTGAGTATCATACTCGAAAGAGAATTATCCTAGACATATCTTCCAAGGACTTGTTATTCCTCTCTACAATCTATTTTTTTTAGGTCTACATGGGGAAGAAAAGGTGTTCATGCTATCGTATTATTCATAAAGTTTTACAATTCAGTCATTTTTGAAATCTCCAACACAGTCACTACATCAATAGATGATCCAACAAGAATCTTTATTTTCAATTCATTTATCAAAGGTGGAGAAAAAGTCAATATGATCAGTTTCTACAACCAAAAAGAAGGTCCAACTAATACAAGAAAAATTATCAACAATCACTAAGAAATACTTTCTACCATGAAGTATTTGAGTTCTCATAGGTCCAAATAGATCAATATGAAGAAGATCAAGAGATCTTTTAAGGCTAGGAACTCCTTTGGATATAAAGGAGTACATGGTTTTCTTCCCTTGTGTAAAAGGTCAGCATTTCTCATCCTTCTCAAAATCCAATTTTAGAAGTCCTTTAACCAATTCTTTTTCTGCTCAACTTCTTCAATTGATGCATATTTACATGACCAGACCTATCGTGCCACGAGGATATATCATTCTTGTTTACAATAAGAAACTTACAAAATTTGGGCTTAAGACAGCTAAGAACAATAGTATGAATATTACCAATTCTAGTTCCATTATATATAACATTGTAAGTGAGATTATCTAGAAGCAAGCATTCCAGTAAAGTAAAGAGAACAAGATAACACTATCACCAAGTTGGCGAACACTAACTTTATTGTGATGTAGGCAATACACAAGAAGTACATTCTTTATGCATAGTGGATCTCCTGCATCACCCTCACCTACCACTTTACCTTTCTTGTAGTCCCCAAAATTCACCAAACCTTCTCTCCTCCTTGTAAAGGTGTTAAACTGGCTCTTTTCACCAGTCATGTGATTTGATCAACCACTATCAACAATTGATTTTTATTTTTCCTACAAGAAAAGGAGAGGCCAGTGCCCAATTCAAAATTTGGGATCTGTGTTTAGCTTGGGGAACCGTTTCATATTTGGCTTGGTCCCCTTTTCATATAAGGACAAAAAGTAGAATAATGATTTCCACACTTACAATGAGCACAAACCATATTTTGCCTTAGAGTTGGAAAACTCTCCATGGTATATTGGAGGTTCTTAATCTTTTCATTGCTCTTTACCTTGCCCTTTTTGCCTCCCTCATATCCCAAACCACTACTACCCACTTGTCACATAGAATGTTCTAGGAATTCATTGAGGGATTTCTTCCCTTTGTGGAATTTTTGCAAGGAAGATCTAAGCAAGAGATTGTAATCACTAAGAGTAATAATGCTAGAAGAAATACTAGAAAGATCTTATTGAGCATGTAATAGGCTAGCCTCTAAGAAGAGGACTTTAGTTAGATAAGAATATCTTCTAAGAGTAATACTAGCTACTTCTTTTGTAGGCAAAAGGGGTCTGACTTCTACAAGAAGTCTATAATTTTTTGTCGTAAGAAAAACAAGCTTATCAATATAATTTTAATATTCATATATAAGTCCATTGATTTGCTTAGGATAGACACCCTTTTCAATTTCTACACCATTATATTGAAGTTTAATATCTTGAACTTTCTCTTGCAAAGAATCAATGCTACCTTTTATAGTATTTTCATTTCATTCATGATTTTTTATTCTAGCATACAAGTCATCAATAGTTTTTCCTAATCTCTTATTTTTAGAGTTGAAGTTTGAATAACAGGAATGGAAAGCATGAACCATACCAATAAGGACATCTTCAAAAAGTTCATTGAGATTTGCCTCAACCACTTCCTCACTTGTGATAGCCATGAGATACATGTGGCGTTCATCTTCATTTGAGATTGAGTCACTTGAAGAAGACTCTTCCAAAGCGGAATGGACTGAATCTTTTCCTTTTTCTTTCTTTCTTTTATTTCTTCCTGAATCTACCCTCCTTGTGGTAGTCCTTCTTCTTCCTTTGGATACTCTTGTGATGATGCTTCTTGGCCTTTGGCCATTCATTCTTGTTGTGACCCTTTTATCCACACTCATAGCACCTAGGAGTATAATATGAGGATTTTTTAACCTTGAAGTTCTTTCCCTTGGAGTAGTGATATTCAAGATCATGTTGGGAGCCATCTTCTCTTGAGGATGGAGGAGATTGGCTCATGACCTACTGTTGCACAATCGCTTCAACTTAAACTTTGAATGGAGCATCCATCTTTCATTTTGAGTCTTTTTCCTTTTCCTTTTCTTATTTCATTTGAGAGTTCAGCCTTACTTCATAGCCTTTAGGTTTTCCATGAGCTCCTCCATAGGGACGATGTAGATGGCCTTTTTTTCCTCTATGGTTGTGAGTTTCTTGTTCCAACGTCAAGGAAGGAATGTAGAATCTTGGATTTCATTTTTCCTTGTTCCATGACATTACCCAAAGATGCTAGCCCATTCATAAAGATGTTGAGCCTAGAATACATTTCAACCACACTTTATTTTTTTCCTATCTTAAAGGCTTCAAACAGCTCAGTAAGCATGTAATCCTTTCTTTCTTTGACTTGCATCATACTTTCGTAGGTGATGCAAAGATTTTCCTAATCTCGCATGCCTTGTCCCAAGAAGAAACACGGGCAAACTCAGTTGGGGTTAGAGTGTAATAGATAATGTTAATGGCCTAACATTTATTTGAGCCTTCTTCATGCCTACGTCATCCCAAGTGCTTATCTCGCCAATCAAAGAAACCACCTTCTACATGTCAAATCTCTTGCGTTGAATGTAGAATTCCATCCTCTTTTTCCAACAGAGGAAATTTGTATCATCAAAGATAGGTGGACACAAGAAAAAGTCACCCTCTAAGATAGGTGTACACATGGAGAAACCACCCTCTATATTGAGAAAACTAAGTAGAATTTTGCCCATCTTCTCTTACTCACCAGAGTAGATTGTTAGAGAAGACCAAGCTCTAATACCCTGTATCTATGCGATCAGAGGGGGTGAATAGAGCTAAAAATACTTAAATAAAATCCATTAGGCCTTAAGATTGTTGGATCAATGGGCTCTAGAAGGGGGGTTGAATAGAGCTTCACAATTCTCACAAAATTGATTAGACCACCAAATTATATTAATTGCATAAACTTAAACAAGCAGCAATTTGATGACTTAATCTAACATGCACAATAAGGATGAGAGACAAGGAAGAGCAAGCACTTGGACAGGTGTTTTAGAGTGGTTCCATGTCCTAAACTTAGGAGCAATGTCAGTCCACTACCTAGAGTGGGTTAGTCTCTAGGATTTGTAATCTTGGTACTCTTATATTCCACAATAAGATTACAAGATACAACAACCACACATCCAAGGGCTTAGTACCTCAAGCAAAGATCTTCAACCTATAGAAGGAGCTTACCCACTTGAAGCATGGAGTCTTCAGCCATCAACATGGACTTACCCACTCCTTTCTTCAAGTCTTATGCCTTCAAGGGATTACCTGTATTCCTTGAGTGTTTCCTTTCTTCTCTCCTTCACTCGAAGATCTGGTGCACCTATCTCCTTCACTTGGAGACCTGGAGCAGCTTGCCTTCTTCAACCTTGAAGAGCAGCACCTCCTTCTCCTTCACTTGGAGAGGGATCTTCAACTATCTTCAAAGGAATGGAGGTTGGAGGATGGAGGAGGAGAGCTTTTACATCAACACATGGAGTAGCTCTCTTATACAGGAACCTATCTCACTCATACTCACAAATTTGACTTGAAGGTAGAGAGAGAAAGGGGCTCAAAGGATTAGAACACTCTCAGCTATATTAGAACTAAGTTTGCAATGAAAGAGCAGCCTTGGAATGAACTCCAAGTGTCCTATATATAGTTGAGGGTGTTGCTTTGAGTTAGGTGAACTCTTGGGCCAAAATATAGTGGGTTTCCTTCAAGAAAACGTCTCTATTTGCGATCAAATAACCCACCAACGGTCACATCACTTTTTCTGCAAATTCCGTACAGTGCAATCGGTCGAGTTTCAATAAAGGTAACTCGACCGATCAAGTAAAAGACAAAACCGATATTCAAATGGTCAGTCGAGTTTATCCTGGGAAAACTCGACCGATCCCTGAAGATTGTTTTGGTCAGCCACTTGATCGGTGGAGTTTTGTGCAAACACAACTCGACTGATGCTATCTTCAGAAAATTGACTTAAGGATGATCGGTCGAGTTTTAAGGCTGGGAAACTCGACCGACCAAGTGTCTGAAATCAATTTTCTAAATTGCATCTAAAGTGATTAAAACTTGGTGTTTTATGTCCCAATCAATTTTCTAACCTTAGTTACAAGTCAATTCATCATTACAAGTGATTACAAATATGTTCTAAGGTCATTTACATGGAAATCCCAAAATGCACACTTGTAGCTATTTTGACTTGAACTTGAGCCATTTTAAGGCTTTGGATTTTGGATCCTTTTCATGTACCTAATGCCTACAAACAATCTTAAACACACATATCAGATGCATATGAATGGAATGGTTAAGTCATTATCAAAATATAGGCAATGTATAACCTCTAGGTCAACATTCTCCCCCTTTTTGACAATGAAAAACCATTCCTCAAGCATATTGAAAAGGATATGAAAGTTATACCTTTGCCTTATGAATTAGGGGGATTCATGATACGAACAATGTGAAATTCTCCCCGTCAATCTATGCTTCCTCTAACCTACATGGTTAGTTTCTCTACACATAGCAATACCAATATATATGTAATGTGTAGTCCTTTGCAAGTTCACATAATGGACAGTGAATTGAACAAGAAAAGTATCTCACAAGCAAAAGCAATATTATAGCAAAGAAAAACCAATATGATTGAGTTTCAAGACATGAGCTATCACTTGAAATATCTCTCCCCCTTTTGACATTATCAAAAAGGTAGGGGGGTAGAAGAGCATAAGCCAGGTCTTCTCCAAAACTCAACCAAACATGTATGCAATGGAATAAACAACAGTTTAAAGGCATATATCACACAGATAAAAGATAACATGCAATCTAAGTCATGATAAAAATATAACTCAAGATGGCACCAATGCATAGGATAAAAATAGAGGAAAAGACATAGTGCACATCAAGGATATTACAATGCAAATGTACATCCACATAAGAGCAACTACAAGCACCAAAGTCATAAAACAACAATAAGAAATAGTACAACTCAGAAGAATGTGCCATGATGTTTCTTATACAAAATAGTCTAGAAAGATATATGTGATAAGCATGCTAGACTAAAAATGAAGAAACCACCTAAACGTCTAAGCTATCTATATCAACAATGTCCTCATCACCAGGGATGTAGTCCTCATCCCCGTCAGAAGGCGGAGCAGCAGTGCCAGCATCAAAACCAGCACCATCACCATCACCGTCGTCAGAAGCATCCTCGCCATCATCGTCTTCATCCTCAGCATCAACATCCTCAGCCTGGTCTGGCATCTCCTCATCAGTAGGAGATTCACAAGAATGACCGGGCCAGCGGGCATTCTGCTCATCCCAAGACATACCAAGAGCATGAAGCTCATTGTCCTGTGGGAAGGACAGAGCAGAGTCACCCAAAGAGGCTAGAAGAGTGGCCAGGGGGGCAGAAGGTAACGGCAGAATAGCAGGAACGGAACTACCAGCATCAAAAGGTGGTGGAGCAGTAGCGGAAGGCTCAGGAGTAGGATAGTAATGCTCATATGCATATGAAGCATAGGCACTACTGGGATATGGCTGGTAGGTGGGGTAGGATGATGCACAGGATAGGTTCATGTGAGACATTATGGAACACAGATCCTAGTGTAGGTGGTCCTAAACCTATTGATTGTATGCATGTTGATGCATCATATAACCCATAAGGGTTTCATTAGACACACTAAAAGACGCACAGCTGGGTCTAGAAGGAGGCTTCGGTGGTGGAGCTCGGGTGGAGGAGGATGGGGTAGCTGAATCATTTGTAGAGGAAGAAGCACCAGAGGCAGAGGAAACCACAAGAACGGACTTTTGAAGAGTGGTTTCACTAATGCAAACACCTTTCCTGGAGACCGGATAATGGAAGTCAGAAAAGAGACATTTGTCAGTGGCGAACTTAAAAAAACCACAGATCAAAGCCGGGTAGGGTGGGTGGGTTCCTTTGGTGTTCTTGCTAGTGTCAAAGTAGGTCATGTGATGCAAGATATACCTAGCCCACTTGACGCTGATATTGTTAAACAAACAATACATAATGACTGCGGTATTTTTAGCAATGTCCGTTTGATTTCTCTTAGGATGGACATTACAGTTAATCACCAGAGCCAATATGCACCTCTTTAGGTCAAGAGAGGAGGAGGGCAGGGTGGACTTCTTCTTATAGGCCACGTCAGGTTTCTTCAAAAATCGATGAACATTTGGCAACATCAATGCATGGTGTTTGTAAAAACCTTCTGGGTCAAGAAGATCGAAATACTCTCCAGAATCCTTACGCTATGTGTCATTTTCCTCATCTCCGGAAAAAAAGACATTTAAGGTATCCTCAGAGAGTTGGAAGTGACGACTGGTGATCATAGAAGTAAGAATTACTTGAGTATTCGGCGGTGGGATGAGCGAATCATAGTTCCAACGCAAGTTGGCATAGAACTCATGAACAACTTTAGTGCTTGACATGGAGTTATTAAAGCAGTCACGTTTGATTGCTAGGGCAGACAAATGGTGGGAGGCGAGAAGCCGAGAAATAGAGGTAATAATCGCTTGATACCTAGGGGAAGGCTCAATCAAAGCACGAAAAGGAAAAGGGCTTCGGGGAAGAAGCTCCTTGTACCTATTTACAGCTTCAATCGACACAAAACAGGTATTATAAAATGGAATCAAACGATTATTTAATGAGGAAGCAGAAGCATTTCTTGGAGCAGGACATTTTCGTCTATGAGAAGCAATGGAAATGAAAATGAGATGAATAATGTGTAAACAAGCAATGGAAAACCTCAAACGCTGAATAGAAACCATCAATGATGCCTGGGGAGGTCAAGATCAAGGTTTCTAGGTCGACCTAGAGCTAGGAGTGGGAGGTTTAGGGTAGGGTCTGATAGCTTAGGGCTAAGAGGTGAGGAATCGGTCGTCTATTTTCTAGTTGAGAGGGAAAAAAGACGGTCGATCCTAACTTTTAAGTTGGCTCAGCCCGTGGATCGGTCGAGTTCTGTGTGTGGAAAACTCGATCGAACAGTCCACTGAAGACTTGCTCTCGACTCCTGATCAGTCGAGTTTCTCAGGGTGAAAACTCGACCAAAGGTCAACCTGATCTAAAAGTCACATTCTTAGTTTCTATCCATATACATGCCAATAAAATTTATTTTTCCATTCTATTATGTATCATTAACATACTTTGGCACATTTAGCTCATCATTGGGCACTATTTTGCGATAAAACATGGAATTCGATAAAAACCCAAAAACAAGCAAAAACTAAGCATGTTTACAAGCAAGTTAGGCACATTAAACATGTATAAGCAAAAAAAAAAGGTGAAGAAAGACATGAGCAAACATATAGAAAGGAGACAACTAGCTAGATCACATGGGAATATCATTCAAATCAACAATAAGTAGTTTAGATCGAATAAAATTAAATTGATCTCTAGCTAGAGGTTTTGTAAAGATATCCGCCAATTGATTTTATGTGTCCACATGCGTGATATAAATATCCTTCTTGGCAATGTGATCACGGAGAAAGTGATGGCAAACCTCTATATGCTTGGATCTACTATGCAATATAGGATTGTACGATAGATTAATTGCACTAGTATTGTCACAAAAGATAGGAGAAGCATCAAAAAATATGTTGAAGTCTTGGAGCATTTGCTTCATCCATAGGACCTATGCACAACAGCTCCCGGCTGTAATATATTCAGCCTCGGTAGCTGATAATGCCACTGTACTTTGTTTCTTGGAGAACTAAGACACTAGACATGGTCCTAGAATGAAGTAAGTGCCACTTGTGCACTTTCTATCAACCAAACACCATGCATAATCCGCATCACTATATGTTCTAAGAGTAAAATCCCTTGATTTAGGATACCATAGTCTAAAATTTTGGGTTTTGGCTAAGTACCTCAAAATCCTCTTAACAACAATAAGATGTGACTTCTTAGGGATAGATTGAAAGCGAGCACACAAGCCAACACTAAACATAATATCAGGTCTAGAGGCAGTTAAATAGAGTAAACTTCCAATCATACCTCTACAGAGCTTCTCATCTACCTTCTCACCTTCTTCATCTTTGTCAAGTTTGGCGGTGTTGGACATGGGTGTATCCATCGGCTTCATGTTCTCCATCCCAAAGCGTTTGAGTATTTCATTTGTGTACTTGCCTTGGTTGATGAAGTTTTCTTCTTTTGTTTGCTTGATTTGAAAGCCGAGGAAGAAATTCAACTCACGCATCATGCTCATTTCGAACTCACTCTGCATAAGAGAACTAAACTCCTTGCAAATATCAAGATCAGTCATGCCAAAAATTATATCATCAACACATATTTGAATTATAAGAAAATGGTTAGAAGTGTGTTTTAGGAACAAGGTAGAATCAAATTTTCCCATGACATACCCGTTATCTAACAAAAAGTTCTTTAATTTCTCATACCGAGCTCGAGGTGCTTGTTTGAGTCCATAGAGAGCTTTTTGCAACAAATAAACATGATTGGGTAACTTGTCATTTCCAAAGCCCGGAGGTTGAGCAATAAATACTTCCTCCTCGATTGTACCATTCAAAAAGCACTTTTAATGTCCATTTGATATAACAAGAAATTTTTTTAACTAGCAAAGGCAAGTAACATACGAATAGATTCTAATCTAGCAACAGGAGCATAAGTTTCATCAAAGTCAATACCTTCATGTTGGTTGTAACCTTGTGCTACTAACATTGTTTGTTTCTTACCACGTTTCCTTGCTCATCTAGCTTGTTGTGGTAGATCCATTTGGTGCCAATGATTTTTCTATCACTTGGTCTTGGCACTAGAGTCCACACATGATTCTTCTCGAAATGTTGTAACTCTTCTTGTATGGATAGGATCCATTCATCATCACCAAGGGCTTCTTTGATGTTCTTTGGCTCTAGTTGGGAGATGAAGGCACTATCTTCTTGTTCTTTGTTGTGAGAAGCTCGTGTCCTTACTCTCTCGAATGGGTTGCCAATGATCAACTCCTTGGGATGATTCTTTACAAAGTGGGGAGTGGGATCCTTCTTTTCTTCTTCTTCTTCTTCTATCACCTGCTTACCTTTATTTTCTATGTTGAGGTCTTTTAAGATAGGAATCAAATAATCTACAATATCATTATCAACAACATGCTTGCCAACAATAGAGTTAGTTTCAATAAACTTAACATTGATAGATTCTTCAGTTTTAGACAATTCAATGTTGAATACTCTATATGCCCTGCTAGTAGTGCTATAGCCTAGGAAGAAAGCCTTATAAGATTTCAGATCAAACTTTTCAAGAGAATCATTTGTGTTTAAAACAAAACAAGGACATCTGAAAACATGAAAGAAATCAATAGACAGATTTCTACCATGCCATAGTTCATATGTAAAAACTCAGTTTTGCACAAAGCATGAGGTGCTAACGGCTTTAGCCCAAAACTTCTTAGGAGTGTCATACTTAAGAAGCATGGTCCTAGCCATCTCTTGTAGCGACTTGTTATTTCTCTCTACAACCTCATTTTGTTGAGGCATACGAGGAGAAGAGAAATTGTGCGAATAACCAGATTTTTCACAAAAATGCTCAAAAAGGTCATTTTCAAATTCTCCCCCATGATCACTATGGATAGAAATAATTCGGAAAGAAGCTTCGTTTTCAGCCCGTATACAAAAGCTTGAGAAAACATCAAGAGTATTGCTTTTAGAAACGAGAAAGAAGGTCCAAGTATATCAAGAGAAATCATCAACGATAACAAGACAATACTTGGAACCACGAAGCGTTTGCGTTCTCATTGGTCCGAATAGATCAATATGAAGAAGTTCAAGAACTCTCTTGGTACTCATGACTCCTTTGGATTTGAAAGAGGATTTTGTTTGTTTCCCTTGTGTACAAGGTTGGCATTCCTCATCCTTTTCAAAATCCAATTTGGGAAGTCCTTTAACCAAGTCCTTTTTGCTCAATTTCTTCATTTGATGCATATTCACATGACCCAAATGGTGATGCGCAAAGAGAAATATCATTTTTATCCACTACCAACCATCTATTTCGTATGGGCTTAAGAGAATCAAGAACAATAACATAAAGATTGCCATTTCTAGTTCCCTTATATATAACATTGTAGGAGAGGGAATCTAGAAGCAAGCATTCTAAAGAAGTAAACAACACAATATATCCATTGTCACAAAGTTGACTAACACAAATCAAATTGTGATGTAGGCCATCAACAAGCAATACATTTTTAATACATAGCTCATTTCCCACATCACCCTCACCTATGACCTTACCCTTCTTGTTGTCCCCGAAGGTTACCGATCCTCCTTTCTTTTTCACAAACTTGTTGAAATGGCTTATTTCTTCAGTCATGTGCTTAGAGCAGCCACTATCAACAATCCATCTCTTTTTAACCTGCAAAAAAGAAGGATGTCGGAACCCAACTCAAACTTTGGGATCTGGGGTTAGCTTGGGGACCCATTTCATCTTTGTGTTGGTCCCCTTGGGCTTGTAAGGACAATAAGTAGAGTAATGGTCATCACATTTACAATGAACACAAACCATAGGGTTCTTAGATCCGGAAGTCTCTCCATGGAAAATAGGAGGTTCCACACTCTTCTTCTTACCCTTGTTCTTGCTCTTTTTCTTACCTTTGGGAGCCGTCCCATCATATCCCAAACCGCTGGTACCAACATGTTTGGTAGAGTGTTCTGGGACATCATTGAGGGATTTCTTTCCCGAGAGAAACTTTTGCAAAGAATATCTTAACTTGGCATTATCATCACTTCTACTCCATTGTATTGAAGTTCAAGGTCAAGAAATTGCCCTTGTAAGGAATCTATACTCTCAAGATGTAATTTTTCATTTTGATCAAGAATATCAATTTTAGCATAAAGATCATCAACTATCTTGCCTAACCTTTTCCTTTTAGATTTGCATTTAGTAAAGTATGATTGGAATTCATTTAGTATATCAATGATAGTTTCTTTAGGCAACTCTAGCAAATTTACTTCACTTACCTTGCTTACCTCACATACATCTTCACTAGTAGAGGCCATGAGAGCAAGATGGAATTCTCCATCTTCGGAGCTTGAGGAGCTTAAAGAAGACTCCTCCCAAGCTGCATGGCTTGCATCTCTTGATCTTCTTTCTTTCTTGTCCTTCTTCTTGTACTTGCCTGCTCTCTTGTGCTCTTTGTCCTTCTTGTGGCTGCTCTTGTGATGGCTTTTCTTGGCCTTTGGGCAGTCACTCTTGTAATTGCCTTTTTTACCACACTCATAGCATCTTGGAGTTGAAGAGGAGGGCTTTCTCTTGAATTGTTTGCCCTTTGAGTAGTTTGCCTCATGCTCATTAGAATCTTCATCTTCAATTGAGGAAGGGTTGGGGGACTTCATGGTGAGTTGTTGTTGTCGGACCATTTCTTCAATTTGTGCTTTGAAGGTTGTGTCCTTTATCTTCTTGGACTCTTTTTCTTATCTCCTCTCTTCCTCTTCTTGCTTGTCAAGCCTAGGTTCATGGGTTGGGAGGTTACCAACCAGCTCCTCATTTGACAACTCACTTAGCTTGTACACCTCTTCAATTGAAGTAACCTTAGGCTCCCATCTCTTAGGAATAGATCTCAAGATCTTAGAGTTGATAGTACCTCTATCCATCACACTCCCAAGGACTGCCAAACCATTTAAGATGACATTGAGCCTAGTGTACATATCAACCACTCTCTCATTCTTACCCATCTTGAAGTTCTCTAGAAGACCACCAAGCATGTAGACCTTGGCTTCCTTCACTTGCTCGTTTCCTTCATAGGTGACACACAATTTGTTCCATATCTCATGTGCGGTGTCCCACGAGGAGATCCGATTGAACTCGGATGGAGTAAGGGCGGCATAGATGATGCTCACAGCTTTGGTGTTGAGTTGAGCATGATTCATTTCAACTTCAGTCTATGTGGTGATGTCCCCTTTTGGATCTTCATATTTGAGGTGGACTATCTTCCACATTTAATAGCTCACACCTTGAAGGTAGAACTGCATCCTTCTCTTCCAATAGAGGAAGTTGGTGTCGTCGAAAACTGGAGGCCTCATGGAGAATCTTCCTTCTAAGTTAAGCAAACCAAGTGCCGAATCATCTTCTCCTACTTGATGAAGTAGCTTGGAGAAGACCTGCTCTGATACCACTTGTTGGATCAATGGGCTCTAGAAGGGGGGTTGAATAGATCTGAACCTTTTTTTTTAAATGAAAAAGAAGATGGTACACTCGAATTGTAATTATTTAATTGCTTATTGCTTGCCAAAGATCCTACTTCTACAATTGGTGGGTCACTGGGTTATTCAAATAAGTCGTGTTTTCTTTGGTTTTCCCTTACAATTCTCACAAAATTGATTAGACCACCAAATTATATTAATTGCAGAAACTTAAACAAGCAGCAATTTGATGAATTAATCTAACATGCACAACAAGGATGAGAGACAAGGAAGAGCAAGCACTTGGACAGGTGGTTTAGAGTGGTTCTATGTCCTAAACTTAGGAGCAATGTCAGTCCACTACCTAGAGTGGGTTAGTCTCTAGGATTTGCAATCTTGGTACTCTTATATTCCACAATAAGATTACAAGATACAAAAACCACACATCCAAGGGCTTAGTACCTCAAGAAAAGATCTTCAACCTATAGAAGGAGCTTACCCACTTGAAGCATGGAGTCTTCAGCCATCAACATGGACTTACCCACCCCTTTCTTCAAGTCTTCTACCTTCAAGGGATTACCTATCTTCCTTGAGTGTTTCCTTGCTTCTCTCCTTCACTCGGAGATCTAGAGCACCTATCTCCTTCACTTGGAGACTTGGAGCAGCTTGCCTTCTTCAACCTTAAAGAACAGCACCTCCTTCTCCTTCACTTGGAGAGGGATCTTCAACTATCTTCAAAGGAATGGAGGTTGGAGGATGGAGGAGGAGAGATTTTACATCAACACATGGAGTAGCTCTCTTACACAGGAACTTATCGCACTCATACTCATGAATTTGACTTGAAGGTAGAGAGAGAAAGGGGCTCAAAGGCTTAGAACACTCTCAACTATATTAGAACTAAGTTTGTAATGAAAGAGCAGCCTTGGAATGAACTCCAAGTGTCCTATATATAGATGAGGGTATTTCTTTGAGTTAGGTGAACTCTTGGGCCGAAATATAGTTGTTTTCCTTCAAGAAAATGTCTCTATTTGCGATCAAATAACCCACCAAAGGTCACATCACTTTTCATGCAAATTCTGTATAGTACAATCGGTCGAGTTTCAATAAAGGTAACTCGACCGATCAAGTAAAAGACAAAATCGATATTCAAATGGTCAGTTGAGTTTGTCCTAGGGGAAACACGACCAATCCCTGAAGATCATTTTGGTCAGCCACTTGATCGGTTGAGTTCTGTGCAAACACAACTCGACCAATGTTATCTTTAGAAAATTGACTTAAGGATGATCGGTCGAGTTTTAAGGTTGGGAAGTTCGACCGACCAAGTGCCTAAAATCAATTTTCTAAATTGCATCTAAAGTGATTAAAACTTGGTGTTTTATGTCCCAATCAATTTTCTCACGTTAGTTACAAGTCAATTCATCATTACAAGTGATTACAAATATGTTCTAAGGTCATTTACATGGAAATCTCAAAATGCACACTTGTAGCTATTTTGACTTGAACTTGAGCCATTTTAGGGATTTGGATTTTGGATCTTTTTCATGTACCTAATGCCTGCAAACAATCTTAAACACACATATCAGATGCATATGAATAGAATGGTTAAGTCATTATCAAAATATAGGCAATGTATAACCTCTAGGTCAACAAAGATATTAGCCAAGATATTATTGTAAGTATGAAAAGAAAGGAAGAGAGATATCGAACAAACTCCAAAGAAGGATAACATTTATAGTTGTTACAACCTCCAAACTAGGAGACGTACATCCACTACCTAGAGGGATCAATCTCTAGGATTTCCAACCTTGTTTCACTTTTACATTATGTAATAAGAGTTATAACAATAGACCACACTTTACTGAGGATAAACTAGCATTTTGATTTGGACCAAGGAGCCAATAAAGATTACAAGGGCTTACCCATCTACCTTCTAAGTGTCTTTAGCCTTGAACATGATCGTACCCACTCTTATAGAATATCTTTGACCTTGAATACATGAATTCCTTCTTCAAGGAAGAAAATATTTAAATCACTACTTTTCTAGAGAGAGATTGGAAAAAAGAGTTGATAGCTTTGTCCACAACTACAGAAATAGCATTCAGTGTCACTTTTCTGGGCGTCGGTTATTAAGGAAAACCGACGCCTAACATATAAGGCGTCGGTTGTTTAAGCAAACCGATGTCTATATTCGAAGACCAGCCAGACACGGGTACCGCTTTTTATTAAGCGTCGGTTGTTTATAAAAAACCGACGCTTAAAGTCGCCCGCGAAATCCATATTTTGATAAAAAAAATAGTGTCATTGTCAGCGTCGGTTATATACGTAGAAAACCGACGCCTATGTGCGATGAAAATTTGCGCGGAAAGTGTCACTTTCAGCGTCGGTTATACACGGATAACCGACGCTGAAGGTGGTTCCCGCCAAACATTTTCATGAAAATATCGTCCAATTGGACGTCGGTTGTTGCAAACAACCAACGCTAAAGCTGTTTAGGCGTCGGTTGTTTTAAACAACCGACGCTATTTTGCAACTTTATAACCCACGATGCCCGACTCTTCCCCTTTCTTCTGTTTCATTGCGAGCCCTTTTTTCTTCTGTCGCCGTCGATTTCCCTTTTTCTCTGCTCCTTCCTCTCCACGACAGCGCCACTGTGCCGCCACTGCTACTCCGGCGCCCCCTTCTCCGCCGCACCCCCTTCTCCTGTGCTGCTGCTCCTTCTCCTCCGCCTGCCTGCCCACCGCCGCCTACCACCGCCGCCTGCATGCCTGCTGCTGCCTGGCCACCTGCCTACCTGCCGCCGCCTGGCCGCCTGCCTGCCGCCGCCTGACGCTCCCTGCTCGTCGGAGTCACTGCCGCTGGTTCTGGAGCTCGCCGGCCACCGCCCACGTACTCAACCAGCTCGACCTCGCCCTACTCTACTTGCCCAGGTACCTGCCGACCTACCCAGGCGCGAAATTGGTTCTTTATGTGCTGACCTAATCTGCTTGCCTAATCTGCTTGCGCGAAATTGGCTCCCTACTCTGCTTGCTTAATGTGCCTAATCTGCTTTAAGTGGTCCTAATATCATAACATGATAGTTTTATAATCATGGCTAAACATAATATGAACTAGATCTTTTTATGTCATTAAATCAATGAACTTAGGAATTGGGGGTTCAAGAATAACCCAAATGATAACAGGATAATAAGGAAACCTAAACTCTAGATTAGGACTTGAGTAGCGTTTAATGTTATTATATGATTTGTGGCACTTTAGGATGTATATACATGCAACAAAAGTTAATTTCTTGGTTTTCTTATTTGCTTGGATAATATACTCAGTGAATTAATGTATGATTTGCATGGATCACCATCAAGGTACGTGGTTGTACTTATGATTACATGTATTTACTTCCTATGTTTGTCAAGGTTTCTTGAAGATTGAATAAGTGATAGATGTTGGATGTTTATTTATTTCATGCAAATTATAAAGTCCTTATGATTATCACATTAAGTAAATCATGATATTCTGAACCCTAGGTTACACAGATTGAAAGGTAACACACTTTGTCCTAAGTTGCTAATTTTTATTCTAATATGAACTCTAGTCTCATCTATCCATGTTGCCTATAGTTTATAACATTGCATTGTGAATTATTGCATGTTTGAAACTATTAAATTCTTGATTTATTATTTAATAATGCTCTATAGATTAGGTACTTATCATGTCTATTAAAATCCTACCAGTATAATTATGTGATCCCAACATATTAGGATTAACCATGTTGTTGGCCTAGAAACCCGTCCAAGATTGACTCATTAGGAGTAAATCTTGGATAGTCCCCGGTTTGGGACTGTTCTTGAACACCTAATCTCACTTAGGATGTAAGTGTATAATGTGTATTGGGTTTTCGAGAAAATTTTGGTAGCATTTCCCCGTTTGTTCTCTAAGTACATATGTACTTAGAGAACAGCGGGGAAATGCTGCCGAAATTTTCTTGAAAACCCAATACACATTATACACTTACTAGTGAGATTAGGTGTTCAAGGATGGGATAGGTGGTACACATTTATTATATATAAGAATGACATCACATGTGTTTGTTGGCCTAGAATGTGAACAATCATTGTTCTTTATATTACTTGTACATTGGTATAAATTAGAATGAACAATCACTAAATTATATATTGTTTGTATGGAGTCCGGCTTCATTGTCGATATCTATTATTGTATTTGTTGGCCTAGAAACCCGTCCAAGATTTACTCATTAGGAGTAAATCTTGAATAGTCCCCGGTTTGGGACTGTTCTTGAACACCTAATCTCACTTAGGATGTAAGTGTATAATGTGTATTGGGTTTTCGAGAAAATTTCGGTAGCATTTCCCCGTTTGTTCTCTAAGTACATATGTACTTAGAGAACAGTAGGGAAATGCTGCCAAAATTTTCTTGAAAACCAAATACACATTATACACTTACTAGTGAGATTAGGTGTTCAAGGATGGGATAGGTGGTACACATTTATTATATATAAGAATGACATCAAATGTGTTTGTTGGCATTTCCCCGTTTGTTCTCTAAGTACATATGTACTTAGAGAACAGCGGGGAAATGCTGCCTATGGCGACCCACTCTTCTCCTGATGCACAGACTGCGAGTAATCCTGGAGACCCATCGCCTAGCACGTCTGCTGTAAGTATTGTTTATGACATTGTATCTAGTCTTTTCAAGATGATATGTTTTCAAGATGATATGTATATATGTATAATATTATTTATGTAAATTTGTAGGCATTGAAGCCATGCCGCTTAAGAATGCAAGACTACGTTGTTGCAGAGGCGCAGGCTTACCCGTCCCTTCCTGGGGCAATGTTTCACGGGACTCCAATGCCACAGGGCTACGTTCGTGTGAGCCCGATACGTGTGTTACCCGATTGGAGGGAAGTTGTGTTGCCATATGCCCACCCAAATATTGATACACTTGGTGAGGCAGAAGGCGAGGTCATATTGTGGCCCAAAGCAGATGTCGTCTACACGACTAAAATTGTAAGATAAAATTACATTGATTTAGACTGTTAATGTGTATATATGATGTCAACTGATCTGAAATTATATGTACAGGTTAAAAAGAAGACACCAGGAGCACCTAGGCCTCCACCTCCACTTCCCGCATTACCCGATTGGGTTCCAACTGACCTAACATACCCGTTAGGTCCTGCTTGTAGGGGAATGGCATGTTGGCTACGGGCACATAATATACATTGCCCTATAATTATTTCTTTAGATGCAGATTATGCAGGTCAATCATACGATAGCTCTTTATTTATACAAGATATTATTGAGCTGTTTATGTATGATTGGCTGAATACATCAATGATAGAGACATGGATAAGGTGAGATCTTGTTTATACATCCATATACCTTGTGTAAGATCCGGTGATCTGGTTTCTTATATATTAATGCATACGCCTATATGTTTTGCAGCTACTTAGTCGAAGATCATTGCAAACAATTTGCATTTGATCATGTGGGATTTTTGATTCCATCATTAATTAGTTTGGTAGCTAAAGACTCTGATAATGTTCAACAATACTGTATAGATGCTTTTACAATTTTTGGTCAGCAAAAGAGGACGATAATAATAGCTCCATTCAATGTCAAGTAAGTTTACTTTATTTATAATTTGGACTTAAGAAAATTCCATTTTTATTTTGCATTTTGAGTTATTAATTGTTAACTTCTTACCTCTAGCGGTAGACATTGGGAGTTACTAGTTATTGTCCCCGGGACATTCACTGTTTATTATCTAGATCCTGCGGGGAGTACATTGAACCCTAAAATTGGACACGTAATGAGAATGCCATTATTCTGGTGAGAAATATTTCATTTTTATATCCGTTAACATCTTTTATTACATTAATATTTACTTATGCAATTTACTGTGTTATATTAACATGTAGGGGTTTATATGCATTCAAAAAGGCTGGAGGAAAGGTCCCAAGGAAAAAGAACCAGCCAATAAATTGGGAGAATGTACAAGTAAGTTCCCGACTCCCCGACTCCAATGTATATATCATTGATGTGAATTGTGCTTAGTTGTATTATTTTGTATGTTTTAATTTATAGTGTGCTACACAAGACAATGGCTGGGCATGCGCATACTATGTGATGCGATTTATGCAGATGATTATCAAACATGCCGCATTGGACATCGATAGCATACATGAGGTATTATATATAGTCTCATTAGTTAGTATGAAATATATCAATCTTATTTTTATATTATTACTTATATATATACATCATTCTCTTTGCAGGTGTTTAAAACTGACCACACTATAGGTAAACGCTTAAAAAATATACATGCTCCATATACGATGGAAGCATTAAATGAAGTAAGAGAAGAATGGGCAAAAGTCATACAAACAGTGGCAACTGTAAGATATAATTGGGATGTTGATAGTGATAATGAATGATACTTTGTAAATGAATATTTCTGAATGTTAATACATGTATTTGAATGTTTCTATATGTGTGAATGTGAGAATTGAATTGATGTCTGAATGTATGTACTTGTGTGAAATTTTCCTTGTGACTTTTGCATGTTTGCGGCCTGTTTGTAGGCTGATATCAATGGATGTCGTAAACCTGCAGTTCAGAAAACTGAACTGCAGGTTCTCATCCTGCTGACCAGCCACAGCAGGCCTGCAAACTGATATGAAAAAAATATATATATAAATAGGCGTCGGTTATTTATAGAAAACCGTCAGCAAAGACCTACAGCGTCGGTTATTTATAGATAACCAACGCCTGATGTGGCCAAAGCAGTCCTGGAAATGGCGTCGGATATTCGTATCGAACCGACGCCTATTTAAACAACCAGGCGTCGGTCTTTTGGTATATAACCGACGCCAAAAGGGTTTGCGCCACAGAAAACGGCGTCATCTAGGACACTTTATGCGTCGGTTATCTACTAAAAGATTGACGCTACATGGAATATAGGCGTCGGTCTTTTAGTAAATCACCGACGCAGAAAGTGCCCTAGATGACGCCGTTTTCTGTGGCGCGAACCCTTTTGGCGTCGGTTATCTACTAAAAGACCGATGCCTATAGGTTAAATAGGCTTCGGTTAAAAAACCGACGCCGAAGTGTTCGACCTTTAGCGGCGCCCACATAGGCGTCGGTCGGAAACCGACGCCAAAGGCCATTTCTGTAGTAGTGGTCGAGTGTACAATGGAGTAGCTCTCTTATGGAAATCATATCTCACTCAATTGGATGTAGAGAGGTAATCAAGATTGATGGATATTTGAGGGTTTTGGAGGAAACATTCCACTTGGAAAGGGAGCACAGAAGTCAAACGTAGAATGAAGTCCAAGGTCCTCTTTTATAGTTGAGGTTTCCTACTGGCTAATAGAGACACTTACATTGAATTATAGCCATTTTTAGGGAGTCCAACATATATATTTTTAATGTTTACACCCCTCTAAATGGCTATATACACTTTTTAGAAATGTACATTATAGTGTTGTCAGTTGAGTTTCCTTTTGGGTAACTTGGCTGGAGGTGCTAGCTGCCAACAGCCAACAATAGCAGTCGAACGAGTTTTTATCTGATAAGAAACTCGATTCACAACTGATTTAGCTTATCTAGTTCTTGGATGTTGGTCAAGTTACCCTAGGGCAAACCAGTCTACAATGGGTTCTGTTAAAAGCTTGAAATGATCTATCTGTCGATCTAGCCAAGAGGAAACTCGACTGGCAAGCCTTTCTATAAATGCTTATGACAAATACCCAAAAATGTATAAATATTCATATTAAATCCTACATTTTCCATTAATCTTAGTTACAAGTCATACATTCAACATAAATGATTTGCAAAACATTTCTAATAGAGATATTATCTATTCTTCAATTATTGTTGAATTTCACTTTTTTGTTAGGGTTTGCAAATTTCTTTCTTTTTATGTACAGAATATCTGAAATTGATCTCAAATAGGCATATTAGATACACATGAATGGAATGGTTAAATTATTGACAAAATATGGACAATGTATAACTGTTAGGACAATGTTTTATTTCATCCTATGATATTGGTTAATGATCTGATTTCATTTACCTATTTATTTAATTGTTTTGATTTTTTGTAGTAGTTCATATTAACTATATTTAAATACCATTATTTATTACACTTCTCAACGTAACACTACCGTGTTCCCATGCCAAAACATAACCCTCACACCTCCTCCTATCCCCAGTGGTAGGTCTCCCCTCTACCTATAACTGATTGCTCCCTCATCCTCCTCTTTTTTCTGTTCCTCTTTGTCTTTCCCTATCCCAGTTTCTTCCTTCTTCCTTGCCCTCTCCTTCCACACACTACAGACCTTGTTTCTCTTCTTGTCCTCCTCCTACTACTTCATATTAGTACCCCTCTCATCCTTCCTCACCTCTATGTCATGATGTGCCCTAACCACCTCCTTCCTTTCTACTACTTCTTCCTTATGTTCATCCACAAGTGTAATAAATAAGAAAGAGACTAAGTGCTACCCCTTCTGCAAATGTAATGGCTAAGGACAACTACAAAAAACATCAATCGCAATAGACCCTCTCCCTTTCCCCATCTCGACATCATCTATCACCATAGGCCCTTCATTCTCCTTTCCATGCTCAAGAAACCCTAGCCACTTTCCTTTTCTTCTCTACCTTGTGCTCAAGTTTCGGAGCAGATTGGGAGCACCTTTGACAACTACTTTGATTGGAAGAAGCTATGATGTGACCAAGAGAGCCACCTTTCCCCAACAATAGGGCCAATGTCACCACTAAACCTCTCTCTCCTACATATCTTCTTCATCTCCTTCCCCTTCCATTCAATATGTTTAGGTCTTATCTTGTTTAAAACTCAAGTAATCTAATAAAAAAAGTTAGTGAACTTATCTAAGAAATTGAATTCATATTAAGTATATCAACTAGAGTAATTACACAAGTGTATGAGAAACCTATTAGTTTCATGTAAATCTAACACAAAGCATTAGTTACTAACATGATACTAAGTGTTAAATCAAAAGATCCTACCACGATCCCTACCATGGTTAAGTAATTTATTTATAGGTGGTCATGTATTACACACTTATTTGCATCATATAAGTGTATGTATAATAAGTTTGGAATCTATGATATAACAAACAATAATGAGTAAGAATGTAAAGGATGTTATATACTATTCAAAGCTCATCATTAGAAAATATAATTACCATAATAATCTAGCACAACTAATCTACTACCTTAGGGTTTGTTGTATATGAACTAAAATCCCTACATTCACTATACTAGGAAGTATATCTACCTATAATTTCCTTAATTGAATTGGAGGGGTATAAATAGTAAGAACTTATACGAAATTGTACTAATATAAGCATATATTAGATAAATTCATAGTTTGACAAAATTGACATTATATGACATGTTTTCAAGATAAATATACTTTTGCTTCATATAATTGTATGGTGTATATTTGTAATTCACTTACATATCAAGATCTAAGTCCAATAAGTGACCAATCTATATGAAGGTAACTTGAATTAACCCTAGATATTCCTATTAGGGGTATTTTGACAAATAATACAGAGTCCCATTCCTCACCCTACATATGGGTAAATCTATATAGAAACTCTAACTCCACATTAGGTTACAAATATTAGATTCAGATATACACTCAATTATGATTGGTAACTGTGGACTAACGAGTGAAAAAAATATCAAAGGATGGATTATGAATTTCATCCCTAGAAATAGAGTTAGTCGTGAAGATCCGTTGTGTGATTTTCACTTGAGATGTCTGAGAAATCATCTCATTTTCATTCCTCTTTCTTTTGCGTTCTCATTGAATGTGCATAATCACTTGCTTGTTCTAAAATTTAGTTATATTTTAATAATATGTGTGTATGTTTATAATGATGTTGAAATCATTCTTGATGACGTTGACCCTCGTTCACGTTATAATCATCTGATATAATATTTTAACATAAATATCTTGTGTTATTTTCTTGAAATTGATTGATGACAATGACATATTAACTACTTATTGTGATCTATTACACAAGAAATTGTGGCACTTTCCTAGTAGAGTTTAACTTAGGAATTTCCTATTAGGCCTTAGTTGCACATACTCCTTGGGATTAATCCCTAATAGTGGTGAATAACAGTAGTTGGACTCACTCCTTGAGCATAGTCTCTAAATTAGGGTATTAGGACATGGTTGCACATTCCCCTTGGGTTTAACTCCCTAAATAGGTATCCTATGGTGGTGCAACTACCACTAATCTTAATGTCACATCTTATTAATTGACATATTCATGTTTATGTAGCTTGTTCTATATTTATACATTGTTGCACTATTATTTAAGACAAGTTAAAATGATTGACTAATTCAATATATTTTGAAATTCCTCATAATAAAATTTGAGTTGTGTCTTGATTTATACTTCTTACATGCATTCCATGTGCTCTCATGAAGTTGTTCTCTTTGGATTTTATCATTTCGTCAATTTTATTCCATTATGCCCAAATAACCATTGTAGCACATACCAATGATTGCTGATGTTTCTCTATCTACATGTTTATCTCGGTTATATTCTTATACACATTGCATGATTATTTCAAGGATAATAGAAATGCAGGTTGGACTTGAAGACACAATACATTGGACTTTTTGTATTGGGACTTTGATAAGGCATCCAAATGTTGTCCTCTACAAGTTTTCCTATATTCTTGTAATCATATGATTTGTAAATATCATGTATTAGATATAGTATATGTTGATGTTGAAAATAATATTTATGATTTTCAATGGATTTTTATGATATCTCATTTATCCATCTGAAATATAAGGCTTTGAATCACTTAGGATCAATTAATTGATATGGTAAAATTAATCCCTAAATCAAGTAAATTAATGATAATGAAATAATGGATATTTGAGTTATTAATCACATCAATGTCAAGTTAGGGACCCAAAAGCCCATCTTTACAAAAGGAGTACTTAGTCCTTATATTTTTAAATCAAGTTTTATTTGCCATATAACTCAATCTCGTGAATCAAGTAGTTTTTTATCTGAGATATCTCTAAAATCATCCTGAAAATCAAGAAAATTTGATAGCAAAGCACTTTTGATTCCTATCCCAATGGAATCTAGCATTCTCCCAGGGTGCCATGTGGAAAATCTAGTGTTTTCCCAGTGGTACCTAGCAAAATGCATCATTGAGTTGAGTTTGTTCCAAAAAATTATATGTGAACCCTAATTTATGACTATAAATAACCCCTAATATTAACCACCAATGTATCCCCTTGCAACTCTCCTAAAGTAGAGAGAAAATTGTCTCTTTTTACTTTTCATTGCCAATCTGGCATGAAGACCTTCTTATAGCATAACCAACTCTCCTACGCTGAAATTTTGTCTAGATATTAAGGAGGAAACAAGGTTACTTTCTTTTGTAGTCATCTACAATAGTTAGAACTACTTTCTTAAACAATATATCTAGAGATATTTCTAAATACTAGAATTTTGTCTAGAACTTCTCATCCATCTAGAATTGTTCTATCTATTTACCCAAATTTTCTCAAATGCTTCTTCAACAAATAATTTCTACTATCAGTTAAACTAGATATTGTCCAACATATTGTGGCTTAATTTTTTCTCAATTATAATTGCACATCTAGATCAAATGACATGTTATCCAATTGTTCTCTACATTTCTCACTTGATTTAGTAAGATGAAAGTATCTCTTTCTCGCAAATGATCTCTCCTCTGTCATCTCTCTCCATTTTCCACCTCTCATCCCAATCACCCGATATGGATCTTCATTGTGGAAGCGCCTGAGGTGATTGTGATCTCATAATTAAAAAAACTAGAGCTTTCAGGGACTATGATGGACAAGTCACATTCATCTCTAGTCCCTAAAGAATTGCAAGTTTAAATTGCGTTTCTTTATTTTCATGTGCTTCTTTCTTTAGTTAAACTAAATCTTTGGTTTTTATAAACTTGAGAACACAATAGCAATACCAAGTTTTTGAGCGGTGTGTGATGGATAAAACCTTCCCTACTCATAGTGGGTTTGTCGATCCGGGTCTTTGGCCAGATTTTCCATGCTTTATCCACCCTCTAGTGGAGTCATTTTCCTATTTTTTTACATTTTCAACTTACTTGAACTTTTAATCTGTAGTTTCCTTGATTTTGTTCTAATATAAAATGGTAAGTTTTATCCTTACCATTTTCTTCTTTCATTTTAATTTTAAATGTGACCATCAAGATTATCTATTGTGAGATTTTTTATGGATAAAATAGTTGGACTATTTCCCTATAATTTGCATAGTTATCAATTTTAATCTTCCATGCTATGAATGAACGAATGGTGTGTCTACCTTAAAAGATGGTAAATCAAGAGGTTTTCATATTTAAAAATGTAATTAAGATCTAAGCATGGTTAGATATGATATAATGTTTATAACTTGTTGATGAAATGAGATTGTCTCAAAATTTTGATAATTTTACAATCACATTAGTAATTTATGTAGATTTAGTAAAATGTAACCCAATACTTCATTACTCAATGATTTGACATAATAAAACATGACATATAAGTATTAGAACTAAATGTAATGTATATAACATTAAAATGGTATCTATGGTCATACTTCTCTCATAATATCGTCAGTATATAGAACTAATTTGAGCACCACATGTTTTCTAATTACTTACGAGAGTCAGAGAACATGTCTATCTCATATAAGATGGTCAATATTTATTCATCCAATGATTAGATCATGTTGGAGTTCTATAACTTGTTTGAATTTGTTACCCGGTTTTTGCTTAGTAGTCCACGTGCCCAACAAAAAATCCTTTCACTTCTCATCTCCTTCATGAGTCGTTGCTACTAACACCTTGGAGAGGTTGGACACTTAATTTATGTGATCACTTGAGGGAAACCAAAGGTGGATCCACCTTCCAAGAGTTGTTACATTGGGATGGTGTGATTTTGGCATTGTGGCTCATCTGAAGTTGTTGAATCGTTGCAGATGTTAGGTATCTCACCAGATAGTAAATGAGGATATGAACATGGTTGTTCTGGATATCTTTTAATCATGGAGGAGGTTCCTCAAGGTGAAAGTAAGTTTAAGGAGGTGAGCAATAGTAGTGGGAGATTATCTTGTTGTATGTTCTTATTTGTAGTAGTCTATACGGAGGGGAAGTCCATGGAGTGTATTAATAGGTGTCTCATGAGAATTGAAGAGGGGCTATATGGATGTTAATGAAGTAGGAGAGTGTCTAAATTGGAGTGGTAGTCAGTGTGCACGCAAGCTCCAACCTTTAGCACGTCCAAGGGAAAAGGGGAAGGTGGTTGGCTTTGTGTTTCGGTCTAGTAGGTTATTGACCATTAAGCTAGGGGTACGAGTTGGTGAGGTGCCACATATGGTTTCACATGGAAAGGGAAGGAATGGGAGAGTGGAGGACGGAATCTACAATAGCCTCATTATGCTCATTTCAAGATGTTGGGAATGATCATAAGTTGCATGATCCTTTGAGAACGATGGTCTGTTCTTTGAATGATGGATCCATGAATTGAAGGTAGACACGTTATTGTCGTAGTTGATGGATCACCTGAAAAAATGTGTCATGACCTAGATATTTTATGAATGAAAAGATGAAGGTCCAGACATATACTCATCCTATATTTCATATATTAACCTTTAAACATATATCTCTCTTAATGGGAATCTCCAATTTATGTGAAAGCATACGTCTAATTTTGTAGTTATATTATCAAGGATTTCAAAAAAATTGTATTAGAGATTCTAATATAATAAAAAGTTTACTTTATCCTTTATTAGTTTAGTTGAATCAAATTCTTATTTCAGTAAAGGGTTACTATTCCATGAATCATGATCATGGTTGTATTTCATCTTGCTTTATACATCAAAATTTGCTCTACAAATTAGCTCTTTGAATAAAAGAAATTAGGAAACCTTATTTATGATTTTTAACTATGAGAATAAATCTTAATAAATTAAGTGAAAATCCACACTATCACGGGTATAGGAACATAACAAAAATAAAAAATGATCACAATTGAGATGGATACTCACGCATTTTCACCAAATAAAAATGTTGATTAGGAAAAGCTAGAAGGTGGTAGAAGGTGACATCCTCATCGTTCCTATTTAGCAAAGAGATATAAATTCCAAAAGTGATAATATACAATAAACAACATTATCAACATGGCATCGTCGTCGTTGTCATCATCATCACAAAAAGATAAAAATTCCAGAAGCTATAATATTAATAATCAACATTATTAACATGGCAGCATCATCATCATCTCATCTCATCATCATCATCATCATCATCATCATCATCATCATCATCATCATCATCATCATCAACAACAACAACAACAACAACAACAAAATATAACCCATGATGGAGCTAATTGGAAAAGAAGGATCCATGTAGCTGATCCTAACATGGTTGGATTTGAGGCTACGATGATGATGATGATGATGATGATGATGATGATGATGATGATGATGATGATGATGACGATGACGATGATGATGATGATGATGGTAGCATATTTAACAAAAATGATATCAATATCAATTGAGCAGAACTTCATGTCATATTTCCTGAAACCAGTACCCCCAAATTGCCATCGATTTAAAATCTGTAAACAAGAGGCCTTAATTTATTTTCTAATCACTCATGTCCCAGGTTTTAATGAAACCTGAAATCTGCAGAAAGTTGGAACCCTAAATCTTCTCGTGCATTGGTCCCAACTAAACGGGCCATAATGCATGCAATATATGGCACTTCCCTCACAGCCCAGAAATAACTGTGTTGTTCAACACCTTTCCCGGTCCATAGGATATTGCCCAATGATACAGCCATACATTATCTGAGTAGTGAACCAACAACTAGTCGTGTTTTTATTCCGAAACAAAACCAACATAGTTATGCGACAGTAAACAACAAGTAGCTGCAATCGAACAGCCAGCCGGCGTTGACTCACGGCTTACAACACAACCGCATTTTCTTGGTCGCTTCTTCCTGTTAGCTGGTGAGCCGTTGTTTTCTTCCAGCAGGGATGATACATACATGACGCGCAGAAGTTTTCAACCCAAGATTAGAGGCCGTCCGTCGTGTCGTATGATCCCCTTAGTACCTAATACCTACCCGCTTGTCCGGGCGCGGACTTGATGACTTCATTTTCTCCGGCCTGGACAACTTCATATTAAGACGGGAGTAGTTGGACTTTGACTTCATTTTTTAGGGTTTTTCCTTGGGGTGCAGAACAGCCGCCTAGCCTGCTGGACTGTAGTACATAGTCGTCTTCCAAGATGACGGCCGAGCTAACGGTGAAACTGTCCCGTGATGACAGTTGACCACAGACAGAGTTCATTACATGCTTCAAGGTTCAAACATTATCCATTCTCTAGGAACAAAAGGTGTCTGATCTCAGCTTGCTTCTTAAAACACTCTCCCAGTCGTCGGGGTGTAAACATCAAAATTTGACGGCTTTACTGACTCACAGTCAACTCAGACGGTGCTTGTTTTGATTTAGGCTACAAAAACATGCATCAGTAGCATGGCATCACTGAATCCTCTTTTCCTCATCTTTAAAAAATAACATCGGAGAAGCTAGCATAACGACATAAGCTAAGCACAGGAACAAGGAAGTGGACTGGAGATGTATACGTACTGATTGGTTCCATTCTACCTAGCAGCGCTAGCAACCGCATGCAATCATATGATAAGATAGGATAGCTGACGCTGTTTTCCTCGATAACGTGAATACTCATGAACTCACCTATCAAAAGTCTTTAAGCAGTCCGGTGAGACGTACCTGTCGATCTAGATAGCTAGTCCAAATTTTCCTCTTCTCCTGTCGTGGAACCCTACACTGGTTGATCCCTCACCTCAACCCCGTGGCCTTTATCCTAAAGACATGTTCGGCAGACCACCTGCTTGGATGAATGATTCCTGTGTAAGCTTGTACTTGGGTCATCCTGTCTCCCTTGTTTCAACGGTTCAAACGCGGAAGTCGTTATTGGAGAAGGGATTCTGAACCAAGAGCTAGTTGGTAACGTAGGAGGTCAGTTAGATACATATGAGCGGTTGTTCGTATGGACCATCCTGGGCTCCACCCAAAAGCAAAATATATTGACAGCAGACCAATTATCCACATATGGGTCGGGTGTAAAGGAGTGGTCGAATCTCATGTCCAATGACGGCTAACCAGTCTTCATCTTAATGGTTCCGTATGAATTTGAAAACGGGCTCCAATTGTTGGTTACATGAGATTCCAATCTCACTTTTGCTATAAAGAATGCTCTCTCTCTCTCTCTCTCTCTCTCTCTCTCTCTCTCTCTCTCTCTCTCTCTCTCAACATTGCTTGCATTGCTGGAAAATAAAGGACAGATATCACAACTGCAAAATCTATCCACAGTACATAGAAAAGGGAAAAAAGACACTTGATGAGAGATGGTATAAGAAGTACCATTCCCTCGTCGAGAGTTTAGGAGAGATCAGAATCCAAAGAAAATAATAGCATGGAGGAGGCAACCTATAACGACCCTCTAATAAAGACATCAAAATAATACGGAAAAGAACAAGCTAAGAAGCATTAATAATCTTTCGTCTTCAGAGACTTAAAGTAGTGATTGCAAGGAGTAAGCACCCCTACCAATGACATCAACTGATAGTTGATGTGTATGAAAATGTCTCGATCAAGATCATGAAGCATCAAACTAACATCAGCTAAAATTAGATAAAATAGGACTATAAAATAACCAAAAACTTTGTCACAGATTTGAAAGTGACAGATAGATGTCATTAAAATAATGGAGATTGTGATAGTCCAAAACTAACACAAGCAAGTATGTCCTTATGGTCGATAAATGTATGTCTAGAGCTGTTGTGGGAAAATTGGCAGATGGTCCATATATCAATGTTCAATGGTCATTCATCACAAACAGAATGTTGCCAATTCAAAATAGAGAACGGACGAGTGAAATGAAATATGATAGCAATCATCCATATTGGATCAACATATATGGAAAATATAAGGTCCATGAAATCCATGAGTGTAACAGTTGGTACCAATAAGAAGTTTATTGTGTCCTACCGCCAAATGAGTAAGTGGAAAATTGTATGACACTCGATGCACACAAAAATTTTCTTAAAGAGAATGGATTGGCCGACATTGATGAAATATTTGTATTCTTTCTCAACAACGTAGATTTCGCATTAAATCCAACAGATTTAAGTAGAATTAGAAGTGGAAGTGAGATGCATATGAAGGTTTTTTATGTCATCAATGGTGAATTCATTGTCAGTGAGACATCTTTTAATAATATTGTCACATGAAGATGATATGGTTTCATAGACTTTCATGTAGAAATGTGTTGAATTGATTTAGGGATTGATATATACAATTTAAAGTTTTAAACCAAGCAATCATTCATCAAAGTTTCGTGCCAAAAATGAGTGCCCTTAGATTATACTGGTGGGATCGAATTACTATTTTAGATGATGTAATTTCTTTTATTATGGTGTCTCCATAAAGGAGAGATGTGACAGAGTCTAGTAGTGTGATAGGGATGATTGTATTTTCTCATGATGTGATCTTTTCAAATAGAAGGTTGTATATGATAGAGTGAAGCACTAATCTTGTGGATGAGAAGTGAGCCTTAAATTTAATAGTACCTCATCAACCAGAATATTTAGATTTGCAAATGGAATACCAGTTGATTTGTTGAGGTATAGATTATCATTGGAGTCACCCCATAGGATTGTCTATGAATTTATCAATCTACGTGCTCACGTTGGAGGGAAGGGGAATGGAGCTTAGAATGTAAGTAACAATATGAGTGAGGGAGGAATTTTAAAGAGTGAGTCGAACAACAAGACATGATGTAAAAATTGTATAAGGGGATAGGGGTAAGCCAACTTATTGAATAGGAAAATATTTCTACTTACAATCAAGCATGAAATAGAAACATTTCATATCCTCAAAAGATGTGAATATTGCCAATCATGAGTTCACATTTTGATTTTAGAAAGATAAGAAAAAATATCAAGCATACGAATTGTTTTAATAAAACTATCGTTGTCCAATTTAAAAGAAAAATAGTGTCATCAACATATTGAATAATTACTTTTGGGAAGTCAATGATAGATCTGGAGAGATTGTTTTCACTCCTAGTTGAATTTTTTTGATAAGGTAGAAGTTTTATTTCAATAAACAAATAGGGGGAAGGGGTCACCCTATCAAAATCCATTCAAGCTATGAAATAACGATATCACACTCCATTTTCCATGGCCAAAAATGATTCAAACTTATGTAGATCTAAATCCAGTGAAAGCAACAAAAGTAGAATATGTATATCGAAAGACAATCCAAAATAAATTTCTGGTTTATGTCTTGAAGGATTTTTCAAAGTAGAGTTTGAGGGTGATGAGATGAGGGTATTTGATGTAACAAGTGTGGACAATCACATTAACTATCATGTAAGAGTCCAAAATATATCCACGTATAGATTGTGGTGTGTTGTAATCCTACAAAGTCCCTAATAGGTATCCCAAGTATTATACTAAAGACTTATTACATCATTTAGTAAAGAATTCACATATGGTATCCTTTGGACAGAGCGGTGTATAACTCTTGATGGATGAAGGTAGTGCCCACCAGTTTTCTTTCTCAACTTCATAGGTGTTTCTCAGATCATGCTTTTTCATTGGTATATATTGAAGTTACTATGGAGGTTGGTCCTATACCATTTTGAGGAATTGATGAGACTAATCGATAAATCTATATTGGGATCCTCAATTTTCCTATTAACAAAATATGAGTTTGGTTAAGAATACCAAATTGTAGATAGATATTATAGTGTTGATATATTTAATTCTGAAGATTGTAAAAATAAAGTTTGATGTTGTCCCATCGATTGTCGTAAAAGTCCATATTGAAATAGTTGGGTTAGAGGGACTTACCAATACCAAACATAGCACACTCAATCTCATCTAGGGTGAAATGGATATATGAGATCATTTGGATAGGATATTTTATTTGAGCTAGGTCATATCTCGTTCAACTGAAATAGTTAAAATAACATTTACCATGGTCGAAGAGGGTATGGAAGTAATCACCATAAATATTTGATTATGTGTTCTTGATTTCTGATCATCACATTATTCATTTATGTGTTGGGAATACGTAGATGACATTTAAGTTTATTACACATCTTGTGGTAAAAAATTGGTTTTCAGTCCTCTTTATAAGATTGTAAAGATAATTGGTTCCAAGGGAACTCTTGCATGGAATCAAAGAAGAAACTTGATATCATAACTAAAGGATGCATGTTGTGTTTGTGAGGGTAGAACTCTTAGCTTTTGAGATATTTTTTTCAAACTTTTATTCCTTTTATTGAAGTTTCCAAAATTATCTTTGTCCCATATGATTAGTTTAGACCTAAGTGATTTGAGGTTAAGTTGTGTTTGGTAACTAGATTCTACATTCAAATTATTATATTTTTGTGTCAATGTGAAAATATACCATGTCCAATACGAAATCAAAATGGTTTGGTTCCTCAAGGATTTTATTTGGTATTTATATGGTAAGGAAATGATCAGACATAGGTTGAAAATTTTATATGGCATAAGAAAGTGGATAATGTGTGTCCCACTTTTGTTTATAAAGGGATCACTAAAGTCGAGCCCATTAGTCACCTCTATTCCAAGTGAAATAATATATGTTGTTGAGAATTCAATTTGATAATTATCAAGAACTAATTATTTTTAGTGTTGTCGATGGTAAATTTGAGGTCAATACATAAGACCCATGGAGAACGTTTGTGTGATGTTAAAACTCCATGATATCTTTTAAGAATAGGGTTTTTTCATATCCAAATTCCCGATAAATTCGTGTGAAGTACCTAAGTACTTTGTCATCAATATTAGAAAAACTAGATGGAAATGCAACAAGTTCCCTAAAAAGTAGAAATATGTTGATAAATACTAGGGTTCCAACCACCTAGGACACATTTACTAAGTCATGTGAAGCATTTTCAAACCGTTCGTGATATGAACATCACCTATGGTATTGAGTTGGAATTGGATAGAGTGGTGTTTGATTTTTTGATAGTTATGAGATTTACTTTATTGTATCTTACAAATCTTCGAATTTTATTTTGGTGACATGTTGTAGCAGCACTGGAAATGTTCCAAGTAGAATGATCATGAGAAAAAATCAAAATACCCATAGACCTTCCAAGTTGATGTATTGGATGGAAAAATTAACCATATGGAAAATTTCTAGAGTGATATATCATTTTTTTCATCCCAAGTTATATATTACGTAAGGAATAAAATGGCTTCAAAATGTTTATCGAAAGAAAATGCCAATGTTCTTAATGAAACCGATGAAATTTGTAGTACTATACCAAGAAATAATCAAGGAAATATGGTTTTAACCAACATGCATACTACTCCATAGAGAACCTCTCGAGGATTAGGGAGTAGCCATATATGTATAAGAAAATATGTTCTTATTTTTCTCTTAAGTGGCGGTCAATGAGTTTTTCATAGGAGAAGGCATCTCAACAATAGTTTTTTTGTGGTGCTATTTTCTAAGACAATAGTGTTATTTTCACAAATAGCTTCCAGGAGTCCGACTTCGATATATTTTAATGCTTTCTACATCTATTGGCTCTTTATTTTTCAATTTGGGACAATAGATGTCATTATTGGAAGCACCAAGAATACCAAATGTTTGGATAGTGAAGGTGGAGGGTGGTTAAGGGTTGTGTTGTTGTCAATAAGAGGCTTGTAGGATTATCAAGAGTTCTTATGGTTTGAAAACAAATTGTGTAAAACATTGAGCTTAATTGTCACCAACAAAATGGGGTTTTGTATGTGATGGATGGTCTTATGAACCTAAATATGTACTTTGTTATTTGAAAAGACAATGAAAATAGTATAAGGAATAGGGCCCTTGTGTTCAGCTTTACGATAAACCATGAAGCAGATGATCAACAAGGCTGGAGAAGATAGAGGAAAGATCATCAGGATATTTACCTTTAATATTGATGGTGTCGTAGAGTTCTATAACCCTAATCTTTAAAGATTCATGTAGATGATTGTCTTCAATGATAGAGAATACATAGAGATCATTGATGTAATTTGTAGGGTGAAGGGTAATAGGATGTATAAATCAGAGAGCATCCCCAACTACCGATGAAAAGTTTCCAAAGATCTCCACATCTGAAACGTTTGTGGAGATATTACTGATAGATACCCAATTTGCTCCATCATGTGCATCACAAAGAGCAATGACCAACATGAGATGGAGACATGTACAAATTTTTCTACATAAGAAATGGTGATACCAAGGATGGCCATTTGTTCTAGTTTTATGCCTTCCACTGAGGTGTATAAGAGTAATGTTGTTGACATGAATTTGGGACAATCAACAAAACAATTTGAAATGAAAAAGTACGACTGACATGTGGGACATTGGAAGTGATGTCATTGATGTGATTTTAGATGATAAGAGGAGTCTTCAACCCATGAGAACTTTAATGAGTCTCATATAATTAACTAGAGGATTGACAAGCACTTCTTCACAAAAGTTTGAGAGGTTTATAACCATGTTAGTATCATAAGTCTCACAAGTTTTGGATTGGGGTATACTAGTAGGGAAAGGGAACAAGACTTAGGGGCACATGTTCACACGATGTAGTAGTTGTTTGTTATTGGAAATGTAAAATTGTTAAAATATATGATCATCATTATCCAATGGTGTCCATATACTCACCTTATCAATCTTAAATGGATCAGTATCAGAGAGAAGGTAAAATGTTGAAATGGAATTATGTAATATAATAGATGGTGGTTCAATTCATGACCACTGAAAAGAGGTTAGTTTGTGGAAAATAGTGTGCTAATGATGTAGTGTTGATGTATAAGAAGATAGGAAGCGTGAAATTTTAGTGGACTTTTATTAAATAAACGCCCCTATTCATGACATGAATAGAAGAACCAAGGTTGCTAATAGTTATGGTGTTTGTGACCACAGAGATTACAACATTGCCATTTGAATGTTTTGGAAATTCATTTCTTCTAAACATCCTTTTTTCATGGTAGCGTAGAGATCAAGTAATTATAATTAATAAGTTTGATATGAATATAGGATTCATCACAATAATAATATTTCAATTTAATGCATTGAATTTCAAAAGAAGATTCCATAGGGTTATATGAATTTCACTAAAGTTATGGTCATCTCCATCTTTGATGTTGATGCTTACCACATCATAAATTGTCTATTGACTAGAGAAATAGCTTCAGCAAGAAGAATCATCTCACAATCTAGGTTAGGTGGTAGGGGAATGAGTTTGGAATTAACCAAGTACAATTGATTAACAAGTGATTTATCATAGAAGGTGTATTGTTGGGTCTGATTGGTGGATCATGTTGCATGGTCATCACCAATGTAGAATGGTGGAATAGGTAGTAAGTGGTTGGAATAGGTAGGAAATGGTTGGAATAGGAAGGAAGTGGTCATTCTCATTATTTTTCATTACAAACATTTTTTTATGTTGTGGAGAAATATCTCAACAAAATAAACAAGAAGAACACCAAGGTCTCTCATTAGATGAACACAACTCAAAATACATTAGTTTGTTTTATTTTGATCCAATGGAACAAAGCATAGGAGTGTCATGCATCAAGATTGATGTGGACACAAATAGGGACAACAACCAGTTGTGTACAGTGCCATTGGATGGGAAGTGTGAGTTTTTGGAAGGTTTCTTGATACACCTTATCCTGAAACAATAGGCACCAAGTGCCATGTTGATTTGAGAATTAGAGTTTAAGAGTAAATCATGTGAATTGATGGTGACAACATTGTTTGGTTGAGTGTTATCAGATGTTCAAAGTTATTGTTTATGTTCCTTTATAGTATGAGGCAGGCTTCTAAGGGTTGTTGGAGCTTTGGTCACCAACTTGTAGGTAGGATGAGTTCTCCTTGCATCTGACTTAGTCATAAAAACCTTCTACTTGGATGCATGAAAAGATCAATGGAAGGAAAAAGAGAATTGATTCATAATTAGTCCACCTATATGCATCTTTCAGTATAGACATAAATGGGAGGATTTAGAAGATTAAAATAATAGTAGAAAACTTGATAAAATATGTTCCATAGGAGTAAAAAGGTCCATACATAGTATATCACATGAGGTTGTAGAGGAGATGCACATAATTTTTTACATGTGTACCTTGCAAAATTATGAGTTAAAGGTGTAAGATATGAAATAATATATTATGTACTTGAGAAAAATAGCTTTATATGAACATGTTAGACATATAATAAAGGGATGGTCTTTCAACATTCATCGCACCTAAATTATCAAGGATGGTTACCATTAGTGAAGGGACAATAGATTGAAGTGAGAATGTACTTAGGGAGACTTAAAATAACCAATAAGCACCAAATGTGTGACAACATTTTGAAGTATGCATCATTCGCCAATGGTATTAATAAAAAAATTCATAGTTATTCTTTATCTTGTATAATCAAACTCATTAAACTATAAATTTATTCTTGAACATTGTCTATGAAAGATGTTGTGATGCATGTTGGCAGAAAAGAAATTATCTGCATTACATGGAAATAAGGAAACAATGTATTTAGTTGTTTCACAACAACACAATATGTTTAAATTAATACAGGGAAATTGACATACATTCTAAGGACCTCATTGGACCTTCCTTTTAAGATCGTTCCATATTTCAACCATCTAGTTGAGTCTCATTTGTTTTTACAAGCATAACTTGAACAAACTAAGGACTGTGCAATTGAATATATTATTTATTGTTAGTCTATACAAAAAGTATGGATTCAAGCTACACAATATAAAATAAAATGGCACCAATCACATAACTTACCAATTAGTTTTATTAATGGAGGATGGGATAATTGGTTATGATTATCAGATAAATATGATGAAGACCAAAGGAATGGCATGAAAAGTTACAACAATTGGTTTGTATTTTCTATTTTCTATTTGGAACAAAAAGTAAATGGTATCATTCTAGGTAGACAATTCACTATCAAAAAGTAGGAAGTAAGCAAGAGAGCATCTGCTCTTTGGAAAATATATGGTGAACCTTCATCCTGTAGGATCAATCGATAGAAATTGAGAACGATTGGAACTTATTGTCCCTAGCAAATCATTATTATATCCTTTTAGAAAATGTATGGCATTTAATGTTAGTCATTAATAAACAAATTTATCTTCAGGTAACATAGAATAATATGTCACCATATAAAAATGTACCTTTATATTAGTGTGATCAAGGACAACCAATGGAACATATCGTGAGACGCATACGTGAAGAACTAATCTATTACTTTAATGAAAATTTAATAAACACCTTACAAAACAAAAGTGAAAGGAACATATTAGGTATTTACATACATCTGAAACACATAATAAATAGATGATACTATAACTTGTTATGGAAAGACATTATGTACCTAATTTCCTGGGGGTTGTAGTTTGAGAGGATTAAAACCCGTTGGATCAAAAGAAAACTTCAACTAAATCATAATCATATATATCCTAGAAGATATCATTTCAAGAATTGTATTCATAATGTACAACCTCCATATTTTCTTGGAAAAAAAGAAGTGTCTTTAATTTGTGCAAAATCGAGTTCATATATAACCCGCCTGATTTTTTTTATCGAATTGGAATAACAAAATTCATATTGTACAGTCCCTAGAAATCTAAAGAGATGCCTTCATAGAGGCACAAAAGTTGTCTTAACCACCAACATATATGGGAAACAAAAGAAATATTAATTACAGTGACCGAAAGTTGGAAGAAGTTATTTACCTCAAAAGCATCCACCATAAAGTTAATGTAACACCTCACTTTATTAGAGAAGAAATGTGTTTAAAACATTAGTCCTTCTTCTCATTATTGTATAGGAAAGTGAGGTAGTATTAGATTGGTTAATATTTAAAACTCTTGTAGGCTTTATAAGATGCTAGTTGCATGGTGGTGAGTGAAGGGTGTACAAAATTGAACTAACCTGAGGAAGACGTTGTTTGTCAGTAAAGACGTAAAGAAAGTTACTTTGCATTGATCCTTTCACTACTTACGAACACCTGAACAGATTCTTACTGGGATCTTCTCCTTTATACTCCCATGTAGTTAACATCATAGCTACAAGCAAGTGAGGTAAATAAATGAACTTTCTCTAATTTCTCCTTATAATGACCATGCACAATCTATTGGAATCATTGTGTTTTGTTGATACCTCGATCCCACCGGTCGTGCTGCTTGGTTGTCTGCTAGGCTGAAGAAGGATTTGTTTCTTAGATAGAAATAATGTGTCGAGTAAGTTGTAGTCCCTATAAGGAAAGAATGAAAAAGGAGAGTGTTTTTCTAAACGTAAAAAGGTAGTAGATTGACATGTTTGTCCAAACCACCCACCGTCAATTATGGAGTACTAGAAGGATAAAGACACACATAGTGGACTTGTCACCAGTGGCGTAGCCACACTTTGGCCTGGGTAGGCAAGTGTCCTACCCAGATTTTGTAGTTGCTCACTATTTGATACTAATTTGACATGGGTTTTTATAAAAATTACTCATGGTGCCCTACCTTGTATGGATCTTAAAGCATTCATCTTAATGGTGTCGCTCCTATCCAGATTTCCTGGCTCCGCCACTGCTTGTCACCAGAATTTTAAAAATGAACGATCTTTAGTGGTTCTGGATTCCATGAGAAGACAAAAAATAGAATTAATAGAAAAAGAGAAGGAAAAAATAAGGTTCAAAGATAATGTAACATTATAAAAATGTTGTGATCTGACAACATAGTAAACTATTTGACAAAGATAAGGTGAATGGAGAATTAATGTATGTAATTACATGGAGGGGTGGAGTTGGAAGAATGAAGATGGAGATTGTGTGCTAGAATCAAGAAAATTGTGTGAAGGGATAACAATTTGTTGTGGAGAGAATTAATGAGAGAATATATGGAGAGACGTGGAGTCAGAACTGAAGAATATGGACAGAGATAGATTAAAGGAAATAAAGAGGGTAATTGACAATGTTTGTTAAAAGGAGGTAGAGATAAATAAGGCAAAATGGGGTTGAGCGAATTTGGATATCAATAGATTGCCACATTATATGTCGGTGGTTGGGTTTACGTAAATAAATTTGATGTTACTAAAAAATTGTGGGTCGTAATATTTTATTATTTATGGAAATGTGTGAATAGGTATAAATCAATGTTTCCATCATCAAGGTTGGGAGTGTTCTGTGAAATTTGTCGTGTTATCAGAAGTTAGGGATATTGGGGGTCAGATATTCTACAAATGTGGGTACACGAATCGTGTTTTGAGAAGTTGGGTTTGCCTATACTAGTTAGAGTTACATATCTATGCTGCTATAAAAAAGGTGAATGCTTGAATTGGTTATGTTTATGTCATTATTTTCTCTATTTCAACACACAAACCAATCAGAGCACAACATTTTTAAATGGTGCTTTGACGTTCGCTCTCTCTCTCTCTCTTCTATCCATTTTTCATAGTTTTCCATCAATTCTAATACACAATTCTTTTCCCATGCTCAACCACCTATATGTTAAATCACATCACCGAGACAATAAACAAAATTTATCATGATCTAGTCTTCCACTCACAACTCTGTGTTACTCCCCATCAATCCCCACTCATGTGTATATAACCATCAAACTTATCTCCGCATATTTATCACTTTGACTCCAATAGAGTTAAGTTTGTCATTCCTTCTTCTCCTTTAATGATATCACTTAACTTATCTTCCGCAAACAATACTCCAGTTAACTGCACACTTTTAGAAAGTGTGATATTGTTCTTTCTCTTTTTCTCAATATTCAGTTACAAGGCAGCCTAAATCTCTTTTTCAATTTATGTCACCTCTCTATTCAACACTATCCCCTTAATAACTTTCTTAATTGATTTCTCTTCCTATTCTCCACTAATTGAACAACTACGTGTCTCAACGTTTATTCACATTTCCCACAATTTTAAAATCCATTTAAAGAAAAAAAAATCGATATGTGGTAATTAGTTGGTAGGATCCTCTGGCATTTTCTCTCCCTTAAACAAATGGTTTATAATTTAGGTAACTCTCTACCCCCACCAAATCAATACTCTTGTGATCTCTCTTTTCCACTATCCACTACCAATATATGCACACATTAGTGGAATTACTTTTCCCACTTTGATTATCTCTCTACTCATCCCATTAAATATGACTCTTCAACTCCCTTCCCCCACTATCTCCCTCCCATTACAAAGTTAAACAAAAAGAATAGATTTTTGGTTGACAAAAAGCTGTAATCAATCGATGTTATCCGCTCACTATCTCATAAATTTTCAACCATTTTCTATCGTATTTCTCTCCTTTTGTGGTCACAACTATAGTAATTAACTCCTACTAACAATGGACACTCCAACAATAACTCCCCAAATGTTAAAGTTCCCTCTCTGTTATTTGGTACCCCCTCCCATCAAATACTCTCCTCAATAACAAACTGCTCTCCTTTTTTCATTTTTCTATTTTATTAATTATATGAATCGGACTCTATTAAGCCATGTTCCAAGCTCACTAGAACCCATTCCCCCTATTAATCTATCAATCTTTGTATCCCTTCTTCTAATTTTTCCTTTAAATTACTAATATTTTCCTATAAATTATCTTCTGATAACTGCATTTTTTTGACAAAAAAATCACATCCTAACACATCTTCCACAATTAAAAATAACACTCTTTTAACAAAACATATATACTATTACTACTATAAAAAGGAGATGTTTTAAGTAATTACAAGTTTCTCATTTTCATGTATTCTAAAAACTAACCAATCATGTTCTGACAAATTTAAAATGATCTAATCTCCTTTACACTCTTTCTTCATATAATTTTTCTCATAATTTCTTGAATTTAATGATACTTTCTCTCTTCTAATCTTGAGTAGTTTTGCACAAATGGGACCTCTTATGTTACGACCTCACCTTTCAGTAACCCCCAATTAAGGGAGACCAAGAGGTTGAAGCCGCACCCATTAATTCCGGATCAAAGGTTCGACATATAACCATAAACAATTATTAAATTCTAACAGACTATACTAAAAATGGTAATAAAATTTTTCTTTGCATACCTTTGAAAAGTTTGGAACAAACTAAACTTCTAACCTCAGCTGGACTATTCTAACTAATTCCTCCTTGTTCTTTATTTCTTTAATTCACAAGGTGTCGCTTTACTATTTGTACCTTTGAGATTTGTACCTAAATCGCCGAAAAACAAAACGACGGTCAGCCGAAGCTGGTATGTGGAGGGAGAAGATAATGTTCAACTAGGTTAACAATATAATCATTCAATTAATCATTTAACAATCAAGATTACGTTTTAAACCATACAACTCAATCCGTACATATTCTCGAAATCTGGGATATCCCTGCAGTGGATATGGATATCACCTCTCTTTTAGGTAATGGAGTCGCATGGCACTACCCGAAGATAGCCCAATATCTAACTCAATGTGACTTGATGGTCCTACCTCAATGGTAGCCATGTACTAAGTCATCCATAGACCTGATGGACCTACCCAATAGGTAGCCATGTACTAGGTCATCCATAGACCTAATGGACCTACCCAATAGGTAGCCATGTACTAGGCCTTTCTCTAACCTGATGGACCTACCCATAGGCAGCCATGTACTAGGTTAGCTATAATGCCACAGAGAGAACCAAGATCTGAGTTTGTAGGCATATACATTATGTGATAGTCATCGTCACTTTATAATTGCAATATGAACATCCACTCAGTTTAGTTGCATTCAATGCGATTAAATCGTTCGGGAATCCATCGAAAACCTAAGCGGTTATTCATAAGTAACCACATACCTTTGGTTGTAGATTTCAAGATAGAATCTAATATGTAGAGGAATCCAATCAACAAGAAATGAGGAAGAGAAATCCTGAAAGAAAAGTACAATTTTCCTTTTATTAATATTTATCCAATTTTCATCACATTACTTAGGATTTCAATTCCTATTTTAGGGGTTCCTTTGGAAATTAGGGTTTTTACTTCTTATTTCCTTATTATCATCCTTATTTTATCAAAACTATATAAAACCCCTAATTTCTCACTAAATTTCCTTTATTAAGCATCTGATTATCTTATTCCCAAAGATATGCTTTTTATCTCCTTTTATCCCAAATTAGGGTTTCCATGTAAATTAACCTTCTTTTAGGTATTATAACTCTAAATGAAGCACTCTTGCATTCAAACAGATAATCATACCACCTTTATCATTAACAGAGTTAAACTTATCAATTTTACCTATTGATTTACCACATTACACTTTTAACATTCAATTAGGGTTTCTCATCAATTTTTAATACACTTTATTAGCAAATTAGGGTACTTTTGCAAAACAGATCAGAACTAGGTTCTTAAATCATTTTTATCAGATTCGTCGTATTTTTCTATACAACTTTCATGTATAAAGTTTTCTCATTAGACAATCCTAGTAATTTCTATCAATTTTGCAAGAAAAAACCCTTTTTCCTGAATTTCTAGCAGAGAGGCGAATTTACCAATTTTCGTAGCCGTTCGATTGGTGCGCCCTTGGTCCGCGCCTTGATCTGACGTCCCTTATTGATCATCTCCACTAATTAGGTGACGCGCGCGGCCGCGGGTCGTCGTCCGTCGGATGGCGCTCGAGTCCATAGTGGATCTCGATCGAACGTCTCGCGTCGCCTCGCTCCACTCAACGAGTTACCTCCGCGTGCCTCTCCGGAGGTCGTTGGATCACGCTCAGGTCCACCGTGCTCCCCGATCTGATGACTCCCACTTGTCATCTTCCTCTTCTTCTTGTCTGCAACTCGTGGCGGCGCTGCGGCGGAGGCTCGTCGGAGTGATGGAAATAGGACAGAAGAGAGGGTGTGGGCGCTCGAGAATAAGCCGTTTGAGATCGCTAGGGTGTGAGGAACCATATGGTGGCCTTTATATAGGGCATGGGGGACTCCTCTAGGGTTTTCTCAACCCCTCTGCTAACTGACTTCTAGCCCAATTGGGCGTTTCGAGTACACACCACGGAAACTGGCAAAACCTAGGTCTAGATTCTTCGCCAGGGTCTCCCGATCTTAATGGGACACAGATCTTGAGTGCACATGCACTGTAACGATCAGAAAAACGAGGGGAAAATCCCCTATATCGAGCTACTATCTGAGTCCCTTTAGGACTCTAGATGATGAACCCGATCCGTTGGATTAGAATCCAACAGTCTCCATTATTCGCGTTCAAACCAAAAAGGAAACAAATTCCCAATTAATTGAATTATATTCCTAATTCAAAGGAAACTTGGAAAATTCATAACTCCCAAACGGTATCTCCTTTTTACTTCAAATTTTGAGGAAAGTTCATTCATACCTTTATCTTTCATTATGAAAAAATTGAAGTTATTATCCAAAGGAAACGAGCCCTTTACTTCAGTTTCAAGTTATCCCTTATTTAATTGTATTTTCCACATATTCCTTATTTCCTTTGCCGTTATCTAATTATCCTAAGTTCCTTGAACCCCAAGGAACCTTTATAACTCAGAATTCTATTTTGGGAAAATATCCTTCTGCCTAAAATCATTTCTATTTATTTTCCTCATATATTCCTTTATTAAATGGAATTCCTTTTTCATTTCTTTTTGTTTTTCTTTTAATCCTTCAATTGGGCTCAATGGCCACAAAGGCCCAATAAGAAAACATACACAAAATTCATTCAAACTAATTCATCACATCAACCATGGATTTCATTTATCTTTAAAAAGAACATTCACAATTTCATTACATATTTGGAAAAATTGAGGTTATAACATCCTCCCCTCCTTATAGGAATTTTGCCCTCAAAATTCATCAATCAAGCAAACAAATCAGGATATGCTTTTTCCATGTCCGTCTTCAGCTCCCATGTGGCCTCATCCTCTCCATGGTGTTTCCAAAGAACCTTTACCATCTCTATATTCTTATTTCTGAGCTCTTTTACCTTAGTATCTATAATATGCAAAGGTAATTCAGGATAAGACAGCTTTCCTTGAAGCTCAATAGGTTCAATGCTCAACACATGGCTCGGGTCTTGCACATATCGCTTCAGATTGGACACGTGAAACACATCATGCATCATACTATATTGAGGGGGTAACGCCAAATGATAAGCCACCTCACCAATCCGCTCTAATACCTCAAACGGACCCACATATCGGGGACTCAACTTTCCTCTGTTTTTAGCTATAGCTCGGAGCGGTCGGATTTTTAGAAAAACATGCTCTCCCACAGTGAAATGCACATCAGTCCTCTTAGCATCAGCATACGACTTCTGTCGATCCTGGGCTCACTTTAGCCTTTGCCTGATCAAAGCGACTTTATCAGCATACACTTGGAGTTCATCGGACCTCAACAAGGTCCTCTCACCAACACCATCCCAGTGAAGTGGTGACTGACACGGTCTCCCATATAGAGCTTCATATGGAGGCATCCCGATACTGGCTTGGTAACTATTGTTGTATGCAAACTCAGCTAGAGGTAAGTACTGCTCCCATGATCCACCCCAATCGAGCACACAAGCTCTCAAAAGATCCTCTAAAGTCTGGATTGTCCTTTCTGACTGTCCATCTGTCTGGGGGTGATAAGTGGTATTGAACTTTAGCCTTGTACCAAGTTCCTCTTGAACCTGCTTCCACAGTTTGGAAGTAAACTTCGGATCTCTATCAGATATGATGGAACTGGGTCCGCCATGTAAACGCACTATCTCTCGAATGTACAGCTCAGCTAAGTCTGACACTTTGGCAGTGGTTTTCAGTGCAAGAGAGTGTGCTGACTTGGTAAGGCAGTCCACCACAACCCATATCGCATCATGACCTCTCTTGGTCCAAGGTAAACCCACCACAAAATCCATGGTGATCTGATCCCATTTCCATTCTGGAATCTCTATAGACTGTAAAAGTCCACCGGGTCGTTGATGTTTAGCCTTTACCATCTGGCACGTAAGACAACTGGCCACATAAGCTACAATGTCTCTCTTCATTCCTGGCCACCAGAAAAACCTCTGCATGTCCTTAAACATCTTAGTAGTCCCTGGATGTACTGTGTACTTAGAACCATGAGCTTCTTGTAAGATACGTTCTTTCAGTGGTGAGTCTTCAGGAATCCATATACGATTCTCGAATCTGATTCCTCCATCTACACCCAAAGAAAGGTGGGTCTGAGGCTTCTTCATTAAACCCCTCATCTTGTCAAGTTCCCTACTGACCAACTGTGCTGCCACAATTTCACTCAACAAATCAGACTGTATCTGTATGTTGGCCAATCAAACTCGATCACCTAATGGTTGAGGAGACCATTTCACCAGTTCTTGTAAGCTCTTCCACTGACTGGACAGAACTACTGCACACCTGAGTTGTTTCCGACTCAACGCATCTGCCACAACATTTGCCTACCCTGGATGATAGGCAATGGTAAAGTCGTAATCCTTCATGTATTCCATCCATCTTCATTGTCCTAGGTTTAAGTCTTTCTGTGTCAGAAGGTACTTTAAGCTCTTATGGTCAGTGAAGATCTCAAAAGTAGCACCATACAGGTAATGCCGCCAAATCTTCAAGGCATGAATGATAGCAGCCAACTCTAAGTCATTGTCGGGTAATTCACCTCATTAGGCTTGAGTTGTCGGGAAGCATATGCAACCACATGTCGATTCTGCTCCAACACACAGCCAAGACCCATTTTGGATGCATCGGTGAAGATCATGAAACCCTCATTTCCTGATGGTAGAGTCAAAACTGGTGCAGTGGTCAACTTTTCTTTCAGTTCTTGAAAACGAGTCTCACAAACATCAGACCACACAAACTTCACATCCTTCCGAGTCAACATGGTCAAGGGCAAGGCAGTCTTTGAGAAATCTGAAATGAAACGCTCATAGTATCCTGCTAACCCCAAGAAGCTTCGGATCTCGGAGGGGTTCTTCGGTGTCGGCCAGTCTCGAACTGCTGACACCTTGGCTGGATCCACGGCGATTGTTCCTCCTGAGATGATACGTCCAAGGAACATGACTCGGTCTATCCAAAAATCACATTTTGAGAATTTCCCATAGAACTTCTGCTTTCTCAGGATATCAAGGACTTTACCTAGGTGGTCTCGGTGTTGCTCTAAGTCATTGGAATAAACCAATATGTCATCTATGAACACTATGACAAATGAGTCAAGGAAGGGTTGGAACACACTATTCATAAGGTTTATGAACACACTGGGTGCATTGGACAACCCAAAAGGCATAACCACAAACTCATAATGGCCATATCATGTTCAAAAATCTATTTTTGGAATGTCCTCACTCTTGACTCTCAACTGGTGATAACCCGATCTTAAGTCGATTTTGGAAAAGACTCAAGCAGACTTCAACTGGTCAAACAGGTCATCTATTCTCGGTAAAGGGTATTTGTTCTTAATGGTAGCTTGGTTGATCATCCGATAGTCTATACACATACGGAGTGAGCCATCCTTTTTCTTTACAAAAAGGACTGGAGCTCCCCATGGTGATGTGCTAGGGCAGATAAAACCCTTGTCTAACAATTCCTGCAATTGTTTCTTCAACTCGAGCAACTCTGCAGGGGCCATTCTATAAGGTGCACGTGAAATAGGGCTTGTTCCTGGAGCTAGCTCTATGGAAAAATCCACCTCTCTCTCGGGAGGATTCCTAGGTAGATCATCCGGAAAAACATCTGCATAGCTCTTGACTAGCTCTATTTCCTCTAAGGGTTGCACCTTGGGTTCGGGCTCGGTAACAACTGCTAGAAAAGCTTGACAACCTTTACTCATCATCCTTTCTGCCTTCAAGGATGACACATACAAGCTGGTGGCATCTTTCCTACCTCTAATGACAAAAGGTGGGTGACCTGGTTCCCTAATGATCACTTTCTTTCCCCTACAGTCGATTTGGGCCCTATAAGTATAAAGCCAATCAATTCCAATGATCACATCAAAATCATTCATGTCAAGAAGGATAAAGTCTGTAGGAAACTCATGATCTCAATATTTCACAGGTATCACCGGAGTTTTCAAAAGAGAGGTAAAGATTCGACCACTCGGGGTCGTAACATCTAAGACATATCCTAAATCCTTGATATCCAAACAAAGCATAGTTTCAAGATTCCTCGAAATGAAAGTATTAGTAGATCCAGAGTCAAATAATGCTTTTACATTATGTCCCATGACTTCAAGCATGCCTACATTATTGTTCACCATGCATTAGACCATTACATGCTTAACCTTCAAAACATAAAGAAAAACTCTAAGGGTTATTATCCTTAATCAACCGATTAGCATTAGCTTGGGCTTCTTCATTGTCAATAGAGAACACTCGAGCTTGTCTTCTTTCTCCAGTAGGTGGGGCCACAGCTACCGGTGGGGCTGCTACTGGTGGGGCTGCCACTGGACCTGGTCCCTTTGGTGCTGGTAGGGAACAAGCAGACAGGATATGCCCCTCTTGCTGACAACGAAAGCAGACCTTCTTCTTGTGGTGACACTCACCAGGATGCCATTTTCCACAAGAGCGGCATCGCGGTCGATTGTGTTCTGGATGGGGTCTTCCTTTTCCTTCATGTCTCCCCTTGGCTTGATGATGTCTCGGACCCTTCTTATGATGATTCTTCTGACCTCGAGTTCCCTCAGTGAAACCCAAATACCCCTTGGGTGGAAGCTGAGAAGGCACCACAGTCCTTTCCATGTCTAGGGCAGTGTTGTAAGCTTCTGTGAAGGTTTTAGGTTTGCTTTCCATCACATGAGGCTTCAGGGCAGGGTGAATACACTCTATGAAGTGATCCACCCTCCTTTCCTCATCCATCTTGTACCCAAAACGTTCCAGGATCTGAAACTTACGCCCAAAGTCTACCACAGAGGAATTTCCTTGAGTCATGTTAGTGAATTCCCTTTCCTTTTCTTTCTTAGCTGCAACCGGGATGAATCTGGAAGTAAAGATGGTCTTGAAATCAGCCCATGCCATCGGTTCCTCAGTCAGATCTCGGCCTGTGATGTGAGTCTCCCACCATATCTTAGTTGCTCCTTCCAGAAGGTGAGAAGCAAAGAGGACCTTCTTGCTCGGATGCACTTCAAGCATGCGGAAACCATTCTCTATTGCAAGTATACAGGCTTCTGCTTTATCAACCACCTCAGTCTTATCTTCTCCCCAGAACTTTTCTATGTTCAGCTTGACAAAGTCTAGGATGGTGGCTCCCACACGTGGATGAACAGGGTATGGTTCACCATTCTCAGCTCTAGCTATGTCTCGGAGGGCCAAAGCATTAATAGCTTCTGTCAACTTCCTCTGTTGCTCTATCCACAAGGTATCAGGGGTGTGAAAGGTCGGTTCTGGTTCCTCAGCCTGGTCCTCTTCCATCTTGGCTTCTTCCTCATACACATGTTGCTCTTCATATCCTTGATCTTCTTCTTGGTTCAGGTTACTAAATGGTACCGGGTTAGGGTTAGGGACTTCTTGACTGATTTCTTCAGGCCTCTTCCTCTTCTTAGAGGATCCACCCTCACGGTTCCTATTCCTCTTTTCAGAAGACTCCTTTCCTTTACGGGGAGGCCAAACACTCCTATCCGGATTCCCCGAGCCCTCAGGAATAGCAACAGTCTTGGTTCGTGCCATCTACATAAGCATAACAAACAAACCTTTAGTTTATCATTTAAACTAGTTATACTTATGTTCAGTGATATCTCATTACATATCTTTTATTAATTTGATGGAGGATTCTTAAACCCTTAACTTACTTACCCATACCACATGAGTGTGGAGGAGAGAGAGAATCCTACTCTTAAAGCCTTAATAGAATATGTGATGAGAAGGGATGAATAAGATGAGAGAGTCCTAAAGGTATCTTATTTCGAATCATACCCTAAGACTTTGGCCAGGCGGTCACACGGGTCCGAGAGTCCTCGTATTCCGACTAGCGGTGCGGAGGAAAATCTTGCCAGCCCCCGGTCGTGATCCCTTTCTAGACACCTCCGTCTTTAGGATACCCCTCTAATAACTCCCTTGGGTTCTATGGAGTTTGTAAAATTTAATAATTACTAATGGTTACATGGAGAACCTAGGCTCTGATACCAAATGTTACAACCTCACCTTTCAGTAACCCCCAATTAAGGGAGACCAAGAGGTTGAAGCCGCACCCATTAATTCCAGATTAAAGGTTCGACATATAACCAAAAACAATTATTAAATTCTAACAGACTATACTAAAAATGGTAATAAAATTTTTCTTTGCATACCTTTGAAAATTTTAGAACAAACTAAACTTCGAACCTCAGCTGGACTATTCTAACTAATTCCTCCTTGTTCTTTATTTCTTGAATTCACAAGGTGTCGCTTTACTATTTGTACCTTTGAGATTTGTACCTAAATCGCCGACAAACAAAACGACGGTCAGCCGAAGCTGGTATGTGGAGGGAGCAGATAATGTTCAACTAGGTTAACAATATAATCACTCAATTAATCATTTAACAATCAAGATTACGTTTTAAACCATACAACTCAATCTGTACATATTCTCAAACTCTGGGTTGTCCCTGCAGTGGACATGGATATCACCTCTCTTTTAGGTAATGGAGTCGCATGGCACTACCCGAAGATAGCCCAATATATAACTCAATGTGACTTGATGGTCCTACCTCAATGGTAGCCATGTACTAAGTCATCCATAGACCTGATGGACCTACCCAATAGGTAGCCATGTACTAGGTCATCCATAGACCTAATGGACCTACCCAATAGGTAGCCATGTACTAGGCCTTTCTCTAACCTGATGGACCTACCCATAGGCAGCCATGTACTAGGTTAGCTATAATGCCACAGAGAGAACCAAGATCTGAGTTTGTAGGCGTATACATTATGTGATAGTCATAGTCACTTTATAATTGCAATATGAACATCCAAACAGTTTAGTTGCATTCAATGCGATTAAATCGTTCGGGAATCCATCGAAAACCTAAGCGGTTATTCATAAGTAACCACATACCTTTGGTTGTAGATTTCAAGATAGAATCTAATATGTAGAGGAATCCAATCAACAAGAAATGAGGAAGAGAAATCCTGAAATAAAAGTACAATTTTCCTTTTATTAATATTTATCCAATTTTCATCACATTACTTAGGATTTCAATTCCTATTTTAGGGGTTCCTTTGGAAATTAGGGTTTTTACTTCTTCTTTCCTTATTATCATCCTTATTTTATCAAAACTATATAAAACCACTAATTTCTCACTAAATTTCCTTTATTAAGCATCTGATTATCTTATTCCCAAAGATATGCTTTTTATCTCCTTTTATCCCAAATTAGGGTTTCCATGTAAATTAACCTTCTTTTAGGTATTATAACTCGAAATGAAGCACTCTTGCATTCAAACAGATAATCATACCACCTTTATCATTAACAGAGTTAAAATTATCAATTTGACCTATTGATTTACCAAATTAGACTTTTAACATTCAATTAGGGTTTCTCATCAATTTTTAATACACTTTATTAGCAAATTAGGGTACTTTTGCAAAACATATCAGAACTAGGTTTTTAAATCATTTTATCAGATTCCTCATATTTTTTTATATAACTTTCATGTATAAAGTTTTCTCATTAGACAATCCTAGTAATTTCTATCAATTTCGCAAGAAAAACCCTTTTTCCTGAATTTCTAGCAGAGAGGTGAATTTACCAATTTTCGTAGTCGTTCGATTGGTGCGCCCTTGGTCCGCGCCTTGATCTGACGTCCCTCATTGATCGGCTCCACTAATCAGGTGACACGCGTGGCTGCGGGTCGTCGTCCGTCGGATGGCGCTCGAGTCCACAGTGGATCTCGATCGAACGTCTCGCGTCGCCTCGCTCCACTCACCGAGTTACCTCCGCATGCCTCTCCTGAGGTCGTTGGATCACGCTCAGGTCCACTGTGCTCCCCGATCTGATGACTCCCGCTTGTCTTCTTCCTCTTCTACTTGTCTGCAACTCACGGCGGCACCGCGGCGGAGGCTCGTCGGAGTGATGGCAATAGGACAGAAGAGAGGGTGCGGGCGCTCGAGAATAAGCCGTTTGAGATCGCTAGGGTGTGAGGAACCATATGGTGGCCTTTATATAGGGCATGGGGGACTCCTCCAGGGTTTTCTCAACCCCGCCGCTAACTGACTTCTAGCCCAATTGGGCGTTTTGAGTACACACCACGGAAACTGGCAAAACCTAGGTCTAGATTCTTCGCCAGGGTCTCCCGATCTCAATGGGACACAGATCTTGAGTGCACATGCACTATAACGATCAGAAAAATGAGGGGAAAATCCCCTGTATCACACTACTATCCGAGTCCCTTTGGGACTCTAGACGATGAACCCGATCCGTTGGATTAGAATCCAACGGTCTCCATTATTCGTGTTCAAACCAAAAAGGAAACAAATTCCCAATTAATTGAATTATATTCCTAATTCAAAGGAAACTTGGAAAATTCATAACTCTGAAACAGTAGCTCCTTTTTACTTCAAATTTTGAGGAAAGTTCATTCATACCTTTATCTTTCATTATGCAAAAATTGAAGTTATTATCCAAAGGAAACGAGCCCTTTACTTTAGTTTCAAGTTATCCCTTATTTAATTGTATTTTCCACATATTCCTTATTTCCTTTGCCATTATCTAATTATCCTGAGTTCCTTGAACCCCAAGGAACCTTTATAACTCGGAATTCTATTTTGGGAAAATATCCTTCAGCCTAAAACCATTTCTATTTATTTTCCTCATATATTCCTTTATTAAATGGGATTCCTTTTTCATTTCTTTTTGTTTTTCTTTTAATCCTTCAATTGGGCTCAATGGCCACAAAGGCCCAATAAGAAAACATACACAAAATTCATTCAAAATAATTCATCACATCAACCATGGATTTCACTTATCTTTAAAAAGAACATTCACAATTTCATTACATATTTGGAAAAATTGAGGTTATAACATCTTACAATCCATGTCCTTGGGTAAGGAATCATGATCCAAACTCTCTCCACTTTATAGTCACTAAATTGGTGACTCCCATTGTGGCCTTATCTGTAAAATGACCACAAGACTCCTCACATTCACCTCTACAAACCGTCTCTCTGCTCCACTGTCTCTCTTCTTATTTTGGAGATCCACCTACCTACTATGTTGAAGCTTCCACTCATTTCCATCTCTCTGCTTCTACGTCTGCTTAGCACCACCTTCTATTTCCTCTCCTATGATGTTGCTTTTTATGGCTACTCCTCCTCTTCTGTCGGTGTTTTCTACTCAATAGCAACGACGTCATCCTTCTTGGTACATGGATGGGATGGTCTTAGTTTTTGTGGTCTTAATCTATGTTGGGTTTCATTATGATCCTCCTAAGAAGTTGTTGTCAAAATGTTGGATTTACTTTGATATTAGCAACCATGTCAAACTCTTCTGAAAGTTTTAGGTCTATATTTTTTGTTGCTTCCTCCTACAGTTCGTACTTATTGTGTCATCGTTATTTCTACTTAAGAATGTTGGTATTATTCCTAATATCCCCTTTTGACTTGATATACGCCTCTGTAAAGGCGATATGTTGGATAGGAGCCACTTTCAAAACTAATAAAAACAATAAAAAGAAAACAAATAAAGTAAAAAATAGAAGAACTGCCGTACTTTGTGGTGGCTAATACAGTAAATACTTTCTCAATAAATGATTAATAGTTCAACCAAGTAACCTGGTGAGAATTCTGAACTATTTCGCATAGTTTTAAGGTAATATTTACACCTTCCATCATGGTGGTTCATACATTGATTGTTGGGCATGTTGTTGACACTAATATGCTCAAATATTTTCTGAAAATCAACCTTCTTGATGTTTCATGTTTCTATAGTGCAGTGTTGGCGAGTGATTATGTAATGGTAAACATCAATCATTTCCATTTTCAATCAACATCAGTGAAAAATAGACTACACAATTAGAAAATGGTACACACAGATAGAAAGATAAATATTGACCGGCAACAAAAACAACATGCAAGAAACTCTATATTTTTGTCGGGTTTTGTGGTCTATATACGGCATTTTGTAAGCTATCTTCAAAGCTAAATAAATTAATGTTTTCTAGTGAAAATAGAAATGAGGGTCCCTTCAAGAGTTAAAACATGATTAACAAGAAATAGAAATAGAAGTGGTTAATATGGATAATGGCTATGGATAGTGGTTGATATGGTGCTCTAACGTTCACTCTCTCTCTCTCTCTAATCTATTTTTCATAGTTTTTCATCAATTCTAATACACAACTCTTTTCCCATGCCCAAACACCTATCTGCTAAACCACGTCACCTAGACGGTTAACAACGTTTATCACAATCCAATATTTCACTCATGACTCCGTGTTACTCCCCATCAACCCCCACTCCTGTGTATATACTCATCAAAGTTATCTCCACATCTATATCCCTCTGATTCCAATAGAATGAAGTTTTTCATTCCTTTTTCTCCTGTAATGATGTCACTTAACACATCTTCCTCAAACGACACCACAATTAACCACACAGTTTTATGAAGTGCAGTATTATTTGTTCACTTTCCCTCAGTTTGTAATTATAAGGCTGCCTAAATCTCTCTTACTATCCACACCACCTCTCTATTCACCATTATCCCCTTAACAACTTTCTCGATCTCTTTCTCTTCCCATTGTCCACTAAATGCACAACTATCATATCTCAACATTTTTATCTATGTTTCCCACCACTTTAAAATCCATTTAAGGAAAAAAAATGACATGTTATAATCTGTTAGTAGGATCCTCTATCACTTTCCATCCCTTACACAAATTGATTCTAATTTAGGTAAATCTCTACCCCACCAAATTAGTACTCTTGTAATCTCTCTTTTCCATTATCTCGCTTTGAATACGTGCATGCATTAGTGGATTTACTTTATCCACTTTGATTATCTATGTACTCATCCCATTAAATACAAATCTTCAAATCCCTTTCCCCCACTCTCTCCCGCCCATTACAATGTTAAACAAAATGAATAGAATGTTGGTCAATGAAACTACAATCAATCTATGTTTTCTGCTAACTATCTCACAAATTTTTGACCTTTTTCTATCATATTTCTCTCCTTTTGTGATCACAACTACACGTAATTGACTCCTACTAACAATGGATACCCCAAAAATTACTCCTCAAAAGTTAAAATTCCTTTACCATGATTTAGCCCCCCTCCCATCAAATACTCTCCTCAATAACATATTGTTCTTCTCTCCTTTTTTCATATTTTTATTTTGTTGAATCTTACAAATCAAATTCTATTAAGCAACGTTCCAACCTCACTAGCACTTGTTCCCCCTATTAATATGTCAATCTATGCCTACTATCTTCTAATTTTTTCTTTAAATAACTCAATCTTTTCCTATAAATTTTCTTCTGATAACTGCATTTTTTGAAAGAAAAAAAACCATCCTCACACATCTTCAACAACTAACAACAACACTCTTTGAATAAAACATCTATAATATTAATACTATAAAAAAGGAGATTTTTAAGTGATTAAAAGTTTGTCATTTTCATGTATTCTAAAAAAATCTTACCAATCATGTTCTAAAAAATTTAAAATGTTGTGATCTCCTTCACGCTCTTTATTCTCATAATTGTTCTCATAATTTCTTGAATTCAATGATATTTTATTTGTCCTAATCTTAAATATTTACGCACAAATTGAACCTCCTACAATCCACGTCATTGGATAAGGAATGATGATCCAAACCCTCTCCAATTTATAGTAAATGATGTTGACTCCTATTGTGGCCTTATCTCCAGAATGACCATGAAACTCCTCACATTCACTTCTACGACCCATCTCTCTGATCCACTACCCTTCTTCTTGTTTTGGCAATGCACCTGCCTACTATGTTGTAGATTCCACTCATTTCAGTCTCTCTACATCTACTTAGCACCACCTTCCATTTTCGCTTTTGTGATGTTGCTCTGTATGGACACTCCTCTTTTGTCAGTGTCATCTACGCAGTTGCAATGACGTTGTCCTTCTTTGTACATGAATGGGTTGGTCTTAGTTTTTGTGGTCTTAATTTATCTTGGGTTTCAGTATGATCCTCCTAAGAAGCTTTGTTGAAATGTGGGATTTACTTTGGCATTAGCGACCCTATCAAACTCGCCTGGAAGATTTAGGTCTATATTTGTTGTTGATGCCTCCTATAGTTTGTACTTATTGTGTCATCATTGTTTCTATTTGACAATGTTAGAAATGTTCCTAATATCCCCTCTTGCCTTGATATACGCATCTACAAAGGAGATATGCTGGAGAGGATCCACTTCCATGTGAGTCATCACCAAGGCCCATCCCAATATCAACACATATAGGTAATTAGTCATGTTTCCTTCAAATCCTACATTCTTACCTCTCTTTCTTTCTTTAATTTTGAAGGTAGAAAATAATGTAGCGAAGGCATTGTGAATTCTAGTTTTATCACCATTAAATGTCATCATATAATTGATTATACGTAGAGCCTCAGAAGAAGTATGTTGACGTCATGATACAAGCCTCCTCCTTAATGACAATAAGAAGTCCATTCTAAGAATTAATCAAGTTGGTGAGGGAAGACGAAGTCATGTGCCATTTCAGTCCCATGAATCTATTTGATGAAGGGTCTAATATTGCATGGGTTCCCTGCATCAGGAAGCTGACCCACTTGGTGCTCTTTCCCAGGGATCTAGGTATTCTATGGACTTCATACCTACATGAAAGTAGAAGTGATGAGAGAAAATTCAATTTGTCATTTTTCTCTTTCTGATATCATGATACCATATTGACCAAGCAGTACATTAATAGTTGAATCCAATGTTTGTTTTTTTCTTAGGTATCTCCACATTTTTTATCTATTGGAGATAGATGAGCAGCTTGACAGGCTAAATGTGCTCATCTACATTGAGAGCCACCTAAAAAACTGCTCCGTAAAATTCTACATTGAGGTCATATACCATATTCTCAAGAACATATGATTCCTTGGGAGCAACAACAGTGTGTCATTCTTCCAAACCATATACACTCAAGCTCAACATTAATCACCTACCACCAGACATGGAAGACATGGTGGGGAAGGGCCCCACATAACTGCAAGAGGTGGAGGCAAAGTGTAGGTGATGGTAATTTGAAGGAATCACTAGTACAGATACCACCTTTAACGTCGGTTAAAATGGATTTTTTATGTTGGTTTCCAAAAGACACCCAAGTGGGTGACACTGAAGGTAGAATCCTACAACGTCAGTTCTGAAACTGACGATGTAGAGTCGGCCCCGATTGCAACCAAAAAAAGAACTGATACCAACAGGATCCATAGTCCTTCGTTATTTTTTTAGAAAATTGACGCCTATCTCCATACTTGAACAAAATAATTTGGCCCCAAGTTAGAGAATACTTGTCAATTTTCTATAAATGACTGATGTCATTGACAATAATTGACAGTTATTTTAATATGATCGTCACCAATAGGGTCCATAGTCATCGGTTATTCAGTAGAAAATTGACGCCTATCTTCATACTTGAACAAAAAAATTGGCCCGAGTTAGAGCATATTTGTCAGTTTTCCATAACCGACACCATTGACATTATTTGATGGTTTTTTTAGATAACCAATAACTAAGTATTATTTTTGTAATTATCATCTTGTAGGCCTGTTGTCCGGCTGATCAGTAGGATGCAGAACCTACAATTCAATTTTGAACTACAGATTACACCATCCTATGATTTCAGCTAACAATAGGCCACAAACCTGCAATAACAAGATGATCAAGCTTATATATACATCATGTGTTTCACACACATGTATAAACACAATTAATTCATTTATATGATTCACACACATGTAGAAACATGTTATTCCATTCATTCCTCCATTTTCACATTCACACACATGTAGCAACCTACAATTCCATTCATTCATCTCTTTTTATATTTACACACATGTAGAAGCATATTCATTCATTCATTTTCACATTCACACACATGTATATAGATCAAATTTCAATAAGACAATTCAAAAAAAGTCATTCACACATATATATAAGTTTGTCTTTTAAAGTTTAGAAATGTCATCAAATACATAAATAATTATGAAATCAAAGTTTAGAAATGTAATTGTTTATCATCATCAGTACCCCAATTATAATCAAAAATTGCCTCCCTTTCAAAGGCTTTTGCCCATTATTCACTTATGTCATCTAATTGTTCCATTGTATAGGGAATATGGCTATCTAATAACTTTTCCCATGTAGTGAAGTCACTAGTTTTAAACACCTTCAAAGAGAATGACGTATATATATAATTAATAAGTTTAATATTTTTATATTATCTAATGAGACTATACTTATATATGATGATCAAGACTATATAATACATGTTATATATTTTTTATTTCTTATGCAACATATCTGATAATTAGGTCCATATATCACATCACATAGTATCCACATACCCAGTCGTTGTTTTTTACAGCACTATAAATTTCAACATACAAAATATTAATAAATAAAAATAAGAGTAGTTCACATAAATAACATATGCATTGGAGTCAGGAAAGTACACTCACATTCTCTCAGGCTAACACTTTCTTTTTCTTGCACATGTCTCCTCTAGATTTTGTAAAATCTTTTAAAGCCCTATGCGTTAATGTAACACATTAAATTACTAGATAGTAATATAGTAATAGATGTTAACAGATATAAATATAAAAAATTTCTCGCGTGAATAATGGCCTTTTCATTATGTGTACCAAATTGTCTAATTCCTTCCCCCTCAGGATCTAGATAATAAACAGTCAACATCTTGGGTACAACAATCAGTAACTCTCAATGCTTACCACTAGAGATAAGAAAGTTAAAAATATATAACTCAAAATCCACAATAAAATGTAATTTTCTTAAGTCCAAATTATAAGCAAAGTAAACTTACTCAACATTGAATGGATCTAATATCACGCTCTTCTTTCCTTTGCCAAAATATTTAAAAGTGATAGAGCAATATAAGGTAATTGATGAAGGTATTTTATGTACACGACTGATCAAGGATGGAATTAGAAATCCCACATGGGTAAGTGAAAATTTTGTATAGACCCTATGTAAGTGGCTACAAAACATATATTATGTATGCATTAATACATAAGAAAACAGATCACCTTATATAAAATAAGGTATATAGATATATAAACAAGATCTCACCATTTTCATAGTTCTATCATAGATGTATTCAGCCAATCATAACTAAACAACTCCAAAATATCTTGTATAAATCTATTATTATTGTATGATTAGCATGCATCATCCTTCTTAATAGAAACAATCACAGGATAATTTTTGGGATGTTAGCCTATCCATATTTCTATACCCCTACATTGAGGACCTAACAAGTCATATAGGTCATTTGCAAGCCAACTAGGTACTTCAAGAGGAGGTGTAGGTGGAGGTGGAGGTGGAGGTGGAGGTGGAGGTGGAGGTGGAGGTGGAGGTGGAGGTGGAGGTGGAGGTGGAGGAGGACAAGCTATAGTGGGTTTCTTCCCTTTGTCCTATATATATAATTTCATACAAATTTTCATGTATATACATATATATAAATTAACATAATATAAATTTACCATACATGATCAATATATATGACATCCGTTTCGGACCACAAGACCATTATGCCTTCTTCTTCACCACGCGTGTCAGCATCTGGGTGGGCATATGGTAATGGATGTTGCCTCCAAGCAGCAAACACAAGCCTCAGGCTCACACGAACTGCACCATCAGGTATTGGAGTGCCATGAATTGTGTGTCCTGGAAGGCATGGGTAAGCCTCTCCCTCTACAATGACGAATTCTTTCAATTTTAGATGGTATGGCTGCAACCCCTACAAATTTACATAGAGTATGTTATATACATAAATAAACATATCATCTTGAAAAGACTAGCTACTATGTCACTAAAATACTTACATCGGACGTGCTAGGTGGTGGATCTACAAGATTACTCCCAACCACCTCTACAGGATCACTCCCAACCACCTCTTTTATAGGAGAAGAGTGGCACGCCACAGCAACTGTCGGAGTGGCAGCCTAAAATACCTTCCACTTGCTCAATGCTTCTTGGGCTCTCTTATCAACTAACTCGTCTACTCTTTTATCAACTAACTCATCTACCTATACATGGCCAAAAGAAACACTTTTTGATTCCTGAATTTCCTTTCCAATGACATTCTAAAAAAAGAATAGGTGGTCTCGGCTTTTGAAAGTCCCCCTTTTTGGACATGTTTGTGATGTGATGGCCCAAAGAACGCTCTTAGGCCCACTCCAGCCCCTACAACCCTAACACGTCCAGGATGCTCTAGGTTACTAAGAGCAACTGTCAATTCATCCCTTGTGCCCTCAAGGATGAAGGAGCCTTGCTTCCTCTACTCGTGAAGCTCTCGCTAATCATCATTAACCAAAATTAGTAAGTAAACATAAAAATCATCAATACTAATTGCTTTGAGAGTTGAATTTTACCATTTTTGCAGCTACCTCAGCAGTTGTGGGATTGGTTATATGTCCTTTTTTATTTTTCCTCCCAGCTATCCACACATCATGGCGATGCATAGGTGCGGGAGTAGTAGTAGAGGACTCAGCAATCTCAGTATTAGGAGCAGTAGGCTGCTGAATGGAATACATTTGTAGTTTTTGGCAAAGGGCTGCATAGACACCTGGACCCATTGTGTGGTCATGCACATTCAGTGCATGCCTTGCTCTTTGAGCATCACCCATAGCCTTGTTAGTATTCACATTGAATTGGTTAGTAACAATCAAGGTCAATCATGAATAGGTGAATTCATGAGAATGTATATTAATTAATTAAATTGGGAGTGATGCTTAATACCTTGAATTCATCAGTATTTCTCTTGGCAACAAATGCCTTCCACTCAGTCAGGTCCAGGTAGTTTCATTACTCAAGGGATGACTTCTTCCTCTTATCAGCCTCTCATATGTATAGTCAGTTGAGAGTTGTCCTATAGTTCCTTAGGACCCTCCCACAATGTTGCATCACCTTTTTACGATGTAGTCTTTCATCCAGTTCAAATATACTCTACAAAATTTCATATATTTAATAGAGTATTCTAAAAAATAAAATTGTAATAACTTTAAAAATAGAATGCAAATGATAATATCTCACCCATAGTTCTTTTTATACTAAGTTTTCTTCCCTTTAGAAAATGTATGCCAAGATTCTGCATTTACTCTACAATGGCTATGAGTAAGAACCCCAAGGAATGAAACAAATGAGTTGCAGTTCTTTCCAACTGGATTTCCTGCATGATCAAAATTTATAACCAATTTTGGTCCATTGCCCCTTTGTTGTAGTAACTTGTTCATCATAGTGATGCTCCTAATTTTTTCAGTTTTTTTTCTACTCATCAAGTCACACAAGGTTTTCAGGGGGTACATCCTCAACCAAAAAATTGAAAGAAAAAAAACACATATAGGATATAACTTAAAAATGGACATATATAGCTAGATATAGGATATATTGTAAAACTTACATTGTGAGGTGGTGCCTCACCCTCATGGTAATCATTATCATGATCATCATACTCATGGTCATCCCTCTAAAAGTGTCATATAAAAAACAATCAAACATTTAACATAATTAGAAATTAATATAACATTGTAAAGTTCACATCAATCTAACATTCAAAAAAAATAAAACATTTAGAAAATAAAAGCATGCCCCTGGTATTGAGATCTTTTATCAATTAACATTCCTTTGGTGTGATCTTCACATACATATCGGTCATCGTTAGCTCCCATATTTGGTGTGGCAACCCAACTTAGAATGGACTCGAGTCATCATACTTATCATAGTAGTCTTCTTCATCTATAGGATCTTGAATGAACTATCTTTTACCATGAAGAACAACCGACCATTTTTTATTTGCAGGATCATCAATATAAAATACTTGTCTCTCCTGTTATGTCAATATGAATGGTTCACCCTTCTCGCCAATCTTTTCAAATTTCACTCATGCAAAAGCCAATTCATCCACTATAAGTCCTTTGGTGTTATCAACCCAATTACACTTAAAGAGCAGAATTCAAAAATCGACATAGTCAAACTCCCATATGTCTTCAATGATACCGTAATATGACATTTTAGCTGACTCTTATCTTTTGCACTCGAAAAAAATAATGAAGAAGCTTGAAGGGTGACCCCACTATTTTGGACGACGCTCTTATCGTCTTGATGCTTTGTGTAATAAGAACACCCATTTATGTCAAACTCTTCATTAGACATAATATTTATTTTTGGTTTAAAGGAGAGGCATTTGATATTTTTAGTAGTATTATTTGGTGTTTGAGATAGTTGATGTAAGACTTTATCTTCAAACCACTTAATAAATATCTTGTTATGCTCTCTAGCAAGCCACATTGAATTGGCTTGAGGATATTGTTTCTTGATGAAATTGGTATGTTATGTGATATAAACACTCACTTCTACAATGTTGTGTGAAATATACAAGTAAGCTTGTTCCAACAGCTCATGGATGATTAGTTTTATCTGTGCTCCTAAAATCTCTTTGCCAAAATATACCTCAATATTCTTATCATTTACGTGAGCATCATTACCACTCAGAAAGTCATTGCAAAAATCCATAACCTCTCTTGCCACATAACCCTCAATAATATGCCCTTTAGGTTGTTAACGGTTTTGAACATCACCTTTAAAAATGCCCATGTATCATTCAAAAGGATACATCCAATGCAAGAAAACTTGTCCCAACATTTTCACTTCCCTAGTCAAGTGGAAAACAAGATGTACCATGATATCAAAGAATGGAGGAAAATACATCTCAAGATGGCATAGGGTAACAACCACTTTACTTTGTAACTTATCGAGATTCACTAGATCAATAACGTTTCTACATAGACTGTTGAATAAGTAACAAAGTCTGATGATTGCAAACCTTACATGTTTCGGCAGTATAGATTAAACTGCCATGGGTAATATTTGTTGCATTAGAGTGTGAAAATCATGAGATTTAAGACCTATCAGCTTCAGATCTTTCATTGATACCAATCTACAGATGTTGGAAGAGTAACCTTGTGGTACCTTAACATTAACTAAGCACTTGAAAAATGCTTTCTTCTCCTTTCTAGACAACATGTAACAAGTAAGAGGTAACTATGTTCTCCATCGATACAAACTACTTCTGTTAATTTTGCCCTTATTCCCATTTCACGTAGGTCTATTCTGGATTTAATCACATCTTTAGTCTTATCAGGTATATTCAACAAAGTACCAATGACGCTATCACAAATATTTTTCTCAACATGTATGACATCGATACAATGCCTAACTTCCAAAGAACTCCAATAAGGAATATTCCAAAATATTGACTTCTTCTTGAATAAATATTTGTCACTTTGTGTGGGCATGGTACATTGTGATCTCTTACCAAATTCATTGACAAAGTCTTTTACTCTTTCATAAACAACCTCCCCTGGTATAGGTTTAGGCACACTCTGTTCCTCATTACATCCATTGAATGCTTTGCGCAACCTTCAGTATGAATGGAATTTTTGAAGAAACCTTTGACGACCAAGATATACAGTGTTGTCGCCATGTTTTAGTCGTATTGAATTATTTTTCTCTTCACATATAGGACATGCTTTGGATCCTTTTGCACTATATCCAGACAAATTCCCATATGCTAGAAAGTCATTAATAGTGTAAAACAACATAGCATGCAAACGAAATGTCTCTCTACATGAAGCATCGTAGGTCATCACGTCTTCACCCCAGAGTTTCTTTTAAGTCATCAATCAGAGGTTCAAGATAAATGTCGATATTATTTCCAGGTTGTTTAGGGTCTGATGTCAACAATGAAAGCATAACATACATATTTTTCATACACAACCAGGGAGGAAGATTGTATATAACAAGCGTAACAGGCCAAGTTCCATGTTGGCTGCTCAAAGTCCTGTATGGATTCATCCCATCAGTACAAAGCCCAAGTCTTAGATTCCTGACTTCTTCACCAAATTTAGGGTTCAATAAATCAATCTTCTTCCACTGAGGGGAATCACACGCATGTCGTAGGATCCCATCATTAATTTTCTTAACCTCTGCATGTCACCTCAAATTCTTTGCATCTATCAGATTGGAAAACAAGCATTGGAATCATGGTATTATAGGTAGATACCACATCACCTTGGCAGGAGAACTAGTTTTGGACTTCCCTGAAGTCGTCATTTTATAGCTTGACGCCCCACATTTTGGACAATCTTGTAAATCCACATAGTCCTTTTGAAACAATACACAATCATTCAGGAAAGCATGTATCTTCTTAGCCTCCATTCCCATTGAGCATAATAATTTCTTTAACTTGTATGTTGAGATTGCAAGCTCATTTCCTTCAGGAAGGATTTCTTTCAACAAAGACAACAATGACGTGAAGCTTTTGTTGCTCCATCTATTGTTAGCTTTCATATTATACAATCTCAACACATTGCTAAGCTTCGTAAACTTAGTACAACCTCTATATAATGGTCTCTCAGCATCATGCACAATGTTCTTAAACATATAAGGTGGATCAGTGTGCTCTACCCCACAACTATCTGGCATTTCATCAACAATGTCTATTGGAACCGATTCGTTCACATCTATGTCATTGCCAACAATTTCTTATTCCATACAAGCACTACTATCGACATCTACTGATTTCAAGTTTGAAATATCTCCATGCATGTAGTATTTTGTATAGCCTTGTACAATCTCATTGCACATGACATGACTTTTGATTTCATCACCAGTGCTATTTTTTAAGTTGTTACCACAATGCCTACATGGACAATAGAACCTATCTCTAAGTTGTTTCCTATGTTCCTCTACAAATCTAATAAACTGATCAAGACCAGCAATATACTCTACGGTGCAACGATTTGGAATGAACATCCATGATCTATCCATTCTATGAAAACAAGTATATATTAGGGTTTAGGGATTACATATCAAGTTAAGGATTTACAGATAGATTAGGGTTTATTGTTTTAGATTTAGGGATAAAGATTTAAAGATTAGGGTTTAGCGTTAAGAGATTAGGGTTTAGGGTTAAAAGATTAAAGTTTAGGGTCTTATATAAATGTGTGTACCACCTATCCCATTCTTGAACACCTAATCTTTCTAGTAAGTGTATAATGTGTACTCAGTTTTCAAGAAAATTTTGGTATCATTCCCCCACAATTCCCCAAGTACACCGATGTACAACCAATGCCACCAACATATGTACTTAGAGAACAAATGGAGAAGGGCTAAAGAAACATCATGAAAATTGAATATACATTATACACTTACATCCTAAGTGAGATTAAGTGTTCAAGAACAGTCCCAAACTAGGGACTATCCAAGATTTACTCCTAATGAGTAAATCTCGGATGGGTTTCTAGGTCAACAAAATACATGTATGTTGTCATTCCTATACCTACGATCCTAGTTTCATCATTCATATCCTAGGTTTATGTAACATCATTTAATTCAATTCATTCTTTTATTTGGATTAGATAATCAACAGAGAAAGCAAACATTAATATTAATTAAGAGAACTAGATTAGGCACCTTGATTTGATTTACAACAACAACATTTGGTAATCTGAATCATACCCTAGTCTATGTACCATATTTGATAACATTGATTTCAACGTCTCCAATGTACATGCATGTTCATCATCAAGGAATAAATTATTCATGACCCTGGGAGGGAGAGATGACCAAAGGTAAACTAGAAATTAAGGTTAACAAACTAGAAGGAATATTATACTAACTAAGATATAGCAATCCTAATTATATAACACTAATCAATGTAAGAGAAATAAATGTTATAAGGGAGTCTCTTACCTAGTAGTAGGGGAAGCAGTAGGCACCTAATCTCACTAGTAGAAGCTCTGACCCAAGCTCACTAGGTTCGGCATCCTCAAAGTCCAAGGTCAACCGACAATAGGTGAAGCAGGCATGGTAGTAGTAGGGAAGTAGGCGGTGGATAGTTCAGGCACCCAAGGTCGACCGACATCCTCCCAGAGCGAGCGGCAGTAGTGGCGCAGCTCCAGCTGGCGGTGAGTAGCTCCTCAGTAGCGGCGGCGGTGAGGAAGCCCAACGGTAGTGGAGGAGGCATGTAGCTCCTCAGCTCCACAAGCGAGGAAGAGTGGAGGTCCCAATGTTAGTAGCAAGGTGAGTGGAGGAAGACCAACAGTAGCGTGGTGGCGATGAGTGGAGGAAGACCAACAGAATCGCCAAAATTACCAGAAACCTAGTGAAATCATGATGAAATAGAGAGTGGGAAAGAATCTATTTCGCATGGGTGCTATTAAGTTATCTATAGTCATTGCCTGTTTAAAAAAAACCCAACAACTAAGTGTGTTTTAGTCGTCAGTTCCTAGTGATAAAAACCAACGTCTATTTACATATACGAAACAAAAATATGGTTTGTTGTTAGGACCATAGTTTTTGGTTATTGAACAAAAACTGATGATGAAGGATCAAGGTGGGGGGAAATATTTTCACAGAGGACAATGCGCAAAAATAACTAGTCGCCAGTTGTTAGTAAAAAATCGACACTATCTACATTAAAAAAAATTGTCTCATGAAGGGTAATTAGTCATCGGTTATATTACAGAGCCGACGACTTATGAGCGGATAATTTTTTTTATGGGGACATGAAGAGAAACTTTTGTTGTCAGTTTTAGCAAAAACTGACACCGTTGTGAAAATTTTGGAGGCAATTATTTTCCCCTAGAAAATTGTATTTTGCAGGTAACCTTAGAGGTCATTTTTCATGACAATAAACTGACGTTAAAGTAAAAGCGGTACACGTGTCTTTTTCTTAATTGGAAGGACTTCACATACGGTGATGGTTGTCGTATAGAACTGATGTCGTTGTGGCTTGGCGTCGGTATATTTTGTGTAACTGACGCCATAAAATATGACATTATAGGTCATTTCTGTATTAGTGAATGATGGTTGATCTACTGAACACAACTATATTTCTTGCTATGTTAACACTTGAATAACTCATTTCCTATTCTCTCAATTGAATAGACTTGTTGCTCCTTTCCCAATCAAATACCAAAATCAAGCATGGATCAATAGTCACATGATGTGGTCGTGAATAACCTTACATGCACTACCCACACACTAGTTATAGACTACCACAGACAAAGTCACCACTCACCAATTCATGCCCCTGGTGACGTGATTGTAGCCAAAGCAAAGATAATAGGGGATGCAGTGATCACTGGAAAGTACTATATTTTTATTTACATGGTCAGCCAGTTATTATGGGGTCACCCTATCATCATCGCAGTTTCCAGTATCTCTCTATTACCAGTAGAAACAATAGGCAATGGCCAACATGGCTTCCAACTAACAAAGCCATTAGATATCCCTCCATCATTTTTATTCCTAGAGATATGAGGTAACTTAGTATTCAATTAAGGTCACAGCTCTACACTGGAAACAAATGATGCACCACCAACTTCTTTTTTGGGTATGGTGGCACCATCATTTATGACAAATGTAAGGATATTTTATAGAAGACTACAGTCAAAGCTACAAACAAAATGAATAATTGATTAGTAGATTGGCCAAGTATCTCCTTTTATAATGGCATTAGGGTAAGATGTTCCTTCTTGACCAAGGAGAATGTTTCCTTGTGTCAAATGATGCCATTTGTAATGTAAACAAAATTTGTACTGTATGATTTCATGTGCAGATACACGTGTAGATTGATAAAATAAGGAGGAACATACTCCTTATAAAACTAAGAACAACAAATCTGAAATCTTTGTAACACATCGGGATTTGTTGTTCCTCTTTGAACAAAGAGAAAATTTCTCCTTATGTTAGATGATGCCACTTTTAATGCAAACAAAATATGTACCCTATCATTCAGTGTGAATCTACATGTGTAGACTGATAAAAAAAGGAGAAACCAACTCTGAATAAAATTGAAAACAAGAAATTTGACTTTTCATAACTGTAACTAGATGTGCATTAAAAGTGTTAGCAAGTGTTAGTTATGGTGTTTACATTCAAATCAATGCCTCCTTATAGATACATATTATGTTTCTTTTTAGTTTTTGTAGTATCGTTGTTGATGAGATCTCGTGATAAAATTTGAATGAGTGAGAGAGTGAATGCTTGTGTATCTTAGTTGGAATAACTAATTTAACATGATTAGATAGATGATAACTTTCCAATGAAGAGAGTTGTAACAATTTTGCTTGACTAGCATGCATTAACATTTATGGAGAAAAAAATTCCTCCAATTTTCTCTTTTTAAAAGTGACTATTTTAATTTAAACATACCTGATGTGACACATGCACATGCACGTGTGCACTTACTAGTGTATATAAAGAACCCAAACATGTCATACAAACATCATTTTAGCGTGTATTTAAGAGAGTTTAGGGATTGCATGTAGAATTTTGCAAGCAAAGAAAGATAAATTGGTCTAGCTTCAACTAGGCCAAAGAAGGTAAAAAGGAGAGAAAAATAGGTAAGAGAAGGGATTTCCCATGGTTATCCAAAATTATGTCCATAGAAGGTAGAAGAGGGGAAAACAACAAGGAAAAGATGAGAAATATTAGAGATCTTACATGAAAAATGCCAAGATTATCTTGAGAAATATCATCCTTGGATTATATTTTTAAAAAGGCAAGGAAAAAAACCAAACTGCAAGCCAAAAAAAGAAATATAACCCTTGAGGGCATCCTCCTTTCTCCCCAGCAGAACTTTAGTAGGTTGTACGGTAAAAATAAGCTCTAAGAATGTTGGGTTCATATATTTATAGGTTTTGGAAGGTAAAGCCATATATAATACACTAAATATCACCCATTCATCACATGTAAGCTTAAAGTGAGGCATGATCTGCCCTCATTGGGCATGGTGTACATGCATCAAGCAATCCCAACACACATCAGTCAATTGAACCTAAAGTTAGCTACTTCTCAATTTGGGCAAACTATCCTTAGTTTGGGGTACTCAGTCGATATGGCCAGCATAAAACCTATACAATCTAATCTAACTTTATGATACCAACTAAGGTGTGTGTGTTCAATTTGACCCAATTTGGCCTAGAGCTCAGTCAGATTCCCACAAAAGGTATAAAAGGAAGAGTAAACATACATAGGAACCTCACTCATCCAAATTGGGTTCATCAGCCCAATAACTTGACTTAAATTCATTGAATTCATACAAGTTCATTGCTTTAAAATCACCTAACTACCACCACTCTCCCTTATGAATTTTGGTCAAAAAAATTCATGAACTAGGCATGGATTCAATGAATTTAGTCGAGTTCTCATTCAAACAAGAAAAATATATCACAAGAACTTGGGCAAAACAACCCCATTGAATTCAATTGAGTTCAATTCCCACAAAACCCTAACTCAAAATCAAGGTTTAAAAACTTGATGCAAAGAAAAAAATTATATCATAACGGTATGCATATTCATAAGGTTATGTAACATCAGTATAACATATGAATCACATATGCATAAGATCCTTATCTCATTAGGGTATCTTGTATTCAAACATTTCAAAACTGATTTTTATATATGGAACACAAACAAGATTTGGATTAAGCTAGGTTCAGAGTCTTAAACCCTTCCCTCTTTGTTGGATTACCCCCCCCCCACAACAATCCTAAAGAAGTTTCAACACTCCCAATGCATCTCTTCATATAAATCACATGTTATTTCTTCAATGCCATGGTGATGACACAAAACCTTCACTAGGATGATATCTTTCTCCCTCAACTTTTGTAGTATTTTGTCTAATATCAAACTTGGTACCTCGACATATTAGATGCCCTTTGCAATTTGGTACTCCCACTAGATGTATCATCTACCCAATACATGCATGACACTTCATCAACATTTAAACACGACAAACATTATGCAAACTACTAAGCTCTAGCAATATCTCCAATCCACATGTATCCACTTTCCCAATAGGATTTGTGATAGGATAAGGCCCCATAAACTTAGGAGAAACACTGCACTTCTTCTCACATATAAAAATAATAATTCCAAGGAAAGATTTTACAAAGTGAGTCAACTAGAATTCTAGTGACCTTCTACAATTATTGACATACAAATTTTACATATCTTCTCTGCCTTTAAGTATTGCTTATTAATATTTTTCATTTTAGTCATTGTTGCACCAACTTAGGACCCAAAAAAATGATATACACTTGTCGCATACCATCAAAGAGTCAACCTACAATGCCTACCATATAGAGCTTGTATGGTTCCATGTCTATACTTCTTTGATAATTTATTTTATAGCCAAACACTATCAACTTCAATTATCCTAGATACCAAGAAAATGAAGCGAATATGCACTCAAAATATCTACCAATATCAAAATCATTCTCTCTGAGAGTTCATATATATGCAGGTGGAAGCTATTTTGAACTTTTATCATGTCTCTAAAGCTTCAGGAAAACAATCCTGATGCGATGATTTTGAGTCGCATTTATAGACTTGTTTTATATGTGGTTTGTGCTCTTATTAGTCATTTTTATGGATAATATTGCATAATTCACTCATTTCGGTCTTTGCCATCATTTTATGTCAAATCCCCTTAGTTTTATCATTTCGAGCATTATTTATCACATTATCATAATTTGTGTGGATTTATTTGATCTGGTCTTTAAATTTTAGGAAAAACAAGTATCTGCTTCCGTCGATACCATCGACGGGAGTCGATACCATCGACTTGACCGCAGGTTGCCAGCCGAAAGGAGCAGCAAAGAGTCGATACCATCGACGCTGATGTCGATGGTATTGAGACGTCTTCAGATTGCTGGCGAAGGAGCAGTCGATAGTATCGACACCAAGTCGATACCATCGACACATGGAGGTTACAGCGTCGCTTAATGACAGAACCGACGCCAAAAAGGGAGGGTCGATACCATCGACCCGCGTCGATGGTATCGACGCCGGCAGATATGCGTTGGATTCATTTCGATCTCAATCGGACGACTGGAGTTAAATGACGACCTAATTAGGAACTTATACCCAATGACGGCCTCTCAGAGGAGATCATCATCTAATTGGTCATTGCACAAGTGCCGAGGAGCGGGAGAAAGGAGAAAGGAGGCCAGAAGTTCATCCATGTCGATCCGGACGCTGCCGAAGACGAATTTCACCACCGAGAGGCGGGAAAGCTCGTGTTCTACGCAAAGGATCCACCGGTTCTCCTCCATTCAGGGGTTTTCCCATTTGATTCACATTTTTCATATGATTTCCCCTATTTTTACCATGTATTTGTGCAAGATGACCATGCGGGGCTAATCCCCTCCATCTTTAGGACCGGGAGTAGCCCGGGAATGCATTGTATGACAGTTTTATATTAATAATTCATATTTTCTCTCTTAAATCCATGGTATAGTTTCGTTTTCTCCATATATTGTTATGCTTGATCACCATAATAATAACTTAATGCCCTTAATCACTTCGACAAAAGGATTAACGGTTGAAAAGAGACGAAACCTACATTAATCGATAAATCCCTTGACAAAGGAGGTGTAAAATTAATGGTGGAAACTGAGAGATCGGTTGTAATGCGCTTAGTTTAGGGGAATGATTACTAGACGGTGGAATCAACCTAAACCTAAGTAGTGAATTACACCACGACAGTGGGTAATTCTGTTTTCAGGCCACTACCCAGAAAGAGAGAGAAGATTGAGGAGTTATATGAAACTTAATGCAATGTTGACCCGCGGTGAAACCGAAATCCTAAAGATATCCTTTTGAATTGATTAAATTAACCTTTAATCGATTGTTTGCTTTGTTTTATTTTTATTTTCTTTTAATTTCGACAACAAACCCTACTTTGTTATCCGGCTTAGCTGATCGCAAATAGTTAGTAGAAATCTCCAATAATTCAATGTATCCCTGTGTTCGACTCGGGCCTCACAAAGGCCTATATTACTCGACGCGTACACTTGCGTTTTTAGCGCGTAGTAAAATACACGTCAAGTTTTTGGCGTCGTTGACGGGGATACGGCGAAATTGTTGGCACTTCGAGTGCTACGAGCGGCCACTCTAGGCCACATTTTTTTTTATATAATTTTCATTCAACTTCAAATATTTTCTTTCTATTGTTCGTTCATCTGTATACTCGTCAAAGCACTGTACTGAACTCGAATTTTCCTATTTCAGGTACTGTGTATGGTGCATACATGTAGTACAGACTACGACAATCGCACACCCGAGGTTCCATTTCTGGGACCTGGAGACGAGGAGCATTCTGAGCACGAGTACCAAGAAGAGATAGACTCTGAATCTAAAGCAGAAGACATGGCTGAGCCACAGACAATATGGGAGAAGATCAAAGCTTCTTCCTCATCAGCTTCAAAGGGGCATATAAAAAAGCAGGCGATCAACATACCGACATACAAGATCGATCCAGCGTTGATTAACTTGGTAAAATCAAATGCATTTCATGGGTTGAAAAACGAGGATCCTGTTGCACATATCAGCCAGTTCGTCGAAAACTGTGACATGGTGAAGATAGACAGGTTTCCACAAGATGCTTTGTACCTCAAATTGTTCCCGAGTTCCTTGGCAGGAGCAGCAAGAGAGTGGCTACATAACCTCGATGACGAATTTGTGGAGTCTTGGGATCATATGGTGGAGGTTTTCTTTGAGAGGTTTTTCCCTCCTGAGAAGACCAACGACATGTTTAGGAAGATTCACAATTTCACCCAACAGGCGGGTGAAACATATTCTGAGACCTGGGAGCAATTTCAGGTTATGTTGAGGAGATGTCTGCATCATGGTTTGGACAAAGAGACACAGGTAAAAATCTTCTATTTTGCTCTCTCCGAGCATGATAGGAGTAATTTGGACTCAGCCGGGTCGAGATTTTTCCTAAATAACACTGACACTAGATGTTGGGAAATACTCAAGAACATGGCGAGAAAGCAGTCCTGGGGGGAAAGAGAGAGAGGTCCAGTTGAGCAAGCACGAGTCGCTAGCGAATCAAAGGCAATGAGAGAGCTGAATGAGAAGATGGATCTTCTCGCAAAGAAGTTACTACAAAAAGAAGAAAATGAGTCCGAGGATGAGGCTCAAGTCAAGTACATGAGACAACAACAAGGGTATAGGAACAATGATTACTCATGGCGTAAGGACAAAAATTTCTCATGGAAGGATCTTAACAATTTTCTGCAGGATCCGAACGCCAAGCCTGCACCAGCCACAGAGGATAAGAGCACGGAGTTGCTCAATCAGGTCATCAAGCAAAACCAAGAGTTAATGAACACATTCGGGCAACAAATCAAGCAACAGGGTGAATGCATGAACCAATTTGGGCAGACTTTGCAGAGCCATGGGGCTCAAATGAGGACCATAGAGACCTCCATGGCGCAGATGGCAGTTGAAATTGCAAGTTTGAAGAAGCCAGCGCATCCGGGTTTTCCGGGGAACACCAATGTTCCCGGGGGAAACCAGCAGGCCAAGGCCATCTTACTGAGAAGCGGAAAGAAGGTGTTGAACCCAAGGACGGATGACACAAGCGCACCGCAGGATAAAGTTGAAGATGCAACCACTAAGGAGCATCCCACACCTGTCATAGGGCAAGCTGAAGATATAGCTGGGGATGGTAGTGAAGAACAAGCTGCTGAGGAGGAACCACAGAAATTGACGCCTTATGTGCCACCTCATCAAAGGGCACATGTTGTTCTGGTCCCCTATCCGAATAGAGCAAAGGCAAGGAAGGTAGATGCACAATTCAAGAAATTCTTGGACAGCTTTAGGAAGCTTTCGGTCAATATTCTGTTGTTGGAAGCGATTGAGCAGATCCCGTCATACGGGAAGTTTCTAAAAGATGTCATCACCAAGAAGAGGAAAATACCAGACACGGAGGTCGTGGTGTTGAAGGAGCAAGTGAGTGCTTTCATCATGGGCACTCTACCGCCAAAGAGACAGGATCCCGGGTGTTTCAACATTTCTTGTTTTATCGGGAAGTGCAAATTCGGAGAGGCATTATGTGATTCTGGGGCAAGCATAAATTTGATGCCCCTTTCTACATTTAAAATGTTGGGATTAAAGGAGTCAAGTCCGAGCAATATGACTATCCAATTGGCCGATAATTCTGTGGTGAAACCTTATGGAATCCGCGAAGATGTCTTGGTAAAGGTGGACCGATTTGTTTTTCCGGCTGATTTTGTGGTTATGGAAATGCAGGATGAGCATGGTAATGAGCTGCTACTTGGACGTCCATTCCAAGATATAGCCGACATGATCTTGGAGATGGGCAGAGGTCATTTGACCTTGGGCATAGCAGATGATCGCTTTGAGATGGTCATGCCCACTAGCACTGCGTCTACTAAAGCAAAAGAACATTGTAACATGGTGAAACATGTGGATCACAACATCTCACTTTGCCTTGGGAAACCATTCTTGGACATGGCTCATGTGATGAGCAAGATGGATAATGGAACCTTAGCTGTGGACATCATGGAGCAAACTAAAGTTGTCTCTTTATGCAAAGCTATTGGGTTTCCGAATGATGAGAATGAGGACATTCCACCTTCTTGGGAGGATGATGCGATTACTACTTCAGTTGTTGATGCATATCCGGAATTGTCGTTGGAGGCGTGTTTGTTGAATGTCACCTATGATTGGATGTGGAGTAAATCACTCAAGGAGTGTGCCAAAATGCTTCATATGCTTCTATGTTTCTACACGAGGCACTATGAAGATTTAGGTACACTTCCCCCACCGCTGCAATCATCTCTTATTTGCCCGCCTGAGTTGGAACTGAAGTCGTTGCCCCCGCATCTTAAGTACGTCTTTCTAGCTGAGAAGGACAAGTTACCGGTGATTGTATCTGCCTACTTGAGTGCGGATGAGGAGGAGCAACTACTGATAGTGCTCAAGAACCACCATGGAGCTTTTGGGTGGTATGTTGCAGACATCAAGGGGATCTCCCCTACACTTTGCCAGCATAAGATTCGGCTCGAGGAGGGAGCCAAGCCAGTCATTCAGCCTCAAAGACGTCTAAATCCGAGCATGATGGAGGTTGTGAAGAAGGAAGTCATAAAACTTCTTGCTGTAGGTATTATATATGACATATCAGACTCGACGTGGGTGAGTCCCACACAGGTAGTCCCTAAGAAGGGGGGAATTACTGTTACTAAAAATCTGTTGAATGAACCTGTCACCACCCGATTGGTAACCGGGTGGCGAGTTTGCATTGATTACCGCCGACTGAATGCCGCCACTCTTAAAGATCATTTTCCTTTGCCATTTATCGATCAGATTTTGGAACGTCTTGCCGGTCGGTCGCATTTTTGTTTTATGGATGGGTATTCGGGGTATAACCAGATTTCGATTGATCCTTTGGATCAAGAGAAATCTACGTTCACCTATCCCTATGGGACTTTTGCTTACCGACGTATGCCGTTTGGATTATGTAATGCACCGGCGACGTTTCAACGCTGCATGCTCGCCATATTCTCTGACATGGTGGAGCGTTGTCTTGAGGTTTTCATGGACGACTTCTCGGTTTACGGGGTGTCTTTTGATGAGTGTCTATATAACTTGGACAAGGTGCTGCAGCGTTGTGAGGACACACACTTGGTCCTCAATTGGGAGAAATGTCACATGATGGTGATGGAGGGAATAGTGCTAGGACACAAGGTGTCTAGCAAGGGTCTTGAGGTAGACCCAGTGAAAATTGAAGTGATTTCCAAGCTACCCCCACCAAATTCTGTAAAAGGGGTGAGAAGCTTTTTGGGACACGCCGGGTTTTATCGGCGATTCATTAAGGATTTTTCTAAAATTGCAAAACCTTTATCCGAATTGTTGGAATGGAAAAAGATGCGGTTTTTTATTTCAACGATAAGTGTCTTCACGCATTCGAAGTTTTGAAAGAAAAATTGATTTCGGCTCCGGTTGTTCAAACGCCGGATTGGACAAAACCATTCGAATTGATGTGTGACGCTTCAGATTATGCAGTAGGAGCCGTTTTGGGGCAAAGGGTAGATAATAAGTGCGTTGTGATTTTCTACGCTTCCAAAACGCTTAATGATGCTCAATTGAACTATACAACTACAGAAAAAGAATTACTTGCCGTTGTGTTTGCTTTTGAAAAATTTTGGCAGTATTTAGTGGGATCCAAAGTAGTTGTATGGACCGATCATGCTGCGATAAAATATTTGATGGAGAAAAAGGATGCAAAGCCTAGACTCATTAGGTGGATTTTGCTTTTACAAGAATTTGATATTGAAATCAAGGACAAGTCCGGAATTGAAAATGTGGTGGCTGATCATTTGTCTAGGTTAGACGGGGTAGATGAAAAAGATTTACACATACCCATAACCGAGACGTTTCCCGATGAACAGCTTTTAAAAATTAATTCTAAAGAACCGTGGTTTGCTGAAATTGTTAACTATTTGGCTTGCGGGATCATCCCGGAAGACTGGTCTTATCAAGAGAAAAAGAAATTCTTTCATTCTTTGAGATACTATTTTTGGGATGACCCAATTCTTTTAAAAGCAGTGCAGGGATGGTATTCTACGTAGGTGTGTGCCGGAGGTGGAGTACGAGAGTGTTCTCCACCATTGCCATGCGTCGCCTACGGGAGGGCGCCATGCTAGTTCGCGGACAGCAGCCAAAGTGTTGGAAAGCGGCCTTTATTGGCCAACTTTGTTTCGGGATGCCTACGATTTTGTGAGGCAATGTGACCCGTGTCAGCGAGCAGGTAACATTTCAAGGAGACAAGAAATGCCCCTGAATGTATTTCAGGAAGTTGAGGTATTTGACCTGTGGGGCATAGACTTCATGGGACCCTTTGTGTCCTCAAATTCAAATTTATATATCTTGCTAGCTGTTGACTATGTGTCGAAGTGGGTGGAAGCAATCCCCACAAGGACTAATGATTCTAATGTAGTGTGCAGGTTTGTGAAGGAAAATATATTCTGCAGGTTCGGGATACCCCGAATGATAATAAGTGATGGGGGCACACACTTCCGGAATCAGAAATTTTCGACACTTTTGAAGAAATATGGGGTCAAGCACAACATCGGAACCCCATATCATCCACAGACGCAAGGCCAAGTGGAGGTCTCAAATTGGGAAATCAAGAAGATTCTAGAACGGACAGTGGCATCCACAAGGAAAAATTGGAGTGCCCTACTACCGGACGCACTTTGGGCATATAGAACAGCGTACAAAACACCTATAGGCACCATGCCTTTTAGGTTGGCGTATGGCCGGGCTTGCCACCTTCCGGTGGAGTTGGAGCACAAGGCCCATTGGGCACTTAGAAGGCTGAATTTGAGTTATGATGAAGCTGGGAGAAAGTGGATGCTCGAGTTGAATGAACTAGATGAGTTGCGCATGAAGGCATATGAGAATGCCCGCATATACAAGGAGCGCACAAAACTGATCCACGATCGCCATATCGAGATGCGCACGTTCAAGAAGGGAGATAGCGTTCTGTTGTTTAACTCCCGACTCAAGTTGCATCCCGGGAAGCTAAAGTCCCGGTGGAGTGGACCATTCGTGGTGGAAGAGGTTAAACCGCACGATGCGATTCTGGTGCGTGATGGAGATGCCACGTTCTTGGTGAATGGACAGAGGCTAAAGCTGTATTTTGGTGAAAATTACAAGAAAAAAATGAATGAGGTCAAACTCATTACATTTGTGGATGAATGAGATGCTGGGAAGCCGTCTAGCCTAAGACGTTAAATAAGGGCGCTTGTTGGGAGGCAACCCAACCATCGGTACATTAGGATACTTTAATTATAGGCATAGATTGCTTTCATTTCGTTTAAATTTTGATGTAAAGAAGATACCTTGATCCGTTTGTTCTTTGTGCAGGCTGAGGCAGGGTCGATACCATCGACACACTGGTCGATGGTATCGACATAGGTTCAGGTTGACAACTGCAAGGTTTGTTCTGAGTCGATACTATCGACGGCCTCGTCGATGGTATCGACACACCTACAGGCAGGTCGCGGAACAACTGTCAATAGTATCGACACAGCCGTCGATACCATCGAGATCTCTGGAGAAGTTCAGAGCAATTTGTCTCAGTCAACTCGATACCATCGACGGCCTCGTCGATGGTATCGACATGGTCATAGGTTGAACTGAAAAAGTGGCGGTGTTGCAATGAAGCCAAGTCGATACCATCGACTCCTGTCGATGGTATCGACCATCCATGTCACCGATCCGCGCAACGACATCGACGGCGATCGCGAAGTCCACGTCAGGGATCTGGGTGTTGCGTCGATACTATCGACAGGTCAGCAATCTGGGTTTCACGATCCAGGAATCGTCAGCCGTCGATACTCGCGAGGGAGGCGGATAGCATCGAGACGTGTCGATACCATCGACCCGCGTCGATGGTATCGACGGGTCAACAGTAGCGTCGGCCAAGTCTATATAAGGAGAGTTATTACGTCATTTGACGTCACACCTTCAGAGTGAACTTCCTCCTTCACGCCGAGCACTCCCCCGAGCCATCCAAGATCGAAGAGCAGCAACATCGAGCAAGGATCTTCACCGAGTGGAGAAGCACTTCTCCATATTCCCCGAGCTCTTCTTCTTCAACCCCTTTCTCGTCGCCACCATGGTGCATACAGCCGGAGCATCGTCCTCACAAGCAACTCTGACGGAATTCATCCCACCACCAACGGCATCAGTTTCTCGTCCCCGACTCATCCATCCTTCCCCGGAGATTCGAAAGATCTACGAGGAGATAATGAGGAGGAAGATCGAGCCCACCCGTTATGTGGACCGGGAGATGGTGCACGATATGGGATTCGAGGCCAACTTGGCCTATGTTCTTAACGGACAGGCCCGTAACACTCGCATAAGGCCTGGCGAACTGGAGCGTCATCAAGATGGCCAGCCGTTCTTTAGTGACTGGCCGACATACAAAGAGCTGGTAGCCGAGTTCATGGCATCGTTGGACGTCTGCATCTATCCCAACGACATCAATGCTACTGACCGAGAGTGGATCCAGGGCCGGGTATCTTTCCGGCTGTACAACCATGACTACGTCCTCACGCTGCGGCAGTTCAACAAAATTTTCAACTGGAATCATTCCCAGTATGACCACCGGAGGCCGAACCACCGCACCGATTACGATATGATCTTCTCCGAGTTGGTGACGGTGCCACAAGGGAGGTCGGTTAGCTACCACAACGCAGCGGTCGCCGACTTCGAGCACCCCTTCATCTGGGTTTTGCATCGGATGCTGAGTTCTATTGTTTTTGCGCGGGGTGATCTGGCCCTTAGCAAATTTCAAGGCTCCGGTCTCTTCTTTCTATACAAGCTTCTGAAGAGACAAGAATGCAATTGGGGTGCATTCTTTTTGCAGCGTGTGATGGATGTAAAGAGGAGTACGAGGAAAGCGCTGATTCACTTCGGTGGGCTCATCACCAAACTGGTGTCGTACTTGGGACTGAATTTCCAAACCCTCACTCCTCTTTCTACAAGAAGCAAGGTCAACTTGCAACATCTTCACCGGGCCAACTTAATTCTTCTTCGGGATGGTGCGGCATTTGCACATTGCCATGTGAATCAAGCATACCAGGAGTGCGCACTGCCGGATCCCGTCTTCAACATCGAGGGCGCACAACATTTCAGATGGCCGATCATAGCCATCGACTCCGATGAGGAAGAAGGCGGCGATGAAGGCGGCAACGACGGACAAGAAGGCGAAGCTGAGGAGGAAGAGGAGGCATTCACACCTCTTCGTGCACGGGTAGCACCCCGGAAGCGTCCTCGGATGCATCCGGGTGCGTCTTCATCATCACAGCCTCCGCCGCCATCACCACAGCCCTCGCAGCCGAGCGAGGATGCCTACTCCATGCAAGGCATGTATACGATGCTGCAGGACATCCATCAGACACAGCAGCAGCATCTAGAGATGTATACTGGTATTCAGGATACTACGAACCGGTTACTTGACAACCAAAGGGCGATGTTTGAGAATGAACGTCTCCTCCTCGACAACCAACAGCATATACACAATCGGTTGCAACGGATGGAGATGCAACAGGAGCCCTTCTACGACCACTACTGGAGTCAGAGCTACTTTGGAGGCTATCCACAGCCTCTGCCGAGGACCCATTACGATCCGAGCTTCTAGGGGGAGTATCCTTCTTGGGATCCTACGGCCCCACAGTACCCACCTCCGCCTCCACAAGACTGATCGGGTATCTCTGTTCCACTCTTAAGTTTGTTTTTGACTATGAGGCCATAGTCGAATTCAAGCTTAGGGGGGTAGTTGGAACAGCTCTATCTTTTATTATTTTAGTTTTTAGCATTGTTATTTGTTTCTTGCACTTTAGTTTTTGTAGGATCCACGTGCTATCTAGTGTAACTGTGGATGTTGTAAACGTGTGTCATCTTGTTGTTAGTTCATGGGAAATCTAAGGAAAATTTAAAAAATTTTGTGTCTTTGGATAGCTTGCTTTGGTTGACCTTGGGGAACACATCCTACGAAAATGATTGATTATGTCAACTTTAAAACAACATTTCACACCTGTACTCCTATGGATTCATGCAAAGTGGACAGTAATGGTTGTTTGAGCCTAACCTAACCAAATGGTAATGAGACCTTAATTGGATGTAAGAGAGAGAACCCTCTAAACCACTACACAGGTCAGTAAGGAGGGACACATAATATCTTTCTAAGGTTCAGTCATTTAATCTTGTGATCATTCCACTTCATTTTTCCATAATCCACCTAAGAATTGGAAGTAAAGTGCAGTTTTAATTCCTTCTTATGTGCATAGCATTTAGATAGGACTCGCATTGATATTTCTCCATACTTGTGCATAAAAAGAAAAAAATATAGGGATGCATGCACATTACCTTTAGGTGCATGCCATGTAGTTGCACTCATGATATTCATGCATAAAATACACCATGTATCTCAATTTTTCCTCAAAGGTGAATTTAACTGTTCCATACCTTCTAAATATTGCAAAGATTTCCAAGCATGAAGAAAATAGCCCAATAAACTTGTCCTTAAGCAATTATGGATATGTGGGCTAAAGAAAGAAAAAACATTTCTGAAAATCTGAAATTAAAAAAAAAAAGAATTCAGAAGGAAGTGAAATAAGAGGGAGAAAGGAACAGGATATCACTCGCATTACAGGAAATTGAGTACATGATGTAATTTGATTAGACGTCCATCTCATTTTGAGGTGGAAGGTTAGTGCATGCATCATTTCACCCAATTTTAGGCATTAGGGTATTTTCAATATGCATTGGCATCATTTAGGACATTTTTGTATTATGCATGTTGAAATTGTACAATACTTCCAAGTTCTTCCATGAGCCACCCATTTACATCCACCCGTTGCTCGGATTGGTAGGCCACCGTGAATTTCTCCTCACTAATGAATATCAGGAGAACTTCTTCCATGTAGATGGTAGTTAGGGCGAGCAACGTAGTATAGGCGATCACAAGATGCACCAATGTTGAATCGGCGAATTTTATTATGTTAACTGCCTTATGTGATAGTGTTCATCGGTTTGGAGGTAAATTTCTTTTATTGATGATTATTGTCGCCTTTAGGGTAATTACTGTTCTGTGGTTAGAGAAGGCCGGTTTGAGAACGTTCAGTGGGAGTCACATGGGATGTTGGGTTGGTGTGCTGATTTTCAGTTGACATCTGCAATTCTATTCTAAGGATTAGTTGCTCGAGGGAAAGCAACGTTCAAGCTTAGGGGAGTTTGATGCGATGATTTTGAGTCGCATTTATAGACCTGTTTTATATGAGGTTTGTGCTCTTATTAGTCATTTTTATGGATAATATTGCATAATTCACTCATTTCGGTCTTTGCCATCATTTTATGTCAAATCCCCTTAGTTTTATCATTTCGAGCATTATTTATCACATTATCATAATTTGTGTGGATTTATTTGATCTGGTCTTTAAATTTCAGGAAAAACAAGTATCTGCTTCCGTCGATACCATCGACTTGACCGCAGGTTTCCAGCCGAAAGGAGCAGCAAAGAGTCGATACCATCGATGCTGATGTCGATGGTATCGAGACGTCTTCAGATTGCTGGCGAAGGAGCAGTCGATAGTATCGACACCAAGTCGATACCATTGACACATGGAGGTTACAGCGTCGCTTAATGACAGAACCGACGCCAAAAAGGGAGGGTTGATACCATCGACCCGCGTCGATGGTATCGACTCCGGCAGATATGCGTTGGATTCATTTCGATCTCAATCGGACGGCTGGAGTTAAATGACGACCTAATTAGGAACTTATACCCAATGACGGCCGCCCAGAGGAGATCATCATCTAATTGGTCATTGCACAAGTGCCGAGGAGCGGGAGAAAGGAGAAAGGAGGCCAGAAGTTCATCCCTGTCGATCCGGACGCTGCCGAAGACGAATTTCACCACCGAGAGGCGGGAAAGCTCGTGTTCTACGCAAAGGATCCACCGGTTATCCTCCATTCAGGGGTTTTCCCATTTAATTCACGTTTTTCATATGATTTCCCCTATTTCTACCATGTATTTGTGCAAGATGACCATGCGGGGCTAATCCCCTCCATCTTTAGGACCGGGAGTAGCCCGGGAATACATTGTATGACAATTTTATATTAATAATTCATATTTTCTCTCTTAAATCCGTGGTATAGTTTCGTTTTCTCCATATATTGTTATGCTTGATCACCATAATAATAACTTAATGCCCTTAATCACTTCGACAGAAGGATTAACGGTTGAAAAGAGACGAAACCTACATTAATCGATAAATCCCTTGACAAAGGAGGTGTAAAATTAATGGTGGAAACTGAGAGATCGGTTGTAATGCGCTTAGTTTAGGGGAATGATTACTACGACGGTGGAATCAACCTAAACCTAAGTAGTGAATTACACCACGACAGTGGGTAATTCTGTTTTCAGGCCACTACCCGGAAAGAGAGAGAAGATTGAGGAGTTATATGAAACTTAATGCAATGTTGACCTGCGGTGAAACCGAAATCCTAAAGATATCCTTTTGAATTGATTAAATTAACCTTTAATCGATTGTTTGCTTTGTTTTATTTTTATTTTCTTTTAATTTCGACAACAAACCCTACTTTGTTATCCGGCTTAGCTGATCGCAAATAGTTAGTAGAAGTCTCCAATAATTCAACGTATCCCTGTGTTCGACTCGGGCCTCACAAAGGCCTATATTACTCGACGCGTACACTTGCGTTTTTAGCGCGTAGTAAAATACACATCAAATCCCAAAACTTATTCATGAATTGAGGTTCTATATTTAAAAATATGGTTACTGGAACACCATGAACATGAGAAATTTCATTAATTTACATCTACTCCAACTTCCCAATGATGAAAGTAGTTTTGACTAGAGAAGACATAGTCAGTCAGCCGATGACTACCCAATGGAATTGAACCTCTTCACTATCTGGGAAAGGCCAACCATGAAGTCCACCCTGACATGATCATATTTCCAATATGGGAATGTAACATATGTAGATGTTTCTGATGCTAGTCCTTATCCTAATGACAAACTAGGCGGGTCGATATGAACTTTGCCACATCAGACTTCTTCCTTGAACACTAATATAGGTCCTCTAGTGTATGATACATCTATTGACTCAATGTCTACATTGACTAATCCTTAATTTGATGATGACTAAAATGTTCCACTCATCTTTGTCTAGAGTTTCTACTTGAGTGATTTCACATAGATACACTCCCAATTACTAATATTTCAAATGGAGAAATCAAGTCATACATGTAAAAAGATAAAGCTTGAAGATTACATAGGTTCTCCTTAGATCATTTTTTAAATCACTTGAAATAATAAAATGACTTGCAATTAAGCTCAAAAGTGTAATGTAATTATTTAGAATGAATTAATATTTCACTTAGAATTAATTAAGCTTATTCAAATAGACACTTTCATCTGATCATATTGTCCCTCTCATAACTTGAATGACAATATTGTTGGTGGCTCAACTAATATCATTGGTCAGTTCCATCACTGATAAGAATCCCAAATGATGAATAAAAACTTCATGTTCATATTTCTTCATTGATCGAGATAGCTTTAATTTTAGATGAGATATATTGGTTGACAGTCGAGATTGCTTCTTTGTTGCCTGAGATACTTAGAAGTTCTGTAAAAGTGCTAAAACTATTTATTATAGATAGAGAAAAGAAACTAAAATTGATATGTTAGACTCTCTTCCAAACGTCTAGAATTTGTTCTAAATGATTCCAACATCTAGAAGGCATCCTTAAATACAAATAATACCCCATGAAATTCAGTCCATGGTTAGCCAAGCACTACAAATGCCCCTATACCATAGTTGAGGAAGAAAGTGCCTCAAACAACCACTACACTCTCGTGAACTTATTCACTTCCTACATTTACTTGAGTGAGTAGAAAAATTATAAGAGACCTAGTCCTACATGTATATTGATGGATCCCTAGTTTGGGTCACCAACTTGTGTCATTTTCTCCCTTATTTGCAATAAGACATTTAAAAAGCATGTTATTTCCTGATAAATATCACTTTATATCAAATGCGCTTATGGATTTCTCTGGTGTGTATTTGTAGGTACATTGGCACTTAATGATGGAAGGGGGAGAAGACGGAATATCCTAAGTCTTCCATAACTATGGAGGATCCTAAGAGATCCCCAAAGCTACCCCTAACCTACCCTCAAGTGGCCAAGGAGAGAAATGAAGCAAAGAGCACCCTTGAAATAGACTTAGAAGATTTGAGTGGAGGGATAGCGCCTGAAATGGCGGTGGTAAACTAAAATGATCATGCTACCAATGCAGAAATCACAGTGAAGATCCATTTTGAAGCATCCTAGGAAACGATAGTCATCATGATTGTTTCCACCACCACTACCATGGTGCCAAGTCACCAACATGGTCATGCTTTGCATATGAGCTGTGTCAGCAAACTTCTAAATCCTCCTCCTACCTTCTCAATGACAGCCATGTGGCACAACATGGTCATTCCACCATCAATCCACCATGACAACTCTACCCACAATGGTCATGATACTCTGCCTATTTTCACCAAAACCCATATGACTTTTTACCTTTCCACTACAACTATTTTTCACAAACACGTTCATTCTCATGCCTACCACGATGGTCATTCTGTCTAGAAAAAATGTGCTAGCAACCAAACCCTATGAATTCCTACAAATTGTTTTACAACTTCAGCCCCACATAACCCAAGACCCCCTATGACAGTATATACAACAACTTCAAAAGCATTCTAAGTATGAAATTGTGCTACCATAAACTGAAAGTAGACAAACAAAGCACTAAGAAGTAACTTTACATAAAATATTCAGTCCCAATGTTGTATAAGAGTAAGAGATGAAATACTTGTAAGTCATTTTAAAATATTAAAATAATCACAATATGAATTGCTAGATTACTATACATATAAAGATAAACTTCTTGATTGCACATTTATTATTAAATCCCTGAGTAATTAGAATGTGCCACACAACTACTATCTAGTGATTACAAAGTTTCATAACCCATTATAAAAGATCTAGGATTTTTAGTATCCATAAGATAGTTTCATACTTTGGTTGATGCATGTCTAACAAGTTAGAGCATAATCACCAAAAAATCAACATAACAATATCATGTTTGTCATGGGTACTTAGGTGACTCCACCTAACACAATCACTTGTAAATATAGCAATGGTACATATTATACAATCACATTGCCATAAATAGCTAGAGATAAAAAGTTGAATGTAGTTAGTCACATGATCAATATAAGGGTACTGATGGAGACCACACTTCATATGGATCCTCTATCACCCATCTATACTTAACAATGTATGACTCTAAGTACCTTTTTACAGTTCAACTTTCAAATAATGGGGTACGTATATAATTACATGGTATGAACTAGGTTTCAGTTGATTATTTTAGCCCTGGACTCATCCTTCATTAAGTAAAGAGGCATTCATTTTTGTAGATATTTGTTATACTACCTCAACTTTCTAATAATGGGATACTTATATAGCCACACTGAATGAATTAGGTTCCACTTGTTTAACTCAACCCTTGACTGATCCTTCATGAAACAAGAGGCATTAATCAATATTTTATGTCATTATTAGCATTTATTAGGTGTTAGAAACTTTATAAAATCCAAGATCATATTCAATTGAGTAAACACTTAGATAAATTAATCATCATTTCTATACATACAAAGACCAAGCCCTCAAGAAGGTTCGAAATTCTCACTAAAAGGTGTGCATATCCTTTTAGTTCATCAAAATAACCTCATGCAAGATTTTTTCTACAATTATATTAGCATGGAAGAATAGAATGCTCAAAATGTCATTTTCGAACAAGAACGTATATATTTTAAAATTTTCAACATTATAATAACAAGGTAAGCTTATCATTTTCATATTATTTTCACATCAAGTAGCATGGAACCTAAGTTTTGCAAGTTTTACCCAATATATAGTACAACTATCCCATGAAATGCAATTTTGAAGTAAGAAACATGTATATCACAATAATATCAACATTATTACAGTAAGAAAGCTTAGCATTTACATCTTAGATTAACATGTATATCAAAGAGAGTATCAATCCTAAAGTTCCCCATTGTACAAACCAAAGCTTATAAAAACATCATTGTTAACCCCTTTATGAGCATGTAATTAGAGAGATTAGAGGTGCATGTAGGATTTTTCTACCAAAGAAAGCTAAATAGGTGACATTTCATTGGCCTTTCATTAAGAACATGAAATATAGCAATAAATCACAGACTAAATCTCTAATATGTCTCCAAACATTCAACCAATGTCCCTCCTATCAAGTCTAGCTTCAACTAGCCCACAGAAGGTAGAAATGAAAAAAAAAATTGGGTAATAGAAGGGAAATATACGAAGGTAGAAGAGGATGGATCATAAAAGGAAAACATGGAGATCTTATATGAAAATGGACAAAGCTAGATTGGGAAGATAATCCTTGGCTTAGATATTCAAAGGCTAAGCTAAGAGACCAAAATAGCAAGATCAAGCATGAGATCTACTCCTAGATATTCAAAGGCTAAGACAAGAGACCAAAATAGCAAGACCGAGCATGAGATCTACTCCTATATATTCAAAGTCTAAGCCAAGAGACCAAAATAGCAAGACCAAGCATGATATCTACTCCTTGGGGACATCCTCCTCTCTTTCTAATAACACCTCAATGGCTCTCAAGGGTGCAAATAAGCTCGAAGAATGTTGGGGTCATCTATTTATAGAATGTTGAAGGTAAAAGTTACATATCAACCACAAAATAGTTCCCTCTTGGTCACACATTGGCCAACATGAGGCATGATCTACCTGCATTGGGATAATGGACCTTCATCAAGCAAGCCAAACATGTTCATCCAATTCAGCTTGAAGTTCTCAATCTAAAAGATTGGCTTGATTTAAATAACTCAGTTGATTTGTTCAACACCAAACCCAAACAACCTCTTCTAAAACATGCCAATTTAGCATGTACATTCAATTTGGCATCACTTGGATGAGAGTTTGGCTTGGATTCCTACAAAATGGCCAGGAATGAAGGATAAACACATAAGGAATCTCTCTCCACCAGATTGGTTGACCAACCTAACAAGTCAACCTAAATTTAATAAATTTGGACAAGTTCATCAATTTGAAAACTCCCAACTACCTCTGTTTCTAATGAAATTAGGTCAACATCCCTCACTTCCTAATCTCAAGTTCAATGTGTTTGAATGAACTCCCACTCAAAACAAATGAAAAGCTTATAAGACCTTTGGTAAACAAAACCCTTGAACTTGGCCCAAATCACTAAAATTAACCGAGTTCACCTCTCTGACCCAACCATCCACTAGCCATGAACTCGAAACAATTCATGTAAACTTAGCTTGAATTCAATCCCAAGGGTCTAGCAACTTAGCTAGTATTAAAGATTAATTCATCCAAGTTCAAGACCCAAAAAATCTTGAGTACAAAATTAAAGTTCAAATTTTGATTCAAATAAGAACAAACCATGTAATGAATATATGTGTATGTGTATGGATCTATAACCTTGATATGACATATGAATCACAAGGTAGACCAAGCATCCGATCATTATTTGACTAGAGAATCTCCTATTTCAAATAAATAATTAATATTTCAATTATAACAAGCTTTTAGGACAAACAAACATGAATAAGGTAAATCTAGGTTCAGTATCTTACATACTAATCTGTAGATTTAGTTTTAGAACAAAGACTAAGAGAAATTGTACTTACTTAGAATCCCACACAAAAACAACCAATGGAGCTCAAGCATAAAGGAAAATTTCAAATCTAGCTCAACTAAGTAGGGTTTCAGCACAAACCTTTGTCTCCTCTATCTTTTTCTATGTGAATTTTCCACATCTCATAATTGTTAAATTACCTCCATAAGGTCAAGGACCACTTATAAACCCATCAATTTGCAATTTAGATGAGATTTATCACCCATTTTTACTTTTTCACCTACGGCACTCAGAGTTCATCTAACTTCGTAAAAGGTTAGTCAATCAAGTCACACAACTTTTCAAATGTTAGACCACCGCCATACCCCAAGTCAATGTCAACCCAATGATTGTTCGTGCTTTTGGATCATAGGATAGCAGAAGGTCAGACGTCGTTCAACCCAGCCTTTCTAAAGGTTAATCAGTTTATGCATAAGACATACTTCACTTTACAGGTTTATTTGTCACAAACCCGTTAACGTTACACCAACCAACCCAGATTGTTGTGATTGATATGTTGAAAGGCCTTTGGGACAAGTCAACTAATTTTTAGTTCAGACCAAACCAAAACTTCTCTCTGATGAAATTTAATTTAATGCAACACCGCAATTACCTTTCTAATTGTCTAGGGTTTCTTACAAATCAAGATAATCTCTTAAAATTAATGTTAATTTTTTTCATATTGTTTTGATACCTAATTAGACTCAATCATTGTAAACCCCTAATTTACACAAAATCATGATCTATCCCGTGAAATCCTAACTATCACCAGGTATTGAAAATTTTCAACAAAAATATTATGATAGTATTATTAAATACATCACAATATACAATTAATCAGAGAAGAAACAATTATCCAAGTAAAGATCCACTATAAGGCTAGAAAGAAATTGGGTCATGTGTTGTTAAATACATCACAATATACAATTAATCAGAGAAGAAACAATTATCCAAGTAAAGATCCACTATGAGGCTAGAAAGAAATTGGGTCCTCACACAGTCGGTCCAAGAGGGTCATTGTGAGATTGTAGCAATTGATTGATGGAATATTCTTGTAATAGTAAATGAACATTTGAGGTACATAATGTTAAACTATATATACATATATATATATATAGAGAGAGAGAGAGAGAGATAGAGAGAGAGTTAGGCTAGAATACACTCGAGTGTACAGATCGCACAGATACACTCAAGTGTGTTTGTATATCAAGACTATTTTTTACAAGATGTAAATCATTGATCTTCATTGTCATACTATAATTAGGCTACATACAAATTTTGAGCCCATTTGGATGAGTGTAAGTCACTCATCCGAGAGCAACAAAATTGACGCACGAAATTAATTTGAACTGTATAATTTTTGCGGTCTTTATAACATGACCTATAAATATCCAAATGTCCTCAAATTTTTTATATGAGTTATTCACAAGACAATTAAGAAGATCAACGGATTAGATTTTTGAAAGAAAAAAAATTACATCATAAAAAACTACTTGAGTGTATTCTGCTCTGAATACATTCGAGTGTATTCTAGCATGAATATATATATATATATATATATATATGGCCCATTTTTATTGCCCGCGCGGGTAGCTACCCGTCCACCCTTCCGACCAATTTTTTTCAAAAAAATCGCAATTGCAGAGGACCATTTTGTCAAGCTCCCCAAAAAATTTCATCCAAAAATAATATCATTTGCCCCACCAAAATAAAAAAATCCTTCCTTATATATATTTGTTGTATATTTTGTACAGAGTTACTCTTTTAGTCGTGTAATTACTTTCTTATCACCATAGTTAATTTTTTTACAACAGAGTTACTTTTGTGGTCAGAAGAATTATTTTTTTGACTGTCGGGTAGTGAAATTCCAGGCTACCCACGCGGGCAATGAATGAATGCCCATATATATATATATATATATATATATATATATATATATATATATATATATATATATATATATATATATATATATATATATATATATATATATATATATATACCTTTAAAATATGGGGGGCTTCCATCTCTTGTCGTTAAAAAAACAAGTGGCTATGATAAGCAATCCGTGATATACTGTCGGAGGGTGAAAGCGAACAAAAATGAGAGAGATTAGCTGGTTTACTCTGTAATCTCTCTTTTTATTATGTGAATTTTTCACTTGATCTGTAGTTAACATTTCCCTTCGTTCTTTGATGATATTCCACAGACAACTGATGTTCGTGTCCTTCTCTTGCTTTTGGCCTCTTGTTGTTCAGTCATTGTTATCCACAACAAAGTACTGTAAGAAATGATGATGTCACAAGTCAAATGAAAATTGAAAGATTGAAGTGGTGATAGTCAGGTCAAGAATAGTGGAGTTCATGTAGAAAGCCGTACAGTCGGTAAAATGGCAGTACGTGGACTGGTGCTTATGTAGTTATATCTATATGGTTTTTCTAAGCTGTCGCTAGCCATGAATATGCATTCTGATTCTTGAACCCTGGTCCGAATATTGTACGTGGACACCCACGGGATCTTAAGTTTTCTTGAAATTCATGAAAACAACAGTAAAGTTATCGGTTCCAATTAACAATCTCAGAAACCTCCACAACGTGATTGTCAAGATGACCAAGAGTTGGCACCCATGCCTAGAGGTGAGGAATGTAAGGAAGGAACCTCCACATCACCGGAGGCCAAAAGACCGTTCATCCATCAACTCAACGTCCCAGTCGTCGTTTCCGTGCACATACAAAACTGTGATGTGTGTTTTACTCTTGCCATTTTCATTTGGGGTGTCTATCCGCAGTCCGGCCGGCCCATAAACCATGAGACTGTCGCTGAAAAATGCATGGAACGTGACTGGGAGAGTGTGAAAGGGACGACGACAGGTTTGGGGCCGTTTGGCACAGCATCACGTCCGACGTGTAATTAGCATGCGCCGTTGCTTCTTTGTTCTGTAATTGCAACTTCCAATTGTTGCGAAGGGGTTATCATCACTATTATGGCCTCGATATAAGGGGTGGTGAACAGTCTAATTAGCTACTGTAGGGTCATTAAATAAGTATATTGATTGTGATGATGATTGAACTTGACCTCCCACTGATTTTGCCGGCATCATCACGGCGCGCACAAACACTAGCGCCACAGAGGTTAGGCAGATGTTACTGTAACGGTGTGCCTTACATGTCTTGATAGAAGTAGTTACTTCACAGTCTAGTGCCACTTCAATTGTTTGGTTGTAGTTGAGATATCAAATCTTCGACGATTAATCGCTCGCCATTGAAGGTTCAGCTAGCAGGTCAGATTTTATTGAAACCTAAGAAACGTCTAATTCTCAGTCTCTTATCCAGGGCTGTTCTCATGTGCTTCTCACAAATAAGCTATATCTATCCATGTACAGTCCACATACAACGTCATGGCCACACACCGTCTTTTTCTACTCGCTTTTATCACAATCAATTTGGCTGGGGACTGCAATGAGCCGGACAGAATTAGCTGTTACCCATTTCGTGAAGCAACAAGAAGCCGTAACGTGGATAGATATGTATAATCTGCCTTTTGAGAGAAAGAGGGTGACTTCAGCGGTCAAGAATATTTCTCGTTGAAAAGTGGCAAGAAAATAATCCCCATGAAGGCTACTGCAGTCAATTATAGTCAATGAAGAAGATTCTCGTATCATTTCGTAGTTAAAGAGGTGAATCATCTTCCCATATATTCATCAGTAGTGAAAACTACACGTCTCTCTGATATCCACTCTTTCTTGTGTTCTTAAATCATCATACAACATATATAAGCAGCAGTCGGCATCCTTGTTCCCAACCAATCACAACAACTAGTTTCCATAATCAGCCGACCGCCCAACCGCAACAGTCGGATTAGTTTCCATCATCAGCACAGGATGCCTCCTAATCCATAGCTACCCTTCACCCCCAACAATTGTCAAGATGCAAGCTCCGCTCGACCTACTGATTCTTTCCCTCACCTCTTAAGAGGTACTACCGGACCGGGCTTTGAAAAGGATCACATCATGTTTCAAAATCTGGACGGTAGCTCCCAAAATACCAAATCCCTGTCACTGCTCACATCACAGCAATGGATGCTTTTTATAGTTCACTAGAAGCATTCAATTGTTGTTTCGCAGAAAGCGATAACCGAGCCAGCGGCAGCCACCTAGGGATGACGGCAGCCTTGAACCTTCAGCACCACTAGGCGAAGGTGGGGAGCAACCGAGTGATGACAATGACCAATTGATGTCTATAGCTCGAGGAGATTCTTCTTTGCACTGCATGCAATTCGGATAGTAAGTTGATTCTTGGCCTAGGTTTTATGTTATTAGAAGTTATCCTTGAATTATTGGTGACATTGAGCTGATTCCTGGACCAAATATGTGCAGACGTATGAAAACAGCATACGATACGCTAGCCCTCTTGTTTCTGTTACCAGTGATATTATTGAGGGTACGTATGAATGAAGAATGGAGGAGATTGTAATATATGTTTATGCATAATCCCTTTCAGATGGATGGTTTCCTTGAAAAGCAGTCGTAAACTCAATTAAGAAACGCTCAAGGGTCTTATTCCTCCACACCTTTTTCTTCCTACGGGAGACCATGACCTGATCATCCCCACTCACCAACCACACCACATGGAACGGTGGTTAGTCACTCACTTTTAGCCTCTCAACCTCACACGTCACATTAGACTACGATTCTTTTCACATTCACTATAATGAAGGAAAAACAGTCACCATAAGGTATCGATTCTAAATATAATTCTTAAGGTTTTCCTCCCGTGAAGGAGAAAAGTCGTGCGGATTTCGCCAACGGCCCTCTTTTTATCACTTATGCACCCATCACGGTACGTACTCTCAGCAGTACTTCGGGAAACAGGACAACACACCCCCACAAAGTTGCTTGGAGTGGAGGTATCTCTCTACACTTCATCAACTCACACCATGCACGCCATGAGTGGGCAGAGGGGTCCATAGAAAGAACCTTGTTAAGTGGACAGATGTGGCAAACTTTTGTGGGGATCCCCTACCCCCATCCTGAATACGCACAGCACAGGTGCAATCAGGAGCTTCGTTCGAAGAAAGGTAATAGGGACAACGGAGTTCTCACGCACAGCTTCCAAGAATATTGTAGCCTATCCTATCCTTTGATCTGGCTCTTTTCGTTGGAAGGGAATCCCTGTTAATGCCCGCAGAAGAGGCTGCATGCGGCTAAGGAGATTCCTGGTCCTGCGAACTTCCATCAAGTTTCCAGTTGGGTTGAGGAAGGCGAGTAGGAGCGGATAAAGAAAACGGGAGGCCATCTAATAATCTTCTATGTTGTCTTGTGCTGCTGGATGTGCGGTAGACAATTGGGTAATTGTTGGGCAGATAAGGGTATTGATTGGACCCTTTTTTCTGGGCACCAGTAGCAGTTGTACGCAGGCAGATTAGTTATATATATATTTTTTTATGAAAAATTCTACACATAGTACCCCATATACCCGGCCACATACCCGGTCCATCGGGAATCATCAACTGCCGTATTCCTCCTGCTGCTGCGCCAGCCACTGCCACCCATTAACATCTGCTGCCGCATGCACAATTAAATGGATATATACAGCAGTGATTATACATGTTTTTACATGCAAAAAGGATGCATGAAATAATTATCTCGTCACCTACTCCATGCAACTGTCATGCAAATGGCAGATATCAATCCACTATAACTTATAAAAAAATTCTATTGCATATTTATCCCCACTGCAGATTACGTAAGTATTGTACGTACAATAAATACATATACATTCACAAATGAATTTGAGAAGTATTGTACTTATATTTGACAAACTGGGTTGAAAATTAATAATTGAGTACAATACTTATAGATGCATTTTATAGTTGATTATGGACCAGATGTGCACTACATTTTTGTAAAAAAAATTATGTCCAGGCGAAAAATGTTGTTATTGAATTCCGCAGGTACTGTACTTATGCCTCCAGATCAGTTATACAATTATGCTTGATTTTGTAATTTGTTAAGTATTGTACTTATGCTTGGTTTTATAATTTGGTAAGTATTGTACTTATGTTTGAAAAAACTGAGTTGGAATTAACAAGTGAGTATTGTACTTATTTTGCATGGATTCCGTAGGTACTGTACTTATGCTTCCAGATCAGTTATACAATTATGCTTGATTTTGTAATTTTTGAAGTACTGTACTTATGCTTGGTTTTATAATTTGGTAAGTATTGTACTTATGTTTGAAAAAACTGAGTTGGAATTAACAAGTGAGTACTGTACTTATTTTGCATGGATTCCGTAGGTACTGTACTTATGTCCAGATGACAAATGTTACTACTGGATTTCATAAGTACTGTACTTATGCTTCCAGATCAATGTTGTTATTGGATTCCGTAGGTACTGTACTAATACGGGAATGCAGGTGGGTGGATTAGAATGGGAGAGAATAATTACAAGAGAAAAACCGAATTAATACACTTTGCATGGACTTTGCATGAGTATTAATACTCTGGAGAGAAGAGTGGAGAGACATATTGTTGCATGGACTTTGCATGAGTATTAATACTCTAGAGAGAAGAGTGGAGAGACATATTGTTGCATGGACTTTGCATGGACTTTGCATGCATATTAATAGAAAGACAACTGCAAATGTTGCAGCTCTATTTTCCCAAAAAACATGTGGGTGGCCGGGTATAAGGGGGATTGTGTGTAGCCTAACTCTATTTTTATAGATAGGTGGTAAGTGTTATTGTTCAGAATCAATTCTGTTAGCCGGAATGTCAGGTATTTTGTCAGTTCATAATTCCACCACTAGCGTCTAGGTGAGTTCTGCAGGAGACCGAGAGTGGGCAAAGTAAGTGGTCGACCGTCCAAATGATTACTCTTTGCAAATTTTCTTTATAAATATATTGTATGAATGCCCCTGGATTCGCGCTGGACTGAATCGACTAGGGTGGTTACAACGGCATTGATACCATCAACTGTACATAGGCAGGTCGGTCCTATTGTTTAGTATACCAATGTTGTTGGGTGGAATATGAGCTAGTTTAATCGTGCATTTCCTAATTTTCTCTATCAACGGAGATTCATCTAATAGTTACATCAAAGCTCTACCATAGTGGGGCATATGAAGAGGGTGGGGGTGGGGGTGGGGGTGGGGGATCAATGCCCGGTACATGAGTCATATTAGGAAGATATATGGGAGATTTTTTTATAAACCATTCATAACATTAAAACTAGGGCTGATTGTGATATATATGAGGATCTAGGAGGGGTAAAACATGGACTTTAGTGTTTAAAGAGGGCAGCATTTTAGGATAAAGAAAGTGTGTTATGAATGAGGAACATTAACCTTAAACAAGTCCAAGTAGAAAGGAGGGGGAGCTCCACAAATAACCCCAAATATTAACAAACAATCAACATAAGAGAGATGTAGATATAAAAAATCAGCCCTACTAAATGGCTGATTGTGATATATATGAGGATCTAGGAGGGGTAAAACATGGACTTTAGTGTTTAAAGAGGGCAACATGGACTTTAGTGTTCCCCGACCCTCCCCCAAATTGCTCCTCTGAAGCAGTACCGTCTTCTCTACTGGCTGACTGGCTTCTATCTAGCCGGCTAGACAGAGCAGCGGCGGAGGTAGCCTCTATCGAGTTCATCGAGCCCTCTTTCAAGGATGGTGTTCGGTGTGCCTCAATCTCCAGTGAGGAGTGCCCAACCCCAATCTGGGACGACTACCTGTCCATACGATTCGTTGGGGGTAAACCCTTCACAGGTCAGCTGGCAGGTTGGATTCGTAGGAAGTGGCGGCCAAGCGGGCCTATCGAGATCGTCTCTGAAGACAGGGATGGTTTCGTCATCCGTATGTCGTCGCACAGCGAGAGAGAAAGGGTCCTGGACGAGGCGCCCTGATTCATGGACGGCGCCCTCATCATCGCCAACGCCTGGCGATCGGGGTCTCCTCTCCAACCCCTTTCCTTCCAACGCCTCCCAGTGTGGTTCAGGATTGAAAACATGGGCTTCCCATGGATGAGATCCCACATTGCGAGAGTATCTAGTACCATAGGTAAGCCGCTGGATGTTGCAGACATCTCTCTGTCAGTAGAGTGCCTTGGTGCGTCGTCCGTCTGCATTGAAGTTAGCTCTCCCCAGAGCTTGCCCAAGAGTGCGGCGGTGGAACTGGATGGCAAGATGATACAGCTCAGTCTTGAGGTAGTGTCTAAACCCACCTTCTGTTCAAGCTGCAAACACTTTGGTCACAGGGTTGGTGTCTGCCCTCGGGTGACCAAGAAAGCGGCCCCCTGTGTGGATCTGCAACTTAGGAACAGACCAACTGCAGGTGCTCGAAGGAATGCCAAAGCCAAGACAGGTTCCAAAGGGTTACCTAAGGATGCTCTTAATCCCAGTGCAGGTCAGGAGAAGGGCTGCGAAGACCAGGCTTCTAATGTTGGCGATGAAATGCGTCTGGATTCCATTGCACAACAAGTGAAGGACATCATTCTCTGCTCTGCGTCTAAACAACAAGTTCAGCCAGTCTCTTCTAGCATCCCTCAGGTTGAGCCTGACTTGTTTAGGTCTCTGCCTGTGATTAATGTTGGGAGAGAGAATTTTGACCGGGATCTGGAGAATAGAAGCAGGGAGGGATTGAGCTCCGAGTCTTGGCAAGTCAACAAAGTTTGGGAAAGCTTCGGGTTCTCAGCTGATTACCAATTGAGGAAAGAGAACAAGCCTGAAGACGATGAAGGTTCAAACACCTATTTGTGTTCAGACACTGAATTGGAAAACTGGGAGCCTGATAGTGTAGATATTGGTCAACCAAGGTCCAAAAGAAGAAGAAATCGGCAAGGATTAGATAGCCCTGGGCTTCTCCCTCTAGTCTCTCGTTTGCTTAGTCTTATGAGGTTTATCCCTGCAGATTTTCGGTTCCCTAAGTTCTTGAGCATAATGATGGACGTTAGTCCTTCCCCCCCCCCACAATTTCAGTGATGAGGATAAAGTCAGTGGATGGCAGTTTTTGGACTCAAAGGTCATGATTATGTCTCGACTGCTTCGTGGTTTCTCGTCTTTCTTCATGGTCGCTTCAGAAAGCAAAGTGTGTTCATTTATAATGAGGTTATCAGATCCAAAGTATGCTGCTTCCTGTTTGGACTGGTGATGTTTGACTCTTGTCTCGATACTGGTTGAGTCTTCACAATTTCAGAATGATGGGCATATAGCTAGTGTTGCCTTAACCAGTAGGAAGCTAGCGTTAAACGTTATGGGGTCTGTACGAGACTTTGTACTTCTGGTTGTCTGGTCTCCTTTTAGCTAGTCTTCACGGGCAAAGATTTGGTTCTTTTTCTATTCCTTTACTGCTCCTTTTGTGAGCCAGGAGGTGCTCTTTTGTACCCAAAGTTTTCTATACGGGTTCCTCTTTGGGCGATTACGCCCACTTAGAAACATGTTTTCAGAAGCTGAGAAGGTCTGCAGCAACGGGGCTAGCTTCATGCAACATTTCTAGTTGTTGTTCTATGTCAAGCTATTGTTAATACTTGTGGGTACGTAGAATGCTTGTAATAGCAGCTTGTTATAGTCTTCTCTTGGAAGGTTTGCTTGGTTCTAGCTTGGCTTGTTAGATAGGTATTCTTAGTTTTGTCTTTTCGTCTACCTTTCATGTATCTCCCCCTGTGTGGGGATTTGATCCTGGATGAGCTTTTTAGCTCCTTTCGATGTAATGGGGTACTTAGTGCCCAAAGTTTTTTGGTATTAATAAAAACACACCTTTTGACCGACCAAAAAACATTTTAGGATAGAGAAAGTGTGTTATGAATGAGGAACATTAAACTTAAACAAGTCCAGGTAGAAAGGAGTGGGAGCTCCACAAATAACCCCAAATATTAGCAAATAATCAACATAAGAGAGATGTAGATATAGGTCGAGCAAACCAACTAGGGAGAGGGAGCCATCTGTGGTTGATGTAAGTGTGGATGAAGTTGGTGTGCCATCAGTATGGTCATGGCTGGGATTTGAGTGTCTTTTGGTAAGGTCAACTTGGAAGTTGAACTTGTAATAATCAAGACAATTATAGACAAGATAGGATAATATTTGTAGAAAGAATAAAAATTTCCTTGTATGGTTGTATAGTCTTTCAAAGAGAGTCTTTGATTTCTCTCTGTCCATATCCTCCAAAGGTTTAAATATAGGATTTTATATAGTATATGATTTTTTGTTTAATGAAATAGACCAAAACTGTGGGTATTTAGGAAGGCTTCCTCTAAACATATGACATGTACATGGAAGTATATATTGAAATGCATTCATAGAGGAATCACAAAAAAATATTTTGTGACGATGTGAAATGGGGGTTGTCAGCGCTTAACATGTAGAAAAGTGGGTCAATGGATAGACCTTTTGTGTGTATTTGGGCCAATTTGGAGTTTGTTTGAGCATAAGCGTCATATTAAAAGGGAAATGTTAGTATGGTATTGAAATGTCAAAAGGATATTGTGAAAATGTATCAAAGAGCCTTTGGAAAATAGGAGTTTATATTGGTCAATTCTTGTTAGGCCTTTTCTTTTGATCATCATAAATGTCAACCATTAGAGAAAAATCCTAAAACTAAATCCAGATTAAGAAAAAAATATTTGTTTCTCACCAAAAATGATTAACACAGTGTATGAAATACATAGGTAATTTTTTCTTTTCTTCATTAAACCTCATAAATCAATATCACATCAAGACAACATATTCACTCATCGAAAATATTTTCAACTTCATTAAAACTAAAACTAAATCTTATTGCTCATAGGAAATTCAATTTTGCATCTATTACATTTACATGAATGAAGATACTCAGTACACTACCCATCCTAGGAAGGATAGAGTAAAGGGAAAGTCCAATCTATAATATTCTATTTACATATTCTTTGTCATAGCCTCTCTGTTGGATGGATTTATACCTAAAAGTATTTGAAACAACCTCACGGGACCTATGTGGAGTCCCAGTGAGTGGATACCTCCAACTCAAGATGAGTACATACATCAACATCAAATTAAGTATATTGAACTTATAAGAAACTTTTAGATATTACAAAATCTAATAGGTAATTCTAGCATTTAGCACATCCATTTTATGACAATAATCTAATCAATTAGATACGGAATTAATTTAGGCAAATTCCAACCCTAAAACATCTTTAAGAGCATGTTATTGAATATATCAGTATATATTATTCCCTTAGAATGATAATCTTGTAGGAGTAACAAATCAAGATCTTAGCAATTAGAATCCAGAATAACATCACAACATTTTGCTCAAGAATAATCGAAGAAACTTGATACTATCGACAGGCATGTCGGTAATACTGAAAAATTGATAGGTGGTTGTGCAATTAGAGGAGTCAGTAGTATCGACACCCTATCGATAGTACCGACATGTCAGGATCAGGCAGATATAAAGACTTCATTTCATCCAACAGGTGAGGTTTTAACTCGTCCTAAGTCATGCCTATGACTTAGGAGAAGTGCATCTAGACCTAACCATCTAATCTTTTTCCATTGTACGATGTCCTGGAGAGAGAGGAAGAGATAACGAAGAAGAAGGTCACATTCCGGACCATCTGGGCACTTCCACCGGACGGATTTGTAGTCGGAAGGTAGCAAATCGGCATGTGCGCGAGAAGGGATCGTTTGAACTGTCTACTTCGGAGGTTCTTCATGTTATCCACATTTTTTCCTTTCTCTTTGATGTTGTTGACTATGAAAACCATGAGGGGTTAATCTCCACATTCCTTAAGACCCGGGAGTAGCCCGGTTATGTATTGTGATTGACTATTATGCATTAACTCATCAGTTACTCTTAATTTTCAGATTTATTTCTATGTGAATGAATGAACTATCCATCCTTGATCACCATAGGTAGTAAACGGATCTTTAATTGCTTTGAAAAAGGAAAATGAATGGTCAGAACTTTATAGAAATATATATTTTATAAAGCCCTTTGAACAAGGTGGCTTACAAATATGAGGAGATTACCCAGAGCATTCGATAAAGCACTTATCTAATAACACAATTGATATGAGAGTGGGTTGGTATTAGATTAGGTAGTGAATTACATCGTGAGAGCGGGTAATTCTTGCTATAGGCTCTTAATCTAGGGTTAGGAGACCCTTTTGTTAATGTATTGATATAAAATTACAATGTTAACCGTGGTGAAACCACTATCCAAAGAAATTAACTTAGACTGAGATAAACAACTAGTAATTTAGATTTATTTTATGTTTAAGATAATTACACCAATCAATCAAGTTTCTTCGGTCTAAGATGATCGCATTACATCTAGTATTAGTCTCTGAAGTTACATTTCTCTGTATTCAATATTTGGACCTCCTTGGCCTATATTAGTTTGATAGCGTACACTTACATTTTAAGCGTATAGAAAATACCTATCAAATATCAATAGGATAGTGGTTCAAGTATTACATATATATAATGTGGATCATTAATTGTGGTACAGAGAAACAAAGGTTATTTTTGACTAATTTTTAATTCTGAGAAATCGTTTGATGTTATATCGATATGTTTTCCTTGCTCATGTACCAAAATTGAAAAGGAAAAAGTGGAATAGTTTATTCTCTTTAAATTATCATTGGTTATAAGCTTTAAGTAATATTTAATGTTTAGAACGGCTAATCTATATTTCAAAAATGAAAGAAAATGTGACATTGTGGTGCATGCTTTATTTAGTAGATTTTAATTATAACTATTTTTTGGGGTAAAAAAACAAAATAGTGCATTTTAAGAAGAAAAAATACCAGGTATTGCAAAAAATATTTTATAAATATTTGAAATGAGGTTTCTATGTTGTCTGAGCTTAACATGTAGAAAAATGGGTCAATGGATAGATCTTTTGTGTATAGGGAAGTATATGCCAAAATTCATCCATAAATGTATTGCAAAAAAATATTTTATGAAGATTTGAAATGAGGTTTCTATGTTGTCTGAGCTTAACATGTAGAAAAATGGGTCAATGGATAGATCTTTTGTGTATATTTGGGCCAATTTGGAGTTTGTTTGAACATAAGTGCCAGATTTAAAGGAAAATGTTAGTCTTCTATTGAAACGCCAAAAGGGTATTGTGAAAATGTGTGAAGGAGCCTCTATAAGATAGGAGTTTATATTGGTTAATTATTTTTGGTGTCAATACTTTTCTTTTGATCATCATAAATGCCAATCATTAGAGAGAACCCTTAAAACTAAACCCAGATCAAGAAAAAAATACTTGTTTCTCATCAAACATGATTAACATAGTGAACGAGATACACATGTAAATTTTTCCTTTTCTTCAATAAACCTCATAATTCAATATCACATCAATGACAACGTACTCAGTTATCACAAATCTTTTCAATTTTATTAAAACTAAAATCAAATATTATTGCTCATATGCAATTTAATTTTGCATCTGTTACATTTACATGAATGAACAAATTTAGTGCACTATCCATTCTGTGATGACCCACCATCAAACCGACAGCCAAATCACCACCAGGAATAATTGCAGAATAACCATAAGTAGCGGATTAGCAAAAATCACTAAAAATTAAAATTGTTTTATAAAGAGATCTATTTCCAAGAAACTCTTAAAGAAAGAACCAAAACTTTATATACATCATGGTTCATATTGTACATCCATTGTACCATCTCATCTCAAAGATAACATATAACAGTTTCTTTGTCAAAACATATACATAAACAACATAAAACATCGAAGCATACAAGCCAAAATCTCATATCGTATGTAAAACCATCACGTACTAACTTCCAAGAACCTGAGAGTACAGATACGACACATAGGACTTCTATCTACAAGACGCGACAGATAGTACACTCAACTTGAGTTGTTATTGTTATCCCTGTGGTTGTTCTCCTTCCTCTGTAGTACGGTATCTACCTCCTCGTGTACGTCCACCTAAAAGTTGTGGAGCCCACGAGGTGAGACACAAGTCTCAGTGAGATATATAACTTTCTACCAACAATATTATTATCATAGGTAAACAATATAAAACCAAGTAGAGAAACTATTATGTAAATAAGCATGTTTAATCATTATTTAATTGTAGTGAAAGGCAATAGCAATGTTAAGTAGCTCAACTATCTATGACAGAGCTATAGATCATCTATTTGCTTTATAAGGAATATGAAGAACATGTATAACATCTATCAACTAAGATGATAAAAGTAATGAAGCATCAACCAATGTTTTCATATTCATAGCTTAAGCAAATACGCTACATGGTTGATTACATATTTACAATCACACTTATATCCAGAGGAGATGAGGTATACCGCTCATGCTCCAACCGACCACGGATATGTAAAGCACTGGTACCATACAAGGTCATTGGAAGAGCTGATTGCCAAGACCTCACCTGTCTCGGTCAGTACAAGACCACTGGCAGTGACCCCATGTCAAACTGCAACTAGCTTGTCGAGGTATAGTGCCATCTTCGCTAAAGAGCTACAGCCGTAGCATGCCCTCTCTTCAGGGAGATATCACATCAATCCCCGATAAATTTTCATCAGGGCGATCACACGACAACCCTGGTATTCATCGGGGAGATAACACGTCAATCCCCATCTGGATGTAAGGATATGTTCGTCCATCACCCCCACGTATTCAAAAATATGCTCTCAGAGTTAAACTTGTTTCACCATTCAGCAAATCCTGACACTGAATGGATCTATGACCTGAGCAACAACATGATAAGGTTCCACTTGATTAATTAGGTATATTACAATATCTTTTAGCATCAATCAAGTTACAAGCAAGAATTATAACAGATGCTACAAAGAAAGGTGTAATACATTTATCAAGTACTTTCATAATCTTTGGAACACATTGATTGCATAACACTCAGAATCTCAGTCCCTTATCACATTACTAGGAATTCTCATCCCTTAACATTATCATCATCGGATTGCTAGATCTGGGTATTCAAACCCTTAGTTCATCACTGAACATTGTTACCTCTCATCAGGTAACTATTACCTCTAGCTCCTCAGACCAGGTATACAACATACTTATTGCACAAGTATTTCACATGGCTCACAAGGCCCATTTAGATCGGTATCATATAAACATCATAGATCATACATGGCTATGCTCATCATCTCATGATACCTGCATGGTTAGTATTTTATGATAACAACAATATTAAATACATATCATCACCATGCAATACAAGAGAAATACAACCTTCCCATTATTATTAGGGTTAGGGTTTCCCTTCTTTACTGATTAGGGTTTCAAATGCATACCATCACCCTTTTTTTGGGGTTAGGGTTTCCCCCATTCAACAGATTAGGGTTTCAAGATCATATCATCAAGAATCAAACCCTAATTCATACTCCACTCATATTAGGAATATCAATGTATGCTTATTACATGATTATCACACTAGTATAAGTTTCTCTCTCATCCTCACCTGGATAATGATTACACCATACTTTATTAAGTTGGCTCAATCTTTCTCTCAAGGTACATTGGCCCACAATTATCAAAATGCATTAAACTTTATACATCTTAATGTATCACTTGACATAACACACTTCATGTGTTACTCAATCAAGTATATTGGATTGAGGTGCTTCCACCATATCGGGCATAGAGGTGTATCCTCATCACCATATCGTGCTTCCATATTGGGTTACTCAATATTAGGGTTTGCATATCGGGTTAGACCCTTATTCTCATATCTCTTCAAAGCTTCATGGTATCATCCTACCCTTCACCATGTGATAAATGATAGGATAGATAATAGGTTAGTCTAGATCAACTCAAGAGTACAAACCAATAGGGGTTTAAGGTTTCAATGTATATTCGGTATCACATTACCATGTTGGGTTTCAACACCATATCGGGTTAGGAGTATATACTTGACATCATATCATGCATAAGGTGTGTGCTTGAACCCATATCATGTATAAGGTGTGTGTATGTGTCACTCCTATCATCCATGAGGTATAAACTCATCACTATATTGTGCTAGTGGTGTGTTCACATCACCATATCGGGTTAGAGGTGCTTCAACCCGATATCGGGTTGGACCATAATGATGTCATCATCATCAAGCTCAAGACCTTCGTTCTTACTACTCTAGTTCATGGAAAACAGTCCTATGTCACTAATAGAACTTGTGGATTCATCAATTATACAAGAAAAATTGAAATAGAAAGTAGATTGTCAATTATGACAAGATCGATTGTGAATAATAACATAATTGGGTTCAAGTTATATAACCCACCTCAAGAACAACTTCAAAGCTCCAAGATCCAAAGTTTCATGTTCCCAAGGTTGAAGATGAGATTCACAACTCTGATATATGTAAAGAATCACCATGGATAAGTATTTGGTGAAGAAGAAAAGAAAGGAAGATCACAACCCTAGATCCATGCTTTAATCCAAGGTTGAAGATGATCAAGGCTTCACCTTGGGGTTAATGTAACATCCCTGACCTAGGTTATTCTTTAACCCTAGATTTTTTTTTAAGAAAGGTAATTATATGCTTGATATTATCTTTTGAAAAGTAATTAAGGCTCAAGACGAACTTATATTTCAATTTTAGTCCTTTTTTAATAATGTTGAAACATTGTTTTGTTAGTTTTGGACTAAAGTGCAAATTACCCAAGTTGAGGGGTTAACTTGCAAATTGTACATGATAAAATGTTTCTCAGATGTTGAAGCATCATAAGAATGAGAATGATGTAGTGGTATGGTTTCCACAAGCTTGAGCACCAAGATGGAGCTTGCTGAGCAATCTTTGTGCATTAAAACCTAGTTTTGGTGTAATGTGCAATTTACCCAAAACCTAGGGTTCAACATGAAAAATACCACTTCTAGAGGGTCCCTCATGTTTCTTGGCATCATTTAGAGAAAATAAAATGAGAGGGGCGCCTCATTTGAATTACTTTGGAGGAGAGAGAATCTTGATATTAAAATAATCAAGATTTAAGCATAAATGGAACTTTAATTCAATTTAGTGCAAAAAGAAATATATTAATTGAAGATCCCTTTAACCAAAAGTTGAGGTATGAATTTTCAAAGGGTTTGACGAGCTTGTGCCTTGCAAAGGCACGAAAAGATCTTGAGTGAGTGCAGAGCCCACTCACATTAAGTTAATAAAAAGTAATATCCACTAAATATGGGATATTAGTATAATATGATTAAGGTGCTCAATTTCTTTTCTTTTAATTCTTCGATAATGAAGAGGTTTTGCAAGGGTAAGAAGATGGCTTCGTGGCCAAGGAGTTGATGGGGATATGTCGCAATAATTTTGAAAAATTAAAGGAATTAATACTATTTTCTCTTTCCTTGGATTTCCTTATACATATCTCATTTCCCACCCACATAAGGATCTTTTTCAGAATTCCTTTCTCTCCTTGCTTTGGCTGAGCATAAGGAAGCTTAGGAACAGGATGAGAATGATCCCCCAACCTATTGGTAAGTTCTTGACCTTCTTTCACCTTGGTTTCATGGTGGAAACCGAAAATCAATGCTTGATTTTTTGTTTTCTCCATCCAATCTTCAACTCTAGCCAATTCTTTCATCCAAAAGCTTGAGAACGGACCTTGGGCAGTTGTCAAAGCTTCATCCACCATTGGAGACGTGGATCTTGAAGCTTGGATTCAGACTTGAAGGCAGGTTATATAACGTAAACCCTTAAATGTTGTTAATGCATTCAATTCTCCATTATTTGTTGATCGTTTTGTTCTATTTGAAATTACCTTGATCCATTGATGTAATTACCATGAAAACAGCAGTAGCTTTTGAACAAATGAAGGTAGATGATGATGATGACATCATCTTGTACACTTTTCCCAAAGGAAATTCTATTCCAATCGGTTTCAACAAGTTGGTTCAATCGGTTTCAACAAACCGTTTGGAATTAAATGGTTTCATCAAACCGTTAGGAACTAAACGGTTTCAAACCGTTTGGAAGAGTTGACCACAGTTGACCATTTGGAGATTTTATGCTAATGATGATGGTTTATGACCCATTAAATTTTATTGATTAATTCCAAAGGATTCATTAGTTGAAGGTTCATCAATTACCAAACCCTAATCGGGTTAAGTGTTGAATTCTTAATTGGTTGATTTAGAACTTTGGGTTGATTAACCCAAACAGTCTCAAGACCGTTTGGAGATCACCCAAACGGTCTCAAGACTGTTTGGAGGTCTAGGGTTGAGTATGGTTGAGTATTTGAAGATCTAAAGATACCAAATTGAAATGCAATCAATAGCTGATTTGATGATCAATCCAATGATCTGAACCCTAACTGAATTTCATAATTTTAATGATGGGATGGGACAAATGGTCTCAAGACCATTTGGAGGTCATCCAAATGACCTCAAGACCGTTTGAGGTCAGGTCATGCCCAATTTTGTTTCAACATTATTCAAAAAGGACTAAAATTGAAATATAAGTTCCTCTTGAGCCTTAATTACTTTTTAAAAGATAATATCAAGCATATAATTACCTTTCTTAAACAAAACATCTAGGGTTAAAGCATAACCCAGGTCAGGGATGTTACAAATTATCCACCCCTTACAAGGATTTCATCCCTGAAATCATCAACAAAAACACTAAGAGAAAAGAGTAGGGTATTTCCTCCTCATATCTTCCTCTAGTTCCCATGTAGCTTATTCAATGCCGCGGTGATTCCAGAGGACTTTTACAAGACAAATGTCTTTTTTTTCATCTTTTTAATTCTTTTATCAAGGATCATTACAGGTCCTTCAACATATGATATGTCATCATTTAGTTCTACTTCCACAGGTTGAGAACGAATTTTGTGTCAGGGTGACACTTCCTCAACATGGAGATGTGAAACACTGGATGCAACTTATACAACTCAGGTGGTAACTCCAGGTTATAAGCTACCTTTCCAATCCGTTCAATGATTAGATAAGGCCCCATAAATCTAGGAGATAACTTTCCCTTTCTTCCAAATCTAAAAACTCCTTTCCAAGGTGAGACCTTGAGATATACTCTGTCTCCAACTTGGAATTCTAAAGGTCTTCACTGTTTGTCGGTGTATGATTTCTGTCTATCCTGTGTAGTCTTTAACTGTTGTTGTATTACTTTAATCTTCTCAGTTGTCTGTTGTACAAGCTCAGGACCCAAAAGTTGATATTCTCCAGTTTCATACCAACATAAAGGAGATCTACAACATCTACCATATAAAGCTTCATATGGTGCCATGTCAATATTGTGTTGATAGCTATTATTGTAAGAAAACTCTATCAAGCTCAGGTGTAGATCCCAACTTCCTATAAACTGAAGGACACATGCCCTAAGCAAGTCCTCCAAGGTCTGTATAGTCCTTTCAGATTGTCCATATGTCTATGGATGAAAGGTTGTACTAAACCTTAACTGTGTACCCAAGGTTTTTTGTAGTCTTTCCCAAAAATGACTCATGAACTGGAGACCTCTATCAGAAATGATAGTAGCTGGAACCCTGTGCAACCGCACTATCTCATCTACATATAACTGTGCCAGCTTCTCAGCGGTGTAGGTTGTTTTGACAGGTAAGAAATGTGTTGTATTTGTCAACCTATCAACTATCACCCATATGGAATCATGACCATTGGTTGTTCTAGGCAAACCAACCACAAAATCCATGGTCACATGATCCCATTTCCACTGTGGTATCGGCAAAGGTTGCATTGTTCCTGTGGGCTTCTAGTGTTCAGCTTTAGCATGTTGAGACATTGGACACCGCATAACAAACTCAGCTACATCTTTCTTCAATCTAGGCCACCAATACATATCTTTTAAGTTATGATACATTTTGGTACTCCCTGGATGCATAGCATACATAGAAGAATGAGCTTCTTCCAGAACTAACTTTCTCAAGTCATTGGCATTAGGTACTACCATCCTATCATGGTAACTGACTACCTGATCTTCTGACTCATGAAATCCATCTCATTTCTCACTACCATACTCTGATCTAATCTGCTGAACTACAGCATCAGCTTGTTGTGCTTCTTTAATCTGCTATCTCAGAGTTGGTTTTATGTGTGTCTCAGCTAACAACCCGGCTAACAATGATACTTTTAGTTGTACATTGTTTTGCCTCAAGGAGATAAACATATCCCTCTTAGAGCACACTAAGGAATTCAACTGTGCTTTATCTAGGGCTGGTGTTGCTGATTTCCTACTTAGTGCATCAGCCACCACATTAGCCTTCCCTAAATGATAATCAATTGTACAATCATAGTCCTTGATTAACTCCATCCACCGGTGTTACCTCATGTTCAGCTCATGCTGTGAGAAGATATACTTTAGGTTCTTATGGTCTGTGAAAATCTAGAATGTTTCTCCGTAGAGATAATGTCTCCAGATCTTCAAAACATGGATCACAGCAGCTAGCTCTAGATCATATGTTGCATAATTCTCCTCATATTTATTAAGTTGTCTAGAAGCAAAAGAAATCACTTGCTTATCCTGCATCAACACACAACCTAAGCCATTCTTAGATGCATCACAGAAAACTACGTACCCTTTCCCTTACTCAGGTAAAACCAACACAGGTGCACTTGTCAACCTTTCTTTCAACAACTGGAATGATTGTTGACACTTGTCATTCCAGACAAAAGGAACTTCCTTCCTGGTCAACTTGGTTAGGGGTAAAGCTATAGAACTGAAGTTCTTAATGAACCTCCTGTAATAGCCTGCCAACCCTAGGAAACTGTGAATCTCCGTCAGTGTCTTTGGATGTTCCCATTGCAGGACAGATTCTACCTTTTTAGGATCAATATGAATACCTGAAGCAGATATTATGTGTCCTAGAAAAGAAACTTCTAATAACCAAAACTCACATTTGCTAAACTTAGCATATAACTTATGCTCTCTTAGAAAAGTTAGAGCCTGACGGAGGTGTTGCTCATGCTATTGAGCATCTCTACTGTAGATCAAGATATCATCTATGAATACTACTACACACTGATCAAGAAAAGGTCGAAAGATTCTATTCATGAGTTCCATGAATGCAGCTGGTGTAATAGTTAGTCCAAATGACATAACTATGAACTCATAGTGACCATATCTTGTTCTAAAAGCAGATTTAGATATGTCACTCTCCTTAATATGCAACTGATGGTATCCTAACCTCAGATCTATCTTGGAAAATACAGTTGCACCACGCAACTGATCAAACAAGTCATCTTTCCTTGGAAAAGGATATTTATTCTTTATAGTTACTTTATTCAACTTCCTGTAATCAATGCATAACCGCATCGATCCATCCTTCTTCTTAACAAAAAGAACCGGAGCACCTCATGGTGAAGTACTCGGTCGAATAAAACCTTTCTCAAACAACTCCTGAAGTTGTTTCTTGAGTTCTACCATTTCAGCAGGTGTCATTCTATACGGTATTTGTGCTATTGGTTGCGTGCCCAGGATTAGATTAATCTCAAAATCAATCTCTCGGGGCAGAGGTACACCAGGAAGTTCCTCAGGAAACACATCTTAAAATTCCCTGACTACTGGAACTTCAGAAGAATGAGGGCTCTCCATGGTGGTATCTACCACATGTGCCCAGAATGCAAAACATCCTTGCCTCATCAACTTCTCAGCTACCATAGCTGACACAAGACAGGTTGGAAGAATCTTTCTATCTCCTTGAAAGATCCATGGGTCACTATCATATGTGAACACAGCTTGCTTAGACTCACAATCCAAGACAACCTTGTACCTTTTTTAGGGTGTCCATCCCAAGAATTATATCAAACATGTGCATCTCAAGTGGTATAAGATCCACTTGAATGCGATGTTTAGAAAAGAAAAGAGTGCATGGAGAACACACCTCCCGCAGTACTACATATCCCATCAAAGGAGTCTCTAACTTCAAACTCTTTGCCCTCTGATCAACTGTCATATTGCAGTCAAGAATCACTCTTCGAGTGATGAAGGAATGTGTAACACCCGGATCAATTAAAACAAATACGACGCAGGATATAGACATATCAGAATAAAACAATTCCATATGACCTGTCACAACCCGAGGGTTGACTACTGCATCAGGCTGATTCATCGCATAGAATCTCGTCGTCCCCTGTGGTTGATTCAGTGCTCGATTACTGGGTGTCGATGATCCATCTTGGGATGCTTGTCCACATCCTCTAGCTCCACTTGGAAACTGTCGCCTCTGAGAACCTTGTTGACTCTGCCTCTGAGGTTGAGTCACACTTGCTTCTCTAGCTCGACAATCCTTCATCAGATGCCCCATCTTTCCACATATAAAACAACCTTTGTTCCCTGGATGTGGTCTGGATGGTCCTGTTACTGACACTGATGCTGAGTTGTGGGGTCCTTCTGGTGGTAAACTACGGCCTCTACCCCTATTTGGCATCCATTGCATCTGGGTATTGAACCTTGGTGGTGCTATTGGTGTAGAAAACCTTGATTTCTTGAAACTTTTGGACCCTTGTCCATGAAACTGAGTATACACCTTCTTACTCTTAGTCTGTCGCTTCTCAGTAACAGACCTCTCTATACGTCTAACAGACTCCAAAAAAGTAGCAAACCTCTCCCTGTTCTCTACAGCAGACACAGGAGTGGTCAAATCAGCATTCAACCCTTTCTCAAAATGCACTACTACAGAACCTACCTTTAGTGTCGGTTATTTATGGCCTTTAGTGTCGCTTTCCGAGCGACGCCTATGTGGGCGACACTGAAAGGTCACCCATTATGCGTCGGTTCCAGAACCGACACCCAAACTCTTCGCGCGCGACCGAAAACGCGCCATCAAGGGACTATAGGCGTCGGTTATTAGATAAGAAACCGACGCCCAAACCCTTCGCGCCACAGAAAGGGCGCCATCTTGGGCGTTATCAGTGTTGGTTATAAGCCAACAACCGACGAAATATGTCTTCGCGCCAAAAGAATATGTGTCGGTTACATTTAAATAACCGACACTGTAAAGTTATGTGTCGGTTGTTTACAATTACCGACGCCTGTTATTGGCGCCAGCTTGGGCACTATCAGTGTCGGTTTGTATTAAGAAACCGACACCATATATGTTCGCGCCACAGGAAATAGGCGTCGGTTATATCTAAATAACCGACGCCTATTGTTTTTTTTTACAGACCTGCAGACCTGCTGTGGCTGGTCGCAGGATGAGAAACATGCAGTTCAGTTAACTGAACTGCAGGTTTTACGACATCCATTGATATCAGCCAACAACAGGCCACAAACCTGCAAATTTAACAACAAAAATATTCACACATGCATTTAGCAATACAACCTGCAGTTCCATTTTATTTTCACACATTTTGAAACATTCATGTAGCTAGCAATCTGTAGTTCCATTCATTCACATTCACACATGTAGAAACATTCATATAGTAACCAACACTTTCATTCATTTTCACTCAGACACATGTAGAAACATCTAGACATGTAGAAACATTCACACATATTATAATTCAGAAATTCATTTACAAAATCCCCACTATTTGTATGGTTGTTGCCCATTCTTCTCTTACTTCATTTAATTCTCCCATCGTATAGGGAGCATGTACATCTGGTAAGTCCGTTCCTGTAGTGGGGTCAGCTTTAAACACCTGTAAAGAGAATGATGTATATATATAATTAATGAGCTATAAATAAGATTGATATATTTCATATTATCTAATGAGACTATATAATACCTGAGCAATACAATCGATGTCCATACAACATGACAGACTAACACATATATAGTACATAACAAGAGCAGCGTCGAATTTACATACAACACTAGCTTAGTACATATATAGTGGGACTTATAAGGTGACGATCCCACCTGGTAAAACAGGTTACCGACAACTACATGTTACGACTGGGAGGTCGTGATTCAGCAACAGTATGCATTAGCAGGAGGACAAACAGATCACCATATGTTTGTCCTCATATGGTGATCTGTTTGTCCTCCTGATAATGCATACGTTGCTGAATCACGACCTCCCAGTCGTAACATGTAGTCGGTAACCTATTTTAGCAGGTGGTATCGTCACCTTAGTCCACTATATATGTACTAAGTTAGTGTTGTATGTAAATTCGGAGCTGTTGTTGTTATGCACTATATATGTGTTAGTCTGTCATGTTGTTATATGAATCTGAACCACTTGTGTGTGTTGCACTTTATGTATTGTATCTGTATCCTGCTTCTCTTCATTGGGGCTTCTTTCTGCATATCCTGCATAGCTATATCATGTCCGTCCTTCATAGCCTTCTTCCTATATTTATTTTTCAAAGAGAATACAAACAAAAATTATTAGTGTAGAGTTAGTGAAATACTGATCAATGTCTAGAATTGGAATAGATCAAGAACCTACTCTCAGCATCGCGTATGTAATCTCGGGTGAGATTGGTCCTATAGTTCTTTAGCACCCTCCCACAATGTTTAGCATTTGTATTAACTAGAAGATAATGAAACATCAAATCAGAAAATGATATTGATATTAAAAAAGTAAACATTTAGCTTCAATAAAAAAAATATAAACATGCATGCCTCTAAAATTGTGATCTTTTATCAATTAGCAATCCTTCATTGTGATCTCCGCGCACATATAAGTCATCATTAGCTTCAATATTTTCTGGAGTTGGCAACCCAACTGAGAATGGACTGGAGTCATCATATTTATCATAGTACTCTTCTTCATCTATAGGATCTTCAATGAACTATCTTTTACCATGAAGAACAACCGACCATATATCATTTGCAGGATCATCGATATAAAATACTTGTTTCGCCTGTGATGCCAATATGAATGGTTCAGCCTTCTCTCCAATCTTTTCAAAGTTCACTAAAGTGAAACCCAATTCATCCACTATAACTCCTTTGGTGTTATCAACCCAATTACATTTGAAAAGCGGAATTCTGAAATCTATGTAGTCAAATTCCCATATCTCTTCAATGACACCGTAATATGACATTTTAGCTTCATGTGGACTCTTATCCTTTGCACTTGCAAAAAACATAGTCGATGCTTGAAGGGTGACCCCACTATTTTGGATGACACTCTTATCATCTTGGCGCTTTGTGTAATATGTAAATCCATTAATGTCATACCCTTCATAAGACATAACAGTCAACTTTGGTTTAAAGGTGAGGCATTTGATAGTTTCAGTAATATCATCTGGTGTTTGAGATAGTTGATGTAAGACTTTATCTTCAAACCACTTAATAAAAGTCTTGTTATGCTCTCTAGCAAGCCACATTGTATTGGCTCGAGGATATTGTCTTTTGATGAAATTGGTATGTTCCTCGATATAAACGTTCACTTCGTCCTTGTTGTGTAAAATATACAAATGACCTTGTTCCAACTGCTCACGGCTGATTACTTTCACACGTGATCCCAAAATTCCTTTGCCAAATAGCTCGTCAATATTCTTGTCATTATCAGGAGTGTCATTACCACTGAGAAAGTCATTGCAGAAATCCATAACCTCTCTTGCCACATAACCTTCAATAATACTCCCTTCAGGCCGATAACGGTTTCGAACATCACCTTTAAAAACGCTCTTGTATCGTTCAAAGGGATACATCTAATGCAAGAAAACCGGGCCCTAGATTTTCACTTCCCTAGTCAAGTGGACAACAAGATGTACCATGATATCAAAGAACGAAGGAGGGAAATACATCTCAAGCTGACATAGGGTAACAACCACTTCTCTTTGCAAATTATCGAGAGTCTCAGGGTCAATAACTTTGCTGTAGAGACTGTTGAAAAAGAAACAAAGTCTGGTGATTGCAAACCTTACATGCTTCGGCAATATAGATCGAATTGCCACGGGCAATATTTGTTGCATTAGAGTGTGACAATCATGAGATTTAAGTCCTATCAACTTCATATCTTTCATTGATACCAATCTACGGATGTTGGATGAGTAACCATTTGGCACCTTAACATTTATCAAGCATTCACAAAAAGCTTTCTTCTCTTTTCTAGACAACGTGTAACATGCGGGAGGTAAGTATGTTCTTTTACTACCCATTTCACGTATTTCTGTTAATTCTGACCTTATTCCCATTTCACGTAGGTCCAGTCTGGATTTTATCCCATCTTTAGTCTTACCTGGTATATTTAACAGAGTACCAATGATGCTATCACAGACATTTTTCTCAACGTGCATTACATCGATACAATGTCTGACTGTCAAAGAACTCCAATAAGGAAGATCTCAAAATATTGACTTCTTCTTGAATGAAGAATTGTCACTCCGTGTAGTACCTTGTGATCTCTTACCAAATTCATTGACAAAGTCTTTTATTCTTTCATAAACAACCTCCCCTGGTATAGGTTTAGGTGCACTGCGTTCCTCATTCAATCCATTGAATGCTTTGCGCTTCCTACGATACGGATGGAATTTTAGAAGAAACCTTCGATGACCGAGATATACATTCTTACCGCCATGTTGTAGTCTTGTTGAATCAGTGTTCTCTTCACATATAGGACACGCTTTAGCTCCTTTGACACTATATCCAGACAAATTCCCATATGCTGGAAAGTCATTAATAGTGCAAAACAACATAGCATGCAAACGAAATGTCTCTCTTCGTGAAGCATCATAGGTCATCACACCTTCACCCCAGAGTTTCTTTAAGTCATCAATCAGAGGTTCAAGATAAACATCGATGTCATTTCCAGGTTGTTTAGGGCCCGATATCAACAACGACAGCATTACGTACTTATTTTTCATACACAGCCAGGGAGGAAGATTGTATATAACAAGCATGACTGGCCAAGTGCTATGTTGGCTGCTCAATGTCTCGTACGGATTCATCCCGTCTGTACAAAGCCCAAGTCTTAGATTCCTGACTTCACCAAATTCAGGGTACAATACATCAATCTTCTTCCACTGTGGGGAATCAGACGCATGTCATAGGATCCCATCATTAATTTTCTTAACATCTGCATGCCACCTCAAATTCTTCGCATCTATCGGATTGGGAAACAAGCGTTGAAACTGTGATATTATAGATAGATACCACATCACCTTGGCAGGAGAACCAGTTTTGGACTCCCCCGAAGTCGTCAATTTATACCGTGACGCACCACATTTTGGACAATCTTTCAAATCTGCATAGTCCTTTTGAAATAATACACAATCATTAGGGCATGTGTGTATCTTCTTGGCATCCATTCCCATTGGGCACAACAATTTCTTTACCTGGTATGTTGAGATTGGCAGCTCGTTTCCTTCAGGAAGCATTTCTTTCAACAAAGACAGCAATGACGTGAAGCTTTTGTCGCTCCATCTATTGTTAGCTTTCAACTTAGACAATCTCAACACAGCGTTAAGCTTCGTAAACTTAGTACAACCTGTGTATAACGGCATCTCAGCATCATGCACAATGTTTCTAAAAATGGGAGGTGGATCGGTGTGCTCTACCCCACAACTATCCAGCATCGCATCAACGATGTCTACTGGAACTGGTTCATTCACATCTACGTCATCGTAGGCAATTTCTTCTTCCATACAAGCACTGCTATCGACATCCACTGGTTTCGGGTTTGAAATCTCTCCATGCCAGTGCCATTCTGAATAGCCTTGTATAATCCCGTTGCACATGACATGAGTCATGATTTCGTCACCAGTGTTGACTTTCAAGTTGTTACTGCAATGTCTACATGGACAGTAGAACCTATCTCCAGGTTTTTTCCTATGTTCCTCGGCAAATTTAATGAACTGGTGAAGACCAGAAATAAACTCTGGGATGCAGCGATTGCGAATGGACATCCATGATCTATCCAACAAACGGGGAAATGCCAACAAACACATTTGATGTCATTATTATATATAATAAATGTGTACCACCTATCCATTCTTGAACACCTAATCTCACTAGTAAGTGTATAATGTGTATTGGGTTTTCAAGAAAATTTCGGCAGCATTTCCCCGCTGTTTTCCAAGTACATATGTACTTAGAGAACAAACGGGGAAATGCTGCCAAAATTTTCTTGAAAACCCAATACACATTATACACTTACATCCTAAGCGAGATTAGGTGTTCAAGAACAGTCCCAAACCGGGGACTATCCAAGATTTACTCCTAATGAGTAAATCTTGGATGGGTTTCTAGGCCAACAAATAATGTATTGTCATTCTTATACCTAAAATCCTAGTTCTTCAATTTAGGGTGATTATTGATGTCTTTAAAAGCATGATTGGCAATTTAGGGAAAAGTTCATCATTTACATTCCAAGCATGTCACATGTGTGCATTACAATTCATCATTAAGCAAGATATAAGCAAGTATGTCATATTAAAATAGACTAAACAATATGAGAAAATAGTAGTGTAATCATGCAAATGGGAACATTCATGGGAACACACACTTCAGTTATAAGCATGCATGTAGCAACTTTCAGTTCCATTCATGGGAACACACACTTCAGTTATAACAATAACTAAACAAAGGGGTTGGTGTACCCCTAAACATGTGCATAATTAAAAAAACTATTACTACAGACAAGTCTAGATAGATAGACAACTAAATACTACACCAACATGGTCCCGCATGCATCAGTAACTTCTTTTTGATGATGAAGGTGTGTCACGAAGCTCCTCACTGTATTTAGACAAATCTGAACTGACAGGGGCCTCAGATTCATATTTGTCCGAGCTGGTATGCGACGTCGTGCGCTCATACCCCAGAAGATGATCGGGGGTCTCGCAGTTGCTGTTGGTTATCCAAACTTTGATGGAATTATCGCCAACTGGACAGAGAAAAAGCCTATTCCAACGGACCACATGCAGCTCTCCAATCCAATCACGCCAATCGGATTTTGATACAAGATTTCCCGCCAAATCATACTCAACCTCGATAACATGTGAATAATTACCAAAAGTTAGGGTCACTTTACCAGGCATGTAGTGTCTTCCTTTTAGAAAACGCCAATGTTTGGGTATGACCAATTGGTTTAAGAAACGATCATCTAGGATGATGTCCAATTGTTCTTCAATAGGGAACGTTAACATTGACATAGAGGCCCAGTTCATAGTGACTGTTATGGGTGGACAGAGACTGCACAATATTAGTATTAACAAAGTGTAAGTACATATAACGATGTTATATATTTTCAGAAAAAGTTGTATAACATCAGTTAACCTTTTATTGCTTGTCATAACCAACTTTATTGTGGTAGACATGATAGCTTGAAAAGAAGTCTACAAATGTACTTAGAGAACAAACGAGGAAATGCTCCTAATGAGTAAATCTTGGACGGGTTTCTAGGTGCTTACTAAAATAGAACCATTATATGGAACTAATCCTACATTCTACACATACTTTTCCTGAGTAAGATAATGTGCACTTCATGGAATTATTAAGATCTGAATATATATATGTTGTTTCTACCTACTTTGATGGGATTTTATAACATTCGAGTCTTCCATTTATAACATTAACATCTGAATATATATAAGAATCCCATTTGATACAAATGATTGAGAATCTTTCACGATACTAGGAAAATACACTAACTAGATATTCATTTAGGTGTTAGACATCAATATGTGTATGAGCCCTAATTAAAACTGATTCTCATAAGAAGTAAATAAATTTAAAAAAATGCCCAGCAGCAGGGCGGCACCTTGAGGGAAGATGAGCAGAGGAAGAAGAAGAAGGCAGGGCGGGCACCTTGAGGGAAGAGGAGCAGCGGCCGAGGCAAAGTCCTAGCAGCTTCCGGCGGCGAAGAGAGGAGTGGCGGAGAGGGCGGCGAGGCTAGGAGACCTATCTGCTACCGGCGACGGCGGAGAAGAGGCCGGCGGGCGGAGAAGAGGTCGGCGGGCGGAGAAGAGGCCGAAGGCGGAGGAGAGGCCGGCAGGCGGAGAGGGAGGCTGGCGGGCGGGCGGAGAGGGAGGCCGACTGCTTCTCGCTCGACGGTGACGAGCGGCGAGCACGGAGGAAGGAGTGGCGGCGGCGGCGGCAGGAAGCAAGGGAAATCGCCGGAGCTAGGGAAATTGGGAACGAAATAGGGAAATGGGAAGAATCGTTCGGGCAGGGTGAGCTATTAAGTTGAAAATACGTGTCGGTTCTTTAAAAAACCGACAACTAAACCAACAGTGTCGGTTCTTTGCCACAAACCGACAACTATACTAGATTATAGTCGTCGGTTTTTGATTAAACGACAACTGACAACTATTCCTATCTCACGAATACCCTTTAGTCGTCGGTTATTTAGTTACGAACCGACGCAATATGTAAAATATTGGAGCCAATTTTTTCGCTGGAATTTTGGGTTTGGCGGTTGATTTTAGGTGTCGGTTTTTTATTAATTAACCGACACTTAATAAAAGCGGTACCTGTGTCTGGTCGACCTTCACGGATTGGATGTCGGTTTCTATTCCAAACCGACACAGTAGGGTTTATGTGTCGGTTTTTGTATACAACCGACACCTTGAAAAGTGACTTTATAAGCCATTTCTGTAGTAGTGATGTCAAATCCTTTCTTCATCGATAGCTGCCATATGCGAACAAAACCGCAAAAGCTCCATGAACTTAGCCTCATACTCGCTAATGTTCATTGGTCCTTTCCTTAACCTCTCAAATTGAGATATCTTCTCATCTAGGAACGTCTTACGAAAGTATCTATTGACGAATTCTCATCCGAATACTTACCATTCGATCTCCACACCTGGCCTCTTGCCCTCTTCTATGGTCCACCAATGGCCAGCACTCCCCTTAAGAAGGTACACTACATGTCTAACCTTCTCAGCTTCTGGGATGTTAAAGATTCTAAAGGCCTTCTCCAACTCAGTCAGCCACATGTCAGCATCTGTTGGGTCAGCTGTCCCAGCATATTCTGTGGCTCCAACCCGGCAAAGTCATTCAAATGTCTTGTCGGCTCCCTATCCTTCATGGTGGGTAGGTTCCCTAGGTGCAGGTAATGGTATCCTATTTGTCATATGAGTCATGGCTGCCATAAGCTGTCCAAACATGTCTTGGAAGGCTGGGTTCCCCATATCAACTTGATTGAACTAGGGTTGTTCAGGTACAGGCTCTTCCCTATCATGGTCTCTTACACCTCCTCCTGGTGCAGCAACGCTGCTCTCAGCAGCATGTTCATCATGCGATCCAGACGTCTTTAGTTCTTTTTTTCCTCCTATATGAGCAGAAGACACTATCAGATAAACTGGAAGACACTAGAACAGACTCAACAACCTTAATCCTATGTCCCTATAGACTCGGAGAACCTAGAGCTCTGATACCACTTAATGTGTGGCATCCAACTCATAAAAACAAGATTAACTAATGCGGAAGCGTATCATTAGCAGTGGAATTACTGAAAATCACTAAAAATTAAAAAAAGTTACAAAGAGATTCATAAATTGAAAAACTCTTTCATAAAGAACCAAGTATTTCAAATACATTCTGGTTCATCAGTACATCTCTGGTATCATCCCCTTCTCAAAAGTTACAAACATCAACTGCCCTGTTAAATTGTACATAGGCAGTATAAAAATCTTGAGGCATCAAGTCAAAATCTCATATCAATATTAAACTTACTACTGACTCCTAGGACCTGAGAGTACAGAGACGACACATAGGACTCTCTATTTATAGGACATGATAGCCAGTGTCTCCACCTAAGGATTCACTATTGTCCTTGTTGTTGCTGTTGCTGCTGTTCTTCACCCACTGTAGGGTTTCTGCCTCTTCCTCGGCGTCTACCTAAAAATTTGGATCCCACGGGGTGAGACAATTGAAAATTGTCCCAGCGAGAGATATAACTCTCCGCCAGAAACATTATTATAGTAGATAATAGAATAAAACTGAGCAGAAGGATCATAAGTATTCAACAGCAGCTAATAATTGACTAAACAATTAGAGCATTATCCTTTATTCAAGTTATTTCAGCTATATCTCGATAAAGCAGCATGTCATTTATTCAATAAGGAATATGAAGAACATGTATAGCATTTATCCAACTAATACATACTAAGCAATGTATCATCAACCATTGATTCTCATATTTCAACCCTAAGCAAATACGCTACACGGCTGATTACATTTTACAAACATACTTAAGCCCTGAGGAGATGAGGTATACCGCTCATACTCCAACCGACCATTGCGAAATCGAAATTGGTAGCATACATAGGTCAATAGAAGAGTCGGATTCCCATGGCCTCATCTTCCTCAGTCAGTGTGAGGACCAAATGCAGGACATCTTGAGTCTCTGCTAAATAGCTTTCCAGGGTATACTGGCAACTTTGTTATTAGAGTTACAGTGGCATGATGTACTCTCTTCGCAATCGAGAGATATTATAGTTAAGACTTGAGATCCTTCTTATTCCTTAGCACCATGTAGGATACCTCACTACTCATGCACGATATCCCCTCACTTGTGGCCGATATCCCTTCACTTGTGGCCAATATCACCTTGATATGGCAGATATCACCTTGTTATGGCCGATATCACTTTGCTATGGCCGATATCACTTTGCTATGGCCGATACCGAGGCTCTATGCACGATACCCCTTCACCTATGCACGATTCCAAGACTATATGCATGATATATAAGAGAAAGAGGGTGGTAAGATTCAAAAAAATTCACTAGTAGGTGAAAGGAATGGTATATATAGTTGTGGTTCATGAAAAAGAGTGTATATGAGGTGTCATCATTTTACACTACTAGGTGCCACATGTCCATGCATTGGTTGACACGTGTCCATGCACACAATTTATATTGACATGAAAAACTCTTGAGGATAATATAGGGATAAGATTTTGTCCCTTAGTTACTTTGTTGAGCAAGATATTTCAACTCAACATCACTTTATCCACAAACCGATACACTTTTTCTAAGGAAGGTTGCAAACCAATATACATCACCTCCTTAAGGTGATTATCCCATCATGGAAAAGGCCAAGAGTTGATAAACCAATATGGTATCCCCTCTATGGCTCCTTGGTGGATAGGCATCCCCATATAAGCTTTACAACTCGATACAACTCATAAAAAAGGCTTCAACTATACATCTTTTCTTGGTCTTTTCATCACCAAGAGTACCATCACTCAAAAATGATTCAAACATGGTGTATCCTTCTTTCTATCTCCTCTAGATGATACTAGGAGGGAGTAGGGACACTCTAGAAGTGGTAATTTTCATATCAACCCTACATATTGGGTAAATTACAATTTGTACCAAATTTGGTGCACAAGGCACTACCATTATTCAAACAAGTTTCAATTTGAAATTTAGGATTTGTACAAGATGCCACTTAACATATTTCTCTTTATTATGATGCTAAAACACATGAGGTACATTCAACATGTGAAATTTTTCAATATAACCCCTCATCTTTGGGTAAATTGCATTTTACACCCAAACTATCATATAATGCACAAACAGTTTGCAAATAAGCTCAAACTTGAAAATTAAACTCTAGGAGAGTCTTAATTACTTTTCAAAAGACTAAAACAAGTTTATAAACAACTTACTTAAGCAAACTTCTAGGTTTATACCATAAGCTTGGTCAGGTATGTTACAATTATCAACCCCTAAAAGGGATTTCATCCCCAAATTCTCCAGAGAAAAGAGAAGGGTACTTCCTCCTCATTTCTTCCTCTAGTTCCCATGTGGCTTATTTAACGCCATGGTGATTCCAGAGAACTTTCACAAGAACTATGTCTTTCTATTTCAACTTCTTGATTCTTCTGTCAAGAATCATCATTGGACCTTCCACATAGGATATATCTTCATTCAATTCTACCTCTACAGGTTGCAACACCAACTTTGTATCGGAATGACACTTTCTCAGCATAGATACATGAAACACTAGGTGTAGTTTAGGTAGCTCAGGTGGCAACTCCAACCTATAAGCTACCTTTCTAATCCATGATGTCACTGGGTAAGGTCCCATAAATCTAGGAGCTAACTTACCCTTCTTACCAAATCTGAGAACACCTTTATAAGGAGAGACTTTGAGATACACTCAGTCTCCAACTTGGAATTATAAAGGTCTATGGCATTTATCGACATAAGACTTCTATCTATCTTGTGCAACCTTCAATTATTGTTGTATTACTTTAATTTTCTCAGTTGTCTGTTGTACTAATTTAGGACCCAAAAGTTGGTATTCTCCTATTTCATGCCAACATAATGGAGATCTACAATGTCTACCATATAATGCTTCATATGGTGTCATATCAATACTAGTCTGGTAACTATTGTTGTAGGCAAACTCTATCAATCTCAAGTGTAAATCCCAACTTCCTACAAAATAAAGAGCACATGCTCTAAGCAAGTCTTATAAAGTTTGTATAGTCCTTTGAGATTGTCCATATGTCTGAGGGTGAAAGATGCTAAACTTTAACTGAGTACCCAAGGCTTTATGTAGTCATTTCCAAAAACGACTTATAAACTGGGGACCTCTATCATACACAATTGTAGTTGGAACTCCATGCAACCACGCTATCTCATCTATATAGATCTGTGCAAGTTTTTCAGTAGTATAGGTTGTTCGAATAGGAAGAAAATGTGTTGACTTAGTCAACCTATCAACTATCACCCAAATGGAATCATGACTTTTGGTTATTCTGGGTAGACCAACCACAAAGTCCATTGTCACGGGATCCCATTTCCACTACGGTATAGGTAAGGGTTGCAGTGTTCCTGCAGAATTCTAGTATTCTGTTTTAACTTGTTGACACACTGGATACGGCATAACAAACTCATCTACATCCTTCTTCAAACTAGGCCACCAATACATATCTTTTAAGTTATGATATATTTTAATACTCCCTAGATGCATTGCATATATGGATGAATGAGCTTCCTCCATAACTATCTTTCTTAAGTCATTGGCATCAGGTACTACCTTCCTACCATGGTAATAGACTATCTCATCCTCTGACTCATGGAAACTGTCTCGTTTCTCACTACCATACTCTGACCTAATCTACTGAATCACAGTATCATCCTGTTGTGCCTCTTTAATCTGTTCTTTCAGAGTAGGTTTCATATGCATCTCGGCCAGTAATCTGGCTAACAAAAATACTTCTAGTTATACATTCATTTGTCTTAAAGAGACAAACATGTCCCGTTTAAAGCATATCAAAGAGTTCAAATGTGCTTTATCTATGGGTGGAGATGAAGATTTTCTACTCAGTGCATCTACCACTAGAATAGCTTTTCCTGGATGATAATCAATTGTACAATTGTAGTCCTTGATTAATTCCATCCAGCGGCATTGTCTCATATTCAACTCGTGTTGTGAGAAGATGTACTTTAATTTTTTATGGTCTGTGAAGATCTGACATATTTCTCCATACAAATAATGTCTCCAGATCTTCAACACGTGGACCACTACGGCTAATTCTAGATCATGCGTCGGATAATTCTCCTTGTGTTTCTTAAGCTGCCGAGAAGCAAAAGTAACTACATGATCACTCTGCATCAGCACACATCCTAGACCATTCTTAGAAGCGTCACAGAAAACAACGTATCTCTTTCCCTGCTCAGGTAAATCCAACACAGGTGCACTAGTCAACCTTTCTTTCAACAACTAGAAAGAATGATGACACTTGTCATTCCGTACAAAAGGAACCTCCTTCCTGGTTAACCTAGTTAGGGGTAATGCTATAGAATTGAAGTCTTTTATAAACCTTCTGTAGTAACCTACCAGACCTAGGAAATTGTAAATATCATTTGGTGTATTGGGTTGTTCCCACTCCACAACATACTCGACTTTCTTTGGATCAACCTGAATACCTGAAGCAGATATAACGTGTCCTAGAAAAGACACTTCTGATAACCAGATCTCGCACTTTCTAAACTTAGCATATAGCTTGTGTTGTCTCAACAAAGTCAAGGCTTGACGAAGGTGTTGTTCATGTTGTTGACCATCTATACTATATATCAGAATGTCGTCTATGAAGACCAGTATGAACTGATCAAGGAATGGTCAAGAAATTCTATTCATCTGCTCCATGAATGTAGTCGGTGCATTAGTTAGTCCAAATGACATAACTATGAACTCGTGATGACCATACCTTATCCTAAAGGCTGACTTAGGTATGTCATCCTCCTTGATACGTAGATGATGATATCCTAACCTTAGATCTATCTTAAAGAACACTGTTGCACCACACAACTAGTCAAACAGATCATCTATCCTTGGCAGAGGATATTTGTTCTTTATAGTCACCTTGTTAAGATGTCTATAGTCTATGCATAATAGCATAGACTCATCCTTCATTTTAACAAAAAGAACTGGTGCACCTCATGTGGAAGTACTCGATCGAATGAAACCTTTCTCAAGCAACTCCTACAACTATTTCTTGAGTTCTTCCATCTCAGCAGATGCCATCCTATAAGGTTTTTGTTCTATTAGTTGCGTACCCAGAATTAGATTAATATCGAAATCAATGTCTCAAGGTGGAGGAATATGTGGAAATTCCCCAGGAAATACATCCTTGAATTCCCTGACAATAGGAACTTTAGAAAAACTAGGACTCTCTGCTTTGGTGTCTACCACATGTGCCAAGAATGTTTCACATCCTTGTCACATCAACCTCTCTTCTACCATTGTTGACACTAAACATGTTGGAAGAATCTTTTTGTCCCCCTAAAAGACCCATGTCTTATCATTGTTTGTGTACATAGCTTGCTTGGAACCACAATCCAAGACAACCTTGTATTTTTCTAATGTATCCATCCCAATAAATACATCAAACCTGTGCATCTCAAGTGGTATAAGATCCACCTGAATGTTGTGTTCTGGAAATGAAAGAACACAAAAAGAACATACCTCCCCCAGCACTGCAGATCTAACTAACGGAGTTTCTAATAACATATTGTTTATTCTATGATTGACAGTCATATTGCAGTCATGAATCACTTCTTGAGTGATAAAGGAATGTGTAGCACCCAGATCAATCAAAACAAATATGAAGCAGGATGAAGACATATCAGAATGAAACAATTCCATCTGACCTATCACGACTCATGGATTGACTACTGCCTCTGGCTGATTCATAGCATAGAATCTTGTCATTACATGTTGTCGACTCTGTTCTCTATTGTTTGGTGCATATGATCCTGCTTGAGATACTTATCCATGTCCTCATGTGCCACTACTAAATTGTTGTCTCTGAGAGCCTTGTTGACTCTGCCTCGGTGGTTGGGTTACCTCCCTGTCTCTAACTGGACAATCCTTTATCAGATGTCATGTCTACCCACACTTGAAGCAGTCTTTATTCTCCCATTGCGGTCAAGATGGTCTTATCACTGACATTGATGTCATGCTATGGGCTCCACTTGGCATAAAACTACAGCCTCTACCCTTGTTTGATATCCACTACGTCTGAGCACTGAACCTCTGTGGTGCAACTGGTGCAGGAAACCTCGGTTTCTTGAAACTTCTAGGCCTCTGTCCCTGGAAGTGGGCAGGTACTTTCCTACTGTTCGCCTCATGTTTCTCGGTCACGGACCTCTCTATCTGCCTAACTGACTCCACAAAGGTGGAAAACCTCTCTCTATTCTCTAGAGAAGATATAGGTGTGGTTAACTCAGCATTCAAACCCTTCTCAAATCGCTAAATCGTCTCCTCATCCATAGTATCCATGTGTGGAAAAAATGGTAGAAACTCCATAAACTTAGCTTCATACTCACTAATCTTCATCGGTCCTTGTCTAGTCTGCTCAAACTATAAGATTTTCTCATCTAGATAAGTCTTGGGAAAGTATCTACTGACAAACTCACGTCAGAATCCCTTCCATCCGACCTCAACACTAGGTCTTTTCTCTTCTTCAATGGCCTACCAATGGTCAGTGCTTCCTTTTAACAGGTACACAGCATGCCTAACTTTATCAGTTTTTGGAATGTTAAGGATTCTAAAGGCTTTCTCCAACTCAGTGAGCCATGAATTTGCGTCTGTTGGGTCAGTTGTACCGACATATTCTGTGGCTCCTAACCGGAGTAACCACTCAAAGGTCTTACCATCCATATCCCTCACTGAGAAATGGTGTCCTAGGTGCTGGTGTTGCCATCTGATCTGCCATATGCGTCATTGTGGTTATGAACTATCCAAAAAGAGCATGAAAGGCTGGGTTTTCTAGCATAGCTTGATCAAGTTGGGGATTCTCAAGCACTGATTCCTCTCTTGCCTGATCCCTTGCTACTCCTCCTGGTGTAGCAACACTGCTCTCAATAGTATGTTCTTCGTGTGCTCCAACCATCTTTCAGATTTACTCCTTCTCCTATATGAGCAGAAGTCACTATAAGATAAACAAGAGGGCATTAGAATAGACTCAACAACCTTAATCCTATGTCTCTATAGACTCAGTGAACCTTGGGCTCTGATACCAAAACTCTATGACGATCTGCCATCAAACTAACAGCCAAATTGCCGCTAGTAATAATTGCAGAATAAGGATAAGCAGTGGATTAACAAAAATTACTAAAAATTAAAACTATTTTACTAAGAGATCCAATTCCAGGAAACTCTTAAAGAAAGAACCAAAACTTTATATACATCATGGTTCATATTGTACATCCATTGTACCGTCTCATCTCGAGGATAACATATAACAGTTGCTTTGCCAAAACATATACATAAGCAACATAAAACCTCAAAACATACAAGCCAAAATCTCAGAATGTTCATAAAACCATCACATACTAACTTCCAAGGACCTGAGAGTTTAGAGATGACACATAGGCCTTCTATCTATAAGACACAACAGACAGTACACTCAACCTGAGTTGTTACTACTATCCATGTTGTTGTTCTCCTTCCTCTGCAGTACGGTCTCTACCTCCTTGTACATGTCCACCTAAAAATTATGGAACCTACAGGGTGAAACACAAGTCCCAACTAGGGATATAACTTTCCACCAACAATATTATTATCATAGGTAAACAATATAAAACCAAGTAGAGGAATTATTATGTAAATAAGCATGTTTAATCATTGTTGAATTGTAGTGAAAGGCAATAGCTATGTTAAGTAGCTCAAATATCCATGACAGAGCTATAGATCATCTATTTTCTTTATAAGGAATATGAAGAACATGTATAACATCTATCAACTAAGATGTATAAAAGTAATGAAGCATCAACCAATGTTTCTGTATTCATACCTTAAGCAAATATGATACACTGCTGATTACATATTTACAATCACACTTATGCCCAGAGGAGATGAGGTATATTGCTCATGCTCTAACATACCACGGCTACATAAAGCATTGGTACCATACAAGGTCAATGGAAGAGTCAGCTGCCAAGACCTAACCCGTCTCGATCAGTAGGAGACCACTGGCAGTGACCACATGTCAAACTGCAACTAGCTTGCCGGGGTATAGCAGCATCTTTGCTAAAGAGCTACAGTCACAACATGCACTCTCTTCAGGGAGATCACATCAATCCCCGGTACATTTTCATCAGGGCGATCACACGGCAACCCTGGTATTCATCGGGGAGATAGCATATCAATCCCCATCTGGACAAAAGGATATGTTCATCCATCACCCCCACATATTCAAAAATATGTTCTCCGAGTTAAACTCGTTTCACCATTCAGCAAATCTTGACATCGAATGGATCTATGGCCTGGGCAACTACATGATAAGGTTCCACTTGATTAATTAGGTGTATAACAGTATCTGTTAGCATCAATCAAGTTACAAGCAAGAATTATAACATATGCTATAAAGAAAGGTGTAATACATTTATCAAGTACATTCATAATCTTTGGAACACATTGAATGCATAACACTCGGAATCTCAGTCCCTTATCACATTACTGGGAATTCTCATCCCTTAACATTGTCATCATTAGATTGCTAGATCTGGGTATTTAAACCCTTTGTTCATCACTGAACATTGCTACCTCTCATCAGGTAACTATTACCTCTATGTCCTCAGACCAGGTATACAATATACTTGTTGCACAAGTATTTCACATGGCTCACAAGGCCCATTTAGATCTGTATCATATAAACATCATAGCCCATACCTGGCTATGCTCATCATCTCATGATACCTGCATGGTTAGTATTTTATAATAACAACAATATTAAATACATATCATCACCATGCAATACAAGAGAAATACAACCTTCCCATTATTATTAGGGTTAAGGTTTCCCTTCCTAACTGATTAGGGTTTCAAATGCATACCATCATCCTTTTTTTTGTTAGGGTTCCCTCCATTTAACAGATTAGGGTTTCAAGATCATATCATCAAGAATCAAACCCCAATTCATACTCCACTCATATTAGGAGTATCAATGTATGCTTATTACATTATCATCACACAATTATAAGTTTCTCTCTCATCCTCACCAGGATAATGATTACATCATACTTTATTAAGTTGACTCAATCCTTATCTCAAGGTACATTGGCCCACAATTATCAAAATGCATTGAACTCCATGCATCTTAATGTATCACTTGACATAACACACCATGTGTTACTCAATCAAGTATATTGGATTGAGGTGCTTCCACGATATCAGGCGTAGAGGTGTATCCTCATCACCATATCGTGCTTCCATATTAGGTTACTCAACATTAGGGTTTGTATATCAGGTTAGAATCTTATGCTCATATCTCTTCAAACCTTCATGGTATCGGCCTACCCTTCACCATGTGATAAATGATAGGCTAGATAACATGTTAGTCTAGATCAACTCAAGAGTACAAACCAGTAGGGGCTTAAGGTTTCAATGTATATCGGGTTTCACATTACCATGTTGGGTTTCAACACCATATCGGGTTAGGGGTATATACTTGACACCATATTTTGCATAAGGTGTGTGCTTGACCCCATATCTTGTATAAGGTGTGTGTATGTGTCACGCATATCATCCATGAGGTATAAACTCATCACTATATCGTGCTAGTGGTGTGTTCACATCACCATATCAGGTTAGAGGTGCTTCAACCCTATATCGGGTTGGACCATGATGATGTCATCATCAGCAATCTCAAGTCCTTTATTCTTACTGTTCTAGTTCATGGACAACAGTCCTATGTCACTAATAGAACTCATGGATCCATCAATTATATAAGAAAATTCGAAATTGAAAGTAGATCATCAATTATGGCAAGATTGATGGTGAATAATAACGTACAATTTATATAACCCACCTCAAGAACAACTTCAAAGCTCCAAGATCCAAAGATTCACGTTCCCAAGGTTGAAGATGAGCTTCACAACTCCTCTATATGTAAAGAATCACCGTGGATAAGTATTTGGTGAAGAAGAAAAGAAAGGAAGATCACAACCCTAGATCCATGCTTTAATCCAAGGTTGAAGACGATCATGGCTTCACCTTAGGGTTAAGACTTGAGCTCCTTCTTGTTCCTTAGCACCATGCACGATACCTCACTACTCATGCATGATATTCCCTCACTTGTGGCCGATATCCCTTCACTTGTGGATGATATCACCTTGCTATGGCTGATATCACCTTGCTATGGCCGATATCACTTTGCTATGGCCGATACCAAGGCTCTATGCACGATACCCCTTCACCTATGCACGATAATAATACTATATGCATGATATCTAAGAGAAATAGGGTGGTAAGATTTGAAAATTTTCACTAGTAGGTGAAAGGAATGGTATATATAGTTGTGGTTCATGTAAAAGAGTGTATATGAGGTGTCATCATTTTACACTACTAGGTGCCACGTGTCCATGCATGGTTGACACGTGTCCATGCACACATATTTATCTTGATATTAAAAACTCTTGAGGATAATCTAGGGATAAGATTTCGGCCCTTAGTTATCTTGTTGAGCAAGATATTTCAACTCAACATCACTTTATCCACAAATTGATACACTTTTTCCAAGGAAGGTTGCAAATCGATACACATCACCTCCTTGAGGTGATTAGCCCATCATGGAAAAGGCCAAGAGTTGATAAACTGATATGGTACCCGCTCTATGGCTTCTTGGCCGATAGGCATCCCCATATAAGCTTTACAACTTGATATAACTCATAAAAAGGCTTCAACTATACATCTTTTATTGGTCTTTTCATCACCAAGAGTACAATCACTCAAAAATGATTCAAACATGGTTTCTCCTTCTTTCTCTATCCTCTATATGATACTAGTAGGGAGTAGGGACACTCTAGAAGTGGTAATTTTCATATCAACCCTACATATTGGGTAAATTAAAATTTGTATCAAAATTGGTGCACAAGGCACTAGCATTATTCAAACAAGTTTCAATTTGAAATTTAGGCTTTCCACAAGTTGTCCCTTAGGATATTTCTCTTTCTTATGATTCTAAAACACATGAGGTACATTCAACATGTGACATTTTACAATATAACCCCTCATCTTTGGGTAAATCGTACTTTACACCCAAACTATCATATAATGCACAAACAGTTTGCAAATAAGCTCAAACTTGAAAATTAAACTCTAGGAGAGTCTTAATTACTTTTCAAAAGACTAAAACAAGTTTATAAACAACTTACTTAAGCAAACTTCTAGGTTTATACCATAAGCCAGGTCAGGGATGTTACACATTCCAAGAAAGAGAGTAAATGGAAATTCTAACCTACATTATTCTACTTACAACTTCTTTGTCACAACCTCTCTTTTGGATGGCTTTATACCTATAAATATTTGAAACAACCTCATGAGACATATATAGAGTCTTAGTGAGTGGATACCTCCAACTCAATATGAGTACATGCATCAACATTAGATTAAGTATATTGAACTTATAAGAAACTTGTAGATATTACTATGTCTAACAAGTAATTCTAGCATTTAACACATCCCTTTTATGACACAGATAAGGTATTCCCTTAGGCAAATTCCAACCCTAAAACATCTTTAAGATTATGTCATTTAATATGTCAGTAGATGTTATTCCCCAAAAATGACAATCCAATTGTAGGAGTAACAAATCAAGATCTTAGCAATTAGAATCCAGAATAACACTAACATCATCTTTGTGACATCCCACCAACCGAACTAGGAACACATTATATAGTCTTGAATCTAAATTCCACACAAGACATGTCTACTAAGAAGGACTGTCCAAATCACAACTAAAACCAAATCATAATAAGAGTGGATATTAAATTCTAACATAAACTAGATGTCAACGTTTAAGATCAAATTGCATACTAGACAAATAGGAATATGGAATCGTATTAAATATATAAAGAATGTTACATTTTCACAAATAGAAACATATTCTATAATAGTTGATTTGTCACTTAGTAGTAAAAGGAATATAATAAATATTCAACTCATATTCTATATGGTTTGTCATCTTTTATTCATTTGTCTTAGAACTAGATGGCTCGTACCTCACCAAGTAGAAGTTGTCATGCCTAATTCTCATGTCAATGACTCACCATCACTATCTTAGGGTTTATCCAACCACCCTCAACAATAAACCCTGGTCCACCACATGGTTTCCTTAAGAATTTCACGTTGTATCTCTAGTACACAAGATAGGAACCAACATAACATAATATCACATATCATCATATTTTACATGTTTCATAGTTTTCATTTCATTAGAGTCTATTCATCATGGACGTAGAATTCACAAAAAAATGATTTAGATTTAGAATCACAACATATGACTCACTCCTAAATCATGGAGGTCTAACCTTTAAAGTCTCAATTCATACTCTGGCGGTCCTTCCCGTAATTCTCTAATTATTAAAAGGAGATGTGGACGTCAGGAGAAATTCGCATTGCTTAGAGCACCTGTCTAGATGTGTCATCATTATTATGATATATTTATCCTCAACTGTGTTATGCTCTTTATTTCTATTTCCTTTTTACTTAAAGTCTTATGTAATATGGGCCTAAGTATTATAGGCCCATTAGGGTTTGTTGTTATATCGATACGTTTTCCTTGCTCATGTGCTAAAATTGAAAAGGAAAAAATGGAATAGTTTATTCTCTTTAAATTATCATTGGTTATCGGTTGTAAGTAATGTTTAGTGTTAAGGAATGAGTAATCCATATTTCAAAAATGAAAGGAAAGGTGACATTGTGGTGCATGATTTATTTAGTAGCTTTTTTATGTAACTAGTTTTTTTTTGGTAGAAAACAAAACAAAATGATGCATTTTGAGAAGGAAAATACCAGGCACCCCGTGAAAATAATTACTAAAACAGCCCAATTTCAAGTGAAGATGCCACTTAGATTTGTAACTCTCTAGTCGAACTAGTAAAAACAACACAACATGTGGAGCTTTCAATTAAAAAATAATAATTAACAAAAAGCACCAACTATTCTGGCGTTTTTCCTTCTTTTTTTTTGGGGGGGGTTCAATTTTTTACTAAAAGCTCAAAAGGCAATGGTGTTTTCACCCACTTTGACGATAAAAATGTCAATTTAGGTCGCATTTTCTTAAGAAAAGAAAAAAGTGGGCTACTTTGGGAATTGTTTTTGCAAGGGTGCTATACTTTGGAATTTTATTTTTTGGTCAAAATGTAACATGTTGATTATTATTTTTTTCCTTTTTTTTATATCACGATGGAGATGAATTTACAAATTAGTTGAGATAATGTCGATGAGTTTTGTGTTCTTCTGATATTGGATTCACAAGGTGATATCTTTATAAAAATGTTGCCATAGGTTTAGATGTCGATATCATCATGAGAATCATATACATTAACCCTCAAAACCCACAACCGTTGACAATCGGACACCAAAAAATCCTGATGCGAGTATCATACACGGTTGGTGAGTCATAGGGATTGTGGTCCTTCCAAGTATAGGAGCAAATATTGTATAAAGACTTGTGTGTGATGATGCATTGTCAATGAGGTATGGAACTTTGGAACGTCCGGCCACACCTAATCGCCATTGAAATCTGTGAGTCATAGGTGGTAGCATATCACAGCTCAAGCGGAATTAAAATTTAAAAAAAAAAGATGAAGGTTCATGGATATGATTGATTGGATATGGAATGGCATTTATGAGACCCGTTAGTCATACCCTCCGACTAGTAGTTGGCTCCCCTGACACCGAAAGTCAACTGTGTAGAACGGTCTCAATCTCAATGTGTATTATGAATGCATCTTCTTCCAAGTACAGGACCAGTATACCTGTATATTGCCCAGTACCAGCTTTCCGAGCAGCCATGTGGTGGGTGCGAGTGTTTATGTGATTATAGAATATAGAAAGATTGTTGTTATGGCTTTCACATCCGTGAGGTCATATATCTCTTAAATTGAATAATTAATGAGATTCGGAGTTTGGACTATAGTGATGATCTCATAGGTCGTATATATCCGTATGTATGATAGAGAGATTAGGATAGGTGACGTTTGGCAGTGGAGGATTTCACTCATCACCAACCCACTAGTACGAGCATGTTCATGAATGCGGTTGGAAAGCCGATCGAGTTTGTCCAAATGGGTGAGGTGAGGCGTCGGTATAGCTAGCCCAGCAGCAGCAGCAACATAGATCAGTAGCAGCCGTCGAGTTGAGAGAGGTGTGTACGCCAGCTGACTGGGCTGGAAACTCGTCGATTTAATAAAGAAGATGGGACCCTGGCGGTTGTCCTTTGCAAAGTGACTCCCTCTCTCGACTCTCCTTATAAATATCAAGTGGATGGCAGTCTTCTAATTGGTGAGTACGGTGACATCCATCCATCCATCCTACCAGCTGAAGGAGATAGCGAGCGAGCGAGTGTCTCCTCCATTCCAGCCGAAGAGCTTGAGAGAAGAGGGATAAAGGTGCGCGGAGACGACCGATGATGGCTCAACAGACGTCCTCCTCCCGCATCCTCGCCGGCGCCGCGTTCCTCCTCCTCGCCGCCGCAGTACTGGTCGCATCGCCGGTCCGTTCCGCAAAGGAGGAACCTCTGAGCTCTTCATGCCGGGGTAAGAATTCCGCTTTCTCTGAAACCCAACTTAATTGTGGATGGTATACGTCTGCCTACTTGATTGAACAATTAATCCGGTTGTCCGCAATCTATCGTGTTGCTCGTAAATTGTCTCTCAACGTGTTTCTGTATCTCATGATTGACGGTATATCGTATCCAGTTTGGTGCTGCATGTTGAGTAGAGTCGTCGTCTTCCATTGATGGTATGGAGAGAGTCGATCACCCGTTATATATGTTTGGTGGTGGTGGTCTCATTTTTGGTGCCCTACGTACTCTTTAAGCCTGACGACGAAACCTGTTTATTCGTGGTGTGACTGGTGGTCTGTTTTATTTGTGTCGTCATCTGTTATTTTCTTTTCCTCTGACGATCAACCTGCAGCTTGCTGCTTCCATTAAGACACGGGGACCCAGGCACCCCACTGATTCTTCTTCCTCCTTCAGTCCTCACCCAGAAATCTAGGAAGATGTTCCGTGCCTCAATTTCCTGCAGAATCACAGTACTGGGTATTCAATGAACCTGCTCCCCTACCGTCCTCAGCAATGAAACAGCTAATTTTGCTTACTCACAGGAGACGGCAGCCGACCCTCCTACTACTACTTGTACTAGCTAGCTATATATACAACCAGAAACAGTAACGGACCTACCTGCCTGGCCTTAAATTGGGTGGCACCAGGTTTTACTAGTTTCAGTTTCGAGAGCCTCTTTATTATTACGAGAAAAATGATTACAAGCCGAATTCAGAATAAGAAAAAGGAAAACGATTCGAAAGAAAAAAGTGGAACTTCTTACAGCACACACACACATACAAGTTTGGTTCAAGGTTGGAACATCTGGAGCTATGAGAAAGAGACACCTCACCATAGAAGATAGTTATAGCATCGTCGGCGAAGTTGCATAAACAAAGACCTTTGTGGCTTCCAGCCTCAGCCACACCACCGCACAAGTGATGGCAACACTCCGCCAACCAAACCAACCTTTTCCTTGCGTCTTTCTTCCTTCCCTGCTTTGGCGTGCACGCGGGACAAACCCACTCACTCACTTACCTTTCTGTGACTCTCACTCTCTCTTTCTCGCTTCTTCCCCGTGTCTGTGAGTGCCGTCTTGTGACGTCTAACTAGTCGTTGTCTACGTTCGCCGACGCCCATGAATCCCATATGACAATTGTCTATCTTCATCGTGTCTCCCACTTTTTACGCTAGGTTGGCCACAAAGCATTGAAAGCGGCTGGACTCGCTTAGCTTAGACCTAACTAACAAGTTGTTAAAAAGGAAGGATTTTTTTAGCTCGGCCTTACCTTTCACCCAGAAACCAAGCAAAGTGGGGTTGACTTATCACTGACCAGAGATTGAAGGATGCAAATCTTAGGAACGTGGATATATTATATCTCCCTGCTTAATTTCTTTTATCGGTTTTCAGGGCCTCTGGTGGAGAGAGACTACATTGCTTAGGATATGGGTGAGTCTAGATTACTTAATCCGATACAAAATCATATTAGCAATACATACGCAAGTATGATGGCTTCGGTTAAAACATGAAGTTTATATAAAGTAAGTAGTTAGTAGTTGAATCTACTACTACTAGTACTACTACTTCAGTAACCACATCGATCATTTGTTTAGCGGTTTAGCCGGACTATCTACTTCCCAATTGATTTCATCAAAACCATGTGGAACATCTGGACTAGATAGTCAAACCCGATGGGCAACTTGTTAGACTGAGCAGACTTATGACCTAATCAATCATATTGAATGGTGGGTTGGAAGTAATTAAGAAGAACGCAGGAGCAGCTTGGAATGGGTTGGAAGCAACTTGTATCGGGGTTCAGGCTTGGTCTTTTTGATTTGGACACTTGAGCTCGATGACAACATGCACATGTATGCGCCACGCACTCGATGAATAAGTTACAACTGTACTTTCCAAACTGTACCACCACCACCTTCCACATGCCTGCATGTCGTATTTAGGATAAAGCGTACGTCTCCTCCTGCTTCATCCGTATCTTATGTATATACTTTCCCTTCCAGATTATGGAAACAGAAAAGGTGCCCTGCTTTTTATTTTTTAGTTTTACACTTTTACCAAATCTGCATTACTTGGGATCACATGGCCCGTGTTATGAAATAAATAAATACATTTATTATTACATCTTTGCTTCTTCTCTAATTATGCCAATATTTAATTTCATCACCATGCAGAGGAGAAGCTCCGCCTCCATAGCAAGCACGCCAACTCCACGGGCCTGTTCTTGACCCTCCACCACGTCCATGGCCCATGCTCACCACTGGCCCACCTCCCGCGTGCGACCCCGTCGGAGGTACTCAACCGTGACGACTCACGGGCACAGAACATCCTCTCACGACTCTCCACCACCACCGCTAGGATCACCTCCACCTCCCTCGCATCGCTACTCACCTCCGACGACGGCGGACTCCGGGACTCCAAAGCAGCATCGGTGCCGCTCAACCCGGGCAGTTCCGTCGGAGTCGGCAACTACGTCACGAAGATCGGACTGGGGACACCATCGAAAGCATACACCGTCATCGTCGACACGGGGAGCTCACTCTCGTGGCTACAGTGCCAACCGTGCAAGTTGTCATGCTACCAGCAAGTCGGACCAGTATTCGACCCAAAGATGTCGTCCACGTACGCCACCGTCGGATGCACAACTCCCGAATGCGGCGGGTTGCAGGCTGCCACATTGAACCCGTCCGGATGTGCACGGTCGACAGGAGTGTGCGTCTACCAGGCTAGTTACGGTGACAGCTCCTTCTCAGTGGGGTATCTTGGTAAAGACACCTTGACTGTCGGCACTGCGTCGTTGCCCGGGTTCGTCTACGGCTGTGGCCAAGACAACGAAGGTCTGTTCGGACAGACTGCGGGTCTCGTTGGACTCGCCAAAGACAAGCTGTCGATGCTCAGTCAACTCGCGCCCAAATACGGAAAGAGCTTCGCGTACTGCTTGCCGTCATCGTCATCCTCTGGATTCCTGTCGTTCGGCGGAGCATACACCAGCGGGTACTCGTACACACCGCTCGTATCCGGGTCAGATAACTCACTCTACTTTTTGAAATTCACATCCATGACCGTCGCCGGGACATCTATCACCGTGCCGTCGTCCACGCAATCCATCATCGACTCCGGGACGGTCATCACAAGACTCCCTGCTACCGTATACGCAGCGCTCAGCCAGGCCGTTTTGTCGGCGTTATCTGGGAAACCCCGCGCGCCGGCGTACTCCATCCTCGACACTTGCTTCAAAGGATCCTACAAGTCGCTGCCACCGGTGTCCGTCAAGTTGGTCTTTGCCGGTGGGGCACTGCTTGACCTCGCTCCACAGAACATCTTCTACGACCTCAGGGGCGGCTCGTTCACCTGCCTCGCATTCGCCAAATCCAACGGCGTCACCATCATCGGCAACCGACAGCAGCAAGGGTTCTCAGTTGTCTATGACTTGGGGAGCTCCAAGATCGGGTTCGCTACCGGAGGATGCAGCTAAGCTGAGCCCCGGGGGACGTCGAGAGATGGATTTCGACCCGTTTACGCAACACGAGGCCTGGCGTTACGTGATTGAATTCCTTCCTCCTCTCATTTATATGGCTTCAGCCCTTCTTATATTGCAGCCCATCCCAAAATCAAACTGGTGTAGTGTAGGGCGCACCTTTTATATGCAGCAGCAGCATACTATTCAAACGGCGCAGGCCCAAGCGCCCGCAGTCGCATATATTTGTCATTTATTATTTCTTCACTACTACTACTGTTTCTCTCTTACTTCCTTTGTCCCTCTTGACGATTATTTCGTGAAAAGGCAAATGTACAGATAGTATATCACATATTGGGCGTGTGTGATGTTTATAATAAATACTATTATTCTTCCGATTTGAATTTTTGTCCCCTTGCTATTTCTGAATCCTAGCATTTTTTTTCAGCAATATTGCTTAGCGGCGCAATACTTTTGGTTGTGATATACGAATGTCTATCCCGTTACACACCATTGAAAACGGTTTGGAATACACAGTAACATGTTTGGTAGGATTTCACTAAAAGAAAACGATGAAGAAAATTCTTTTATTTTTCTTTTTTAATCAGCTGTAGGCCGTTTGCAACTGCATCATCATCAGAAAAGCGTACCTGCCTGCATATTGTCGACAACAATGCATGAAGAACAAACAACCCGTAATATCCCCGCCGACTTTCGTTTTTCTTTTTCACACGGAAAGTGCAACATAATCGTGCATATAAACGCCACGTTTGCTACACAAGATTCTCGCTGGACACTCATTTTAGGACATACTGAAACAGATCTTCAAGTTGATCACATGTACGGTCCTGATTGAGCTCGAACAACTTGTCTTGAATTTTTTATCTAACAAAATGGAAATCAACTTCTTCCTGCTTAGTTCTCTCATGGAAGACCGTGCCGTAATGATTATCACACAATAGGTTCATAGCTTCTCAAATATTCAAACAAGTTTTAGACCCACTGAATCTCATTGTTGATATTATAAGGTCGGAAGTACTTTCACCGAGGTATGGAAATTTCATCCTCAGATCTTCCAACTTCATTACTTAAAATTGACTATGAAGAAACTATTCTAGTCAAACAATCGCATGTTCATCATCACATATAATAAGAATACATCAAACAAAATATATCCAGCAGATAGATTCATGTTAGTCAAAATGGAGTGGTCCCAACTAGATTGTTGTAGAACAAACTCTTGGATGTATTGCCTTAATTTCCCAAATCATGATCGGGATGATAGCTTCATACCATAATGTGATTTATGAAACTAACAAACTCCCATAGGAGCAACATAACCATGTGCTTGCTCCATATAAAGAATCCTTCATAACTATCACTATGAAGAAAGGTGTTCTTGATGTCTAGCTATGACAAATGATGGGAAAAATTAATTCCAATGAGATGAACAATTTGGAAAATGTTATCTTCACATTTGGGGATAAGTCCTCTACCCTAGGTAATGCTCTCTCCATACACATTTATAAGAAGTATTTTTTTTTTGCATTGTCAGTGTAAAAAAAAAAAATTTGAATTTTATGTGAAAACTCTGCTACGACTTTGATAGAAAAATTATAAATAATAGACAAGATATTATAACAAATCTTCTATCAAATATAGCTAAGTGTTCTCAATAATTCATCAGTAAATGACACACAATAACTATCTTGAAGTTTTAACATCAACCTATAGGTCCCTAAATATCAAAATAAACAATGTGAATAACACAACAAGTATGCATATGATGTTGTAACTATAATTATATGTCAATAGTGTTCCCTAACTAATATTCTTGATAATCAAGTTTGTATAAACTAGAAACCTAGGGTGCAATATATGTTGTTTTCAATAGAAAAATAACCTAGATAACTATTGATTTGTAGGGATAATGTGACAACACCAGACTCTATAGTTCTGCCAAGGTAGTACAGACCACCTTCCTCATACCTTCCACCATTCACCTCTTTTGTCGAGAAATCGTTTATCAAACAATGATCAAGATAAAATATAAAAGATTCTCCAAGTGAGCAGTTGTGATGGATTTGTCTTTTGGAATCTTTAATGTTTAATGACATAAGTGAATTTCATGCATATTGAGTTGTTTTGAGAGTCCCAAGTGTTTTTTTTCAAAGTTTGGATGTCAAATGATATTGATATCATGATTAAGATCCTTAAACTTATACCTTTGTGAAGTATTTAATTGAATGGATAAATAGTTGAGTTTTGGTACCACCAAAACTGAATGGATTGTGCCTTGAAGTATGATAAAGCTATGGTTAAATTTTGATGGCAATTGGAGTACCCTAGATGGAGTTATTAAGGTTTGAAATTCAGAAAATAATGTGCATTATTGGTGAATAATAGACCTAAGTTTAATACTCTTAGCCTAAGTTCTAATATTGGGCAGTGTCATGCACTCACCAGGCTGAGGAGCCACAGATTCACATTGTGGCCTCCTGGAGACCATTGGATGGCTTGTTTTGGATGGGTAGATGGTTGTCCCCTACCTTTCCGTTTGAGCAATGTAGTAGAGCAACTGGCGTTTCGATCATCCCCTCAACCCCAACATCGTAATCGTGAACCCAGAAGGGAAACGAAGTGGACATTTTCTCTTGGCTTGGCTAGACGAGTGCAATGAACCCTTAAACAAGATGTGAGACCATTCTAATAGGAAGAACAAGGTGCTCGGCTCCATGTATCTCTCCACTTCATTGTGTAGGTGGTGGCAAGATAGTGAAGTCAACATTAGAGGGAGTTCATAGGAGATAAAAGAAGGGAAAACAATCCTCTGATCTAGGGGAGTTTATCGCACAGAGTTTTGTGCACTTGAGTGGTCATTCCCCATGGTCGGACAACACAAGTTAGGTAGAGGAGGAGGTGGACTTCGGAGATTGGTGTGCTGAGCTCCTCGTTGTAAATGAAGAACATAGACGAGCTCTTGAAGGTGTTATGAAGATTTCTGGAGCTTCAGATTGGCGCGAGGATGAGCAGAGGTGCTTTTCCCCTTTCCTCTAATGTGACGGAGACCAGCGGTGGCGAGCTCCCCTCTCCACAAGGAGGAGCCATCAGTGGCGAGCATGGGAGGCCTACGATCAGTAGGTGGTCCACCGAAGTTGATGGCATCATGTGTGGATGATTCGACAAATCCTCATACCATCTCTTCCTTTCCGGAGCAAAACCCATACGGAGGCACCCAAACTAGAGTCATGCGGACTCATGAACAGAGATCTATTCTACGCGAGTATAGAAAGCGAGAACGCGGAGTGGAGTCGAACCGGATCTAGTCACCCAAACCAAGTCGAGAACCAGCTGGCTCAACACAAGCAGACCAAGCAGGTCCAGTAGGAGCCAGAAGGAGTCGCTCCTCCATAGGGACACGTGGAAAAAGCCTATAGACCGAAAAAGGTAAATTCCCAGAAATTCCCCTGATCTTGTATAATTCACAATAAATAGCCCCTTGTCAGAAAATTATAAACAAAATACCAAAATTCTCAGAAAAATGAGTAGAACACAGTAGAACGATAATATTTTGATGTACTAATAACAGTGGTATCATGTAAGTTGTGAAATGCTTGTTTCATGAGTAATAAATATCAAAAGATGGACGAAAATTATAAAAAATGTCCCAGTAACTCCTAAATGTGGCTTACAATCCATCTGATGTCAGTAATTTGATTTATGTGCCCAATTACGGCTAATAACCCTAATTAATGTGTTATAAATACAAATATGCTCAAGTAACCCTTAATATTACATAGTAAGTTCACATCAATAATTGGAAGCTAATATGTAATTCTAAGATCATAATGATACACATAGTTCATGACAATATGATGATGACTCTTAATATATGGTTTTGAAACCCTAATGGGAGGAATGCATGTAACCTAGGGTTAATTTGTGCACATAAGTATAGGCAATCAAATAATTAGATTATTGATCATAATCTAGAATACAACATCAATCCTAGATAACAAGAAGAGTAAGATAAGAAATAATGTTGGAAATGTCCTAATGAGCTAAGTTAAACCCTAAAATGGACATATTAGGGTTAAGATGATGAGAACAAGATGGTGATATGTGATCTTGTCTTAATTAGGGGTTGACAAGGATATAGATGACTCAAGAATATGTGGTTCAGATTATCGGTGATCAAGGTACGTCATTACCTCTTACTTGGCTTATTATCCATTATGCTTGTACTATATGTGTAGAAAAATACTTGGCGTATGGTATTGGATGAAATGATTGTTCGTGTATGATATCTTGCTTGATTTCCATACTTATATGGCTATGAACACATGAAACATAAGATATATGATCCATTATATGATAGCACTAAATGTCTTTGGTAGAATAGTGCATTGATGAAAGTATTAAATCTATTTGGCAGAATAGTATATGTGAGCACTAAATCTCTTTGGCAGAATAGTGCATTTATGAATGTACTAAATCTCTTTCACAGAATAGTAAATGTGAGCATTAAGTCTCTTTGGTAGAATAGTGCATGTGGTTGATCAACTTTACATATAATGGAAAATGAGCTTAAAATATGTGTTCTCTTTTGTCAATGAACATCTTTGTGCAAGTATATGATTTTTCTTATATTTCTTTGTAACGACCAAGTAATAGTTTTATCTTATTTCCAAGCTTAGTAATGAGAGGTATATAAAAAAGACATGTAGGCGTACTCAGTACAATATTCTTGAATATTGTGCTAACGTGTACCACATGTAATCTTTTGCTTAGTTTGTGGACATATGATCTTGAAGAACCTAGATAGTTGAGAGTTGTGTGGCGAGCAGATGTACAGGTGGAGCTGTTGTCTTAAGATCCTATTATTTAGTGGTAGTACATGTACATATTAAAGTTTGTATTTCAATATGTAATATCAAATGTTGTGACAATTCATGTTGTAATTATATGTTGAATGGTGAACATATGTTGTATGGTTTTATTATTGTTCATGTGCATGTGCTACTATTATTTCCTTCTAACCTCCTTTGATCTTCTTCTTCTTATCCTAGTGTGGGTGTTCAAATTGAGATTCTCACTGAGGTGATGTTTCAATTTGAACGTCACACAATAGATTAAGTTTTAGAAAATCAGTAGACGTCACAGCAGTTAATTTGCAAATGGAAAGCAAATTGAAAGGAAAGGTGGAATAATAAGATCATAAAGTAGGGTGATATTCATAAATGGTGAGATAGTCCAAGTGCCTTGAAGGAAAATAGAAGAACCGTCAACAACAATGATTTGGGATGTGTTGGATTTTGTTGTGGATAGGTTGAAAATTTTGTTGGATATACATGTGGTACAATTTGTTACACCTAAATCATGAACCTAAGAAGATGAACTTGTATGAGAAGATTGAGAAATGCAGGTGATAGAGGTACAACATGATCCTAGTTGATAAGAATAATTGGTGACAACTGAATATTAGTTATGGAACGTCTGAAACTAGAGAATTTGGTTGTAATCGTCATCACTCATCTTAATCTAATCAGTGCCTTCTTCGGAAAAAAAAACTCATCAACAAAGATGATGTTTATAGCTAAATCTATGGCGGGATAGAAAGTCATAAATCTCCTAATATGTTTCTTTGAGTGACCCTTCTTACCACAATGGGTGCACTCCGATCGACCCCTTTCTCTGGTAGATACTCACTCTCCTCTACTGCCATAGAAACATCCATGTGTGTAGGATATGCTAGTGGTGCCATGTGTAAGGAGTGGGACCCTAGAGGGGATCCACTCCTTAATTTGAGGAATAAGCCCATATAATCTAAACACACTAACAAGTATGTTGGAATGGGTGTATTTTTTCATTTCTCAAAATAATGGTACAAAAGACCAAGTATAGCAGCAAAAAATATCATGACTATATTCATCTTACAACATTACATAATAATTTCCCACTAGGGTTAACATAAAAGCAACAATTTCAAGATCTAAGCAAAGAGATGTCTAATCTATTTCAGGTTTATTTCTTAAGAGTCATCTCACTAGGATAACTCTAGGGCTTCATGTAAAGTCCACCATGTGCTTCACCTAAGAGGTTGGAAGCATACCCTACAAGAGAACACAAAATGGATGTTGTTAGTATAAAAGTTGTTATGTCAATATAAATATGAATTGAGCAATATTAGGAACATAGAAAACAATATAATTAAGAAGGCTTCCCAGATGAAGAGGGACAAAGAACATTTAAATGGATATTTAAGAGAATATTTAATGAAGATAAACAATAAGAGATTTCTTGCCTTCAATAATCTCACCAAAAAAAACATCATAATGATAAACAGTTATAAATAGTTCATGTCAAACAATTAGACTACCATTATTTAAGCATTGATGAGACCCATAAAATTGTAAGCCGAAAATATAGGGTGAAAAATGCACACCATGAGTGGAATAAACATGTGTTTTATATATATACGAGTGGAACATGTGTACTTAGGACGGAATATGCACATGCAAATTTTATGATGGTACAGAGATATCACTACTATAAATAAGTTTGGTCTACTGTACATGTACAAATGTAGAGGCAAAAATCAAGTTTATCCAAGATCAAATAAAGAATGAGATCATCCAACTAATATCAACTGTGTTTAGAGGACACAATCACAAGTATTCAATAATCTCCATAGATAAAATACATCATCTGAACATAAAATTCCACCACTTGAAAATTAGGGCTTGATAACACCCAAATTTAGGCATTTATGCTAAGCATTTATTTATGATTTTGTGTCATTATGGCCTTAATATGTCCAAAATAACCCTTTATTCTTTTGTTTTAGTAATTTATATCATTTTAAAGATAGAGTTTCTCAACTAGCCAATTTTGAAACATGCATGTACCCAACTCAAGAAGACATCAATTCCCCAGATTCTTCCCCATAAGCATCGCGTTATGTGCACCAACTTAGGATACATTGGTCCCGCTAACCAACTAGCGTGCCTAAGAAAATTTTGATATCTTAGATCCTATATTCGATGGCCAGTCCTTTATCAAATAGCATCCTCTTCAATCAGAAGGTTCATCAACACAGGCCCATCAACCACCAGTAATACCCTCCCAGGTGGGTTTGTCCCTAAGGAGTAAGGTCGTGACCGCAATAGTGGTTTCAACCACGAGAACATCTCGACAGCTACATTCATATCGAGTGTGAAGACGTCTCAACCACTACAACCATCGTGATCGTGATGACGTCTCAACCATTACATTCATCTCGATCGTGACCACATCTCGACCACTATGACCATCATGACCACGATGACGTCTTGACTGCTACATTCATCTCGACCGCAATGACGTCTCGACTGCTACAACCACAACTCTTATAAATGCCCCCTACTACCTATAGAGGGGTTTCGCAATTCTGATCTATGTCCCGCTATTCCAACTTTTGGGGGATTCCCCTCAGTGACCAGTGATTCCCATAGCTCTATGGGAGAGCTCCAAGGTCTGAGAGGGCCAAAGAGAACACTCGACATCCATCCCTCAACTGGCCTCCACCTACCATCATCCAGTACCTCCGCCTAGCCATTTCCATCATTGTTCACCCACTTTCCAGCCACCTTCCACCTCCATACATCCACCAAGGTTGTTGTTTGGGGCGAAATCAAGGAGAAAGGAGACCAAGGAGTCCAGAAGATCAAGGAGGACGACCCAAAGGATGATATTCAGCCCTTCTGGAGGCTAAGGAGTGAGAGACACCTCTCCTCTATGGGATAAATATCTTCCTCGATCTCTTTCTTTTACTTTTCTCCTTCAATTCTGTACAAATGATATTTTTTCAATCTTTGTTTGGTGACAACTATGCTTGCCCATGGCTAGTTGATCTCTTTCTTGGCTATGTATCCCATTTTGGGCATGTTTATGTACCTTTACCTTAAGCAAGTAGTTTTATTCCAGATCTAGTATGTTTTATGTTCTATCTTCTCTTTCTGGTTATGATTGATAGTTTGGTTGATCTCTTTCTTGCTTGAACTTCTATTTCTACCTACATCGAGAGATTCATTGTAGAAATAGATAAGAGAAGGTAATTTGGATCAAAATCTAGAAAGAGGTTGGTTCTAGGTGATCTCTATAGAACCATATACCTCAGCACGGCCGGGTCCAGCCTGGCATGATTGGGCCCACTACTAGATTTTTCCCAGATCAAGTCTGTTTCTAGCATTTCAAAATATTCTAGACCTGAGAGGGTATCTAAAATATTCTAGGGTGTTGATTTGTCATCCTTGAAAGAGGTTTCACATCATTGATGGGTTATAGTCACACTATGCGAAAGCGAGTGGGATGACCCCCACATGTACAGATACTATAGTGTGTACTATGTTTGGATGTCAGTTTCTTGTTGAGGTGTTAAAGGGTTCTACACCCAAGAACGGGTGTGTAAACTTCCCAACTTGTGGTTACATAGATAAGAACTCCTTCTCTTTGATTAGTAGAATCTGATAGAATCCATTTTGCTTTCTTTACTTTGTTTTGTTTTATTTTGTGAAATTTTTCTAGACTAGTTCTAGTTCCAAACTTTTATCAACTAACAATTTGGGTTAACTGACTTAAGAGTGAGATCTTAAGCATCCTAGATGTACCCACGTCCTTGTGTTCGACTTGTATATCTACTTCGACCCCGTAATAAAATTGTGAGGCTCCTTGAAGGTTTAGGGATATAAATTTAAAAGTCTGATTTACCTTTGAGATCGCGCCTCCATTTTTGGAGGACACTGCCAGGGCCGATCAGGGCTTCCTTTAGTTCAATTCCTCAAATTGGGGTTTCCATGTAGAATAGTATGAACATGATACAAATCCAATAACTATATCCAAAAAAGCAAGGAGATCAAAAGATCTATTTCAATAAACTTGATCTGTCCAATCAAAACATGAAAGAGGAATTTTGATATTCAAATACCTTAAGAGGTTCAAGAGAGAGAATCAAGAGAGTAATTGCTCCATATCACTCACAGGGAATGCAATATACCTCAGATCGAGTCTATATATATCCAAGCTCAACTCTAGTTCCACATCAGGTCACAAGCCACCTATTACCGAATATATGAAAATTAGGATTTAATCCACATTAATCACATAAACACTAAAATTCATCTTTTCACCATTAGTAGGTTAGGTTATCAAAAATAGCACCATCTTGTAAATTATATTCTATTGAATTAATAACATATTTTACTTTATTTTTGTGACATATAGATTATTAGATATGAATTTAGAAATTTAATCAATTAGAAAATTCCATAAAATCATATAGTTATTAGATTAGGATTAGGCAATGAAACTGGTACCATTGCATGGAGAAAAAGTCAATGATTTCAAAACATTTTTTTAGATATACATAATTCATTACAAATTTTAGAAGTAGTGACCAATCATGAAGTTCCACTAAGCCACATTTTTAAACCCATTTGACATGGCCCTATCAGAATTCACCAATTGTCATGGTCCTATAGTAAAGGATGATTGAACTAAAATCTAAGTATGTATTATACCATTCACCATAAATTATGGCAACAGAAGATAAAAAGATCAACTATTATAGCATTTATATCTAACATTGTCCTTCACCATGAAGGGTGTACTGAAAAGGTAACTATAGAAAATACACCATATAGGGTAAACAAACCACTTTAATCGACACCCCAGACAAATCAACTACACCTGGATAAATCATGGTTAACGTTGATCCAAACCTCCTTTTTTCTCTCCACCTAGGGTTTGGAAGCATACCCTACAAGAGAAGACAAAGTGGATGTTATCAACATAAAAGTCAGTATGTGCATATAATAGTTATTGGACAATATTAGATAAAAGGGACAATAAATAATATAACAAGGCTTCCCAAGCAAAAGAGAGAAAGTGTACATCCAAATGGATATAAAAAAAATCTTCATATACTAAGACACAAGGATTATATGAAGACCAATAAAGTTTACATTTTACAATTCTTGCCTTTAAATCACATATTAGAGAACAACTAAATAAACAATAAGATGTTTTGCATGAAAATTAAATGTTAGACTACAACCGTCTAAAAGTAGGGCATGAACACTTCCACATTATGTGCCTAGGAAGGAGGTGAGAGCACTTGCAATCCTCTACGTAATGGTATATATATATCAGATGAGAGAACATGGGGCTTAGATGAGAACACCAAAAGACCATATATAGGAAACATTGTATAATGGGGTCAAAACCCATAATGTTCTGCTACTAATACATAACAATAGTGTCATCAATCAAACATGCATATAATAGAGAGGCAAAATAAGTTCAGTCCAAGCAATTTACCAATTTAGGGTTTTCAATATTAAGTGGAACAATATGATGAAGTAATGCAATAAAGGTTGCAAATTGAATAAGTATTAGCAAGATTAAAGCAAAGATATTCAATTTGCATTCTAAACAGTCTATAAGATGAATTTTAGTGAATTCTACCCAATCAGGTCAAATATAGAGCAATATGCAAAAGTCAAGTTAGGGAGGGAGAGAGAAAATAAACAATTGTCTAATATGTCTCATAAGGAGAAGCATCATACAACCAAGATAGAGAATTTATAACCATTGTCCAATATGACTCAGAAGGGGTGCAACATACCTCATATATGTGTTTCCAAGGTCAAAGGTCCAAACCTAGTTCAGAATCAGGGTTTGAAGCTATCCAATAAAGATTCAAGTGAATTAGGGCTTAGTATCCCACAAACAAAATCCTAAAATGACCCTTTTGCTATTACTGATTTAGGTTGTGAAAATTATATAATCAGATAGATTACATCTTCAACTTATAAAACACTAGATATGAATTTTACAAAACTAAAAACAATTAGGAAAATCCATAAAATTGCATACTTAATTTATTGTAATTAGGTCACAAAAATGATACCACACGATAGGAAATATATTTTTATTCCAAAACATATTTTATTTTATTTTTACAACTTATAAAATTAAATTTACAATACAAACACCACATATTAAATTATTAAATCAATCTCAAGTTAGATGACAAGATTGGCTCTGCATCACACATCAAATGTTGATGCGTGATGGGGAGATTAAGGCCATTTATGCATAATCAAAAAAATGTGCGATGAAATGCATAAGTAAAACTAAAAAGACCAAAAAACACCATGATTAGCATGACAAACTTTAGTGAAATCATGGACAAAAGTGTAAAAACTAGGCTATCATCTTCCTTTTGCTTGTGCGATGAGTATCTTTGTTGAATCTCAAATCCCCTGATACGATAGGAAAGCTAGTGACTAAAGTTGAAACCAGGGTGATCACAGGACCCTCGTCACCTTGCGGACCCAACAAGCTCTAGGGTTGGGTTGTGAAGGACCAGTCGTAGAGGCACTCATCTCCACCATGAATGCCCGTAGGAAAGATTCTGATAGCAAGAAGAACTAGACCAACCCACAGACGACATATCCAAAGCATTCATGATGTCAAGCCATGGACAATAGCGATGAAAAAAGGGTAAATATGATTGGACATTGAAAACCTAAAGTCAGATGTAGTACAGTCATGTCAAAAAGCAAAGTTTGAGAAAATTATATGTGTTGGGGATTATGGGTTGTGGGAAGGCTTGGTAGTGCCTCTTATAGTCAGTCTAGGTTGTTGCACTCACTCTAGAAGTATCAATTCCTTTTGTCACAGTTGGGGTGGTCATCATAGGTATCATCTATAGGGTTGGGTAGGCGGGAGAGATTTTTGTGCAATGCATGATCAGGAAGGGCTTTTGGGGCTATGATAATGGTTGAGGAACATGTATGTATAGGTTCTCGAAGTATAAGGGCTTTTGGGGCTATGACAAAGGCTGAGGAATAGATATGTATAGGTTCTCAAAGTATAGAAGAGGTGACAGTCCCAAAACGATTCGAAATCTAGGGAAGTGAGGATTCTACTTTCATTATGATTGTTAGAGCGACAAAACCTACCAGATTTGGGGTCTACATGTTTTGGATACCATGATAGATGTGTAGAGAAGGAAATTGTAAGACAAGGAGAGGATAATCGGGAGAGAAATGAGGGAGGAGGGGGAAGAGTGTTGTAGGACAACAAAGTATAGCAAATAGCATGCTCAAGGTTGAAGATAGGACAACAATTGTTAGATCCTCATTCTATGGTCCATGCAAAAGTCAAGAACCATAAGATGTGTGATACAAGAAACAAAGGTAATCTGAGGAGATAAATGTGTGACATCTATATAATGAAAATCAATAAATTGTAGTCATATTTATATTGGAATTCCTAATTGTGGATTATCTTCTTTAAAACAAATTAGGTTAGCAAACATTATCCAATTGAGTTAAAAACTTTGCACCTAGACTAATTAGGACCGAAAGAATCTGACTTTAACATTATCTTTAGCTTTTAGGATTATATTTTATGAGTTCCAACTCAATTAGGGTTTAACTCAATTGACTTAATAATTAATATTATATATTAACATTATCCTCAATATTTAGGATTAATAGTTATAATGTACTCAAATTATCACACCCGCGGATATATTAGCTTATCTTGAATGAAATACAATATTGTACTCAATTTCTCATTAAGTCCACCAATTTCAACACTAACTTAAATAACGACACATTATCTATCTCCACGGACATTTAACATCCAACTTTTATAACATTATATTTATAGTCATATTATTGTTCCCATGAAACATTCACATATAGTTGTTCACTTTCGATTACTAATTATACACATATAGGCCATTATATGGGTACTAATGAACAAGGTGACACATATTATATATTAATGAAATGGTTTAAATATCAAGCCACAATAAGGTGATTAGGTCCAAACTATGTATATTAATATATAATATATGATTATGTCACTATTGTATCGTGAATGTCACCAAGGATGTACATGTTAGGGTTAGTGTCTCCAACTTTTTGTGCATTAATAGGTCAATAGGCTTACAAATAATCTTATTAGGGTTTAGATCCAGCCTTGTTTTGTCAAATCTAAATATCAAGCATATTAACCTCCTAATTGTGAAATTCGTGTTTGTAGAGTCAGGATAGCCAAAACCTAGTATGTTACAGATGCAATTTGTGACACCTAAGACATGAACCTAAGAAGATGAGCTTATGTGTAAATTGATAAATTTAGGTGATAGAGGTACTAGATGTTCTTGACTGGTGATCATAAGTGGTGATAGTTGAAGATTCATGGTGGGATGTTTGGAACTAGAGAAGTTGATGTACTCTTCATCACTCATCTTGATTTTATGAGTGGGCTCTTAAAAAAACAAATCAGTAGATATGAGGTCTATAGATTAAGCTCTGGTAGGATGGAAATTCATGAAGCTCTTGGTATGTTTCTTTCCATTGACCCTTCTTACCACAAGGGGTGCACTCTAATTGACCCATACCCCCAGTAGAACCTCATCCTTTGCTACTGCCACAGATACATCCTCGTGTGTAGGATATGTTACTGGTACCCTAGGAAATAAGAGCGGGGTGATTTATTGTGGGATATATCAAAGAGTCTTATTTGAGTAAGGTGTAGGAGACACATTCATATTCTTACATCTAATTAGGAAATTATATTGTGGATAAGATCTAGCTCATGACTCATTTTTATTTTGGGAAAATATTGATGAAGAACTTAATGATGGCTATCTGATCTTGCTGTTTCAGAAGGTTTATTGGATCAATAAAAATCAGAAGTAGAATTTTATGATATTCCTTTATATGATTGATCTCCAAAATATTATTGAAAAATCTTCTCATCCAAATGAAGATTATACGTATACATCATTATATAACGCATCCTTGAGGTGTAATTTGAATACATGATTCAAGATTATCCCAGACTACCTTACAACTAGCAAGGTGGTTAGTGATGTCTACCACATGGGGATCCATGGAATTCCATAGAGATGAGATAAGGATGGAATTGGTGTTGATACTGTTGAAATAAAGATTCATATATGGATGAATCATATATATGATGCTTATTCTTCCTTTGAACCTTAAAACTAGACCTTGACCTTTTGACTCATTGCTTGAACTTGGATATGTGGAGTTTATGAGACATGGTGATGTAATTATGAATGCAATGGGGAGCATGTTGAAAGGAATCCATGACTTACTTCTTCTTATTTTACATGGTGTCATTGTGCAAGTGTTCTCAAAGAAGAACATGACAAGGACATGATGTGTGGTCACTTATACACGACATGTTAGGAAAATACATATTATTTGGCATGTGTAACACATCGTGTTGGTGTATAGGAATCCACTATTTCTTATGAATATATTGTATGGACAACAAGAAATGTTGTGTTGATGTATAACAGTCCACTGTCATCGATAAACATATTGTGTTTGATGAAGAGAAATCATGTTTGAGAAGATTAATCAATCTCTGGAATTTTTGCACATTGTGTCTAAAATAGAACATGTTGCATTTAGTTTAGGAATATATCTAATATTAGATGTGTAATGCTTAGGTCATGGCATGTTGGGTAGCCACCAGTAGGATTATTGAAACCATTGTCTTGAGGACATGTCATGCCTAGTGATTGAAATGTTGTGTTGACACAACTTATATGTGTATGCTAAAGGTAGGTGTGCATGTAAAATTAATAAAGGGACTAAAGATCCCTAGAGATCAAACTTAGAGAATTGGGTAGCTAAAAACTACTACTAATTGAAACATGTCAACTAAGCCAGGATGAAAGAGTTGAATTGGTGATTAAAAACTAAGAACGTGAATTAAAAATACAAAAAGTAAATTTGATGGAAATTCATATGGATGGATTCTTTAAAAAATATTTTTTACCATGGTATTAATCTATACATGAATTTTATCTAATCAATATAAGTTTTTTTTAGATTTAGTATTTGTAGCTCGTACTATTGTAATGAGTGGGATCCAATGGGACAAATCTACTCATTACATTAAGAACTAGCACACATCCCATCTAACATATATAAGTCATATAATGGGAATGTAACCAAGTTCAAGCATGCATATCAAATCTAGGGTCTTAAAATTGCATAGGAAAAGAAAACTAACTATTACATTATTTCATCAAAGATGTTCTACACCCATACGGGTGTCCTAACTAAGAATATAATATAACTATACTATGAAGACCAATCGTAGGAGTAACCTGTCCATCTCAAGCTATCTGAACACCTAGGGGTTTGGGAATTTCTACTTTAGATTTTCTTCCTCTATAGAACCTACACCTGGATTGTTGGGCACAACACCCAAATTGGGAAAAGAAATATAGAATATTATCAGTATAAAATTGGTATGTGCTATAAAAGTAAACATTGGGAAATAATTATTAAGGTCAATCATAAAAGTTGTTCCCATTCAAGAGAGGGAAGACAAGTACATGATAAAGCATACAAGAGAGTGAATAAGTTCAAGAGTGGAGGCTTAAAAAGAAATAACATGTAATTGCAGTAGTAATTCTTGCCTTATATTATGTCAAAACTCAAATAATAGATTCGCATGCATATTATAATGTGACCAAATACCTATGTCCAGGGCCAAGACACGTAAACATCTCAATCCTAAGAAGGATGTGAGAGCACCTCAATCCTCTATATAAAGTGTACAAATCATGTGAGAGCACCTGGGTCTAGGTGTGAGCATCATCACTCATATATGGACAGTTGTCCCATGGGATCCAACCCCATAATGTACCACTAAACTAGATATAACTAGTCAACTAAATCTTACATGCTTAATAAATAGAGAAGGCAAGCTGATTAAATTTATTTAAATAATGATTCAAGCATCATTGGCAATATAATAATATAAAGAGACAATCAAGATCAATATGAAATATTGATCCTGGAAATTAAAATGAACATGATTTATCCAAGAGGATTCAAGAAACATATATTCAATATAAAGCAATTAGCCTCATCAATGGGGAATTAGGTTTCATAAAATATAATTAAGCCAGTTAAAATAAGGTTTTGGAAACATACCTTGATTAATGAATCATAGTTACCAACTAAAAGACTGATTCTATAGTCTCGAAGACCTATCACAGTAATTTGGGTAATGTTTAGGATTAATCGTATTGAATTATAACTAAATGATGAAACCCAAAAAGTGAATTATACAAAAGGTCAATTCACCTTATGAAAATCCTTCCAATCTATAGGTATTATTTTTAGAAGTCCAAGACATATTTTTTGTTTATTTGATGGCCTACAAATTAATTACTATGAATTTATGAAGATTAAATAATTTACTAGAAAAAAGAAAAGGAATATAAATGCAATATGATCGCAATGTCCTGCATCACACATACAAACTTTATGCATGAGAGGGTGGTGCGCATCATACACCAGTTGTATGATATCAATTATACATAGAGAGAAAAGACTAGATTGCCCAGGAGGAAGCGTGACAAAATCAAATGTAATCATGGTAATTCTAGGGAAAATTCTACCAATTGTCTCCCTCCTCCATCGATCATCTCGCATGACACGAAGAGATGTTGTGCTCTAGTTATCTGATCAAATCAATGATAACAAGTAGAAAATCTCAATAAACCTTGTGAAATCAAACACTCATATCCTTATGGTGCCTAAAAACTAAAAACGCGAGTTTGACGGTGGCCACAGTTGCCACTTGTACTTCTGCCATGACCATAGTGTGAATCCTCACTAGGAAGAGGGGAACTCATGCCAACACGGTCGAGTTTAATAATAGGAAAATCATATGTACCTTGTGGAAAAATTGAAACGGGGAGAAAAAGTTGAATCATCGATCAGAATACACAAAACATGGCTTTGATTTCAAGTGCCAAAAGTAGAAATTAGAAGAGGGGAAATCCTCCACACACCTCAAGTAGTCCAACTAAAACCTCAAAAAGCTCTACCCAAGTTAGATTAGTCAAGGAAACCCCTCGACCAGCCATTCCACATGCGAGAACTAGGCCTTCCAGGTCCAGTCACCAATGCAGACCATCAGAGATCAAAAACCAAACAATAGAATAACTCATCAATGTTGATATTGCTAGAACAATTCTTGTGGATGCCATGAATGTTTTGAAAGGGGAAAAGGGGTAGCCAGGGGTTAGAATTGGATAAGGGAACGTGTGATGTTGAGTAGTTTGAGCTCATCCAAATACTCTGCTAGCCCAAATTGTAACAACCTTGGCATCAACCGCCTCAACAGATTAAAAGGAAGATAAAGGATAGGAATCCTGATTGGAGGAGGATCTCAATGCGAAAGGGATGTGGGGTGAGTATGTGTGTGGTGTTCATGCAATATGGGACTCTATACCAAGGTGGAAGATGGACAGTGGTGCGTCGATCTCCATCCAACAAAAGATAACAAAGCCTGCATAAGTCAGGGCATCTAGGGAATGTGACAGTAGAACCCTAGTAGCATGTATCTGACTTAAACTGTAAGACCCTGAGGGTAACCATGTTTGTTTGGTTTAAGTAAGTTTTTTATAACCTTTATATAATCTTTTTAGATGTAATTAGGATTTTTGGAGAGCTTAAGTATCAATTTTGAGCTTGTTTGGATGTTGTTTGTTCGTTATGTTCTAGTTTTGGTGCAAATTTCAATTTACCCAAAGTAGGGGTTGATGTGCAATTTTTCACCTCTAGAATGTTCCTTCTATTTCTTGACATCATATATAGGAGAGAGAAAGAAGTGGGTGTCTTGTTTGAGCCTTGGTTGAGGAGTGTCACCCTTAGTGGTGATTAGGATTTCTTTGAGTGTTGAGTGTCCCGACCTATGTATATATAGTGTGTTGTCTCGACCTAGGTCACGACCTAGGGTTGGTTTAGTGGGTGTCACAGTTGAGACACCCCTCTAGATGAGAGAGATCATGACCAAGGTGGTCTTGGGTGGTCATAGGTTGATATGGTTTCCCTCTTATAGGATGTCTCAACTTAGGGTTTGAGGTGGTCCCTTATCTCGACCAAGTGGTGATGGTGGTGTGTGTGTTGCGGCCATGGGTGGTGAACCATGGGAGGGTTGTGACGACGACCATGTGGGTGATCAAGGTGGTTGAGACCCAACCTAGAGTGTATCACCATGTCTTGAATATATGGATAAGGTGGTTGCATGTGGTTGCATGTGTGTTTCTTAGGCGGACAAGTGTCCCTTTGGTACCTTGGAGTGTCGACACATCATCCCTTTCCTACTCTCTCATACTCCACCTATATAGCCCCTTATCTCTCCATGTTTGTAGCCATTTCGGCCCTCCATCTTCTTCCTTCTCTTTTGCTTGTTCTTGGAACGTGGTGGAGAAAGGAGATTTGACCTTGGAGCTTGGTGACCGAACTCTTCTTGCATGTGATGCTTCTGGTGACCATAGCCCATCTTCAACCCTTAGTAAGTGTTTATCTTCCTTGATGGTGTTTCTTTGGATCTCCTACCTCCATCTTCCTCTCTTTTCGTGGTCCTAGAACATGGTTTCTCCATGGTGGTCGTTTTGGGAGATAAACTCCTCATCACAAGGGTCATAGACCATGTTTCAACAAGGTAGACCCAAGTGTGAGGAGGGTTTCTTCTCTCTTTCTCACTTTCTCTTTTGGCTCAGCCTAGAGCTTTTTGTGTCTCTTTACTTGGATGATCTTTGACCTTGGTGTCTTCTCCTTCTTGAGGTGATCTTTTGGCCGAGAGTGGAGCTTTTGGTGGAGCTTCTTCAACCTTTGGAGCCTGTGCTTGGATCCCTTGATCTTGGATTTTGAAACCTTGGTGTTGAGCTTCTTAAGGTGGGTTTTATAACTCTCTACCCTCCTCTATTATTAGCACTCTTAATCTTATTTGCATGTTATTGTTTCTCACTCTAAAATGTTTTCTTAATATGTTAGTAGATGATATCATGATCTAGAGTCTAAGTGATGGTGGTTATCATGCTTTATATGCTTGGAATCCAAAACCCTAAGGTTAGGTAACTAGTTTTTTTGGAAATGAGTGTGTAATAGTGGTTTACCTCCTATGCCTTGATTTTTTGGGTTTTGGTCACATGCATGAGATTCGTGTTCCATGATGAAATATGGAGTTTAGGTTCTATTTAGGAGGGGTTAAATGTGGGTTCGCCTCTTTTGTACAAGGTTCTTCTATGGTGGTTCTATAGCACGAGTTTTAGGGTTTTGGGTGATAATTTTTGTATGAAGTTTCCTCCTTGGATACGATGGTCTTCCCTTGATGAAAATCTTCTATTTTGATCTCTAAACATGGTGTTAATGAGATATATGATGTTATCATGAATTTAGGGTCCAAGACTTTGAAGTATTCTCATGTAGAGTACTCTTTTTCTTAAACCCTAAATTCATGTAACCATTTAATTATTTGTCGATTGAGGAGAGCTTAGCACATGCAACTAAACTTTAGTTATATGATCATGGTTTAAGTTTGGCCCTTGTGTTTTCCTTAGTGTCTTGGACGTTTTCCTCATGAGTTATGGTTTGGCCTTCTTTCCCCTGAGTGGTTTTGCTTGTTGTTCTTCTTGGTACTCATTTTAGGGTTTGATAATCTTGAACCTTGAGCTTGATCTTAATAATGTTTGGTGTTTTTACTATTTGGTCTTATTTTGGTCAAGATTGTGGTTTTCTCTTGTTGTTTTGGGTCGATACAGATGTTCACCCATGGGCGTTATGAGGTCGAGACAGTTGAGTTTTTTTTGGTTGTGATGGTTAGCCTTGTTTCGATCGCAATGGTCCATTTTGCTTCTGGTTGAAATGCCTTATTTGTTCTGACATTGACATGCTCTTTGTCGTGGGTGCGGTGTTGCCTTCTTTCTAATCTTGATGCCATGTTCTGTCACAGGCGAGATGTTATGCTAGTTGGTGCTCATGATGCCATCTTAAGAGTGGATGTAACACCATGTCATAGATGTTGGTTGCGATGCATTGTTAAGCTATGGTTGTAATGCTTGATTGCAACACTTGGTCGTGACTTCTAGCCATGGTGTGTCATGGTATTGACATAGGTAGAGGTGTGTTGTGGTCACGGCCTAGATAAAGGTATGCCGCGGTTGAGATGGATTGTGGTGTGTGAAGTTGAGACATGTTGCATGAGAGTGGTTAGGACATGTAGGTGATGGATGGTTGTAACCCATATGTGATGGGTGGTTGATAAACATACATGATGCATGGAAGGTTGTTACCTATGTGCAATATAGTGGGATGGGTACTTGTATACATATGGATGATGTTAACACCTAGTGATGTTGATTAACAACCTAATCATGAATGGGTAATGATGATCAACCCTAATCAGTTCTAAGAAAGTGGGATATAACCTAACTAGGGTTTGGTGATTAAACATGCAATGAAACCTTGATCATCTATATTTGTGAACCTTAACCCCAATTCTAGGGTAGGCTATGTTTATTGATCTTGCTTCAAATGTATGGAACATTATTACACTTTGTCTCTCCTACTTGTGTAATTCTAACCCTACAAGTTGAATGCATGCCATGGCTTGTGGATGTTATAGTAAAGGTTATGTATATTATGAGGCATGTTGAGATCATGATGAGACATAGGGATCTATGATATTCTCTCTCCCTTATTATGAGTCCCTAACCTTGTAGGTGAAATGAATGGCATAGTTATATGAATGATATGGTAATCTATATGTAATGCAGGGAGATGATCATGCAAATTGCACATGTTGAGGCATGATGTGATGTTGATGTGTAGGAATGATGTGATTGGTCTTATGACCTGGTGAAGGTTTGATGCCTAGTGAGAGGTTATATCCTCCAGTGATGTGATAAGGGGCTATTATCCCCAGTGCTTTGACCATGATGATTAGCCTGAGGTGGCAGTGTTAACAGGTGGTGATATTGATAGCCTTGTTTAAGGCAATAAGATGGTGATTCCTTGAGATGATGTGACAATTTCACACCTTATACATTTTATATCTTTTGAATTTGCAATATAGTTATGCTTGCTAGATTGACTTAGGGTTTTGAATGTCCACTTGTGTGCTAAATTCTTAATTCACCAAATCAGCATAATTAATAAAGTGAAACTCTAATCATGTAGTCTACTCTGGCCATAAATCCATTCCAGTGTCAGTCTTAGTGTTGAATGGTGAAATGAGTTTTCCCTCGTGGAAGCTCAGAGTCGTATATTGTTGAGTATACACATTCACATGATTGAATGTGGGCCATGCCCTGGAAGGAGTGTGGTTGTGGGTCGTAGCTCAATGATGTGACTCAGTGTATACATTCACAGGATTGGCTACAGTCCATACCTTGGAAGGAGTGTGATTTTGGGTCATATCTCAGGTCACTAGCATCATGACCTATACCAAGGTGGGCTAGGACTTTTACAATTTGACTATATGTCAATGGTTGTAGTTGACTGGTATGTCTCTACCATGTACTCGTGTATTGACCATGAGATTTGGTGAGGTTGTAGATTTTGTCTCTTCCATTAACCTCATATGGAACTGATTTCTACTTAGCAGTGGTCAGTTGGATTTGAGTGGTACGACTCAAATCCTCAGAGCATAATAAAAAACATAACACGGTCATGTGGGATATTTTTATAGAATCAAACACGGGAACATTGGTTGAAGCCTTGCCTTATTTTTGTACTTGTTAGTTGGTAGAATATATACATGTTCTTCATATTCTTTCTTAGATTATTAGATGTTCTTTTGCTCAGTGATAAGTGCCCAGTATTGTTTAATTTGCATATTTGTTAGATGCATATCATTTAACTGAATAGTCTCATCCTGCTTAGTATTGTATCTACTTGCTTTAGTTTACTTGTGCTTTGATAGATGTTGGCTGAGAGTTATAATTCTAGCTGGGACATTTGGTCTCACCCTGTGGGTTTCACATCTTTTAGGTGGGTGTGTGTGCTATTATAGAGATTGTGTTGTTGAGGCAGACATCCTGAGGCATTATAGTTGTTGGATCATGGATATGTAGCTAGCGTCTAGTAATAGAGTCCTATGTGTTGTCACTATACACTCGACTCCTTGGGGGTGTTTTATAGATGTTCTACATCAGTTTGAGTTTTTGGACATAAACGATGAAGGTTCAAATGTGATTTGTGTACGTGAACAGGTTATCACATGTAACAGGTTGTGGCTAGACAGCCAGTAAACTATGTCATGTAACAACTTTTGATATGAATGAAATACAAGTGGGTCTGGTTTATGGCTTCATATGTGATGGTTAAGCTTGATACATGGTTATGAAACCGGTTTTGATTTCCTGTGTTTTCCAGTAATCTGCTTTCTTAGTGTTAATTTTGTGTTTAGTTTTGAGTAATCTCTCTTTGTGTGACATAGAGTGTCACAGAAACATGATTTAAATCATCCCAAATCTTATCCTACATGTATTACCATTAAAGAGTTAGGTTTTATCTCCCTTTATGCAATTGAGTCCTAAAACATTACCCTAATCAATTGAAATTTGACACACATCCTACTTCAACCACTTAAAGACAATTATGGAGTTAAATTTACCGTTTGCAATTATCCTTTAGCGATTATTATCGTTTAAGGCATTGGAATTGTTATTTTTCATTTTCATTTCCAAAATCAATTCCACAAATTAGCTATGAATATACATCTTAGATTGAGGGACAATTGTTTATGACTCACCACTTAAATCTCCAGTTTGTATTTTGACCCCTACTAACCCTAGATTTCTTTTAAAAACCCAAAAGGTAGGCACTAAAGAAAAATTAATATTTTTATGCCTAATTGAGCTTATATGAACACTTCAAATGAGAAACTAAGTGAAACCAATCATAAAGATATTGTCATTCTACGTATGTATGACCTATAAAAAGAAAACATATCTAGAGTCATGTATGTTACAACTACCCGCTTTAACAGTGTAGTATACTATTTAGCCAGTAATCAATCTTCTTTTGCAGCATCAATACAAAAGACCAAATGACAAGGACTATCTCAGGATGTTCACTTTGTAGTGGTAAGCCTGCTTTTGCAACTCTTTTAGCGACGATGATGACAATAGATTTTCTAGATTCCAACCCTATTGTTACAAATAATTAACAATTTATTACAATATGGTGATCAATCATAAATAATTGACGAGCTCTATACCTGCTAATCTCACTTTAACAATCCATCATAACTTATAGTGATCAATCATAACTGGAACATTTTAACTTTTCCATTATCAAAATCTAAAGTAGAGATTTTATGAATTAAGATACAAACATGCAAAGAGTTAACATGATGTTATTCTAGAGTCCTAAAATGAGGGTTTAGCCCCTCATGCTCAAAATTGAATTAGAATAAAGGAGGAGGAAGAAGAAAGTCATAGAAAACTCTTGGAAGGTGACTTGGGACTCTTCGTCTCCTCCTTCTAGTACTGTAGTTCCTCTAAGGAAAGACAATAGGATGGCCTCGAGAGGAGATGTCTTTCCTAGGGGTGAACATCGGTCCTGAACCAGACCAGACCAGACCGGACCAGACTGAGGACTGATTTGTAAGAATTTATGGACCATAGACTGGACCGTTTCGAGGTAAGAACAGACTAGAACCGGACCATTTTGAGGTAGGACCAGACTAGACCGGTCTGTTTGGACTGTAATCAGCCTTTTTACTTTTTCACAATTTATTTAATTGTAAAAAGTAGATAATATTAATTACTTCTAACAATTATATAACATTAATAGAAAATATTTACGCTACTAGTGCTTATATGTGTACTTTATTTGTACTTGTTACATAATGTGCCGACAAATATATATGTATTTTACATAAAAGTCGGTCTACGGTCCGGTCCACGATCGAACAGTTTTTGGACCGGACCGGACCGAAGACTGAATTCACCAAAATTTACGAACTGCGAACCGGACCGAACTCATTATGGACCGGACCAAACTGACTGGTCCAGTTTAGTTTTGCGGTTTGGACCATTATTTGCTCACCCCTAGTCTTTCCCATGGGTGAAATTTCCAGCTCCTAGGTGAGATCATCCGAGTGGTTGTTCCCCACCCCATTGATTTATAAAGCAAAGATTAGGGGTTCATATGGTTTTGAATCATCATACGTGACTTGTCATGATCAAGGCCTTCAGCTTAATGTTAGTGCCACTGACTTATCTTTTTGGTATCACATTATGGTTTCCACTCTCGTGCCACTGACTTGTGTTGGTGGTACCAAGATGTATTTTGACTCTTGCCCTCCTTGTTCTAGATCCTTCATATACTATATGATGTTTTCTTTCTTCTTTGTGTCGATGCACCAACATAAGTCGGTGGTATCAACCTTGCACTATTTCTTCTTTGTCAAGTATGTCATTTAAACAAAAGAATATTAGGTAACTAATAAAATCAATAATTTTGGCCTAAATACATGTAAGATGTGTACCATCTATGCAAAAAATATATTTAGGAAATTTAGGCAATTGTTCTTAAAATTTGTAAAAATGAGTGAAAGCGTCCTTACATCATGCCTAGATAGGCCCAAATTTTGTTAGATGAATCATGTGCATCAAAATCTCCTAAGTTTGAACGTTGCTCGCTCTCAATCAACATTACTTTTGGATTCAGTGGAAACTGTCAAAAGAGAGACACATGTATGAACTAAGTCATTCTAATCATCCTTGGCTCGGCAGTCCCAAACCGATCCTTTCCAGTCATAGAGTAAACAATTGCTATTCAATCAACCAATTACAGAAAAAACAAAATATCAAAATCAAATGTTTAATGAATAAGTAAGTTGAAGCATACAGACATCATGGAATGTGAAGTTGTATTGAGTGTGTCACGAGATCTCCCTACCTATATTTCTCTTATTTATAATTTTATAATGGATGTAGTTTCCTAAATTATGATTGAAAGAAGGAACAAACCTTTTAGGTGGAGGAACAAACCTTTTAGGTGGCCTACCATAAGAGTAGTGGTGGATGAAATGGGTTGCTTGAATATAGAGATCACACTTAATCCAAGTCAATGAAGAAGAAAAAATATGATCTCACTATATGAAGGATGAGGAAAAAATGAATGTTCATTTCTACTCATGTGTTTAGTGGAATGATGAGCATTATAGATGTCTCATCTTTATGACGAGTGAAGGTGGAATGTGAATTTGACATAGAATTAAACAAAACCATCTCTTATACAAGTGAGATATGATTTTTTCTTTTCCTATTTAGTACTTTCACTCCAATCTCCTTTTCCTATATTTCTTTCATCTTCATTTTTACTCTCTCCCTTGTTAGCTATACAGTATCGATGTATAAGCTAAGTCAATTTTTAACTTCGAGAAGGAGTAAATACATACACTTTATTGCTTGTTCCCGTCTACTAATGTATTTAGTGGAATGATGAACGCTCAGATGCCTCATCCTAATGATGAGTGAAGGTGGAATGTGACTTTAACATAGAATTACATAAACTCATTTCTTATACAAGTGAGATATGGTTTTTTTTCTTTTCGTCTTTAATACTTCCGCTCGAGTCTCCTTTTTTCTATATTTCTTTCATCTTCATTTTTTCTCTCTACCCTTGTTAGCTATATAGTATCGATGTATAAGCCAAGTCAATTTTTAACTTGGAGAAGGAGTAAATACATTCACTTTTATTTCTCTCTCTATTTAGAAAAATATGTGGAAGGCATAATTTACACCCAACATGAGTGAATGATGACAAAATCAACTACATGGAAGTTGGTATGCCCACAAAAATATTTTTGTATTTTTATATGTAAAGCTAATTTAAATGCAACCCATCATGATGAGATGGAAAAAATAATAAAAATGGCGTGAACTATGTATGAAGTATGTGGTGGCCTTGAAAATAAAGTGATATGAGGGTGGATGAGATCAAGTGACTGAGTGATGCACACTCTTCCTAACAATGATACATCTCTTCAATAACTCTCATGTCAAGGTGATCCAAAATATTAATTTTGATTAACATAAAAGTTCATGATAATGCTTGGTTAGATTGGACTCAAACATATTCTTCAATCAAAAATTCAAGGGTAGAGTTAGATTTTTAGTTTGCCACTTATGTCTTGAAGTTGACTAATCCTGTAAATTCCTAATGTAGAATACTCTTCAACAAGAAAGATCAAAATTAAAAGGTAAGAGTACACAGAGATCTAAACTTCAACTAATTCATTATGAGCATTTTTTGAAATTTATGTTTTACTCTAGATATATGTGGATGCATACAAGAAAATAACAATTAAAAGGAAAGTAAACTAGCTAAATACAAAAACAAACCAAGATGCATGTAAAATAAGAATAGAATAGTAAGATATATTAAAAAGTGATCTACCTCCATGCTAAGGAGTGAGTGAAATTATTAGGGCATTCTCTCATATCGTGATGTGCCCACCTGAATATGGCGTTGAATGCCTACAAGGAAGCGCTCCCAAGTTTCAGAGTATGTTTCACCGGCTCGCTGGCTGAAGTTGTATATCTTACTCACTAGATCGTTTGTCTTTTCAGGCGAGAAGAACCTCTCAAAGAACACCTCAACCATGTGATTCCAAGATTCAATGTACTCATCATCCAGATTGTGCAGTCATTCCCAAGCATTGCCCACTAAAGAACTGGGAAAAAGTTTCAGGTAGAGTGTCTCTTGTGGGAACCTGTCAATCTTTATCATATCACAATTTTCCACGAATGTGCCGATGTGGGTCACCGGATCCTCATTTTTAAGTCCATGGAAATCCTGCGATTTGACCAACTGAATAAGCCCTAGATCAATCTTGTAACTGGGTATGTTGATAGCTTGTTTCTTGATTGGCCCCTTCTGTGCAGAAGAAGAAGAAGCCTTAATCCTTTCCCAGATCGTCTGCTCCTCATTTTCCGCTCCGTCACCCATTATTACTTTACTAGTACCTGAAATTTCAAATGGTAGTGTATGAACCGGTACTAATAATTAAAACAATGAATAAGATTTGCAATTCATTTCAAAAGATGAAAAGAAAAAAAAATTACAGGAATTAAAAGTGGCCTAGTGTGGCCTCTCGCAGCACTCGTAGTGCTAAAATTCACCGTTTCCCCGGCAGCGGCGCCAAAAACTTGACACGCGTAAACCGTGCGTGCAAATGCAAGTATACGTATCAATGTAATATAGGCCTTGTGAGGCCCGAGTCGAACTCAGGGAAACGTGAATTTAGGATTGTGGTTTCACCGCGGGTTTTCATTGTATGAATTTCCATATAGCTACTCAAGTTCATCTCTCAATCCGGGTAGTGGCATGTAGTCAGAATTGTCCACTGTCGTAGTACAATTCACTACCTAAGTCTAGGTCAGTTCCACCATCGTAGTAACCTATACCCTAAACTAGGTGCATTAGAATCAACCTCTGGGTTTCCACCATTAACCGTACATCACCTTGTTCAAGGGATTTGTTAATTAATGTGAATTTCGTCTCTTTTCAATCGTTAATTCTTCTTTCAAAGCAATTAAAGGCATTAGATTATCATTATGGTGATTAAGCATAACAATATAATTGAGAAAACGAACTCATACCACAGATTTAGGAGACAACTTATGAATTACTATGATAAAAATGTCATACAATGCTTCCCCGGGCTACTCCCGGTCCTAAAGATTAAGGGGATTAGCCATGCATGGTCATCTCAATGAAATACATAGGAGTAGAGAAGAAAATTGTGGGAAACATGGAGCAAACTCGCATAACCCTTGATACAAAGGTGTTCCTAGAGATCCTCCTCGAGAAATGTGCGTTTTGCAGTCTTCCGGCAGCAAAATCGCCCGTCGGAGGTGCCTGGATCGCTCAGTTGACGGCCTTCATCTCTCGTCTCTTCTCTTTCCCTCTCCTTCTTGGATGTTGTGAAACACGATATATGAGATCCCCCAAGGGCCGTCTGTGCTCTTCTTAGGTCATAGGACCACTTTACGACTTCGAAAAAGCTCAACCGTCGGATTAAAACGCTCCGTTTTAGTGCTAAAAATTGCCAGATCCTGACGTTGTAGATAGTATCGACCCCAAGGTCGATGGTATCGACCATGATACAGGTTATTCCTTCCAATATCGCGTTTTGGGGTTGCTTTCTGATGAAATGTCGATACTATCGACACCAGGGTCGATAGTATCGACTCTGGACAATGCAAAAGTGCCTAAAAAAGTGCCGAAACATGTGTATAAGTCCGGGGATTATATAACTTCATATAAATATTATAAAAGAAGTATAATTTGATGCAAAAAGATTTTAAAGTCCAACTATAGTGAATTATGAAAATATAATCAAGAAAATGACAAATACATGCATAAAACAGATATAAAATAAGCTTATAAAAATGACTCAAAACCCATGCATCAAATAGTAAGATATATTAAAAAGTGATCTACCTCCATGCTAAGGAGTGAGTGAAATTATTAGGGCATTCTCTCATATCGTGATGTGCCCACCCGAATATGGCGTTGAATGCCTACAAGGTAACATGGTGGGTGATGTCATAGAGATGGAACTTGACCCAACCATCTTCCTGCTATTTGCCTTGAGTGTGTTGTGTCAAATAGCACACCTCCAGAGATGCTAAGAACTCCAATGTAATATCCTTGTACATTTACCATACCACTAGGAAGGGGTCAGTGGATGCTAGTCTCTACCTTGCACACACCTTGTGCAAGTTGTTGGTGAAGTTGAGTTGCTCGATGATGTCCATGTCACTGCAACGGGTGCCTTCGAGATCATGCTTTCAAAGATTGGCATATTTCTTTTGATCCTCATTGGTCTCTAGTGATAGTCATGGTGGTCTGGAAAGAAGGTGGGAAGATGATATTGTAAGGAGAATGCTTCAGTTGAGGGTTGCTTGCTTGCCATGGTGGACATAGAGCAAAAGGATGGGAGCTTGGTGAAGTGGGTTCTCATCATAGAAGTGCTAGGGGATGCTTTGTAGAAACATGATTGGGAAGTGAATGCCTGAATTGTGAGGATTGAAATTGAAGTCCTCCTCCTTATGTAGGAAGGGAGGTGTCCCTCTAGCAAGATATGGGTGCCATTACCGATAGGTACCCAATATTGTGTGCTCTCTTGATATCGACTCTTGACACTGAATGGTCGTGATTTAATAGGTTACTGACTCAGGGATTCATTGTAAGGAGTGGGACCCGAGATGAGATTTAATCACTTACTCCAAGGAATAATAGAAAACCATCCATTGCAAATTTTGAAAATATTTTTTTAAAGGATGATATATTATAATTCAAGTATGTAATGTATCATTCACCATAAAGTGTAGTAGCAGAATATAAGAATCTAATTATAATGATATTTATGTCTAACATTGTTCTTCACCATGCAGGGTGTACATAAAAGAGCACTATGAGAAATAAGCCATAGAGGGTAAATCAACTAATTCAATCTATCTCCCAAGAAATATCAACTAACTCTTGGATAAGTCTTGGTCAACATTAGTCAACTCCCCCTTTCTCTCTACCTAAGGATTTTAAGCATATCCTACAAGAAAAGACAAAGTGGATGTTGTCAGCATAAAAAAATTATATGTGCATATAAATTATGATTGAGTAATTATATGGGGAAAAAGGATATCAAATATATCAACGCTTCCCAAACAAAGAGGAAAATACCATCCAAGTGGAAATTAAAAGAAAACATTCCAATAGGATGAAAATAAATCGACATACTTACCATGAATTAAAATAAAATGTACCTCAAGGGAATACACAAAGCAATTAGGGCACATGACCCATCAACATTAATGAATAAACAACATTCAGATGAGATAAACGTAGTACTAGTGAACTATAATAAAATAATGGTGGCTAGATCACATAACCCTAAATCTGATAGAGCATGGCATATGACAACTCCCAAATATATAATAGTGGTCACAAAACCTGGGTATGGGGCACATGACCTCCATCCCAAAACATAAAGGTGCATAACCCAAAAACCAAAGCATATTATAAAACTCTTGTACTTCTGAATCAACAAGCATGCAATGTAGAGGCAAGTAAGGTTTAGTCGTGGTAGTGATTAAATTAGATTTTCCAACTAAAAGTGGAACATTAGACCATAAAAATCCATCACGAGCAAATTAGAGTTCTAGTGCACAAGTAGCACAATATAGATCAATTCCTCCGATTAAGGTTCAACAAGAGATAGCTTGAACAAGATTACAAATCTTAAATTCCAAAGTGCAATATCAAATGAGAAATGTTAATTAGACAACTGATTTTTATATCAGAGTCAAAATAATTTAAATAAATCTCAAAGGAGAGTTTTCACATATATCCTTAAAATCTTGTCAAAAGAGAGGGGAAGTAGGATAATTGCACAATATAGACTCAGAGGGATACAACATACCTCGGTGATGTGTGTAACACGTCATGGTCTAAACCCTAGATCCAAATTATGCACTTTCACCTAATAACACATTAGGTATATAATTCATAAATTAAGTTATATATTATAAGACCTAAAATATTGAATTTTAATATGAATTGATTTAGGTGATGAAAGCTATACCATTGGATAGATCTTATTTTTCTATTCCATAAACTATTTTTACATATTTTTCTAATAATTGTACAATTAGTTATGAATTATTCAATATAAACAATTTATTGGGATTCAAATCGAAAAATAAAATGGAAAAGACAAAAAGGCCCCCACATCATGCATCAATATCTTGATGCACGATAGGACGGACTTGTAAAAACAACTAGTTAAATAATCTCGTTACTTTATACCATATGAAAGACAAAAGGATTGAAACACTTATGTGTAGTGTGACGAAATTAAAATCAAAGCAAGGGCAGATTTGTATAGTTGATAGTCATCTTCTTCTCCATTGCAAACTCATGAAGAACATCACCCTATACTAGTTTCATGAAAACTGGAACATTAGGCCTCACCTACAGAGATACATTGATGTATTCCACCTCTTCCTCATATGTACATCAGTCTCAGTAAGCCATAGAAGTGGATGTGAGACTGTCGGAAGCTCTAGAAACATTGGCAGCCATAACTGGTCATTAGGCAAGTCACAAGCATAGACAGGGGAGTAAATCACAGGTGGAAGCCTACTTCCCATGACCCAAAATCATCACAAGAAGCTTATATATATAGGTGTGGGGTCTATGTGTGCTCCGGAATTCCAAAAGTGATTTGAAATAGGGGCAGAGAGAACCCACAATCGAGTGGACATTTGGGGTGACAAAGTTCAAATAATGATGGGATACCCGAGTTTGAGATAACAAGCAGAATGTGAAAATGGACTGAAAGAAGGGAGATGAGGATCAGAATAAGAGATCGGGAGGAATTCCCTGAGTACTATAGATTCTAGGAGAGGAAAGAAAGTGGGGAAGAAGGTGACTGATAAATGGGTTCCAGATCCAAGTTCAACTCAAATTAGGAGTGTGACATCCATGAAGTTAAAACTTTAGGTGTTGCGCCCCAATTTTTAATACTAATTTAAATCTTCAAATGGGATTTTTCTAAAAAAATATTTGAGGGGTTTAATGTAAAAAGACCATGAAATTGTATTTCTTATATGAAAATAAATTAAGAAATTAAAATGAGACTCAAAATATGTTTTCACTTTCATATGTGCATTATGTGTTGTAATTATTTCAAATTGATGAATATTGGTTTTCCATCCCTTTTTTTCTCTCTCTCATCCAACATAGTGTTCCCCTAAAGGCTTAAAGAGGAATACAAATTAAATTTTGAAAGGATATTCATTTATCATCTCTTTTTGAGTGAAACAAAATAATTATGAAAAGATATTATAGATTATTTCATATTTTACATACATAATTCAAGATAATAAGTTCTAACATATTTATGGACATGCAATGGTTAAAATGGAAATCTAAGAGAATATGAAGAATCTAGAATCCTTATTTGACGTGTGGTCCCAACTTGGTCATGTTTTGACCATATTTGACCATCTAAATTAAGTAAACAAGTTCCCATATAGTTTTGAATCAGATTATGGGTGAAATGGAAGGAGAGGGAGATTGCTCCAAAATCTTCAAAAAATGACGATGCAGACGATGGAGCACTTCTACAGAAAATTTGAGCCAAACTGGGCCATTTCTCAAGAACTTTTTTTTGTTGGGGGGGGCGTTGGGTGCTTGGGTAGCATAGCCATGGTAGGCACCACAGTCATGGTGGGTAGATGGTGGCACAGTAATGGCTGTTACCATAGTCATTTTGGAGGGAGGAGGACTTGAAAATTTCTTCAATTTCGGTCATTTTGAGAGCTTCACACCATGTCTGTTTCGTTTGGCATGGCCATGGTGGATCTTGCACACCATGACCATTTTTCTGGACATGGTTGTAATGGGTAGCTTGTCGTAGATCTTCAATTCCTAGGATTTTGGTTGTGATTTGGAGCATTTTACCACCGTTGTAGCCATCTACCATAGGATTTTTTGAGGTGTTTGATGTGCAATTCATCTCCATAGTCCTTCTTCCTCTTGCTCCTTGCTTCGGATCAATTCCTATTCATAGGGGGTAGGTTGGGGATGATCTAGGGCCCATATGAGGGTATAGAAACCCTAGGATCCTCCTCTCTATCTCCCTTACATAAAAAAACATGGTTCAAGTACTTAAAAAATATGCAAACAATATCCATAAGTGCATTTTACAGTAGTAGGCTTATTAAGGGAAATAACATGCATTGTAAATGTTTAGATATGATTAAAGATCAAAATGGCATTACACCAAAAAAGAAGAGAAAAATGGAAGAAGATGAAGCCCTAGATTACAGTTGCATCACCACTCCAGACTTAAAGGATACTTGTCCTCAAGTATGATCCAACTCAATCTTTAATTTTCACTTCATTCAAGAAAGACATATAAGAATGCAACCATCATAATGTATGTTGGCTACATTGAGTTCACGTGTGGAATTAGGCATGCAATCGAATACTATCTATTCACTTTTATATTTTTATGTGATTCAAGCATAGAGAACAAGAGCTGCAAATATGGGACACCAATAACACATGTATGCCGTGTAACTTCCATAATGTTCTGGGTAGGTTGTATCTTGCATGGCATACTTCAAAATTGGTTAGAGTTGTTGCTTCACTTGCTATAATTCAATCATACACTTCACTTCACCTCTCATGACTCACTTGGCTTGTGTAGGGGTGTGTGGGATAGAGTTGATTTTCTTTGGCACTGCTAGGCATAAAAAGAGAAGAAATGGTAGTGGAAAGGAGTGGGTGCTATTACATAGCAGCACCCATCTTTTGTTTTTTTATTTTCTTGAGATGCTATTACATAGAGCTATCTCGTATTTATTTTTCTTTTCGTTTCCTTTGCCCTTTGTGTAAGGAGGGCATATGGTGATTAGAAGACTGAGGGGAAACTTTTGGAGGGTGACCAAGGCTAATGTATATATTTTGGCATCCTTTAATGAGGCAGAGAGGTAAGAAATTGATGAAAGAATTGTCAGGTCAAAGTGGGGTCATATGTAATGAAGATCTGTGTATGATTTCATTCAAGCAAGCTAATACAAGAAACATTCACCAAAATAGACAAACCATGCATGAAGTGAGAAATTGTGGTGAATCACATTCTCTCCACATGGAATGAATAGTCCTAAGCATTCAAGGCTTGCAAGAATCACACTTTTATTCGAATATTTAGTTTCCTATAAGGGCTTTGTAGCACATCCAAAATTCCTAAATAGAAATCATGTAGCCAAAAATATCATCAACTTGATGCATTCTCCATGTTTTAGCCATTCACATTACAAGAAGTAGATATCTAAGTTGAAAAACACGATTGGGAAAATAAATCAGCTTGGGCAAAATTTGTAAAAATGGTGCCATATTTCCCTAAAATGCAACAAATAACAAGTAAGAAAATTCTAGATAAAACACACAAGAAATTACAAAAATCTACATGAAATGCAATGTATAGAATAGTAAGAAAAATAAAAATTTTGAAAATTTATGCAGATGCAAGAAATAAACTATATGCATACATGTATGCAAAGCAAGAAAAAATCTAATATAGATAGCAAGTGTATCAGAATAAATAGTAAATGACAAGGTAATAAGATCATGAATGAAACGAGGGAGTACCACCCTACCACCCCAAACTTTTGAATCATGATTTCCTCAGCATGACACTAAAGTCTAGGAAGATAGGGTACAAGTCTCTATTGTTGTGGTGGTTCTAGTGGTCCTCCATGTGGTGGTGGATATTGTTAGTAATGTCCCCAATAGTCCACTTGTGGAGGTGGGTATGTCTCCTAATATCCAGATAGAACTCCTCAAAAATCCCCCCCAATTGGTGGTTCCTCTGGAGTCGGGCATGCTAATAGTGGTCTGTGTAGTCGATTTGATGATGCATTTGTTGTTGATCCAACCACATTAGCTCATGTGTCTTTTGGATGTCCTCCACTTGAGCCTATATGGGGTACATGTCATAGGCGTTCACTTTGGGTTGGTGTTGTGAAGATCCAGCCTCTTATGTCCTCCTCACTCGTTGTAGCTCTCTTTGTTTCTCTTGTCGTTGTTGCACATCTTGTTGTTGTTCCTCCATATTAGTCTCTCTAGACCCTTCAGGTAGATTGACAAAATAATCTTTAAAGGTCACTCTAGGGAGATCATGCTCCCAAGATCATATGTGGTCAAGTACTTCAATATAAGGGATTTCCATCAACAAGTGGTGGGATATGATAGGGAAGCTCAAGGGTGATTACAAGGTAGGGTAGGTTGATGTTTTAATGCATCCTCTTATTCATTATGGTGATCATTTGGGCATTCATAAGGTATTATATATCCACGTACTTCACTCCCTCTACCATGTCATCCCTATCATGTCACATCCTAGGGTTAAAGCTATTAAGGTCACAAGTCCTCCCATGACAAAGGGATTTTTACTCCTGGATGGAATTGACCTCATGTGATCAATCATGAGCACCACTAGGTCGACGTGCCTATTCGTTATCACCCAACCAAGAACAAAAAATCATTCATGTGAATAGCTCCCTTAGTTGTCATAGTGGGAAATAATAGTATTTGCAAGAACTTTTTGTGTATACATCAAAAGGGGGTTATGGAGCCACTGGTCATTGACTTCACCAGTGTGAAGGCAGTTTGCCTGATCAACCTCTCGCACATTACAGCATAGTTGACGATTGTTCCTATTTTAGTGTGTTCCTTATTGAAATGCTTGGCTTGCTCAGGGCTAGAGCAAAAATGGTGTTCAACTAGGAGGTGGTGAGCACATGTATCTCTTTTTGGCAGCCAGAACTAGATAGCACCCTCTCTTTTATCTTTTATCTTCTCCAGATTAGTAAAAAAATTGTTGGTGTCAATTCGATGTATGTATTAAGTGTAGTTGTGAGCACCTTGAATAATTCACAATCCTTTAAATCTACCTCAAACACTTATTATATAGCTAGTGCTTGCATTGTAATGATGCATGCATAGCGGGTGGAAATCACTCTCCTGGCCATATAGTACAGATAAAGCATCTTGAGTATTATCTTCCTTTTTTGCCCCTCCCATATGAAACAATCTCGGTTGCCTTCCCAAGTTCATTCAATCTATCTACCTTGATCCTTGTCACAATGGCAATAAGCTCTTTCCAAGAGTCCTCATCTTCAATGTCCTCTTCCCCTTCCTCCTCCTTTTAGGTGTGTGAATCTGAATTGGTGTCCAAGTTTAGTGAAACCATCCTTTTGGGCTGCTCCTCTTGCTCATCATCATCATCAAGGGCCAACCACCTTCAATCATGTGAATGCATTTGTGGTCCTTGCATCATTGATGAAGTAGAATGATGTTCCACCATGAGTTGTGGCAGAGCACGTAAAGAAGATTGCCAGTTGCACTTTTGCCTCGCCATCAATATTTAGTGACTTCCCGATCCACGGAATTGGTCATGGTGTCAATGTTTGCATCGTATGCTTCTTCTTCCTCTTCATTGCAGGTAGCATATGAGGTTTTTAGCTGGAATAAGAGTAGAGATGTGATCAACTCATCGATGTCATGTGGGCATGCGAGCCAGAGATGGAGTTGGAGAGAGATGGGATATGGTTGTCAGAAGGTAGAGGGATGTTGGTGGAGGATTTTTCAGAGCAAAAGTAGTAGGAAAGGATACCTCTTATCTCCCTCCATAATTGTTTTCCAAACTCCTTCATTTTGATGGAAGATTGAAGGTGGAGCAAGGTGTTTGGTTTTTCAGAGAGGTGGGGCAGAATGGAGCTAGAGATGGATATTTAGGGGTGGAAATGGATGGGAAATGAGGGGTGGAGGTAGTAGAAATCTTAGAGTTGATTAGAACTTGATTCGAGCATGAGGATGAATAATTAGAGCTTGGAGGGATGGAGATTTGGCATTTGGTCACACTTGTGTGCCACAGCCATGGAAAACACATGAACTGAGTGGGGTTTCATGGTGATGCCCCCCCTTCTTACTTAAGTGGAAGGATCAGTCCACCACAACCATTTTGTTGATCACACTTGTGGTGGTTGGTTGTGTCATAGTCCTGTTGACTACCACACCCGTGGTGGCTAGCTGGTGTCGTGGTCGTGTTGGATACCACACCCACATTTTTTGGTTGTATCCATCCTTCAATTTCTTTTGAATCAACCCAAAAAAGTGATAGTTCCACCATAGTTGTTTCACTGTAGCATGGTCGTGTTGGGTACTTCAGCTGCCCAACTCAGTGTAAATCTCCAAAAATCATCAACTTTGAACCCCAAATGATTTCTCATCAAAATTCCTCTATCTTGTAGTTGTTGAGCTCATTTCATGATTCTCCATTCACCTACACACCTAAAATCTAACAAAAACTTTCAAGAAACATGTGTGTGTTTTCTTGGAAATATGTAAAATAGCCAAAAAGTATCAAAAACTAAAGGTTGGGTGAGAAAGTTTCCAAACCTCAGTGTGTTGCTTCCCACTAGCACTAGTTTAATGCCCTCAATCGGGATTTCTATAATTTTCCTAATTCATCCTTTTGAAAACCTCAGAACATCATCACTATAATAGATTGCTTTCTCATGTGCATTCAAGCGCATTTCTTCATCAATCACAATTTCTTTAACCAACATCACAATGTCAAAACTTTGGTTGGCCTTGTTGAGCCCAACATCAACAACAGCCATCAGTGTTTGGCCATTCACTGTGAATTCATTAGCATGCTCCTTCTCTAGTATCCCAATTTCTCTAGATTGATAAATGTGTTTCATTTGATAAGGACCTTCCCATATTAACCTTAGCTTCCCAGAGAAGAATTTGTTCTAGAATTGTATAGCTATACCTACTGCACCAACTCAAAGATCTTCTTCTTAATCAATCTGTCATGTAAAAATTTGACTTTTTCTTTGTAGCTCTTGGAAAACTCATTGGCATCATGCCTCATTACAACGTAATGAAACGAACAAACTTATAATAGAAAGACTCATTTTCTAACTATAGCGTGATTTTTTATTGTCCCTCTAAAAATAGTAAAAATGATACTTATGACAAAATTGTAAATAATTTACATTGTAATACAAAATGAGTCTTTGTATTATAATTTTGGTCATCTCATTATAATTTTGACTATCTCATTATAAATATGTGACTTCCCATTACAAAATAGATGCACGAGTAACTAATCTTAGTTACCCGCATGGGTGGTGAATGAATGGTATAAATATATAAGGTTAGGAAGTGTGCACCGGCTGGTACATGTAACTTACGTGAACTTGGCACTACAATGACACATGAGGAGTACATCTATAAAATCCAATCATATTGATTCATTCAAAATTATATACATTAGATGTGTTTAGAAAATTATTATCATATCTCATATGGATCATGAAATATAGAAATATATCATCTAACAGTTTTTATAATTTTTATAACTTACCGTTGATTACAAAATATATATATTCTTTCATAGGATAATCTATTGATATCAGATTGTGGTGATTTTTGATACATATCTTATCTATGGTGTATACATTGTGTTTAACAGAATACAATCATGAAGATGAGTACATGTACTCAGGTACACAATTCTTTTAGTACATATATAGATATGAACCTACATTAAAAAGAAAGTTTCAAAATCAACGGCTTGTGTCTACTTCCGCCTAGCCAAAAAAGAAACGCAATAGAAAACATGACATCTCAACTTCGTGGACCTCCAACCAAACAAGAGCTTGGGAAGTTCGAACTCGTTCGCTTGCACAGAAATATTTGATTGGACATATTTGTATCATCAAGCATGACTTTTAAATCAAGAAATCGGAATACAATGAAACAAACTACATGGAGGATATTTGGTTGTAGATAAATCCCAATTCTCAATTGTTTGTTTATTTTTGTTTAGGTGTAGGAAATCAGTACATGCAATTACTTGTGCTTTTTACCGGGAATTATACTTCAAGGCAAAGGTAGATATATCTGAGGAGATAGGCAGGCAGGCTAGCCCAGATGCTGATAAGCTCCAGTTGGCTGATGAAAAGGAACTGAGAGTATGTGAAGTGGTCAATTTGATCCATTGTCGTACTAACCAGGATCTGAATGCATACTTAATTTTCCTTGTGTCTGTTGCCATTACACCGAACCCAACATACACATCTGCCAAACTCATGTTCATTTGCTGCCCAACTAAATCGGCCTTGAATGTGAACTGTAATTCCATATCATTGGTATATTTTAGTGTCTTTTTTCAACATATTACTTACTACTCACGGGTTTTCTACCACACTTTAGGGTTGCAAGTGTCGGAGACCGATGCTGGTGCAGGTCCTCACGGTTTCGAGGTCGTGAGCGTCCTGGCGGTATTGGGATCGTGAGAGGGTAGAGAGCCAAGATCGAGAGGGGAAAATGAGTGGTGAACCTGAATGGTTGGAAGGATCAAGACTGTGAGATCGAGAATGAAAGGTCAGATGGAGTCCCAAGACCGAATGAGATGAGGATGCATAGTGAAACCGATAGATGGAAACCGAACGACCAGGATCGAATGGGTGAGACCGCTAGGGCAAATCGAGGGAGCAAGACCGCTAGGCCAGATCGAATGGGCTGGTTGTGCATGATCTGCATGAAATACATATAAAACTAGTTAATAACTTGATAATCTGATCAATCAAGCATAATTGCACATTGTAAGTTTTAAACTAAATACCTTTCTTAAGATAATGCCTGGTTTGTGTTTCTTTTTAGTGTATTTTCAGTTGCATTGTTTGAAAATGGAACGGCAATTTCGTTCAACCAATATGCAGCGTAGCAAAAGATGAGGACATCATTACGTGTTACATAAATAAGGGCGAGATTCTCCCAAACAACCATTGCCAATGGTTCAGTGTTTACCCTTCACCCATACCATGTAGAATAAAAATAAGGGTAACAGCAAAGGATAAACCAATTACTCACATCTTCTAACATGTTATCCCCATATATGACATACTTATGTATAATATATTAGAGTATTTAGTGCTCGAAGTCTATAGATATTTAGTACAAGCTAGGCATAATTTGGTACAATAAATGATTTTATTCCCCGTTTCTTATGGGCCCAATTTGGTCACGTATGAAACAACAAAATTCTATAATTTGTGCACTATTATATATCCTTTTGTGACATTTTCTACTTCTTTCGACTTTAATTCAACATTTTTTTACACTAATTCGACATAAGACATGTAATAATAATAGTTTATTATCAATTATCATTTGATACATATTTGGGGTGTTATGTGCTTTCATTTGTAATGACTTTTTTTGCAAATACGATAACATATTGATGAGTATATGATATGTCTATAGGAATAGCTTTTTAAGTATGAACTATTTAATTCCATTTCAGTATAGATTATGGTTTTCTTTTGGGGTCAATTAGGGTGACCATAGAACACCCCTAGTAACCTTTTTTATATATGTGACAACCACTTCTTTGATAATATATTAAGAATGTGGCAAAAACTACATTATAACAATGTGACAAATTAAAAAGAATAATCTTATATCGGCAGTGGTCACTCCAGAACAATCACTATTAGACAAACCATTGTTGTTTATATTAATATAAATTTTTGATAGATAAGATTCTTCCTTTCACCTTTGCCCTGTTCATTTACTGTGCGAGTAAGAGGACAATGATAAAGATATTGGTGGACTGTGGAATTGCCCGTACCCTTACATGTCACACTTAGTGGGTAAAGATACAGCTAACCCCTTACCTTAGCCAGAGACAGCGCTGATCCCCAGACAAAAGCATGCGGTAGTACAGGCCTCTGAAACACCGCTCATTGATATCTAACTTTCAAGCAACCGTGCCAATGTATTCTATACCCTACCATCTCGACCGAAAGAAAAGTTGGCAATGATAGAAACACACCACACAAATTTATAGCCAAAAAAATTATAGATTGCTTAATCCAAGGCGAAAGCACCATTAGACAAATTCTGACAATGTGAACGTTAAGAGTACATGGTTTGAAGACGATAAACCTTTAAACATAGTTGAAGGATAAAACCTAAAGATAAGATATACAAAGGCAGCAGCAGCCACTTAGCCAAACTAGAGGTATTCTGCACTGCTCTGCTCTGCCAGTTGTTACCCAAAATTTGAAAATAGAAACACCAAGCCAAACCCAGATCACTGTAATATAGGTATACTGCCGCTGCTCTACTTTGCCTGTCGAGCGTTCCTTGTTTTCTCAATATCATATGCAGATGAAGTAGGTAGTGAATGCTCCTGTGCTGACATTCTGCTATATTTATATAAAGGCCGTGCGACCTCCTCTTCTGGTGTGTCTATCATAAGCAGTGTTAAACTTATCCACCAGTTCGTTCATGGTACTGCATAACATAAAAGGTAAAATAATTTAGTAACTAAGAAACCATACAAAGCACAAAAATGGAGAACCAACATCTTATTTGATAGGCTAGAGGCCCTCTCCTTTCATAAAGACTACCCACTAAAATTATCTGGTTACATGCGCCACAGATTGTACATTATTTCGTACAAAAAAATAGAATGTGTATATTACTTAGCAGTGAAAGAGTACGATTGTAATTTGTATAGCAACATGCCAATCAGTCCATCGGAGCACACTGAGCAGCCGGCTAAATCATAAGCCACCAACCTTCTCCCCACGACATTACCCCCACTTTGCATCTTCCGAATATTTTTCCAATTGCATCATCCTCCCTCTTATGTTCCAAAGGAATCATAACTGTTTCATTTAGATTTGTCACCACTGTACACACAGGTGATTCTAAAAACTGGTGGCTGTTAGTTACAAATCACGATAATCATACATACAGGCTCACTTCTTTGCGGGTGAATCTCGTAAGTTGGCAATTCATTGGAATATGTCTTTTATGGTGCTCTTCTTAAGCATAGCCAGAAAATACCGTATATATGCTTCAACATCTTAAATAGCTAAATTGGACTTGCTTGGGGGAGCATGAGGATGAGTAGAACAGCGCCAAAAAGGTTCTTGCAGCAATGAGCCAGTGACGGAGATAAACTCCAAGCAAGAACTCGACTGATTATGGTGGTCAAAATTAAAAACTACATGAGATGTGGTCGTAAATGGTATGACAGATTAGATCACAGTTAGCCCAAGTCCTTTGTCCTGATTACAGAGAGAACTGTAATGACCTTTACTACAGTCCCAAATAGGGGGAAAAGACCATTAGAATGAACTAGATACAAAATGATAAAAATCAACAGAACGTATTAAATGGCTGCATAATTCAACTGGTCTACATTGTGAAAAAGTAGATGTAACAACACACGGGAATAGTGACAAACTCGGATTTGTCATCACTGCATACACAAGTAATTCTAAGAACTAGTAGCTGTTCGTTACAGGTAGCGATGGTCATTCAGGCTCAGGTTCATTGCAGGTAAGTCTCGTAAGTTGGCAATTCATAGGAATTTATGCCCTTTATGGAGCTCTACTTATGCATAGCCAGAAAAATACTGTACATGCTTGGACGCCTTAAATGGCTAAATTGGATTTGTTCAGTGATATCTTTAAGGAGCATGAGGATGCGTATGCAACAACCCCAAAAAGGTTCTTGCAGCAATGAGCCAGTGATGGAAATAAACTCCAAGCAAGAACTCGATTTATTATAGGGGATGTTTGGTTTCTAGGATGTAGATGGATTTGTATGATTACTGCATATTGATTTTCCTGGTTTACCTAATTCTTGGCTTTGATATATCCTGCTGTTCAAAATTTTATCTTCGGTTTTCTTGGATTCACGTTCTGATTCCTAGCCACATATTTGAGCTGGCAACGTCTGTGACAGCTTTAGCATAGAGCGCTGCTTATTAAAAATTAGGAGACGCTTCAAATTTTTTTATCGACTGATTGGTATTTACTTATCTAATGCTTTGTATTTATTTATGTACTGATTTGTATTTACTTATCTAATGTTTTGAATTTTTATCTACTGATTTGTATTTATTTATCTACTGATTTGTACTTATATATCTACTGATTAGTATTTACTTATCTACTGATTTGTATTTATTATCTACTGTTTTTTATTTATTTATCAACTGGTTAGTATTAATGTACTGTTTTAACTTGTCTACTATTTGACTTTATTAATCTACTGTTTTGTTTTATAAATGTACTGCCTCATGAATAGAATACAAATATAGTTAACATTTCTGATTTCTGATTTATGAGTGACCAATTTGTGATTAACTCAAATCAGCTTTACAAAAACCCAATAATGAAAAATAGCAAATATCTCCAAAAAAATAATACAAATTCAGGTTTTTGAATGTACTGTTTTTACTATATATGCAATTTAGATATATCAATTAAAATGATATATATATTAGAATAATATATAGATAATTTTCAAAAATATATATATATAAAAACGCCTGGAAATGCCTGGGCCTCCGCCTGGGCGTCCATATGGAACGCCTGGTTGCCTGACCGCTATACAACCATAAAAAAAACATGCCCATAGTAACAGCAATTGAATTGGTGGTCATAATCAAACACTACATGAGAGTACTGTTTTTACTATATATGCAATTTAGATATATCAATTAAAATGATATATATATTAGAATAATATATAGATAATTTTCAAAAATATATATATATAAAAACGCCTGGAAATGCCTGGGCCTCCGCCTGGGCGTCCATATGGAACGCCTGGTTGCCTGACCGCTATACAACCATAAAAAAAACATGCCCATAGTAACAGCAATTGAATTGGTGGTCATAATCAAACACTACATGAGACATGGTCTCGTAAAGGGCGTGACAGATTAGATCACATTTAGCCCAAGTCCTGATCCTGATTAAGAGAGAACGGTAATGACCTTTACTACTGTCCCAAATATGGGAAAGACCGTCATAATGCACTAGATGCAACATGACAGATTGTGATAAGCGACTGTACAATTCAAGTGGTCTCTGTATTGTGAAAAAGTAGATGTAACAACTAGGGCTGGCAATTGGGCCGGGTCAGATCAGGTCCTGACCCGTAAAGTGAATTTCAGGTTTCATTCGGGTCCTAAATAGAATTTCTACTATAAAGTGTATGCAATGTAAAAACAACGGCATATTTGAACTTAAGATTTTGTGTAGGACATGCCAAAACTGTTATAAAGTATCCATAATATATATACATACATATATATAGGACAACGATCCGGTAAGAAACATATCTTTGTGAGAGCATGGGAGGCATTTGAATAATTTGTTATAGTGATCCATTTTTCATAATCCAACCTTATCGACTTAAAATATACCCTATTAGTTACCTTCTTACAAATTTTCACCATCGTAGGAGTTCTATTGCATGCACAATGAGCGAATACTTTTCAACGCTCAATAAAAAGTTTCAGGCTGACCGTTGGATCTAAAATATTTATATCATGCATATGAGCAAGTAAAAAATATCGGGTTGCAATGATTTTTCTTGTGAAGGTAGATAAATTGATGTTCTTCCGATCCATAAGGTTGGATGTTGAAAACATGCCATAACTTTATAGTTATTTGAATGCCTCTCATGCTCTCACAGTAGCATGTTTCACTAGATCGCTACCCTATATATATATATATATATATATATATATATATATATATATATATATATATATATATATATATATATATATATATATATACACACACACATATATATATACACACACATATATACACATATATACACATATATATATACATATATATACACACACACACATATATATACATATATATATACACACACACACACATATATATACATATCTATACTATATAGGAAAGCCCGTGGAGGGGGCTTGATGCAATTTTTTCCATTATTTTTTGAAATTACGTATAGGTCTTTAATTTTTTTTTATTTATATATTATATTGGGAAACACATTTATATTATAAAGGAAAGCTTGTGGAGGGAGCTGGATGCAATTTTCTCCAATATTTTTTGAAATTACATATTGCTCCTTGTTAGTGTACACCATACTTTTGTATTTAATTTTTTAATTATATATTATATTAGGAGACACATCTATACTATATAGGAAAGCCCGTGGAGGGGGCTGGATGCAATTTTCTCCATTATTTTTTTAAATTAGGTATCGGTCCCTGTGTGTGTACACCACATTTTTGTCTTTAATTTTTTAAATTATGTATTATATTAGGAGACACATCTATATATATAGGAAAGCCCATGGAGGGGGCTAGATGCAATTTTCTCCATTATTTTTTGAAATTACGTATTTGTCCTCGTGTGTACATCACACTTTTGTCAATAATTTTTTTAATTATATATTATATTAGGAGACACATCTATACTATATAGGAAAGCCCGTGGAGGGGGCTGAATGTAATTTTCTCCATTATTTTTTGAAATTACGTATTGGTGCATGTGTGTATGAGAAGTCCTATTAATATATGTATTGTACATATATCTTTTTATTTTTATAAGTTAAATCTATAATTTTTTTATTGTAGTCTACTAAGGCACCCGTGCATAGCACGGGTTTATGCCTTGTGTGTGTGTGTGTGTGTGTGTGTGTGTGTGTGTGTATAACTATATATATGTTATATATATGTTATATATACACCTGTATGTGTGCGTGCACACACATACACATGTAGAACAGAATCATTTTTTTATAATCAAGGCAAATAAGAAAGAAACATGAAAATTCAGACAAGGAAGACTACTTGTTCGTTCATTGCCGAGAAGAGAAGAATATCAACTTATGCGTCAAGAGGTTTAGGATGCATGTGAAGGTGAGGGTAAGAACAAAGAAAAATCGACAAAATCACAAACTTCGCAAAAAATCATAAAAAGCAGGAAAAATCGTGAAAAGCGATGAACATAGTATCACTTGCCCAGAATAATTGGGAGCCTAAAAGATCGTGAAAAACGTCAATTTTCATAAAGTCGCCAACTTTCCTTACAAAGGTCTCGGAAGATGCAGGGTGGGGGTGTACAGTTTAGATGTGGACATACACATTCACATAGGCAAGATTATTTTGGACAATGAAGACAAATTCATCAAATTAGTGAGATATTTTGCCCCATTTATAAATTAGATGGAAATGGAATCATTATAAAATTGTTGAGTGCCACAAGAAAGGAGGTGTTCCTATCCCAATGTTGAACATGTTGCTGCTTTAAGTCTTGGATTAAGTTTCAACTAGTGCGAGTTTTGAAGTGACGACCGTGTTGCTGACATGCTTTAGCGATGGTCAGAAGCATTAGGTTATGATCATATTCGAGGCAAGGTAGGGACACAGTCTTCATGTTGTTGTGGTCTAACAACCATTATTCATTGATCAGGGCACAATCCAGGCGTTCAAGGAATCCTCTATTGAATGCGAAGTACTAGCCCACAACTTTTGTACGGCATGCCCTATTTGAATTAGTGTCTCATTGAAACGGCGACTGGCAAGAGTGTCAAAATAGACATTTCCTTGTTTTTCAGTTATAGCCAGCATGGCATTGAAATCACATATTGTTGCCTAGGGCCCATTGATGTTCTGGCTTAGCGAGATGAGTCTACGCCATAAGAATCCTCTTTTATAGGGGTTTGGATTACCATATAAGAAGGCAAAAGCTGCACACACCGTAACACGGTGAATAAATTGTATGTGACTGAGTTGGATAGAGAGATTACATGTAGCTTTGTTTCATACAATCCAAATACCTCCAGAGAAGGCAATGGCTTCAACACGATGAGGAGTCGAAGCAAATTTGCCTAACGATGTCGACAGTTTGTTGCCCACTACATCGTGGTTTGATAACAGCTAGAATGTCCAGCTTGTGGAGTTGTTTGAGTTCTTCCATAAAACATATATTCTCATAGGAACATGCCGCTTGAGCATTCCATTATATGATCTTCATTAAAATACAAATTAGAGGATGATGGAGGGGATGGGCTTAGGAATTATGATCCCTCCGAGTGGAAAAAGCATTGTCCATTTCGTATTCACCTTTACTAGTCGTGTCGTACATATCGTAATCAATTCATCTTCTAAGGCCCCCTCCATTGTCGTTTGGGTTGGGGGGGGGGGGTTCTTCCCTTTTCCTTGCCTTGTCAAGACTGTAATGGCAAGAATTGGATGGTATAACACTTGCATGTTCCTATGTTCCATCTGTCTTCTCGTGGAGATTCCAACGCTAGGGCCAACATGGCCAGTTGACATCATGATTTCCAACGCATGTTCAAGGTCCATGTGACGACATTCTTCTAGCACCTAATCTTCTTCTAGAGTCGCCATCGAGTCATCATCCGACTTGGGTATGACTTGTTTATTGTAATGATCCCTTTTGGATTTCCTTCATTGTTTCATGTTTCAAGCCATCTGTCATACCTTGCCGTCACTTGTGGCTTGGTCTGCTGGCGGTTAGGGATCGGGTTCATCTTGTTCAGGATCAGAGGGATTTCCAGGTTTCTTAGGCTTTTCATGATCTTTCCTTAGTGCTCTCTTTTTCGGCCTTTTGGCGTGAATTGGCATTGAGTAAGGGGTCAGAGCAGGAGGAGCATTGTTGCCGTCAGCAGGTTGAGCCATCTCTGTCCCGGGGGGAAGGTGGGTGCATTCTTTCTTGTTGTAGCTGACACTACCGCATCGCATGCAAATCAGCGGAATGTTCACAGTACTAGATCTTGGACTTTTCAATGTTGAAAAGGATTGCTTAGGAGAGCTTGGTGGTCTCCACCTCGATAGCGATTCTTGCAAATTTTCCTCTAGTTCTCAAAGAAGTGATTTTGTCAATCTTTATTGTCTTTCCAATTAGGTTGGCAATGTTCTTTTTATTGTCTTTCCAATTAGGTTGGCAATGCTCTTCAACAATTCATCTTTGTAGAGGACCTAGAAGTAGATAGGTAAGTCTAGAACCCTCACCCACATGACAGGCCTTTGTGGGATCGGATCAAATGGCCTAGTCACAAGTCCAATATTGCACGGAAATATAATTCCTAAAGATAGTCCACAGACCATCCATTTGTCATGATTCAAACATAGCCATCCACATTGGCGAATTGGATCATGCAGTTGGTCATCTCCAAGTCAACGACAGGGAATTGCTTAGTTGGCTTCCATAGAATCTGTAGCCTATTAACTAGGGTGTGAAAGCTAACGTTGATGTCGACAGCTTGGATCATGACGAAGTGCTTCCAGGGTCAAGAAGAGGGTTCATATGGTCTTGGACGGTGCAGACCGATAAGTCCCCGCAATTGTCAATGCTAATGGCTAACGCTATGAGGAGATCTGTCGGGATGATCTTGATCGTCTGCCTAAGTCCAGTTATATCAATAGTCTCATCCACGTAGATCGGGCGCATTTGATCGCTTGTGTTACTTTTTTTTTCATGGCTTGCACATGAGTTATGGTTTGGGTTTTCGAGATTCTGATCAGGATTGTTCTAGTCATCAAAGGAACTATAATGTGATTTGTCTGGAGGACAACGCCGCCCCTTAGAGTTGCCTCGTCTACTTCCACAACCGACGGAGCTGTCAACCCCTCTCGAAACCCTAGAATCATTACAACCTTAGATTGTTCCAGTAACTAGTAACAAAAGTCTCCAATTAACAAAAGTACTAGAGGGAGCTCTGATCATGTTCCTCGTAACAAGAGACTCTTTTAGCTTTTTGGAAAAAGTCAATTTTTTCACAAATTTTGATCACCCAGGTATTCTTCTGGGATAAAACATAGGTCGGCATGATTTTAATGAACATACACAATTTTTCATGAGCTTTCATAGTTTTATACAAATTCTTATTGTTATAAAACTTTTTCAAAGTTGATTTCTATGTTAGGCTTTTTCCAGAAGCTTAGTGGCCCTCTTATGATGTTCCTAACTGATATCACGCATTCCCCCCTATGTAGCATAAGGGATGTTGAGTATCATTACTCATCAGATGTCCAGATTAATAAGGTATACTATGTATAACTACTTGAGATGTTGACTAGTTTTCTATATAGCATTACTAATGTGGTTTTGTTGATAAAGTTTTATATGAGAGCTTATGCATATTTATTAAGATGTGATATTAAATGAATTGATTTCTACACTTTTGTTATCTAACAATTGCAGATGCATCGTAAATTCCTTGTCTAGTTTTCTATTTTTAAGCCATCAAAACAACATTAAGTAGGATATGCCATTGCACTGTCTTAATCCTGAGAATTTTATTGGTTTCTCATAAGAGAGAAAACAATGGAAACAAAAGAATGCTCTCTATGACTAAAATAATTTGCGAGAACGTAAATAAACTTAGAATAGCTATGATTGGGTCTGAATAATTACAAAAGCTGATCACACTTCTTTGTACAACGAGATGTAGAGCAAGCCACAATTCTACTTTATTTGCAATTTACATGATTTTCACATTCAAATATTCAATGATTGACTGGAAAGAAATAAATCTTACAAAGAAGAGCCGTGTATGATTATTGAAGGGCAAAGATCTAAGGCCTGTAACACCTTATGAGTCACAAAGTATTTCCAGATTACAAAACTTTACTATAAACATGTAGAAGCACCTAAGGAATAAACAATTGAACGGTTTTCAAGTGGAGACCATTTGCTATAAAGCCAAATGGGGGGGGGGGGGGGGGTTTACCAGAAAAAATATGACCTAACAAAACTTCATTAGCATTATTGTGACGTTATACAAGATTTATATTTCCATTATACGGCCCAAACAGAAAAGACCATACCTCGAGCAGTTCGTTAACATTGCCAAGTATGTAACCAAGAGTGTGTCATTAAACTCCTGCAAAATAAAGCAAACTTGAATACATTAAGATACAAAACTAAAAAACGGATCTCAGAGAGGTGATATATCTCCCCAGCATTTACAGCGGAAAAAATGGCTAAACCACGGCATTCCAGTTGGTTGAAAACTGTGCTTTATAAGCAGGTTTGAATCACCCTGGGGTGGGATTAATTAATTCCCCGTCAAAAGCTAAAACAGAAAGGGGGGAAAAGAGACAGCCCAACACTCAAATCAGAAATAAGACTTTCAACTGCTTTGCGAGACAACACGTGACTCGGAATAAAACTCAGTAGTACATTTTCCCATTTCGGATCAAGGCTAACTATCTGCTACCAATCCATAATCGATGTCTAAGGCGGCATCAATATAATTAACACAAACGTCAATATTTCCAAAAAACTTCACAAAATTACACAGTTCAGGGCAGCAATAAAATTGAAAATTATTTTTTTCACAAATTTCCAAAGTTAAAATTGAGTTTTTCTTTGGTCTCCCATGGCTGTTTCTCCCATCTTCTCAGCAAATTGACTTCAGTCTCTCACTACTAATGTCGGACAGTGGATGCAGACTATGGATATATACTTCATTTACGAAAAAAATGCTTAATCATGGCATACCAATTGGTTGAAAAGTGTGTTTCATAAGCAGATTGTCAGTAGTTTGAAATTTTAATTGCCCTGGGGGTTGGAATGAAAATATATAGCTAACAATCAATCAGGAAATAAGGCTTTCAATTGTAGTGAGAAACAACAGAAATGACCCAGATTTGCCCATTTCAGATCACGGCAAAATGTGCTACCGATTAATTATGTGATGCTCGTATCCTACCAAAACACGCCTAATACTTGAGGATTACGTGGAGGGTTCTTGAGGTACCTTTTCTATTGTTCTCTAATAACCACAGAGATTATAAGGATGTTTTTTCCTACGCAATGTGCCTAGTGCAACACTAATAGTATATTATGTAAAAACGATCTGTTCGTTTCATGTGTTTACTACTTTGCATCCTTGGATACTAATCTGTTTGTTTACTATTTTGTAATTTGTTTGTTTTCTGTTTTGTGTCCTTGGATAATAATCTGTTTGTTTCGTCAGAGTTTATTTTCATCATAGCTTTCATCCTAGTTTCATCCTTCTCGACATTTCCTTCTTACATCTTATTTAGGAAATCACTACTCTTAAGTCATGGCTAGTGAACCTATAACTCCTGTTGATGAGGAACAGACTCCTATAGGTAGTAACCCTATTGACGAAGAAAGTAATATACATGATGGTGGTGGGGAATCTGCTTTGATGCATGGGAAGTCATGGAGTAATGTTTGGAATGAATTCAAAAAGAAAGTTGTAGGTGGTGTTATGAAAGCAGAATGCAAACATTGTGGAAAACTTCTATCACGTGGTAGTAAAAGTGGGACCACTCACCTACATAATCACTATAATAGGTCATGTCCTGCTCGGAAGGGAATAGTTGATGATGAGATCTCAAGTCGTGGTAAACATGCATTCAATCAAGGAGGTTTCAAGGAGAGATCTCATGCAAATGATTGTGAGGCATGAGTATCCTCTCTCCATGGTGGACCACACTGGTTTTAGGAGATACACTTCTAATCTTCAACCTCTTTACAAGATTCCTACTAGGAATACAACCAAAAGTGACATCAATCTAGCTTATTCCTCTGAAAAACACAAGATTATGCAAGTTGTTGATGGGAATAAGTCCAGGGTGGCTATTACTACTGATATGTGGACAGCCAATCATCAAAAGAGGGGGTTTATGGTGATCACAACCCATTACATTGACAAAGCATGGGAATTACATAGTTTCATATTACGATTTGCTTATGTGCCATGTCCACATACCAAGGAAGCATTAGGCAAAGTTCTATATGATAGCTTGATGGATTGGAATATAGATCATAAGATATCCACTATTACTATGGACAACTGTTCCACGAACGATGCCATGATTAAGGAATTAAGGGAGATCTTGCCTTGTAATTCAATGCTATTGTCTGGTAGTTCATTGCATATGCGTTGTTGTGCTCATATCTTAAACCTGATTGTCAAAGACGGACTTAAGGTTATTGAAAATGGACTGAAAAAGATTCGTGATAGTGTTGCTTATTGGGTAGGCACTCAAAAGAGGTTGGAGAAGTTCCAGGATACTGCAAAACAGTTGAAGGTTTCTACTGAGAGGAAGTTGACCCTTGATTGCCCTACTAGGTGGAACTCCACTTTCCACATGCTCAAAACCGCATTATCATACAAGAGTGTATTTTGTAAGCTGGGTCAGAGGGAGGCACAATATGATTCATTGCCCACTAATGATCAGTGGTATTTTGCTTCCATAATTTGTGACAAGTTGCAAATTTTCAATTCAGTTACTGAGGACTTATCTGGGTCCAAGTATCCCACATCAAATCTCTGTTTTGCAAATATATGTGCCATTAAAATTCGTTTGACTAGATGGAAAGCTTCAAACATTGATATCATAAAAAACATGGCAGAGGAAATGTTGGACGAATTTGACAAGTACTGGGATGAAATTCATATTCTGATTGCAGTTTCTGCCGTTTTGGATCCTAGGTTTAAAATGGAAATGATAAGATGGTATTATGGGTTGATTTAAGGGGCAAAAGCTTCATAATATGTTGATAAGATCATTGAGGCATGCATTGGGTTGTTGATGGAATATCAAGATAGAAAAAAACCTGATGATAATGCCTCTTCTAATCAAATTGATTCATCTCAGTCCCAAGATTCGGCAGTTCTATTAAAGCCCATTCATGAATTTAAATTTCATTATAGAAAAGAGAAAAGATTAAGGAAATCTATTACAACATAGTGGGATGTATATCTAGGAGAAGATATCTTGATCAAGGATGATGATTTTGATATTCTGTACTGGTGGAAGACTCATGAGTTGAATTATCAAACACTAACTGAAATAGCCAAAGATGTTTTGGATATCCCTGCTTCTACAGTTGCATCTGAATCTGCCTTCAGCACTGGAGGTAGACTCATTAACCCCCACCGTAGTCGCCTCCAACCAGAGACTGTAGAGCCACTGATGTGTCTCCAAAGTTAGTATTCCATGTCGGGGGGTAAGAAAAAAGGTAGTCATTACTTTTGTTTTTTGAAATTTTGCACATGCTGATTGTTTTCATGTTATAGATGATTCTTTTTCCAAAAATATTGGCTCATATCTTGAAGACACTGATGAGGACATTGACGACAAATCCTGGTACAGCAAACGTGGCCTCGATAGATTCTCTAGGTGAGGATCAATTTTTGAATGACTTGTTGGAAAGTTCAAATGATATAATTTCGTTTTAGTTCATTATAACCTTCATGTTGTTTTGTGTCAATTAGATTCTTGAACATCCATGCCAGGCAGAAGCCCCTTAACGTTGAAGGATGAATATTTTACTTGGAGTTAAGTAAGTTGTGTTAATATCTCTGTTTTATTGTTATCTATCTATTTGCAAGCTCTGACTTTTAGTCTTACTGATTGAATACCTCCTCATTTAAATTCTGGTTGCCAAATTTTTGCTTTATATTCAAAATTGTTTAGGGATTAGCCTTTGACATCTCTACTTGCCATGTTTTAGTTTTATATTTGAAACCAGAGATCTGGAAACTTGATTGCTAATTGGGGGGTTGCTTTAGCTGCAGTAGCCTAAAGGAGGAGATCAATTACAAGACAACTTCATTTTCAACTTCAAGTGCCGTTGTTATCAAATGTCATGGGAGCATTTTTATCAGCTGATTTGCGTCTTTCTATCGACTTCAACTTCAAGTGGCATTTCTCTCAACTGGCATAGCAACAATTTTATCAACTGATTTTAGTGTCCCTATGATTCTAGTGCAATGGCTTTGTACTCATAAACTAATTTTCCTGACTTGAGAAGTTGAGATTCTCAATGTAAGAATTTGCTGAGTGAACACTAGTCATTCCTGTTTGGATTAACAAACCATTCGTTGTGTGAACACTACTGTAGTATGTGATTTGTTCTTGATTGGATCAATGTAGACCTAAACTATTGTGGTCCTTTTGTTGTTCGTTTAATTGATGTGTGTGGTTTGTTCTTGAAATTGACGTGTTGTTTCTAGTCTTGTGAATGAATAGTCTTTTTCCATTAAATACAGTGTTTTGTAACTGTACGTGCATGAAATTCTCAGACATCCTCATCGAGAATGGTGTTACACGCTGGTGAAATTTTGCATGGTCTTAGTACAATTATGTGAGCAGTCCTCCATATTTGCAGTACGTGCGATGTTGCCACTGACAAATCCCAACAGCTGGAGCATTACATGTTCAACAAATTACAGTGATAAGACAATAGCCAACTGGCAAAAACAATAACTTGTCGTCATATCGTCATATCTCTCATGACTTGGCATCAAAATGTATTGAATAAAAACAATTGGTGCAGACGGGTCGGGCCGAGTATGCTTGGGTCGGGTCGGATGATTTTTGGGTCGGGTGTGTTTGAATGAAGAAAAAAAACCGAGGAGTTTGGGTTGGGTTTGGGTTTGGGTTGCCAAATCTGGGTTGGGTCGGATTTGGGTCGGGTTTGTAAAAATCCGACCCATTGCCATTCCTACACATTGTATACCCCAAACGTCAATATTGCCAAAAACTTTAAAATTACATGGTTGAGCATAGCAATAAACACTAGGAATCATTTATTGAACAAAATTATAAAGTCAAAAACAAGCTTTTTTAGACTCCCAAACCTGTTTCCCCCTTTTTTCCTCTTCCCAGTTCCCACGCTACTTTACCAGAACTCCATACATCATCCCCATTGTGCATTGCCCGTGTACCCATGTGCGAAGTTCCATCAAATACTGGTGCTACAAACCCCATGCTACCCTACACCTCAACCATTTTACAACAACTGACTGAAGCGACAACTGCCTCATTTGCAGTCGTGGAGGTGGACCCACTGCTAACCGTGCTCTCCCTTCAAAAGTGCAGATATAGGTACCTCTTCAACAATTATCCCTCCTTACTCCTTTGCCCTTCCTATGCAACAATTGTTATACGCTAACTTATAATAGTTGATTCAATCATGATACAATATTTCCATATAGTTGATAGTTGATTACATATACAGAGGGGGAAACTATAATAGACATGAATTTATGTAGAACAGCACTTATCTTATGTTTTTAATTTTCAAAACAAATATTTGATTAGAAGTGTAAATGGATAGGGATCTCCAGTGGTAGGCTAATGATCAAAAAAGTTGAGTTCATTCGGTCAAGTATACTGCCCATGCATCTAAACATCACAAAATCGATGGTCATGAACGAGTTCGAGTGATCTTTTTACACGTCCTATGGATGGTCTAGAAGTGTCTAAATGATTTTAAAATTAGTTCGAGACCAAATGATAAAGGTCAAGATTTACACGTAATCGTTACATTCGGTTGATACGTAACACATAAAACAACTGAATTTAGACTTGTTTTTTTTTTTCTTGAACCGATTCTGACCTAGTCCAAAGGCATGTGTGTGTGCGTGCATGTCTATCATATTGATATTGTCAGATAAACAGTTGATTCAAAAACCGAATCAAAACCGAAGACCCAAGCGTTCAGCCAGATTGACCTGGGAGTTGTTTCTAAAGCCATGTGTGTAAAAGGACATATGAGGAGGTATTGATGAAGGATGGGACATTGGGTTTCCTATCCCATGTTTGGATGGAACTCAGGATAGGATCTTTTTTGGAACCCCAATCATGACCTCCATAAAAATTGGTCTCATATCAAAAAGACATGCCTGATACAAGGAGGGTGCCGCAGATGAGATCAGTCACCAGAAGTGCATAAAATGTTTGCTTGTAAGTGTTGTGGACGCATACACCAGAAGGGAGGGGCTACAGACACCATTGCAAAAAGAAACCGAGGAATCATGTGATCGGAGAACGAAAGTCGGGATGTTGAGGTTTTTATACCACTCAAATACTTAGGGGGTGCATTATAAGGAAGTCCCACTATGGCGGGACTTCTATTATAGTTGGACTGGAGTCAGTCAAACATGGACTGGTTTATGGGTCAGATTCAATTCAAATCCCATCTATTATACTGTGAAACAAACATGCCTATGTGCCTTAATCAAGTCAACCCGGCAGTTAAACCAGAGACTTAAGAGCTCGGCCAGGCCATCCCATGGGCTGCTCTGAAAACTGACTATTATTATGATAACCAGCATTTATGACTTTTAAATGGATAGGTATCGTATGAAATCAACAGCACTATTTTCATACACTTCAAAAACAAGATTAGTGTGATCTGAATCTATGGATAAAACTACATAAATAAAACATGTATGCATGGCTAGCTGCCTATCCACATTTCTTGAGAATAGATAAGGCAACATATTCATTAGAAACAGCTAGCTATTAGAAGGATATGAAATGTACTGACCATCAAAAAATCATCTTGAAACTTTTCCGACTCTATAGCTGGTAATCTTCTCATAAGACTAGAAACCTGCCTAAGCAAGGAGTTATCAAGTGGCATCTCACCTGCATGCGTTGAATACAGATGTTAAACATCACAAAATGGAAAGGGAAATTCTTTTATCCTGACTAGAAACCTATTTTTGGTATTACAGGTGGCCAAAAACTAGGACATGCAATTTTTGTTGGTCAATCAAATTACTGAACCGCCTGAAGGTGTTTGAACCCAATAGTGAGGCAAGCATAGAATTCATTGATGGTTGATGATTTCATCATAGCAAGGCGATCTCTAGAGATCACCTACATATATTCATTATAGGCACCCATTATCACATGAAAACTATGTAAAACAATTGGACTGTCTAGAAAACAGAAACTTGTTTAATATTACAGCTTCCAGAAACTACGACGTGGAAGTTCTTTAGGTACAGCAAAGCATCATATTGCCAGAAAGCATTTACTTATTTACTCTAAAGTGAGCAAGCATAGATCAGTTAACTTTTTTTTATTTTGGAAAACAGTAGGGGATGACCCCTGCTTTGCCAAGGACCGCACAAACCCAGGTACGTACGGACAGCGATAAATCAAAGAAGTTTTCCCGAGGGTTCTAACTAGTTTGCTTCACTGGCGGCCTCTTCAGCTGAGCCACCCAGCCTTCCTTGCACGGTTTGATCAGTTCAGTTTGTCATTAATGATTTTGTGAGTATAATTTTGGTGCAAAACAAAAGCAAGTCAATTACACAGAGAAAAATGGGCCTTCAGGTAAAAAAATAATTCAATAAATTAAATAAGGATCCTATGGCCTTCCATGGATGCACCTATATAAGTCGTGGCTAAGGTTGCAAAGAACAGCTTGCAGAAAAGGAAAATCAAAAGAAGATTCACCAGATACTCAAGAAATTTGATAAAAGGAATATCATATACCTCTATGCATGGCCAATAAATACTGTTGGAGTATTCTTATTCTGCTGTTAAGCATTTTGATAGCACTGTGTATACCAGTAAGATGCGCAGCCACTACAAAAGAAAACAATCTAATTTAGCATTACAAACCAATTTGCAAAGTCATGACAAAACAGAACACCACTTTGCAGTTCAAGCCAAATACTTTGATGGTTCAGAAAAATGTGAAAATTGAGGAGAGGAAAAAACAGCCAAGTCTTACAGAAAAGGATCTGGAAATGAATATTGTTAGTGTAAATTGGGCTAAACGTTAAGATCAAGATACATAACAAGAATCAACCATTTCCATGCAAATCATGCTGATATTTAAAGTTTGGTTGCCGTGGATAGCAGAGAACGTTTGATGTGGCTATTCAAAAACCCTTATTAGGTAGCTGTTCAAAACCTTACATTGAGTAGCAGCTGATCCTCCATCTGATGGTTTTAAGTGTGCCACGTGATCGATTGAAATCCGCTCCGCTTCAACAGTCTGAAGAGATGCGTTAAAAAAGACGAGCAACCTTAAGAAGTTAAATTCCAGTAAGGAGGGATACCTCGATTGTGTAGTTTGATCTCACAAAAATCAGCTGGGGAATCCCATCAATCACGTGAAGTTCTTTATGAGGTGGAAGACGGCATCAGAATTCAACAAATGTAATAAATTTGTCAGATGAAAACTAAAAAATGTGCCAGAAGGGGTCTGAATCAATATATTTCTGGAAAAGTACGCAGCATAGAATATGTTCCAATGAAGTCTTCAGCCCTCAATATAAATAACTGAATCTAGAAAACATCGGAGATTCAAAAAATACAAAAATTAGTGTTGAAAATGGAGGCATACCACTTTCATAGATAGTCACTGGCAGATCCTTCTGTGAATGGTTGATGATAGGATTCAAAAGAACATAGACTGGGCTTTCATTAATGTCCATCAGCTACTCAGAAGATGAAAACATTGTTAGATATTGTCAGAAGATGAAAAAATCACTAAGAACTTTTTAGAATTGAAAAACATGTCCTTTTAGAACCAATATGAGTTCCTGTTTTCAGACAGAGGAATATCAATTCACTGAAAGATTCGATCATCAGGTACAGCAAGCTCTAGACGCACATCCGTGTAAGTGGCTAGAGACCTTGCTGCATCAGTCAGATTGTGAGGATGTTCTAGGTCTTTGAAAAGAGATTGTCCCTGATTCAGCCATTATGTCCCCATAGTAGGAATCCTTTACCATACATACATCAGTTGTTCTACAATAATAGAGGCTTGCATAGACATATCCTTTTCAATAGTGTAGCCTAAAAGTTTCAATCCTATTGGATAGACATACCAAGGGAGTGTTTCTCATGGGCATGGTGTTTGGATCTACAAAATTTGGCAAATTGACTCACTTGTAATGACATATTAAACAGGTTTCATGCACTTAGTTTTCTAAATAAGCCTGAAGTGAGAGAAGGCGAAATCTCCTTGATCTAATGACTAAGCTAGAGCCCCACTTTACCAAATACCATCTCATGGCTCCCTCTCTGCTACTAAAATGAAAACTTTCCATAAGCTTCTGGCTAGGATATATACTATTGAGTCTTGACCACTGCCGAGGATCAAGAAAAGATGTAGATTGACAGCATTGATGAGGATAACTAATGGGGAGAGCCAATACCCTAAAGTTCATGTTCAAAATCAAGTAGTTTTCATGGACATGTACCCAAAAGGCTAGTGTTTATAATAGACGGTTGAAACCCTAATTGTCGCAACACACGGGTCACCTAATTAGTAACCAAATGGAAATATAAAAGTTGGAACTTACAAATAAGCACCCTGGCGTACACATGTAACTAGAAAAAATGCATAATAGATCTTCAAAGATGTTAAAGCAGTAAAACAATTAATTAAGCCTAACCGAATGCACTGTCAATCTTTTGGGTTCGGGAGTGGGGCTTCTCTTGCATCACTGCCATGGTTGTACAGGCGGCCAGGCGGTGCCGATGACCACCCAGACAGCCTAGGCAGGACGCCTAGGTGTTCCTAGGCATTTTTTTTGTGATTTTTTTTTTCATTTTGAAGTTTATATATATATAGAGAGAGAGAGTCAGGCTAGAATACACTCGAGTGTACGGATCGCACGGATACACTCAAGTGTGTTTGCATATCAAGGCTATTTTTTGCAAAATGTAAACCGTTGATCGTCGTTGTCATACTATAACTAGGATACATACAAATTTTGAGCCCATTTGGATGAGTGTAAGTCACTCATCCAAGGGCAACAAAATCGACGCACAAAACTAATTTGAAATGTATAATTTTTGTGGTCTTCATAACATGAGCTATACATATCCAAATGGGCTCAAATTTTATATATGAGATGTTCATGAGATGTTTAAGAATATCAACGGATTAGATTTTCAAAAAAAATATTGCATCATGAAAAACTACTTGAGTGTATTCCGCTCCGGATACACTCGAGTGTATTCTAGCCTGACTCTCTCTCTCTCTCTCTCTCTCTCTCTCTCTCTCTATATATATATATATATATATATATATATATATATATATACATATATATACATATACATATATATATATATATATCTATACATATCTATACATACACACACACACACACACACACACACACACATATAAATACATATTAATACACTATCATATATACATAATTAGATTTTAACCTATATGAATCAATGTCAAAATATATATAACATACAAGCATGTAATTAATTAGTAATGCAACATAAATACAATCAATATACCTATTAGGTGGAGAGAGAAAAACAGAATTAACTCATTGTGGATTTGTTGAGCAGCAGTCAGTGCAAAAAGAAAAACAAATAGTAAGTTGTGAAGTAAATTTGCTGCTTAGTTATGCATAACAGCGTAAGGATCGAAATAGCCATGATGGGAGGCTGGTAAGGCAACAGTAAGGTATGGCAGCAAATTTGCTGCCCAATTAACAACAGCAAGAAAAAAACAAAATCAATTAATTGTGGATTTGTGAGCAGCAGTCAGCACACAGTAGCAATATTTCTGCTAGATAGAGCAAAACAAAAAATAAACAATAATTCATGGAAGTGAATTTGCTGCTTAGTGAATTACTGATACTAATTCATAAGGAAGAAAAAATAGAAAAACCATGGTGATAGGAGGATGATGAAGCAATAACAAGATGTGATAGCAACTTAGTCTAGCAAAATGAAAAAAAATAGAGCAACAACCAAAAGCTTGCTGCTTATAGGAACCATTAAGGAAAAATGAAAAAAAATACTAAATTACATGATGGCCCATTGACCGGGCCCAACAAGAGGCCCAATAACCGCCCACGCGGTCCGCCCAGTCCGCCTAGCTTGCCCATATGCCTATTGAGGCTGGGCGCCCGGGTTTTGAATGGTGGGGGAACGCCCAGGCCGCCCAGACGCACCTAGGCGGTGCCCAGGTGGGCACCCGTACAACACAGATCACCGCTATAGTAAATAATCATGTCCCAAAATTAGTAGTAGAAGTTGACAATGTAAGCCAATGCCACGTTCAAAAATGTGGTCGACAAACAACATGCTTGCATGATAGACGAGCAAGCCAATGAATGCATTCAAGTTAGATGTCGCATCCAGAAGCACTGGAAAGAATGGACCACAGAATGCTTTGAAGATTGTGATGTGCTTCATTAGTGATGCTGCTAAGAGTAGTGGAGAAGTTGGACCTACATCGGCATAGGTGCCATTCTCAGTGTCTAGTGTCAGCTTTGGCTCGAGAAGTGGCAAATCATCTAGATTTTGTGAGGCTCCTAGAACTACATCTAACTGATTGGCGTTGACGTTCTCATTCTTTTAATCTTTTTTGGCCCACAAAGTGTTTGACATTGAGTGTATTAATGCCCAACTTTACCAAAACCAAGGCATGGTCAGATTGATGGAAGTTTCAACAATCGCACAATGGGAATGAGAGGCTTGCAGAAGTCTTGTAAGTTGTAACACAAAGCACTTGTACATCACATTCTTCAAATCATCCCAGTGGAGATATGGATCCACATTGTAAATCAGAATAGGATTCCAGTATTTGAGTAACAAATATAAGCATAGGCACCCTCCTTATATAGGATAGGAGTCCCTCATTACAGAGTTCACTAATACGAGTTCACCCTCCTTAAATATATTAATACACATAAATGCAGAGTTGTACCAAACTTCAGTTGATCCCCATAATTTTTTGATAGAGAGGTGAAGTATATCACAAGAAGTTAACCTTTGTTGGTGATGTTAATTGTTAAACCCAATGATGAAACCATGAAAGTCAACAATCCAGGTGCCTCCATCAGACACTAGTCCTCCTAAAGCATGCATATAGGAGTCTATGTTGGTCGAGTGTTGCAAAGGTATGCAATACATACCTCCTATAGAAAGAAATGTTATAGAATGTCCTCTAAAAGTGTAATTCATGCCCCCCTGCGGCGGTGATCCCCAGAGGGGGGAATCTGACTCAAAGGAGAGGGGAGGGTGTTGACTCAAGGCTTTGGCCTCTATTGTTGTTGCTTGAAGGAGGGGGTGGAGAGATCAAATTGGGGCTAAAACATTGTCGGTATAGTACTGCAACAGTGTTGTGGGGTTCGTAACAACCACGACAAGAGGTTCTGACACCTCTATCTTGCTTCCTTGGCCATGCCAGGCCTTTTGCGGAAGGGAGGGAGGTCATACCACACCTCCATGAGCCAAGATTAGTGTTGAGCTTCATCAAAAGTTATTGAGGAAGTGGCGAAACCAATCAGTCACCTTGCATATCATTGTGGGTGATAAAAGAGGGTGAAGGGCCTCGTTAATTACCTTGCAGGCCAATTTTAGATTGGGAGCACTAGGGGTGGAGGGGATGTGTGGTGGTAGTTGTTCGCTAGTCTTCAATAGGAAAGTGGGGTCACCCTTTTGTTGGTTGCGCTGCTATAGTATTTTATTGTAGCTTTGACCAATAGACAGGGAGGACGAGAAAGGGAGAAAAATATAATAAGAAGGGATTATTAAGAGTAAAAAAGGCGGTTTGGGGGTAAAGCAAGAGTCATGGGAAGCGGAGAGGGATGAGGGAGAAGTAGGGAAAGATCAAGGGGCACATTGTATTGAAGAACAATAACTATTTTTGAATGGATGAGAGGTGTTGATGGTTTCCTAGATCTAAGATTTAGAATTCAATAGTGAATGATAGCGGGTTTACGTTGGACCTAGGGTTTTGCTTGTTTCCCGTGTGGGGTCCTGGGGTCTAGACCTAGGGTTTGGATCTCAAAAATTTGATACCCAACCAATGGGAAAACGATCCCAAAAGACTCGATTATAAAATCAAATAATTTGTCTGGACACATAAGACAAGGTTGATATTGTTGCAACAATTACGAGTAGACACCTAATTGATAACCAAATGAAAAGGTTAAGTTTGAAAGTTTTAAATAAGTTCCTAACATTGTACTTATGTCCTAAAACTTAAAAAATGCATAATAAATCCTAAAATGCAATAAAATAAAATAAAAAGAATTAATGACCAAATGAGCTTGACTCAATTGTTTCGTAAATAGAAGAGGAAGAACTAAATTAACATGGGATGAGGTTATAAAGAGAGATTTTGAATCTCTACATCTCAACCAGAATATGGCCCATGATAGAGTTGAATGGATACGAAGGATCCATGTAGCCGACCCCAACATAGTTGGGACTGAGGCTTAGATGATGATGATGATGATGATGAATGAATGACCAAATGAGCTTTCATGCTTTCGGATCTTAGAGTGAGACTTGTCTTGCATTAGACATCATCCATTGAAAGACGAAGCTTGCTTGCCAAGTAGCAACCACTTCTCAAGCTTCTAAAAAGGGCACTTCACTAGAGACATATCCCAATTGTTTTATAGATCTATTGATTAAGACAACAAGGCATGTCCTTTGAAAGTGTATGATCGTATAGAGCATTGAGAAACTCATCTCAAGGCAATAAAAATGTGATGTGGTCTTTCTTTCCATTCTTAAAAAGGCTTCAAAAAGTTGAGGAGGATTCATAAAAAGTCGCATCTTAATTGTTTGTCAGCAACAATGCTACGGTTGAGCTATCATGTTATTGGATCTAAGTAGAGCTGGCAAAACAAGACCCGACCCGAACCCGAATATTTAAGCAAGTTTAGGGTCTAAGGTTTTTCAAGCCGACCCAAAATTGACCCGAACCTGAAGAACCCAAAATTAATTTAGGGTCGAGTCCGGGTTTGGACTTTAGACCCGAATTGACCCGATTGACCCGAAATTCAGAATTCTATTTTCAAATAAAATTACAAATACTATACTTTAAGACACCCAATGGCCCATTAATTTACTAATCCATCAATCATGAAGTTTATTTTGGCAATTCTACATGGTTTTGTATTGATTTGTATGATTTATTATACTAATTATATTAGGAATTTGTGTTTAAAAGTCTCGAGCAAACTACAGTAGGCTTTATATGTGTTTCTCAATCACATTGTAAGTTTATCACAATGAAATTTGTTAATTACACTTGGGAATTATCAATGACTAGACAAATCATAGCATTTTTTTAACTATTGTCTTGGTGTTGGATTTACGGGTCAGACCCGATAGACCCGAAATTATTTGCGGGTCGGGTTAGGGTCAAGGGTTTCGACCCGAAAATCCATCTTTTGCAAGTTTACGATCTAGCCAAAAAGTGTTGACCCGAAATGACCCGAAATAAAACTCGCTCAACCCAAACCCGATTGCCACCCCTAGATCTAAGAGTGGGACTTGTCTTGCATTAGTCACCATCCATTGAAAGACAAAGCTTGCTTGCCAAGTAGCAACCACCTCTCAAGCTTCTAAAAAGGGCACTTCACTAGAGACATACCCCAATTGTTTTATAGATCTATTAATTATGACCTAGGAAGCACGAACACTTCCCGGAGGTTGTCGTGTCCGTACCCAACACGTGTCCAACCCGGACACAATGTGGACACGCGACGAACTTCTTTGGCATGTCCAGTTCCACATTTTTTATATTTGCAAGTTGGACACTTCCTGGACACGTGCAGGACACTTCCCGGACACGTGTAGGACACTTTCTGGACACAGCCAACCCAACCCACATAAGACCTAAATAAAGAGAAAAGAGAAAATATTAGCCAACCCTATAGACTCCTTGACCAAACCCCAAAACCCTCACTCCTTCCCTCGAGAAGGGACCAACAAGCCTTTCCCTCTAATTGTTGTTGTTCCAGTAGAGAAAGGATGTAACCGCCTCTTGCAGACTTGCAGTAGTTGCTGCAAGTAGCAGCTAGGACCTGAAGTTGTTGCAAGCAGCCAGCATAAGGAGATGGAGCTGCTACACGCAGCTTTTACAGTAGCAGTCACTAGGAGATGAAGTTGCCATAAGCAGCAGCCATTTGCAACAGCCATTTGCAGCAGGTGCTGTCCACACCTAGAGCAGCCATTAGAAGCAACTTCCTTCCCTTCTAGGAACTCCTTCCCTCTTCTTCCTCTTGATTTTTTTCTCTATTTCTTTTTCTCCTCTTCTTCCTACTTCGTTGATCCTATAACGTGTCCCCTCCACCCACCTCTTCTTTCTACCCTGTCAAAACTTCGCCTCCCATCCTTTCTTACTAACATGCAGTTATGTTTGCTTTTATCTCTTCCCTCTACCCTCCACTCCTACATGACTACTAAATGTGGTATCCAGCTCTTGCTTCATCACCATCAACACCATCCATACACATCTCCCCTCTATCACTCTTGCTTCCACAGTTCCACTCCTCTTCCCTATACTCCACACCTCCATTAGTATTGTAACCGTTAAATCGTTGTGTGTAATTAATTTCTAATTATTTTCATGTACTCCATCATTCTTGGATATTAAAATAATTTATTATATCATTTTGTATGCTAAAGTTTATATTGATCGGCATAGTGGATTCGAATACATGAATATAAAGTGGATTTTATGGTGACTTTGTTTGTGCTTGTTGTGGAGAATTATGAAGTCAATGCGCACAAATAGATTATATATATACATGTATTTAACTGTATATATTTATGTAAATATATATATGTATATATGTATATATATGGTCGTGTCCAAGGTCGTGTCCATGTCCTATATTTTAAAAAATTGTTGTGTCCCGTGTCTGTGTCCGTGTCCATATTCGTATTTGTGTCCATGTCCGTGCTTCTTAGAATCTGACAATACGGCATGTCCTTTGAAAGTGGATGATCATATAGAGCATTGAGAAACTTATCTCAAGGCAATAAAATGTGATGTGGTCTTTCTTTCCATTCTTAAAAAGGCTTCAAAAAGTTGGGGGATGAATTCATAAAAAGTCGCATCTTAATTGTTTGTCAGTAATAATGCTATGGTGATTTCGAAGAAAGAAAAACATTGTACAAATATGAAGTCTTTCTCCTCATAGGGAATGGTGGTTATTAGGTGAGCCACTTCCAGTGTGTCCTATTGGTTGATGTGATATGGATGGAAAAGGATCATGCAGCCGTGTTTACTCTCTCGCTTTGATATGGTTGACGTAGTCTCCTTCATACTTCCTTCTCTTCTAAAAATTGGGTCTTTCCTTTAGGAAATTTATGCTCTTCTTGTAGAAGTATTTGATGGCACGCTAAGCCTCATTGAGTACCACAATGTTACCTAATATGTTTGCTAGGGTAAAGGACTAAAAGGATTCGCCACTTGCTTAGTCTTTTCAAAAAGGACAGTTCACAACTTAGTTCAAGTACTTAATACATAGTGGGATGTCATGAAACTTCTCTACCAAGTGATTGCATTTAATAACATCCCTAAAGCTTGTTAGAATGCAAATGGATCAACTATTCTAGTGAAACCCTTTGTGCAATGGAGTATTACTGCAACGCTTGCTAGCTTCCTCAAAAAGTTCATAAAATGCCAAATATGCATTACGGATAAGGATGGTGTCATTTATAGAGTTAGCATCGGGAATGGCACGGAAACCCGTAGTAGCATTGAGGACACTACATAGTGTGAACTACATTTTTATTTGTGATTGTGGCTTCAAAAAAAACTACCTTGAGGCTGTCAAAGGTTATGCCTCGCAGCGAGGCCATCCTATGTGTGTCCTGAGACTTAACTCTTGGTGATTTAGATTGAAGCTTATGGATAAAAATGCCTCCTTAAGGCATTGAGGCTTTGAGACACAGTTGATTCACAACTTTCATGCCTATTTTTGTAAAGTATCAAGTTTGGAGCTTTTGTCATAGTTGGATATATTCCTTGAAAGATTCAATTTTGATTTATTGTGGCTGATTATCATTCTCTTACTGGTGATTCTGCCTGTATTAGATTTTCATCCGATAATTCAAAGCTCATAGTTGACATTGATTTTTAAAAAAATCAATTTTTGTTGCTAAATTTAGTTTTTTTTATTGTACTTTTATTTAAATCTCATTTTAATCTATTTTGGTTCCTCATTCCTACTAATTTCAGATTGTTTCAGCAATGACTTTTGCTCGATTATAAACTATATATCTAATACTACTAAGTATTTATATCTCATTATTAGCTATATATTTCATTTATTGTGTAAATGGCCTTTTCAATTAACTTTTCTCTTACTTACCGATTATTCATAACTACTTTAATGAAGAAAAAAAAAATTTATTTTGCTTTGCTTATACATGATACAAACATATATCTCTCTCACACACATACGCACACACGATACATGTATGCTATATACACATTATAAATGCTTGTATATTTTCAAGGCTAACAACTTGAATGACTTAAGGCTTACACCTCACCTATTGATACAAAAATGCCTCATTACATCTCACATACTTTACAACCTTGTTTATAATACTTAATAGAACAAATTTTAAGATTACAACAACAAAATCCAATCATGAGTTGCAGACTTCGAATTAAAGTTCTTGTATAAGTTCTCATAAGAAACTTAAGGGTGATGTGTATCCTAGTGTGACCCAGGCAGCTTGGATAACTTTTCTTCCGGAAAACATATAGAAGAAAAATAGGGCATTGATGACAACTCACAGATTTATGTATCAGCATGTCGGATTCCTCTGCATCGCTCCCAGTGGAGTACCAGCCTAAGACGTAGTAGTTTGGGAAAACCTTCTTATCTGCGTAAACCAAATGGGTCCAGTTAAAATGACAACTCTTTCAGATATAAAAAGGGTACGATATAAACAAATAGAACTACAATGTTATACCGCGCTTCTCTTGTAATCATATATTAATAGACTATAATGGCACTACAGAGCCGAGAGAAACCCTAAACACAGAATCAGTTATCAATGGCAACAACAAAGCCCAGAAAACCGGACTACTTACATAGCTCTTGTTTCTTCTCAAGGTAAACACGGTCAAGAGTTTGCGTAGCGGGGTCATATACGACCTCGAAGCTGTTGAAAATCTCTACGGTGCGGCCCCGTTGGACGCCGATCACGCAGCCAAACACCCTCGGTGGGGATACTGAGGAAGCGGATGGCGGCGCGGAGGGGGAGCAACCGTTAGCGGTGGCAGCCTGAGCGGCCTCCGAGGGGCGATGCAGTGCCTGGGACTTGATCCTAGTGTAGTGGTCAGACATGTTAACGATCACGAGAGGATGGAGCTTGAAAGTGAGGCCGCTGCTCGAAGAAGACGCCATTGTGATCGAATCGGGAAGGGGCGGGTTCAGTAATCGAAGAGAAGAGGCAAGTCCGTACGCGGCGGCGGAAAGGGCTCTTCAGCGCAACCACGATTCCAGGAGCAATGGGAATTAGCCGTGGCAAGGAGGTTTGGAGAATCGCCGAGACCAACACAGCGAAAGGGTATAAACTGTGAAAGTAACGAATAAGAGGGTTATATGAGAGCAATCGGTGTAGGCCTTTCAGTGCCAGAAAATAATTACTAAGTAATTCCTTTTTATTTTACGAAAATAGTTGACACCGTTTGATGGTGGCCGGGAGTGGGGAAAAGGGAAGGGGAGTGAAGGACGAGAAAGAGATGGAAAGAGAAAGGAGTAATAAAGGAAAGAGAGGTGTGAGATGCACAGAAAAGAATTTTTCCTAATCTTGTCTTGTGCTCTCGGAAAGAGAGAGTTTATATAGAAGAATTTTGTCTAATATTGTCTTGTGCTCTCTAAAAAGAGAGAATTTATATAGACGACAATTGTTCTTTCTTCTAGGAAGAACAGAAAACAAAATTTGTGTAGATTATTTTTTTTCTCGTCTATTTTTTGTTATGTTGTCAATTCAAAAAGAGTCATGTTCCCTTTTTCTTCACATGCCTAATAAAATACTAATTGTATTCTAAAATAATAAATTAGATATAAAATATAAGTATGATATATTTTTCTTACTTATCTACGTGTTATTTTCTCATTATTCATTTGCAGAAGGAATTCTCCTTCGAAGTACAGGTCCCAAGAGAGTGCCATCACTTGATCACGGTTATGGTGTTTGGATTATCAAAAGTAGAGTGTCTTTGACAACAACAAAAAATGTCAAACATTCCCACTATAGTATCTCAACGCAAGACTCTCTCTATTGAGTATTTACTAGAAAAATGGGTCCTAACTATTTTGAACAATCAATACGAACAAGCATAGTTGTATAAAGCAATTATGTGTTTTACAAATGTGACATGTGTATAATTTGTTATGGTCATATATCATTATTGTGTACATGCATTCGAGTATGTACACTAATTAATATATGTGTATACATAGCCATGCATTTGTGTACCTTATATGTGTATAATGTATCATGTGTGTGGATAAAAAGATTTATGTACCTAGTTCCATGTAACTTAGACATATTTGCTTTGTATTTAGGACAGTTATAATAAACTCATATATGACGCAACCTTGTGGAAATATTTTAAATCAATCTCAATTATAATTATATTTTTATTCATTATAAGAAGGTATGTAACTTTTGACCGGTGATAAATTACACAAATAGTAAAATTTTATTTTAGAATTTTGTGTTGTATGACATATTATACATGAGATATTAATATGATCTTTCACACAATGTTTGATATGTAGGGGAAGTGAGCGAATGAGGGGAGTAAAGGACAAGATTGAGAAGGATGGAAAGAAGAAGAGGAAACTAGGAAAGAGAAGGGTTGAGAATGCATTGAAAATGAATATTTAAACTTTTTTCTAAAATAGAAAGTATGTGTAGCTAGTATTGTCCCCTCTCTAATTAAGTGAGAATACAAAGGAGAAAAGTGTGTAAAGATTATTTCTTTCCATTATGAGCTCTTTCTAGTCCTCTCCTCTTCCCACATGTCCATCATAGTATTAGTGGCGTTTTAGGAAAACATGAATTCTCAAAATAGACACTTTTTGCCAAAATAATCATTTGGTGTGACATTTTTCCTGTTACTTTTTTTTCTATATGTTATCAGCTTATTGGGAAGCAAAAGAAACCTTAAGCACTCCAACTATGGTTAAACACAAAATTCTTTAACACTACCAGTTTGTGTCTTTCCATAAGAAGGCTCCCAAGTGCTTTGTGATATCAATATGAATGAACATAATTGTACAAAGTAAATATGTATCATGTGAAAATGTACCACGGTTGTATATTTTTATAACCATATATCATTGTATATGTCAACATGTATCGAAGCATCTATATCAACTAAATAACCAGTCATAATCCCATGCTATGCAAATTTATTTTATTAAACTAAAGAAAATTCAACTTGTAATTGAGAAAAATAAAGGTAATTTACTAGTCGGCTTCATTCACACATTTTCATGTATAATATAAATAGGAAGGAAAATTATGAAAAAACAATTTGTATTTTTCAAAAACAAATATAAATGTTTCATCAAACTCCCTTCACACTCTTTAAAATTGCATCCAACTCACACATATATATCAATTTGTAATTTCAAACAATAATAGAAAAAGTTACACTTAACCTTCTCTGTGGTTTTTTGTACAGTATAGATGAGTCTTCTTATATAGTATATAACTTAAAAAGGTAAACACAAAAGTGTAGTTGACACGTAGGGACCAATTTATAATCCTAAAAGATAATAGAAAAACCACACCTACCCCCTATGTGTGCTTTCTTATATAGCATATATGAGTCTTACTATATCGTATATAATTTTAAAAAGTAAAGACAAAAGTATAATTATAAGTAGTTCCAATGAGTTAATGGGAAAAATTAGATTCAGCTCCCTTGGTGGACTTTCTTATATAGTATAGATTGGTAGGTGTGTGCCTATACCCTCCTTATATAAGTATTGTGTATCTAGATGGTGAGGCAAAAAATATATATGTAGTTCTTCAGTACTTGTCACTTAGACGTATATATTGTGTATCTAATATGATTAAAATAAACTCTAGTGTTGTAACATCCCCAATTCCAAGTACAAATCTTTCTTTTCTCTTTCTTTGTCTCTTAATTTATTAGTCACCTCTTAAAGACCATTTTTCTATTTTAGAGTGAACTAGTTAGCATTCGGATCTTTAAACCCTATTTGACTCTTTAGGGCTCCATATAAATGAAATCATATGATATTGTTACCATAATTGTCACACACATATCCCGCATCCCACGATAACACTACTCATGATATTAGGGCATAAGTTTGAGGATTATACTTAATACAAAGTTCACTCCCTTTCTTTTTATTTCAAACTCTTTATTTTCTCCTCATTCAATCACATGAATAAACTTTACAAGATAATTAAACCTTGATCACTCTAATATAATCTCCACATTAAAGATACACATCCATACATTCATTCTATTTCTCATACTTTCATGTACATACGACATGACAATTAGATACATTCTCTCTTATTAAGGAAACAAAGATACAAAACATCATTTACAACTCTCTCACATCTATACAAGGACCTAGAGTGACAGGGACTGACTAAAATTAACTAATATCTTAACTCATGTGGTAGATATACTTTGATGCATTGACCTTCTTCAAGTCCACGAGTTATCCCTAAAAATTGTGAGTAGAGGGGTGAGCCTACTCACTCAGTGAATGAGTACTTCAAAGAAACAGTCTAAAGCACTGATATAATTATAAATATACTTTTGAGCAACTGATATCAATTACAACAACAATAATATTTAAAGAGACTAATTTCTTACAAACATAAATATGGCACAATACTCTAGACATCTATAAGAGTGAATCAATATATGAACATGCTTGATTGATTATAAAGAGAACTAATAACTCAGAAACATACAAAGAATAATTGAATAACTGCGCACACACACTTGTTTAACCTCTCATTCATCTTATTATGCCTTGAGCCCACATGAGGTGTACCACAACATGTGAAACAATCGCAGTAAGCTACGATCTCACTATATAAGTCTTATAAGCATGCTCGGGTTCCTAAGCCCATCTCTTGAGTAAGACCATGTCTGCACTGAGCCTCGACACGTCTGCCTCTCGGCAGCTAATGGGAGCGGTCGGATATCTCAAACTCCACCTCTCAACCTGGGTACTCAGGCGATGAGTCAAAGCCCGCAAGCTTATTGTGCATCAGTGGACCTACTAACCACTAATCACTCAACATGTAACACAAGTACCACCGACATCCCCACTTGGTGTTGGGTACCACACAATCGTAAGGAGTCTACCCTACTGGTCAAGACCCCGCACCCTACTGGTGCGCTCCGACTTACCTCGATCTGGACTACCTCCAGTCGGGAAACTATTTCCTCCTCACAGCGCAGGCCTCATCCTATGAGGATTCTACAGTGTTCAGGGCATCTACATGTCTAATTTACTCTTTAAATTCACAATTCAATCATCACATCAACATATCTTTGTTATATTTGTAAACCGTTCATTTCATAAACCATATGATAACATTTACCACAACTGAATTGTTAAGCATCACCACATCTCAAACTGAGAAACATTGATATCACAGTACTTGTTTCATTGAACACCTTATTATTATAGTTTCATTTACCTCATTCACTTATCACATAACTCTCATAAGGATTGTAAACATCATACATAAAGAATAACATTGAATCAAGATGTCTAATTGCAAACTTCCAACTTTCCATTCATTTAGGGTTTCACCCTCCTTACTGATATATCAAGCAAACATTAATATCATCGAATGAAATCCAAGATGTTATTTGACATATATGTAATACACATACAAATAAAACAATCATTCGTAACAAAGGAGATTCAACTAGGCAAACTTCTTTATTCAATTATACAACAATTTTAGTCATAGCCAAAAATCTTAGATTTCAGTATAATCATATAACCTCTATAATTAATTTAAGAATTCTCATTTAGATGGATTGTGATCGTTTCTAATGTGATTTCATAATATGAAATTCATCACAACAGAGGAATAATCCATATCATATCATCTTGCAAAAGCTAGATCAAAAAGACAACTTAGGGTTTTTACTCACATACTAAACAATTGAAGATTATTGATAATTTAACTCATTTTCATGCAATATATTGTTTAAAGGAAGTACCCACTCACCCTAAGGTGTGAAAACACCTTAAAAATGTAGTTCATCTCTGAAAATCTCGAATCCATAGCAAGAACCTAGCAAATCAATACTTTCTTCTTCCTTTCAACCCTAAAGAAGGTCTGTTGTAGGTAGAAGATGAAGATCAGAGGTTAAACCAAATCTCAAAATCATTGTATCAAGGATTCCAATCAAGGGGAAGTGAAGAGAAAGAGGAATCCACAGTTAAAACTACTTACCAAGTCGAATCTATGGCAACCCTTTTGGATTTATGTCGTTCTTCACATTCTTCCCCAAAAATTGCCTCAGAAATCCCTTCTAGGTTGCTCTCTCATTGAGAAAGATGTCTGGGATGATAGAGGATTGAATCATGGTTTTAACACACTTTGTTTCATTGAAAACAGATAAGTACAACTCGAGATAAGATCATTTTACGATTTGTTGTCCTGGGCAGCATCGGCTGCGGTCGCGGTGTCGACGCAGTGTCACAGGTCATGGTGTAGACCGTGGTCATGGTGTCGATGCAGCGTCGGGGGTCGTGGTTTAGACCACGGTCACGGTGTCGGCTGTGGTTTCGGTGCTCTGTATATGTTTACTAAAAAGGGCATAACTCTCTCATTTTAACTCCAATTTGGTTCATTATTTTTTTATTGGATTCATAATTAAATTCTATACAATCCTACAATATCATTTTTATAATATTGTCAAATGTAAAATCATTTATTAATTATTTCCTTCAATGTCATTAACTCTCTTCTTGCATACATGTGTGGGTTAATGCCATATTAATTCCAACTCAGATCTTTATAGTATGTTTAAGTCATGATTATGAGTTGCCCAAATAAGTATTTAAGGTTACTAAAGTTAAGACAAAGCACAACATAGAATATTACTAACAAAAGTATGCCAAGCATTAAGATTATCTTAAAACTGTAGGATTACCAGCAAAGCTAGGAACAGGTTGTAATAATAATACCTAAATTGGAAATTTATTTGTAATACTACTAACCTAGATGTCTTGACAAAAGTGATGCGCAATAGGATGGTCTTGGGATCTCAAAAGAATATGATTTGAGATAAGATGGAGGGTTTCACCTTAATTGATCATTAGGTTATGTTCATTACATTAAGTGGGTGATTAATGCATAATGGTAAAATTATAATATAGTTAACATCCAAAACGAAATATAAGTCCAAATTTGTAATCGGTAGGTCCTAATTGTGCAACACACTGACTTTAGGCCTAATCAGATGTCGTTTGTACCATTAACTCAACCATAGAATATATATATATATATATATATATATATATATATATATATATATATATATATATATATATATATATTCAGACCTATGTTTTCAATCAAATTAATTAACCTCATTGTCATGCATTCGCTAACTTTGGAACCCGTGACATAATGTGCCACATGGGCGTTTCGGGCCGGGTAGTCGGTTAGTGGAACTCAGTCGTCCCCTACCTCTGACTTCCTCATGCTGGTAACTGGTTCAACCCAGCGAGGCTCACCATTCTTATCCCTCCATTAGGGTCGTCCTTTTCTCACATTTTCCTTGCCAACAAACTCCCATATTCATTCCAAGTCCATAGAATGCATACTCAGAGCGAGTGACAGTCTAGATAAGAAATGCCCTTTCAGCCCTAAGTTTGCTATATCAGCCGCTTCCTCGACTCCCCATAAACTGTCATGTATGGTGCCCAACAACCCTACTGATTTGGGATCATCCTCTAGACTCCTCTGAATATCGCCCACTGATCAATTTCCCTCATAGCCGCATAGAGGACGTTGTCGGTGGTCGTCTTCCGTAGGAGAAGATTCTAAAGCATCAATGACTGGAGCTATCTCAGTTCAATTGGCCTTGAGGTAACCATCCCTAACCTTTGGTATCTCATTTTTTATACACCTCTCACTGTGGTTTTGTCTGATCTGTTCGAACGCCTAGCGTCACAGTTTTCCTATAAATTTTTCTTACTGTCGACAATGTGCATTTAACTCTAACTCATCGAGGGTTCACCCACAACCCACCATGTACTCAGAGGGTCACATAGAGTGCTCAATCTAGACACGCTTCACCTCTCAAATTCATCTTCCTATTTGGAGCAGTCGTCTTGTGATGTGCTCATATCTACCTAGGACAAAATTGTTCCGTTCGGGCCAAGACTGAGTACCTAGTATGCCATCTTGTGTCAGCTTGATCGTTTAGGGAATGAATTTGGTGCCTTGGCGCACTAATGGGTCCCAATTTTCCCCTTCCCACTCCTTTACATGTGCATTGTAGCCACCTCTAGTCCTACTGCTTGCTGGGTAGCAATATCCCTAGTCGTCGTTCTCTAGTCACTACCAGCAGCTCACCCGAACTACCACAGTCTGGCAAAAGACATAGGAGTCAGAGTCGCATGCATTGGAAAGGGGCCAATGACCTTGCCTGGAGCCAAGATCCACCACTTGAGCTCTGTGCTCAAACCATGGCACGAGGGTGGGATTGACTCCCTTTAATGAAAACCCATGTATACCCATGGTCTTTTGGCTTGTCAATAACCCCCTTGCAAGGGGTATATCAGGGATTTCTCCATCTTTGACCTGTGTTTGACCAATGTATCTCTAGTAACATACAACTATGGTTCGACGTCACAATGGTATCTTTATAATCGCAAACATTCAGGGGTAATTTGGTCTTTTCTGAGTCATTTTTTCATTTTGTTTAGAAATGAATTTAATTTGTAAAATTCATAAGTAATTATTGGTTTATCCAAATAATACATATAAATACATTTTTGAAATAAAAAAAATGCAACTGGTTTAATGGAATAGGTTTCAAAATCTGAATTTCCAACTTAGATTAGGGTCATTTTTTAAGTAAGGGGTTCAATACATTTTATATTAATTGAATGCACATGTGTCAAGACTAGGTTGAGACAACCCTGACCCTGAATCTATGAGGGGTTACTGGATGTATAGGTCTAATCACAAGGTATGTACATATTTGATTTTATTTTGGGCATTATTTTACTTAAACCTAAATCCATTTAATGAAGCAACTCTTGAACTATCACTTTTACTTGAAATACAATTGTTGGACATTCATGTTTCATGATTTAAATTCATATATTCCTATTGTTGTCAAATTATTCTTTTATAATGAGTCTTTGAACTCCTCCTACCATATTTTCCATTTATGTTAAATTGACTAAAATGATAGTCTTGCCACTCTATTTATGCATGCTACATGTTTGTCTAGAATATCTAGAATATTGGTACTTATGTACAATCATACTTATAAAGGGCGTGTGTATTCCACCCGGGGTGTGCGTTTCCACCCTTATTTCTTTTTAGGCCATGATACTATAGTGTTATGGCCCTATTTTAGGTATATTTAGTCCACATTGTTATGCATAGTGTTTATTGGTTTAAAATGAAATTGTGATTAATTGTCATGGCAAGACACTTTTTGTGATGCATTGTTCGAATAAAACGTTATTAATTAAGCAGAAGCGATCACTAAGCAGCGGATTACCGAAAATCACTAAAAATTAAAACCATTTTACAAAGAGGTCCACACATAGGAAAACTCTTTCATAAAGAACTGGAGTAATTTAATTACATACTGATTCATAAGTACATATCCTGTATCATCTCTTTCTGAGAATTCATGCATCAACTGCTCTATTAAACTAAACACATGCAGTGTAAAATCTCGAGCCACTAAGCCAAAATCCCAAAAGCACTAACTACTATTTTGAGGACCTGAGAGTACAGAGATGACACATAGGACTCTATGTACATCTATACAAGACATATCAGCCAGTGTCTCCACCTGAGAATTCAATATTGTCCCTATTGTTGTTGTTGTCCTCCACCTATTGAAGGATTCATGTCTCCTCGTCTGCGTCCACCTAATAAAAATGTGGTTCCCACGGGGGTGAGACAATTGTAAATTGTCCCAGTGAGAGATATAACTCTCCGCCAGAAACATTATTATTGCATATTAATAAGATAAATCTGAACAAAGGAATCATAATTGCTTAACAGTAGTTAATTCATTATTTAACAGATTAGAACATTATTCTTATCTAAGGCATTGTAGCTGTAACCTTATAGAGCAGCATGTCACTTATCCAATAAGGAATGTGAAGAACATGCATAACATTTATCCATTACACTAAGCAAGATAATATCAAATAATGTTTCTCGTATTTCAACTTTATGCAATTATACTACACAGCTGATTATATTTTACACATCATGTGTCAGACTGCAATTAACTTGCCAGAGTATATTGACATCTTCATTATAGAGTTATAGCTGCAGCATATACTCTCTTCAGGGTTATAACACATAGCTAATGCCCATCATTGCTTTGTGGAGTCATGGCATGTAGCCATACTCTTCTAACAAAGTATTGGGATCTTAATCCCTCATCTCATCAAGCACATTTCCATTTCTTTAAAAGTTCATCATCATGATTATAGATTATGGGTATTCAAACCCTTAGTTCATCATAGAATACTTGTTACCACTTAACAGGTAACTTAATACCTCCAGGTCATCTGACTGAGGTAAGCATGATTCTTACTGCATAAGCATTCCACATAGCACACAAATCTCAATTCACTTCTTGTTACCTCTTAATAGGCAACAAGGCATAATATGGCTTATGAAGCCCATAAACAATTTCAATAATTTAAAACATCATATAGCACACAGGGCTCATTAATTTCAGATTACCTCTCACTAGGCAACAAAGCATATGAAGGCTTGTAAAGCCTATAAAACATTTCCAATATAAGGCATCATAGCTCATACCTGGCTATGCTTATCATTTCAATGTACCTGCATGATTAGTACTCATGATAACAGTTATAATGCTTTCATATCAGCATCATGCAACACAAGTAATACCATCATTCCCTTTTTAGGGTTAGGATTCCTCTTACATATCATCACTCTCCATTAGGGTTTTCCACAAATAACCATTTAGGTTCTTAAGATCATGTTATTAATGATCAAACCTTAATTCATTGCTCCACACAGCTAGGAGCCAACATTGATAACATAAGTATTCAATCATACTTATTTGTTCTCATCATTCATTATTAAATGAATTATCAACACAAAGTATGAGTTTCTCACTCATCATTACCAGAATATGATTGCATCATAGTTTATTGATTTGGATTATCCTTTTCACAAGGAATGATAGCCTACACTTATCAAGGTGCATTACATCTCAATGTAACAACTGACATGACACACTTCATGTGTCACTCATCCAAATATATTGGATTTAAAATCCATCAAGGTATATCAATCTCGAGGTGCTGGATGTGATATCTATCATATTTGATGTATCACTTCCATCATCACCTTTTTCTTACATGAGTTCATCCACTTAGCTTGTATTAGGGTATTTCCCATCCTAATGCTTTATACACCAATTCATCACATTCATCATGTAATGTATTGGTCACAAGTCATTGTATTTAGAAAATACAGCCATTTTCTAATGATATGGACTCATCTTTGAGTTAGGAACTATTGATATAAGGATATCCATTATCAACCTCTTTAGGTGTTGCACTTGTCAATATATTAATCACTATTCCATTATTAGGAATAGGATTTTCCATGTTTATAAATTAAAGTTCACATAGCATCTCCCATATTTATGGATTTCACATAGTATCACTGTACACTTGAGTTTCACATAATATCCTTCTATATCAGGGTTACACATAGCATTACCTGAGATTAGGATTTCACATGGATTTACCCTCAATTAGGGTCTCACATGGCATCACCCTTAATTAGGGTTTCACATGGCATTACCCTCAATTAGGGTTTCACATGGCATCACCCTTAATTTAGGGTTTACTATTCATCCCAATTAGGGTTTCATGTTCCATTACCCGTAATTAGGGTTTACTATTCATCCCAATTTAGGATTTTGCATCACATTACCCTAAATTAGGTTTACACATATCATCACCCTAGATTAGGGTTACATCCTTACCCTGGATTAGGGTTTCACTTAGAATTGCCCTGAATTAGGGTTAGGGTTCAATAACCTTGTCAATTAGGGTTTATGCTCATGATTAGGGTTTCATGATCTCTTTTCTAAGGATCAAATCCTTAATTACCACATGAATCATACTCATGTATGAATTCCATTCTATCATCCTCTCAACTTGATTAGGTTATAACAACCCTTCAATCAAGTACATACAACTATGATTGACATAGTGTACTAAGTTATTGTTCTTATAAGCAATTAGGGTTTATCCCTTTAATGGTACTAATCAATTAGGTACTTTAGGGATTCAACCTTTGTACCTATCATTGATTGTCATTACTATCAATCATTGGATCATTGGAACAATCATTACCTTCAATTTCCAAATGATTGAATCACAATTGACCTTTATTTGGTTTTGAAGTTTCATCCCCAAACGGTTTTGAAACCGTTTGATTCCAAACGGTTTTGAAACTGTTTGACCCCAAATGGTTTCAAAACCGTTTGGACTCAAACGGTCTCAAGAACGTTTGGACCAAATCAATCTCAAATCTGCGAGGGTTCATTAGGTACATCCATCAATTGGTTGAACATGATTTGCTACATTGAAACCTTCAATCAATTGAGTTATTGAAGTTCAACAATTATTGGCTCTTGGATCTCCAACCCAAAATCTCAACCATTGGATTACCAAACGGTTTTGAAACCGTTTGATCCCAAATGGTTTCAAGATCATTTGGGCTCAAATGGTCTCAAGACCGTTTGGGCTCAAATGGTCTCAAGACCATTTGACCCAAAAAGTCTTGAAATCGAATGGATCAATCTATGGAACCTCCAACAAATCGATTAGGGTTGTAATTGGTAGATTGTCCATACCTTTAATCAATGAATTGGATCCATTGGATCATCATCCAACATGTACTAGGGTTCAGACCTCAAACGGTCAACCCATCCAAATGGTCAACACTCTCATGCGGTTTAGGACTCGAATCACCAAACGGTTTTGTGAAATCGTTTGGACCAAAGGTCCAAAACCGTTTGCAACTCAAATTTGTTGGAAAGTGTGCCTAAGATGATGTAATAATCATCAAGCCTTAGTCCATCGAAAACTACTGCCATTATCATGGTAGTTGCATCAACTAATCAAAGGAATTGCAAGAAGAGCAATTGAACATAATTGATTGAGAAATTGAGTTCAATAATAATGAATAAGGATTCAAGTTATATAACCCGCCTTCAATTGAGCTTCAAGGCTTGGAGATTCACGTCAATAATGGTGGAATAATCTTTTGCAACCCTCCCAAGTCTCGTCCTCAAGCTTTGGAGTGAAAGATTGGCTAGGATTGAAGATGGAGTGAAATAGAGAAGAAATCATGCATTGTTTTGTGATTTCCACCATGAATTCAAGGTGAAAGAAGGTCAAGAAGCTTACCAACAGGTTGGGGGTCGTCATCCTATTGCTCCCAGCTCCCTTGGTCGTTTTTTCAAGCAAGAAGTGAAAGTGGTTTCGAAATTATCCCTTCACCTCAAAGATAAAGGAGCTTATATATGAATTTTATTGAAAATTCATTTAAGAGAGAGAAAGTAGGAATTACCTCCTCAACTTTCTTGCCATATGCCCCCTTCTCTTCCTTAGGGACGAGGCTATCCTCTTTGTCTCTTATTCTTCTCAATTATCCATGATTTAAAGGAAAACAAACTAAGCACCTTAAATCATATTATAACAATATCCATAAGTGAGTGGATATTTCTTTTTCTTATAATAATGTGAGTGAGTTATCCACTTCCTTTGGATATTTTCGTGCCTTTGCAAGGCACAAGGTCGTACATCCTTTTGAAAAATCATCCCTCACCTTTTGGTTAAAGGGCTCCTCAATTAACATATTTATTTTTGCATTAATTTGAAATAAAGTTCCAATTATGCTTAAATCTTGATTATTTTAATATCAAGATTCTCTCTCCTCATTAAGCTTTACTTAGCTGGGGAGGGAGCGGAGCTCTCGCCTCTCTCTAGGGTATCCTCGACGGCTACCGCTGGGGGGAGGGAGCACCTCCTCGGTGCTTTCCTCCCCTGGCCATCGGAAACGGCTTCCGCTGGAGAAAGGGTCTCAAGCAAGCAGCCCCCCCGTCTCCACTAGATCCATGCTTGGTATCCAGGATCGAAGAGGGTCGAGTAGCAGTGCGCTGAGTCAGATCGACGAGGGTCGGCATCTCGACGCTGGTCGACTCCTTCCGTTCAAGCGAGATGGACGGAGAAGAGCCTTCCCCACATATCTGGTGCTTGCTAGTTGCTACTCCAATCGCTGCTGCTGGTGCTTGAGTTCTGCTCGCCTCCTCGTCGCGGTTGTTCTTCTTCGGTCCGTGATGCAGCCTGCGATGGAGTTGGTGGCCTGGTGGCGACCGGTTCTGCTCCAGACGACAGAGGCGGTGGGTGGGCTTCCTACCAGGCGGCGGGACTTGCTTCAGGTTCGTCCTCCATGTGGTCTCCCCCCCATTCTCCAAGTTCAGCTTCGTTGGTTCATCCACAGAGGGTATCGACCCAGGGGTTATGAACGCCCTCATGGTGTGGCATCTCGGCTGGAGGTGATGGTCGGGTTCCCCAATCGTCTTTCTCGTCCTCTGCTCCGGCTCAGGGCGGCGGTGATCAGGTTTCGCTCCTTACCTTCTTGCTCTGCCAGGCGGATGGCTATGCCCACTTGGCGCTGCGCGGTTTGGGTCCAGGGGGCAGCTTCTCCTTCCTGGCTCTCCTATGTAGTGTAGACTCCAAAGGCTCTGTTGTAGAGTAGCTAACATGATGCTGTCGTTCTCTGGGCGCCCCCTAGGTGCTTGTTACTATGTCTCAGTGTAGATTGGGTCTACGTGCCCTTGTGTGGGTGCCTATTGAGTGGGTGTCATTTGGTCTCAGATAGGTGTACCAGGATTCCATCTGGGATCCCTGCTGCTTGTTCGACTTGCGATAAGAATTCAAGGTGAAGAAGTCTAAGGCAAGGGAGGTGGGGTGGGAGCCTCCTCCTAGCGGGATGGCTGTGGTAGAGCTATCCCATGGCTACTTGCTTGGCCTTTCTTGCAGGAGGAGTCAGGGAAGCTGTTGAAGAATGGAGCTTGTGTCCCTCCCATCTTTGTCGGTGTGTTTTTTGCAGTGGAGCTGATCGGTTCCTTCTTCAGCTTCGTTCTTGGCCGATCAGAGGCAAGTTGGGTCTGCTCGGTTTGCTTAGGCTTCTCAAGTCAGTTTTAGCAGGATGTGGCATCTGGTTTTGGTCCATCTTCTTGGGTGCTTTACTGAAAAAGATGATCTCTACTCCTCTCCTACTTACAGATACATGTTGATGGGAGTGTGGCCCTTATTTTTGTGGGTGTTGGTAATGTCTTAGGGCTAGACTTCTTGTTTTCTTGTGTATGTTTGTAAGGGCTGCTTGGAGGTTTTTTTTCTTGTTTTGTCCCGAGTGATGGTCTAAGTACCTTGATAACTAGCTGTTTGGTGTATCAGGGATTAGACTCTTTTAGGGGCACTTATGTACCTCAAGTTTTGGTTATCAGTAACACACTTTTTAGACCGACCAAAAAAAAAGATTATCTCTCCTCCAAAGAGTTACAAAAGAGACACCCCTCTCATTTTCTTTGCTCTACATGATGCCAAGAAATATTAGGGACTATTTTGAAGTGGTAATTTGCATATTGAACCCTAGATTTTGGGTAAATTGCACATTACACCAAAACTAGGTTTTTAATGCACAAACATTACTCAACATGCTCTTTCTTGTTATCCAGGCTTGTAGAAGCCATACTACTGCATCATACTCATTCCTATGATGCTTCAACATATGAGGAACATTGTATCATGTACAATTTGCAAGTTAACACCTCAACTTGGGTAATTTGCACTTTAGTCCAAAACTTAACAAAACATTGTTTCAACATTATTAAAAAAGGACTGAATTTGAAATATAAGTTCCTCTTAAGCCTTAATTACTTTTAGAGAGATAAGAGAGAGCATATAATCAACTTCATTAAGCAAAACATCTAGGTTTAAGCATAACCCAGGTCAAGGATGTTACAAATTATAAACCCCTAACAAGGATTTCGTCCCCGAAATCCCAGATAACAGAAGATAATTGTTACTCATGTCATCTAGTTCTTTAATTATCATCTCAATATCATGGAGATACTATAGATCTTTAATCCACACAAAGTTCTTCCACACATGATTGTTCTAAAAAAATCAACTTGATAAACTTTCCCACCATAATTACACTTGTTCCTTCCATTAATTCAACCTTATCAATGTTTATGTTTATGAAAAGCATAAACCCCTAACATATGATGTTCATATTATTCTTTTTGTAACTAGATTTATTTCATAGTTGACCAATATAGGTAACCAACATAAATACCTTACTTTGGTATTCATCATATGTATTGAGAACACATCTCATCCTTATCATATTCGATTCCCTATTGTTACCACCAAGGGTACACATGCACAAAGTACTTCTTTTACTTTAGGACATTGCTTGTTCCATATATCATTATCTTGGAACCAAAGTCCAAAGCAAACTGATGCTTTTCTAAGTATCCATCAATGGATTATTTCTAATCCAAGTACATCAATTGTCATAATACTTACTTGATTGTCATGTAAATGAAAGGAGAAACATAAAGTTATCATACTCCTATCATTACCCAAGGTTGTTCATAAGAGGGAAAACATATATATAACAGAGATAATCCACTCAGCAAACCTTTATTTGTTTGGGAAAGTTCACTTCGCACTTTCTATGTAATTAGGAAAGTTCACTTAGCACTTCCCCATTAGTTGGGAATGTTCACTTAGCTCTTCCTCATTAGTTGGAAATGTTCACTTAACTCTTCCTCATTAGTTGGGAATGTTCACTTAGCTCTTCCTCATTAGTTGGGAATGTTCACTTAGCTCTTCCTCATTAGTTGGGAATGTTCACTTAGCTCTTCCTCATTCGTTGGGAATGTTCACTTAGCTCTTCCTCATTAGTTGGGAATGTTCACTTAGCTCTTCCTCATTAGTTGGGAATGTTCACTTAGCTCTTCCTCAATAGTTGGGAATGTTCACTTAGCTCTTCCTCATTAGTTGGGAATGTTCACTTAGCTCTTCCTCATTAGTTGGGAATGTTCACTTAGCTCTTCCTCATTAGTTGGGAATGTTCACTTAGCTCTTCCTCATTAGTTGGGAATGTTCACTTAGCTCTTCCTCATTAGTTGGGAATGTTCACTTAGCTCTTTCTCATTAGTTGGGAATGTTCACTTAGCTCTTTCTCATTAGTTGGGAATGTTCACTTAGCTCTTCCTCATTAGTTGGGAATGTCCACTTAGCTCTTCCTCATTAGTTGGGAATGTTCACTTAGCTCTTCCTCATTAGTTTCATTATACTCACTAGATTGTTTCAGAATGACTACTTGATCAGAGTAATCAGAAAGATAACAATCTAAGAGTTTCATACTTGCCTTATCTCAAATAATCATATACCTGGCCAGGGTATACAAGTATTGAGATTAGGTAGTATGCACTTTATTTGCTATCATATTCCTCACTTTTCATATCATTATACACACAGGATTTTTCATTCTTGAATTTTCTTCAGGCATCACTTCTATATCTCATCTTTTAACACACAAATAAGGGAGATTATAAATTATTTTAAGGAACACTGAGTAAGATGTAAGTTCTCATCTCCCTCGTGTCCTTATAGGACTAGTTAGAGGGAGTTCAAAAACAACTACTTTCTTATTTTTAACACATAGAATCATGAAATGAAATTTTAGAATGAATCTATTTCATCTGATCTGTCACAACCCGAGGGTTGACTATTGCATCAAATTGATTCATTGCATAGATCCTTGCAGTTGCTGGTTGTTGACCCTGTGCTTGATTATTAGGTGTTGATGAACCAGCTCGAGACGCTTGTCCACATCCTCTATTGTTACTAGAAACATGTCTTCTATGTGAGCCTTGCTGACTCTGCCCCTGGGGTTGAGTCACCATTACATTCCCATCTTGACAATCCTTTGCTAGATGTCCCGGTCATCTACATTGATAACAGATCCTAGTCGCAAAATAGGGTTTGTGAGATCTAGTTATCGATGTTGATACTATACTAGGGGCTCTACTAGGAACAAAACTATGGTCCCTACCCCTACTTGATGCCCATTGCGTCTGGGTATTGAATCTCGATGGTGTTGCCGATGCAGAAAATCTCAACTTCTTAAAACTTTCGGATCTTTGTCCTTGACACTGAGTATACACCTTCTTACCACTGGCCTGTCGTTTCTCGATTTCAGACCTTTCTATCCTCCTTACCGATTCCACAAAAGTGGCAAACCTCTCCCTGTTCTCTAAAGCAGACACAGGAGTGGTCAGTTCAGTGTTCAACCCCTTCTCGAAACGCCAAATTCTTTCCTCATCATTAACCGCCATATGCGGACAAAACTGCAATAGCTCCATGAACTTAGCTTCATACTCGCTAATGTTCATTTGTCCTTGTCTGATCCTCTCAAATTGAGAGATCTTCTCGTCTAGATATGTCTTAGGGAAGTATTTACTGAAAAACTCTCATCGGAATACCTCCCATCCAATTTCTTCACCTGGCCTCTTATCTTCTTCTATAATCCACCAGTGACCAGCACTCCCTTTTAGGAGGTACACAACATGTCTTACCTTCTCATCTTCAGGAATATCAAGAATCTTGAAAGCCTTTTCCAGCTTCGTCAGCCACAGATCAGCATCTGCTGGATCAGCTGTACCAGCATAATCTATGGCTCCAACCCGGCGAAGTCTCTCAAAAGTCTTGCCGGCTCCATACCCCTCAACTTGGGCTGGTGCCCTAGGTGCAGGTGGTGGCATCCTGTCTGCCATGTGTGTCATAGTTTCCATAAACTGGCTAAATAGGGTATGGAAGGCTGGATTTTCTATCAAGGCTGGGTTAATCTGGGGATGTTCAGGTACATGCCCTTCCCTATTCCGGTCTCCTGCACCTTCTTCTGGTGCAACAACATTGCTATCAGTAGCATGTTCTTCGTGTCTTCCAGATATCTTCAAGTTTTTCTTCTCCTCCTATATGAGGAGAAGTCACTATCAGATAACTGGAAGATACTAGAATAGACTCTACATCTTAGTCCTATGTCTCTGTAGACTCAACGAACCTAGCACTCTGATACCACTAAATTGTGACACATCGTTCGAATAAAATGTTATTAATTAAGCGGAAGCGATCACTAAGCAGCAGATTACCGAAAATCACTAAAAATTAAAACCATTTTACAAAGAGGTCCACACATAGGAAAAATCTTTCATAAAGAACTGGAGTAATTTAATTACATACTGATTCACAAGTACATATCATGTATCATCTCTTTTTGAGAATTCATGCATCAATTGCTCTATTAAACTAAACACAGGCAGTGTAAAATCTCGAGGCACTAAGCCAAAATCCCAAAATCACTAACTACTACTCCGAGGACCTAAGAGTACAGAGACGACACATATGACTCTATGTACATCTATACAAGACATATCAGCCAGTGTCTCCACCTGAGAATTCACTATTGTCCCTGTTGTTGTTGTTGTCCTCCACCTATTGAAGGATTCTTGTCTCCTCGTCCGTGTCCACCTAATAAAAATGTGGTTCCCACGGGGGTGAGACAATTGTAAATTTCCCCAGCGACAGATATAACTCTCTGCCAGAAATATTATTATTGCAGATTAATAAGATAAATCTGAACAAAGGAATCATAATTGCTTAATATCAGTTAATTCATTGTTTAACAAATTAGAACATTATTCTTATCGAAGGCATTGCAATTGTAACCTAATAGAGCAGCATGTCACTTATCCAATAAGGAATGTGAAGAACATGTATAACATTTATCCATTACACTAAGCAGGATAATATCAACTAATGTTTCTCGTATTTCAACTTTATGCAATTACACTACACAGCTGAGTATATTTTACACATCATGTGTCAGACTGCAATTAACTTTCCAGAGTATATTGGCATCTTCATTATAGAGTTATAGCCGCATCATATACTCTCTTTAGGCTTAGAACACATAGTTAATGCCTAGCATTGCTTTGTGGAGGCATGGCCTGTAGACATACTCTTCTAACAAACTATTGAGATCTTAATCCCTCATATCATCAAGCACATTTCCATTTCTTTACAAGTTCATCATCATGATTATAGATTATGGGTATTCAAACCCTTAGTTCATCATAGAATACTTGTTACCACTTAACAGGTAACTTAATACCTCCAGGTCATCTGACCGAGGTAAGCATGATTCTTACTGCATAAGCATTCCACATAGCACACAAAGCTTAATTCACTTCTTGTTACCTCTTAATAGGCAACAAGGCATAATATGGCTTATGAAGCCCATAAACAATTTCAATAATTTAAAACATCCTATAGCACACAGGGCTCATTAATTTCAGATTACATCTCACTAAGCAACAAAGCATATGAAGGCTTGTAAAGCCTATAAAACATTTCCAATATAAGGCATCATAGCTCATACCTGGCTATGCTTATCATTTCAACATACTTGCATGATTAGTACTCATGATAACAGTTATAATGCTTTCATATCATCATCATGCAACACAAGTAATACCATCATTCCCTTTTTAGGGTTAGGATTCCTCTTACATATCATCACTCTCCATTAGGGTTTTCCACAAATAACCATTTAGGTTCTTAAGATCATGTTATTAATGATCAAACCTTAATTCATTGCTCCACACAGCTAGGAGCCAACATTGATAACATAAGTATTCAATCATACTTATTTGTTCTCATCATTCATTATTAAATGAATTATCAACACAAAGTATGAGTTTCTCACTCATCATTACCAGAATATGATTGCATCATAGTTTATTGGTTTGGATTATCCTTTTCATAGGGCATGATAGCCTACACTTATCAAGGTGCATTACATCTCAATGTAACAAATGACATGACACACTTCATGTGTCACTCATCCAAATATATTGGATTTAAAATTCATCAAGGTATATCAATCTCGAGGTGATGGATGTGATATCTATCATATTTGATGTATCACTTCCCTCATCACCTTTTTCTTACATGAGTTCATCCACTTAGATTGTATTAGGTTATTTCCCATCCTAATGCTTTATACACCAGTTCATCACATTCATCATGTAATGTATTGGTCACAAGTCATTGTATTTAGAAAATACAACCATTTTCTAATGATATGGACTCATCTTTGAGCTAGGAACTATTGATATAAGGATATCCATTATCAACCTCTTTAGGTGTTGTACTTGTCAATATATTAATCACTATTCCATTATTAGGAATAGGATTTTCCATGTTTATAAATTAAAGTTCACATAACATCTCCCATATTTATGGATTTCACATAGTATCACTCTACATTAGAGTTTCACATAATATCCTTCTATATCAGGGTTACACATAGCATTACCTGAGATTAGGATTTCACATGGCTTTACCCTCAATTAGGGTTTCACATGGCATCACCCTTAATTAGGGTTTCACATGGCATTACCCTCAATTAGGGTTTCACATGATATCACCCTTAATTTAGGGTTTACTATTCATCCCAATTAGGGTTTACTATTCATCCCAATTAAGGATTTTGCATCACATTACCCTAAATTAGGTTTACACATATCATCACCCTGGATTAGGGTTACATCCTTACCCTGGATTAGGGTTTCACTTAGAATTGCCCTGAATTAGGGTTAGGGTTCAATAACCTTGTCAATTAGGGTTTATGATCATGATTAGGGTTTCATGATCTCTTTGCTAAGGATCATATCCTTAATTACCACATGAATCATACTCATGTATGAATTCCATTCTATCATCCTCTCAACTTGATTAGGTTATATCAACCCTTCAATCAAGTACATACAGCTATGATTGACATAGTGTACTAAGTTATTGTTCTTATAAGCAATTAGGGTTTATCCCTTTAATGGTACTAATCAATTAGGTACTTTAGGGATTCAACCTTTGTACCTATCATTGATTGTCATTACTATCAATCATTAGATCATTGGAATAATCATTACCTTCAATTTCCAAATGATTGAATCACAATTGACCTTTATTCGGTTTTGAAGTTTCATCACCAAATGGTTTTGAAACCGTTTGATTCCAAACGGTTTTGAAACCATTTGACCCCAAATGGTTTCAAGAATATTTGGACTCAAACGGTCTCAAGACCGTTTGGGCCAAATCAGTCTCAAAACCGCAAGGGTTCATTAGGTACATCCATCAATTGGTTGAACATGATTTGCTACATTGAAACCTTCAATCAATTGAGTTATTGAAGTTCAACAATTATTGGCTCTTGGATCTCCAACCCTAAAATCTCAACCATTGGATTACCAAACGGTTTTGAAACCGTTTGACCCAAAAAGTCTTGAAATCGAATGGATCAATCCATGGAACCTCCAACAAATCGATTAGGGTTTTAATTGGTGGATTGTCCATACCTTTAATCAATGAATTGGATCCATTGGATCATCATCCAACATGTACTAGGTTTCAGACCTCAAACGGTCAACCCATCCAAATGGTCGGCACTCTCATGCGGTTTGGGACTCAAATCACCAAACGGTTTTGTCAAACCGTTTGTACCAAAGGTCCAAAACCGTTTGCAACTCAAATTTGTTGGAAAGTGTGCCTAAGATGATGTCATTATCATCAAGCCTTAGTCCATCAAAAACTACTACCATTATCATGGTAATTGAATCAACTAATCAAAGGAATTGCAAGAAGAGTAATTGAACATAATTGATTGAGAAATTGAGTTCAATAATAATGAATAAGGATTCAAGTTATATAACCCGCCTTCAATTGAGCTTCAAGGCTTGGTTCTTCATGTCAAAAATGGTGGAAGAAGCTTTTGCAACCCTCCAAAGGCTCTTCCTCAAGCTTTGGAGTGAAAATATTGGCTAGGATTGAAGATGGAGTGAAATAGAGAAGAAATCATGCATTGTTTTGTGATTTCCACCATGAATTCAAGGTGAAAGAAGGTCAAGAAGCTTACCAACTGGTTGGGGGTCGTCCTCCTGTTGCTTCCAGCTCCCTTGGTCGTTTTTGCAAGCAAGAAGTGAAAGTGGTTTCGAAATTATCCCTTCGCCTCAAAGATAAAGGAGCTTATATATGAATTTTATTGAAAATTCATTTAAGAGAGAGAAAGTAGGAATTATCTCCTCAACTTTCTTGCCATATGCCCCCTTATATTCCTTATGGAAGAGGCTATACTCTTTGCCTCTTATTCTTCTCAATTATCCACGATTTAAAGGAAAACAAACTAAGCACCTTAAATCATATTATAATAATATCCATAAGTGAGTGGATATTTCTTTTTCTTATAATAATGTGAATGAGTTATCCACTTCCTTTGGATATTTTCGTGCCTTTGCAAGGCACATGGTCGTCCATCCTTTTGAAAAATCATCCCTCACCTTTTGGTTAAAGGGCTCCTCAATTAACATATTTATTTTTGCATTGAATTGAAATAAAGTTCCAATTATGCTTAAATCTTGATTATTTTAATATCAAGATTCTCTCTCCTCCAAACAGATACAAAAGAGACGCCCCTCTCATTTTCTTTGCTCTACATGATGCCAAGAAAAATTAGGGACTATTTTGAAGTAGTAATTTGCATATTGAACCCTAGATTTTGGGTAAATTGCACATTACACCAAAACTAGGTTTTTAATGCACAAACATTGTTCAACATGCTCTTTCTTGTTATCCAGGCTTGTAGAAGCCATACTACTGCATCATACTCATTCCTATGATGCTTCAACATATGAGGAACATTGTATCATGTACAATTTGCAAGTTAACCCCTCAACTTGGGTAATTTGCACTTTAGTCCAAAACTGAACAAAACATTGTTTCAACACTATTCAAAAAGGACTAAAATTGAAATATAAGTTCCTCTTAAGCCTTAATTACTTTTAGAGAGATAAGAGAGAGCATATAATCAACTTCATTAAGCAAAACATCTAGGTTTAAGCATAACCTAGGTCAGGGATGTTACACTTTTATTCACGTACTTGTAATCTGAATGTCAATATGCCTCATTTCGTTTGTTACATTTTTCTTGAACTTAAGTAATTGCTATCATCCCCCTTTCTTGTGGGAACATCTCTTTTATACTTATAACCCATTATAATGCCAAAAATGTTTAATATATGTACATACTCAGCTTTTGCTGACCTCTATTTTGTTTCCTATGTTTTGGGTGATGTCCCCTTCCACCCAGGTGCAGAGGAGCATGTGGTAACCATAGAGGTGGAGCATGTACTTGAGGATCCAGGGTTCAAGGAACCTATTCAATAGTAGTTTGTGGAAGCTTATGAGATGTATAGGTTGCCCTCTATAATCAATACATTTAGTTTTAGTTCCATTTATGTTCCCTTTATGTCCATGTGGACGAGTACTTAAAATAATTGGATAATGTGATAATTTAACCTTATTTTCCGTTGTTATGACTTTATGCTCCATTTTTTCCATATTATTTTGAGAGCGATTTATCTCCCCTTCTATCTAAATATTATGAATGAATGTTTGGGGAATTTCTAGAGTGTTCTCAAAATTATAGAGTAGGGAGTGGTCCCCTTTGTGTGTCCCACTTCTTATAAAATGGTATCAGAGCAGAAGCAGTTGACAGTCTAGAATCTCAAAACTTATATTAGGATTAATATCTCTATTTATGTTTTTAGGAGAACCAATCTATTTGGGGATAAGAGCGGTGAGTCCTCCCAGTCCTGTGAGAGGCTAGTAGATGGACATTCTACACTGCTGAGCCCACTGTTTAGGCTGCCACAAGTAGAGTCGTCACTGACGACACCAGATGCACATGCCACCGCTGGGGGTCTAGTACGATCTTCTCAAGGCCACACACTAGCCAACTAGATGGTGACTTGCAACCCTAAGGAAAAATACACAAACCTCTCAAAATTTATATATGGACCTAGTCCAACACATTGGCTCAACTAATCACACATAGCCGCAAGCGCATGGGGTCGTGTTGTAGTATAGGCAAGCACCAAGATTAGGGTCGATCCTCAGGGAAAGAGGGGGAACTAGAGCTAGGCTAATGTTAGCTATGTTCCTAAAGCGGAGAGTAATGTTTGAGGGTTTAAAGCTTGGTTTTGGTTGATTACACTACTATTGCAAGTAATTAACAACAAGAAGGAAACTAGATTAACAAAAACCCTAAATTAACCTAAGCAAGATAGGACTAAGAAACTAGGCTAAGCAAACAACTAAGCAAGAACAAGGAGAGCTACACTACACTAGAAAGGCAATTAATAACTAAAAAGCAAGCTACACAATAAATCATGCAAGAGCCTAAGTTACCACTAGCTAACAAGACTTTAACACACACAAGCTTAAAAGATCCCTAACTACCTAGGAAAGAACCAACTAACAAGGACTAAGCAATTAGCAAAAAACTAACAAAGGCAATTGAGTAAGGTATCATTAACAAGCTAAGAAGGCAAGGGTGGATTTTAAGCAATAAGATGGATAGGTGGGCCATTTGGAAGGAAACTTGATATTAGTTGGGGGAAAGTTAACATAGCATGCAATTCTCATATTTCAATCTATATTACCAAACCAAACAACAAGGCAAGTGCTATTGGAATATATCCTATGCTACTAGTTGGAGAACTAGGGTCCAAGCCTAGGTTAGGCTATGTCATGCACCCCTTATTTGTGGGTGGGCTGCGTGGAGGTTTTGTAGCCTTATATCGGAAATCCAGTGGTTGGGACCAATGAGGAGGAGGTACCACGGATCGACTCAGTGAAGGACTTTTTGGAGCCCTTGGATTAGATCTGACAGATGTCAGCTTGTCCCCTACCTTGCGGTTAGAGCGAGGTAGTGGGGCAGATGACCCCGCGATCTTTTGAGCCACCACTCATCACGGATGTGGGTCGTGGGCAAGAACTAACCGAGGAGTTGGGTTCCTCAAGTGAGCATGACCTGACTGACCCCTCATTTGGGGGCATATACCGAAGAGAACAGGGAGAACAAGCCCCTGGCTATCGCGGTATCTCCACTGCGGCGAAGAGGTCATGGCCAAAGGCGGAGTGTGGAGTTAGAGCACCAACCAGAGGGAGATAATAGAAGGGAAATGAAGGTCGAGGTCACGAGAGTCCATCCCAGATGCTCCCATAGACCCTGGCGGCAGTTTGAAGGTGGACGAGGAGCACTTCGCTGTCGGATGAAGGTGAAGCTCGGGGATGGACCCTAGAGCTGCTCACCGCAAGTGGAGATGGCGGGCGACTTCGTGGAGGTCTTGTGAAGCTTCCCGAAGCTTAAGACCGACACAAGGAGGAGTAGAGGCGGTTTTCCCCTTTTTCTCCGCTGCAGCTAAAGGTGGCGGCGGCGCTCCCACCTAGCCGGAGAACCAGAGGCCGTAGGGCACTTCCAAGTAGCCACGGAGGGAGGCTGACAGACGCCGATCATGATGGCGGCTTGAAGAGATGACAAGGAGCAGTCGAGCCTGAGCCCTTGCTCACCGGAGCTCCCTCTGTGCGGCGGCGCCCGCTAGGAACAGAGTCCCGCTTGGGACTGATCGCGTGAGAAGAAGGGAGGACCGGGTCCAATCCCTGAGAACCAGCTAAACCGGCCCAATTCCAAGCAAGAACCGGCCGATTCAATGCTGAACCAGGAAGAACCAACCGAATCCAAGCAAAGGAGCTGCGCCAGACCTAGAGCCACGTGGCGCTTTATGGTTGGCTGAAAAAGGTAAATCGCCCAATAATTCAGTAAATATCCAATTCTTGAATAATTCATAGTAATTAGCTCGAGCATCAGAAAAATACATATAATATACCAAAATGTTCAGAAAAATGAGTAGAATAAGATGGAACAATAATATCATGCTTTTGAGGCATTAATATCAGTGATAGTATGTAAGATGTGAAATGCTCATAGGATGGATAATAAATATCAAACATCGACCAAAAATTATGAGAAAATACCAGTAAGTGACAAATCATATCTGTAATCCATCTGATGTCAGTAATCATGATGTTGATACATAAATCATGTAATTTGCTTAATATGGCTAATTAGGGCTAATAACCCTAAAGAGAATGTAGAAAATACATTAATGATCAATAAATGACAAAATTCATAGAATAAGCTCATATCAGTATATGGAACCTCAATATTAATTATGAGATCATAATGATGAACATAATCCATGTTATACGATGATGTTTGCTCTTAATGTGATATAAATCCTAATATGATTAATGTATATAAACTAGGGTTAATATGTGCACAACAAGGATTTGGAACCTAATGTTCAGATAATGAACCATAACCTGGAAAATGACATTTGTAAGATAAATCTAAGATAAGAATGCAAGTAAGGATGCTCATACCCTAATGAGTAAGCAAACCCTAAAATGAACATGATAGGGTTAAGATGAGATGTAAGATGATGAGAACTTGATGATCATATGCGATCTTATCTTTATCAGGGTTGACCAGGATAGAGTTGACATGAGGAATATGTGATTAGGATATCTCTTTGGAAGGTACGTCATTACCTCTTACTTGGCTTATTATACAATATGCTTGTGTTATATGAGTAGTAAAATACTTGGCATATGGTATTGATTGAAATGATTGTTCTTGTATGCTATGTTGCTTGATTCTCCATACTTATTGCTATGAACACATCAAACATAATATATCTGTTCCATTATATGAAAGCACTAATTCTCTTTGGTAGCATAGTGCTGGAAAGTGATCATTCTCTTTGGTAGCAGATCACATTGTACAATGATCTAACTCTTTGGTAGTAGATCATAAGGCCTTACATCTCATTCTCGTTGGTAGCAGAGATGATGCATTATTCCCTCAGGTGGAAAATGCATGGATATATAATGGAAATGTGCTTAAAATATGTGCTCTCTTTTTTAATGAATATCTTTATGCAAGTATATGTTTTTCTTATATTCTTCTGTTACTGCCAAGTATATTAGTTTTATCTTATTGCCAAGATATTATGAGAGGTAAATAAAAGACACGTAGGCGTACTCAGTAGAATATTCTTGAATATTGTGCTGACCTGTACCGCATGTAATGTTTTGTTTAGGTTGTGGACATATGCTGTTGAAGATCCAGGATAGTTGAGAGTTGTGTAGCGAGCTGATGTATAGGTGGACCTGTTGTTTTAAGATCCTGTAGTTTAGAGGTAGTACATGTATATGTATAAGTTTTCTATTCAATATGTAATATCAAATGTTGTAACAATTCATGTTGTAATTATATGTTGAATGGTGAACATGTGTGTATGGTTTTATTATTGTTCATGTACATGTGCTACCGTTTGTTTTCTTTTGACTTCCTCTGATTTTCTTCTTCTTAGCCTTGTGTGGGATGTTTAAATTGGGATTCTCGGTGAGGTGAGGGTTTCAATTTGGACGTCACACATCAGATTAAGTTTTAGAAAATCTGGGGATGTCACAGGTGGTATCAGAGCATGAACAATAGCAAAGCCTGGCATGTGCTCATTATGCAACTCAAAACTAGAAAACCTTGAACTTAATAATCTTTAGGGTTAGATTAGTCATGTTTTAGAGACTAGATCTGACCTAGACTCTAGGTTAGCACCTAGATGTCTGAGAACTAGGTCTAGACTGGTGCTTGTTGAGTAGCAAGTCCTTAGATGTCGTTCTTTCCTAGTAGTGCAGCGGTATGGGACGTTGCACTATTTGGAAATGACATGCATCAAGGGAAGAGAAACCCTAGACATATTGTGCACGTTGTCTAGAGTAGCTACACTAGTCTACACCATGTTCTCACCCTTTTCACTAGTTTTCATGACACTGGACTCTCTACTATGTGTGGGACACTCGTTTTCAGGATTTGGTTTTTGATTCCAAACGGATCGAACCTCGATAGTTTTCTCTGACGTTTGTTTAATCGGAGAAAAACTATATAATATTTTAATATGTATATGTATTACAAAAATGTGTCCCCACACATGTAAAAGTAGGAGGTGGTCATGTAACCTATGTGAAAGTGAATGACATCAGTCTAGAAGGGAGCGTAGTTCTAGATTAGATGTCTAGAGCCTTGTTTGGAATATATGATAGATGCAATAGACGAAATAAGTTATGATGATATAATGCAAGTCTTATATAGCTGTTATAAGATGGTTATGATGATCTATGTTTGCCTTTGAGGACATGAGTTCAGATTTGAGGTTTTGAGATAAGTTTTCATGATTAAAGTATGTGTGCTTTTCTAAGATAAGTTATGTTAAGTTAAGATAAGATGTGAGTCAACATGAGCCTCAAGCTCCTTTACAAAGGAGGAACTCTAGTGTTAGGACTAGTTTTGGGGTTAACTCCAGAGAGAGTGAGACCCAATGGGAGAAGGTTAGAGAACCTAAACTCCAAGATATGAGAATTCTGAGATATGTGATATGATATGTCCTAAAGTAGATTACTCCTGAGTGATTGAGTTGAGTCACTCTATGCATGATTCCTATAGTTTGTTGAACCCTAGATGTCTTTGGGAGTGCCAAACCCTAGAGTCAGAGAGAGGCTGGTTATGTATGCATATGTGAATAAGGAAATATGAGTGCCTGCCATCTGGGTGAGGGAGAGAGCCCAAGACCCTGGAGGAGGTATCTATGTTAGTTTCTCTGAAGCCTCATGCTCGGGTTGGTGGTTTCCCACATAAGAATCTAGTGGTGTATATATGAGAGTTTTGGGTAAAGATGTTTCATGGGTAGAGATCTATGATAGTATGCCATAGCATGTTTTGGGTTGTGCTTATGTAGCGAGAGCTTGTAAAGCTATCACTAGTGCCAATGAGGTAATCTAATAACCCTAGAACGAGAGGAAAGATAAAGTTTGTATATGAGATACTCATAGAGAGGAGTTAGCTCAGAGAGACTGAGCATGACACTACCCTCGTGGTATGGGTTAGAGGAACCTCTTTTGGCCTAAGTAAAGTTTTGATATATGTGTTTGAAAAGTCACTCACATAAGTTTGTTTAGCACAACCATAATATAATATGTGTAAGGACGTGGTCTAATCTCGAGATGTGATACATAGACATGTTATTATGAAAACCTAGAGATGGTTTAATAGATATCAATGCATATATGGTTAATGATATGCATGAATAATGATGATAATGTGATATCGTTGTTTAATCTTGTGATGAAATCACTAGTAAATGTTATAGTTTATTATGAGAAATGAAATAAGATCATATGAATGTAATATGTTACATGAGGTGGTAATCTCAGTGTTTCATAAATATGAAAAATAAAGTTTGAAAGTTAGCACAACATAACGATTATAACACCTTGATATGATCTAGATGGATAAAGTGGGTTAACTTTAGTTAACTCCCTCTTAAAAGGCATATGTCAATGATGAACATGTTCTAACAATGAACTAAATAAAATGGTTATGACACCTTGATGTATGGGTTAACTTGGGTTAACTCCTTTGGAACATGGTAATATGATGTGGGAATCCTAATGCATGGGTAAAGATAAGGATGTAACCCTAGCATACGAGATATGTAATGACATAACCTAAGTTTATAAACCTTGAGTTCAACCTTGAATGGAGTGTTTGTGCACCCAAGATGGTTGTAAACCTCCCTAATGGTGCTTTGGATACATGGCTCTAGGTAACCTTTGCAGATATGTTACACATAGAATAGTGCCTATGGATGAAGGTAAGATAAGGCTTTCCTTGGAAGTATGAGTATGGTTTACTTTCGAGGACGAAAGTTCTTTTAAGATGTATATGATGTGATAAAGTGGGTTTTCTGGCTTAATTCCAAGGACGGAATTTATTTTAAGGTGTGTAGGATGTGATGGAATGGACTTTTGGAATCCTAAATGTCCAATGACATAAGTGAAATCATATGGTTGTAGTCATATTAGGAGTTCCAAGATTTTGACAAAGTAGGTGTGTTGATGTAAGGTTGGCAGCATGATTAAGACATCCCTTTTTATGCCTTCTTGAGGAATTTAATTGAATGGTATAATAGTTGCGTTTTGTCACCAAATTTGAATAAAAGGTAGCTCGAGAGGTAAGGAAGCTATGGTTAAAATTTGGTGGCAATCAAATGTCCCTAGATGAAGTTATGAAGGTTTGAATTTGAGAAATAATGTGCTTGTTTGATGGTTAATAGACCTAAGTTCAATAATCCAAGCCTAGGTTAGGCTATGTCACGCGCCCCTTATTTGTGGGTGGGCTGCGTGGAGGTTTTGTAGCCTTAGATCGGAAATCCAGTGGTTGGGACCAATGAGGAGGAGGTACCACGGATCGACTCAGTGAAGGACTTTTTGGAGCCCTTGGATTAGATCTGACGGATGTCAGCTTGTCCCCTACCTTGCGGTTTGAGCGAGGTAGTGGGGCAGCTAACCCCATGATCTTTCGAGCCACCACTCATCATGGATGTGGGTTGTGGGCAAGAACTAACCGAGGAGTTGGGTTCCTCAAGTGAGCACGACCTGACCGACCCCTCATTTGGGGGCATATACCGAAGAGAACAGGGAGAACAAGCCCCTGGCTATCGTGGTATCTCCACTGCGGCGAAGAGGTCATGGCCAAAGGCGGAGTGTGGAGCTAGAGCACCGACCAGAGGGAGATAAGAGAAGGGAAATGAAGGTTGAGGTCACGAGAGTCCAACCCAGATGCTCCCATAGACCCTCGTGGCGGTTTGAAGGTGGACGAGGAGCACTTCGCTGTCGGATGAAGGTGAAGCTCGGGGATGGACCCTGGAGCTGCTCACCGCAAGTGGAGATGGCGGGCGACTTCGTGGAGGTCTTGTGAAGCTTCCCGAAGCTTAAGACCGACACAAGGAGGAGTAGAGGCGGTTTGCCCCTTTTGCACCGCTGCAGCTAAAGGTGGCGGCGGCGCTCCCACCTAGCCGGAGAACCAGAGGCCGTAGGGCACTTCCAAGTAGCCGCGGAGGGAGGCTGACGGACGCCGATCGTGATGGCGGCTTGAAGAGATGACAAGGAGCAGTCGAGCCCGAGCCCTTGCTCACCGGAGCTCCCTCTGTGCGGCGGCGCCCGCTAGGAACAGAGTCCCGCTTGGGATTGATCGCGTGAGAAGAAGGGAGGACTGGGTCCAATCCCTGAGAACCAGCTAAACCGGCCCAATTCCAAGCGAGAACCGACCGATTCAATGCTGAACCAGGAAGAACCGACCGAATCCAAGCAAAGGAGCTGCGCCAGACCTAGAGCCACGTGGCGCTTTATGGTTGGCTGAAAAAGGTAAATCGCCCAATAATTCAGTAAATATCCAATTCTTGAATAATTCATAGTAATTAGCTCGAGCATCAGAAAAATACATATAATATACCAAAATGTTCAGAAAAATGAGTAGAATAAGATGGAACAATAATATCATGCTTTTGAGGCATTAATATCAGTGATAGTATGTAAGATGTGAAATGCTCATAGGATGGATAATAAATATCAAACATCGACCAAAAATTATGAGAAAATACCAGTAAGTGAAAAATCATATATGTAATCCATCTGATGTCAGTAATCATGATGTTGATACACAAATCATGTAATTTGCTTAATATGGCTAATTAGGGCTAATAACCCTAAAGAGAATGTAGAAAATACATTAATGATCAATAAATGACAAAATTCATAGAATAAGCTCATATCAGTATATGGAACCTCAATATTAATTATGAGATCATAATGATGAACATAATCCATGTTATACGATGATGTTTGCTCTTAATGTGATATAAATCCTAATAGGATTAATGTATATAAACTAGGGTTAATATGTGCACAACAAGGATTTGGAACCTAATGTTCAGATAATGAACCATAACCTGGAAAATGACATTTGTAAGATAAATCTAAGATAAGAATGCAAGTAAGGATGCTCATATCCTAATGAGTAAGCAAACCCTAAAATGAACATGATAGGGTTAAGATGAGATGTAAGATGATGAGAACCTGATGATCGTATGTGATCTTATCTTTATCAGGGTTGACCAGGATAGAGTTGACATGAGGAATATGTGATTAGGATATCTCTTTGGAAGGTACGTCATTACCTCTTACTTGGCTTATTATACAATATGATTGTGTTATATGAGTAGTAAAATACTTGGCATATGGTATTGATTGAAACGATTGTTCTTGTATGCTATGTTGCTTGATTCTCCATACTTATTGCTATGAACACATCAAACATAATATATCTGTTCCATTATATGAAAACACTAATTCTCTTTGGTAGCATAGTGCTGGAAAGTGATCATTCTCTTTGGTAGCAGATCACATTGTACAATGATCTAACTCTTTGGTAGTAGATCATAAGGCCTTACATCTCATTCTCGTTGGTAGCAGAGATGATGCATTATTCCCTCAGGTGGCAAATGCATGGATTTATAGTGGAAATGTGCTTAAAATATGTGTTCTCTTTTGTTAATGAATATCTTTATGCAAGTATATGTTTTTCTTATATTCTTCTGTTACTGCCAAGTATATTAGTTTTATCTTATTGCCAAGATATAATGAGAGGTAAATAAAAGACACGTAGGCGTACTCAGTACAATATTCTTGAATATTGTGCTGACGTGTACCGTATGTAATGTTTTGTTTAGGTTGTGGACATATGCTCTTGAAGATCCAGGATAGTTGAGAGTTGTGTAGTGAGTTGATGTATAGGTGGACCTATTGTTTTAAGATCCTGTAGTTTAGAGGTAGTACATGTATATGTATAAGTTTTCTGTTCAATATGTAATATTAAATGTTGTAACAATTCATGTTGTAATTATATGTTGAATGGTGAACATGTGTGTATGGTTTTATTATTGTTCATGTACATGTGCTACCGTTTGTTTTCTTTTGACTTCCTATGATTTTCTTCTTCTTAGCCTTGTGTGGGATGTTTAAATTGGGATTCTGGCTGAGGTGAGGGTTTCAATTTGGACGTCGCACATCAGATTAAGTTTTAGAAAATCCAGGGACGTCACAACTTGGCAAGTCTAGGTTTCTAGGGTAAGTGGTATTAGGGCAATTGAGAGCCAAGGGTAGGAATGGGAGTAGAGATGAGGGTGTTTCACCTCATGTTACTTGCCATCTAGCCTTTAGGAAACTCTAGGCAATTGCATGAATCACATTTACACTGTCTACTTAGATCTCACACCTACTTGTAGAAGAAGGGAGATGTATGTAGGAACAAAGGGGGATAGATAGGGATCCACTAATTGGACCTAAGAGACATTCCTAAGATTGCCACATACATTCCATTTCCCCTAGAAGCTAAGTGTCAACAAGCATCACAAAACAAGCAATCCATGTTTAAAAGCACAAACCACATGTAAGATAATGGGAAATAAGTTAGGAGCAAGAGGAAATCATCATAGAATAGAAATATGTTCAACACAAGTTATTTTCCCCAACATGGTATCAAAGTAACATTTTAACCCCAAGCCCACCACTAGGGGCTTAGCTAGACATGCTCATATAAAAGACAAAAGAAAGGAGAATAAAGGGATAGGAATCCATGGAGCTCATAGTAGCTTATTCTTCTTCTTCACCTCCTAGTTGATGCAGAATGACCTCCCTCCTCCAAGGTGGGTTAAGAACATGGAAATTAAGGGGATTATGGTAGAAAACGTAGAAAAATAGGTTTCTATGGTAGAAATGGGGTGGAAATGGTAGGTGGAAGTCTTGAATGCAAGGGAGATTGCAATGAATGCTCTATAGTAGGTAGGAGGGTGCTAAGACAGCTAACCTAGTGTTGTGGCTGCCACCCATGTATATATAGGTGGTGGTGGAAGCACTAGGGTAAGTAGGGGTATAGTTGGCAAATCAGTGCTGAAAAAGGTAGGTTTTGGGTGGTAGCACGACCGTTCTGGACAGAACGGTCGTGGTGGCTGATGGTTGGAATGGCCGTGGTGGGGGAGAAGGACAGTGGTGGGAAATGGAAAATGCCAGAGTAAAAGTGATGAAATGAAGGATGGTAGAACGGTCGTGCTGGGAAGCACGAACATGGTGGGGGCTAGGTAGAATGGCTATGCTGGGTAGCACGACCGTGGCATGTGAGGTGAATTGGAGGTCGTTCTAGCGAGCATGCCCATTCTCATCCTTGGCAGTACAGTCATGCTGGCTGGCATAACCGTTTGGGGGCTTCTCAGCACGACCGAGTTGGGTAGCACGACCATTTTAGAAATGTTGTTGTAGTTTGACAAAATGTAGATCAACCTATAACTTTGGCATTTGTGAGCACGACCGTTCCTTGGAACCACGACTGTGTTGGGGTCTTCAGTAGCTTTATGAACTTGAAACTTCATGATCAATGGAGTTCTTTTCTTAAACTCGACCCTTGTCCACTAGGGGTAGGTTGAGGGAGCTTTGGGGCCTTCTTTGGAACCCTTCATAGGTGGAGAAATCCTAGAACTCCTTCTTTCTCTCTCATCCATCCAAGACATAGTCCAAGTACATGAAAAACATACAAAGAATGTCCATAAGTGAATTCGACAGTAATATGCATATTGAGGGAATTAACTTGCATTCTACTATGCTTAGATGTGATTGAGATACAAAAAGACATAAGATGAAGCCCTAAAATAGGACTGCATCACCACCCCAAACTTAAAACATACTTGTCCTCAAGTATGATCCAACTTAATCTCTCTCTTCAGTTTCTTTCAATCAAACAAGAATGATAGAATGCATTATAAAAGATGATTATTGACTAAATGGTCTTAGAAGTCACTAAGTGCATGTGTTCCACCTCTATCCTCTCCACTTTCACAAACCAATCATGAAAAGAGCATTGAGCATACAAACTTTGAATATTGAGAATAGAATACACAAGTTTTCCATATGTCCTTCATGTGATTCTGGGTAAACCGTTTCATGTAGGCGTTAATCAATGATGACTAGGAGTGTTGTTTCACTTTCATGCATTCAATCTTATGCTCCAAACCACACCAAATGACCCACATGTTTGTATAAAAGGGTAAAGTGAGCTATGTTTGGTGTTTTCTAGCTCAATGGGTATGAAAAGGAAGAAAGGATTGTGGTAAGAAATTAGAGTGTTTTAGCACTCATCATTTATTTAGATGCTCTTAAACAGGAACATTTTTTTGTCTTTTCTTTTCTTCTTTTTCTTTCACCCTAGTATAGATAGGGTATATGGTGGATAGAGTGAAGTAGGGAGATGTAGATATGCCACCCCAAGCTTTTAGAGGTGGCCAATGCTAAATATGTGCACTAAGGCATCCTTTCATGAGGCAGTGAGGTATGAAAGATGGTGAAAGAAGAGTCGGGTCAAAGAGGGGTCATTAGTGTAGTCCTCAACATAAAATATACTGCATGAAAAATAATCTAATACTTCATCAAATGATATCACACCACATGAGTGAACAACATGAGATTCACATTTATATCATGCGATTCCATAGGCTCTAAGCATTCATAGCTTGCTCAATTCGCAATTCAACCAAAACATTCACAAACTTGAGAGAGACAATGCACATGTAAAAAGTCAACAATACAGACCATATAGTAATAAACTCTAAAAATGTGGCATGCATTTGTCAAAGATCAACATTTTCAGTTCAAAAAGTGGAGATTAATTTAAAACATGTTTTTAGGCAAGACCATTCAAATTTGGGCAAAATTGACCAAAATGGTGACAATTTTCATTCAATCACATATAAACCTACATTTAGGGGAATCAAAGCATAAAGAAGCAAGTCCTAGTTAAAACACACATAAAATTATCAAAACATAATGGAAATGCAATGCATGGCATGGAAGAGCAAAAAGAGCAATTAAAAAAAAACGCAAAAATGCATGAAACAGAACTACATGTATGCATGAATGCTAACAGGAAGAAATCTACACTAGAAAGAGCAATGCCAATCAAACAAAGATCAAGTGACACATACATCAACAAAATAAGCTAAGAAAGGAGGTATACAACCCTACCACCCCAAACTTTTGAATAATGTTGTCCTCAGCATGAAATTAAACCTTATAAGTGATAGGGTACACACCACTGCTCTGATGGTGTGGGATCCTATGGTGGGCCAGTCTGTGGAGGTGGGTGTTGGTAATCGTGGCCCCAGTAGTATGCCTATGGAGATGGGTATGTCTCCTAGTATCCAGATAGTGCTCCCCAGAAATCCTCCCTCCATTGGGGGTTTCTATGCACCTATGCATACTGATACGGGTACATGTGGTTGATCTGATGATGCATCTGCTGTTGATATAACCACATGGCTTGTTGTATCTGCTGAATCACCTCCAACTATGCATGAATGGCTGACAAGTCATATGCATTTGTTGGAGGTGGTTGTGCATCAAAGTCCTCATGTCTATGTCTTGTGTGACGTGGCTTCTCAAGGATGTGTTGCTGCTCTGGAACATTTGTCTCTCCTCCACCCTCTGGTAAGACCACTATCATGTCTCCATAGTCTTCTCTAGGGTATCAACTTTCCCACTCATAAATTTGTGCTGGAAAATTTTCCAATGACCTGATATCCTCAAGAAGAATAGCAGAATGGTAAGGTAGCTCTAGAGTGGTGCCAAGGTACCCATGGTTCATGTTGTAAATGATATTTTTTTATCTCTTACGGATATCATCTGGGACCTTACAAGATAGTTCAAGTCAGCCAACTTGGTCCCTTATGCCTTTGTGAAGTTTTGGAGATCACAATCAAGTGCTTTTGCTATGGTGGTTACAATCCCTCCCATTATGAAAGGATTCTTCCTCTTATAGGGGATTTTTTTTAAGTGATTGGTCATCATCATTCCCAGATTCACATAGCTATGAATCACCATTATTGACATCACAAACAAGTCTTTTTTAGAATAGTAGCCTTGGTTGTCGCACTTGCCAAAGACAGTGTTGGTGAGAACTTTCTGAATATATCTCAAAGTGGAGTTGAAAATCTTTCTTATTTTTTACTTTCCCGCTACAAAGGAGCTTTGGCGAGTGAATGTTTCCCACATCTTAGAATAGTTGCTTTTGCCATTTTTGTCAAACCTTCCCCCATAAAACTTTTGAGCCATCTCTGATGTTGGTGCAAAGATCTTGTTGACGTGGGAGGACTTTAGCACATGTGTGGAGTCATTGAGCCTGAAGCAGATTGCATCCTCCCCTTGAAATTGCACAGTCTATAGAGATCCAAAGAATTCATGAGTTGTCTCTAAGTATGTTTCTTCCACAGTGGTTAGCAAGTGATACAACCCACATGATTCTAAGAAATCCTTGGTGATAAGATGCATCCCTAGGGCTTGCATGGTGTTGGGGCAAGCATATCTTGTGGTAATCACCCTCTTAGTAGTACAGTCGGGGTGGAGGGGCCTTGTGAACATTCATCTTGATGTGCCTCTCCCATATGCAGCTTCCTTAGGCTGCTTTCCCACCCACTTCACTATATCCTCCTCTAGCTAGGACAAGAAGTCCACTGGCTCATCCTCTATCTCCTCACTTTCAATCTCATCTACCTCCTCCTCATAAGTATGTGATCTCAAACTTGTGTCCAAGTTCAAGGGCACCATCTCAATGGGTACATCCTCATATTCTTCTTCAACCAACAACTGTCACCTAGTGGGTTGTTGAGCAGTGTGAGGTTGTACTGATGAGGTGGAGTGTCTCACCAGAGTCGGTCATGGAGTTAGGCACGAAGACTACGCGACAATAGCTTTCTTGGCCCTCCTCTCTTGGGTCAGTGAATCAACGTCCACCAAGTCAATGATGTTTTCTTTCTTCTTCTTCCTCCTCCTCGTTAGGATTGTTGTAGCTTGGATCTGACATATGGTGGCTTGAGGAGGAGTAGAGTCGGGATGCACTCATCGATGCCTGTCTCAGGAAAGATGAACCAGAGATGGAGTTGGATAGTGACGTAGGGTTGTGCGATGGCACTATGATGTTGGAGGCCTGTTTGGTGCAGCTTTTGCCTCCGGTGAGGATATTTATGGTCTTCTATACCCCTTTCTTGATTGCTTTGCATGTGCTCTTCATCTTTGCAAGGATTAATTGAGAAACGTAGAAGAAAAATACATTTTCATATTTTCAAAGCATAGGGGCAAAATCTCCTTGGAGATGGAAAATAGATGGTAATGGAGGTTGGAAATTGGAGCTTGAGGTAGGGGAAGGTGATTGGGAGCCAAAGGGAACTCAAATCTAGAGTTTGGGAGCAAGATTGGGGGTGATTGGAGGTCTCCCTAATCTCCCACCCTTGCAGAATGACCATTCTAGTTCGTGAAAATGAACTAGAGGTCGTGCTAGGTTGGAAAAAATTGGGGTACTTAAGTGTTGGGCCCAGACCAGCACAACCATTCTGGCGGACTGCCAGCACGACTGTGTTGGTCAAAATGATCGTGCTGACTGGGCCCAAAACCTAATTTTTCCCTATTGCAAGCACCTTTTCCAGCACGGCCATTCCATGCCAGCACGACCGTGCTGGGCCTCCAAGTTCAAAAATCATCAAATCACTCGACCATTCATAATTCAATCATCACCAACGATCCACTTAATGTTCTCTCAAGAAATTTTTCACTGAAATGTGCCTCATTTCTCAAAATTTAACATGTTTCACCTGTCTCATCATCAAAACTAAAACAAAAATTGTTAAACACGAGTATATGTGTTCTTGGAATCGTGTAAAAACAAAACAAAAGTATCAAAAAGTGAAGGTTGGGTGAAAAAAGTTCCCAAAGCTAGGTGGGTTGCCTCCCACTAGCGCTATTTATGCCTTCAGCTGGGCTTATTGATTCTTGAACTCAATCACCCTTAGGGAACTTTCAAAGCATATTTGTAGTAAATATCCTCTCATGTGCATTCAAGCACATCTCTTCATCAAGCTGGTGTTCCTCAACTAAAATCATAATATCAAAACTTTGATTGGCTTTATCTGGACCTAATTCAACAACTGCTTTCAATCTTTATCCATTCACAGTAAACTCTCTTGCTCCATCCTTCTCACATATCACAATAGCTCTAGATGGGTATAAATTATTGATTAGATAAGTTCCTTCCATCTACATTGAAGCTTTCTAGGAAAGAACTTCATCCTAGAGTTGTACAACCATACCCATTGCCTGAGCTCAAAATCCTTCTTCTTGATCAGCTTGTCATGAAGAAACTTATACTTTCCTTATAGCTTTTGGATAGTTTATAGACCTCATGTCTCATCTCCTCAAGCTCATGCAACTACAATTTCTTTTCAATCTAGCGATGTCTCCATCCATGTACATGGCTTTCAAAGCCCACAAAGCCTTGTGCTGCATTTCTATAGGTAAATGATAGCTTTTTCCATAAACAAGCTTAAATGGTGTGATACCAATCGAGGCTTTATATGCAGTCCTATATGCCCATAAAACTTCATTAAGATGTAAAGACCAATCCTTGTGGTCTGGCCTCACCATCTTCTCAAGAATGAGCTTTATCTCCCAATTAGATAACTCAACTTGACCACTCATTTGAGGGTGATAAGGAGAAACCACATGATGATTCACACCATGCCTTTTTAGTAGCCCCTCAACCGCCATCACTAATAATGGCCCTTGGTACACCAAATCGGCTGAATATATTTGACTTTACAAAATCACAAACCACTTTGTGATCATTGGTTCTAGTAGCAATAGCCTTAATCCACTTTGACACATAATCAACATTCGCCAAGATGTACACATGTCCAAAGGAGGGATGAAACAGACCCATGAAGTCAATTCCCCAAACATCAAACACCTCAACCACAAGAATGGATGATAGAGGCATCATGTCTCTCTTAGAGATAGTGCCCATCTTTTGGCACTTCAAACAACACTTGCAATACTCATGAACATCCTTGAACAAAGTTGGCCAATAAAATCCACTTTGAAGAATCTTAGCGGCTATGTGTTTCATGTCGAAATGACCTCCACAGATGCCAGAGTGGCACATAGATAGGATATCTTTTTGCTCAATTTCTAGAACACACCTTCTACTGAGTTGGTCGGGACAATATTTGAAAAGATGTGGATCATCCCAAGCATAGTTCTTCACCATAGCAAATAATCTCTTGCTCTCTCCCCTTATCCAAGTACATGGTATCCTCACACTATCTAAGAAGTTAGCTATGTGCTTGTACCATGGTTTTTGGGTGGATGTAAGTAATAAGAGCTTCTCATATGGCATTGTTTCCTTAATTCAATTTCTATCATCTTACATTGCTTCAATGCGGGAGAGATGATCGGCTACAAAAATTTCCACCCCCTTCTTGTCAACAAACTCTGTATCAAACTCTTAGAGCAATAGAATCCATCAGATAAACCTTGGCTTGGAATCTTTCTTTGAAATAAGATATTTTAAGGCTGCGTGGTCTGTGTATACCACCATCTTTTTTTGCAAGAGATAAGAGCAAAATTTGTTAAGAGCAAAAATCACTGCAAGCAATTCTTTTTCTGTTGTTGTGTAGTTCCCTTGAGCTTCATTAAGAGTTTTGCTTGCATAGTAAATAGCATGCAGAACCTGGCCAATCCTTTGGCCTAGCACAACCCCCACTTCCATATCTGATGCATCGGTCATGATCTCAAATGGTAATGAGAAATCTAGGGCTGCATAAATGGAGCAGAGATGAGCTTGTGCTTCAAGTGGTTGAAGGCTTCAACACACTTGTCATCAAAATGGATTTTCACATCCTTTTCAAGCAAATGGCAAAGCGGCCTCGAAATCTTATTGAAGTCTTTAATGAATCGAAGGTAGAAACATGCATGCTCCAAGAAAGATCGAACATGTCTTATGGTGGAAGGGATAGTGAGAGTGGAAATGAGGCCCACTTTGGCCTTATCAACCTCAATGCCTTCCTTGGAAACTTAGTGACCCAGAACTATGCCTTCGAACACCATGAAATGACTTTATCCCAATATAGCACCAAACAGACCTTGACACGCCTCTCAAGCACGATTTATAGGGGGAGAAAAAACTCATCAAAAGTCTTACCAAACACAGAATTATCATCCATGAAGACTTCAAGCGATGAATCAAGCATATAAACAAAGATGGATGTCACACATATTTGAAATATCGAAGGAGCATTACACAACCCAAATGGAATTCTTATGTAATCAAAAGTACCAATTGGATAAGTGTCATCTTCTCTTGATCAATGAGACGAACAACTATTTGGAAGTAATTGGAGTACCCATCAAGAAAATAGTAGAAACTATGTCCAGCTAATCTCTCCAAGAACTGATCAAGGAATGGGAGAGGGTAATGATCTTTCTTGGTCTTCTCATTCGATTTTTTGAATTCCACGCACATCCTCCACTTGGATTTCTCTCTCACGGGCATCAATTCCCCATCTTCATTCTCAGTGACTGTGATTCCACCCTTCTTGGATACAACTTGGATGGGACCCATGGGCTATCAGAAATGGGATGTATGATTCCGGCATCAAGTAGCTTCATGACCTCTTTTGCTACAACTTCTTTCAATTTTGAATTCAACCTTCTCTGCATTTGACGGGTTGATCAAGCATCATCATCAAGGTAGATTCTACGGACACAAATGGAGGGGTCAATACCCCTCAAATCAATAATGGACCATCCGATGGCCTGAATGTTCTTCTTCAAAATTGCCATCAAAGCATCTTCTTGCTCCGGAGAAAGGATAGAAGAAATGATCACCATGAGGGTGTCATTGGAGCCTAAGAAAACATATTTCAGCCCTTCAAGAAGAGACTTGAGCTCAAGAAATGGAGTCTCTTCAAGGGAATTCTTCAATGGTTCAGAAATGGATGGGAGTTCCTCACTTGCAGCCACTAGGCCAACTCTTCTTCCTCATCCTCCTCCTCCTCCTCATCATCAGGAAATTCCATAATGGGATCTAGACCTCTACCTTGTATGGCAGTTTGAATCCATGTAGGTAGACACTCTTCTACAATCTCATCAAGACATTCAATCAGATAACAATCCTCTTTTGTAGCACCTATCACCTTAGACTTAGTAGAAGACTTGAAAATGTTCAACCAGATCTTCACGTGCATAAAAGTCACATACATGGTGCCAATCCTCGCATGGATCACTGCATCGACTGTAGCTAAGAAGGGTCTCCCCAAGACAATAGGAACTTTCCTCGAGTCTTTTCCATGTCCAAAACAATGAAATCAGTAGGGAAGAATGTGGAGGTCTCATCATCAAGTCTGACCAACACATCATCAACATGCCCTCTAGGAATTTTCACATATCTATGAGCCAATTGCAAAGTATAATGAGTTGGACCCAGTTTTCATCATACGGAATCAGATTTACACTAGAACCCAAGTCAAGAAGAGCTTGGTCTATGCAGTGTGCTCCAATATAGCATGAGATGATGGGAGTACCAAGATCGTTCCTCTTCCTTGGCATGGTGTGTTGCAGAATTGAGCTCACTTGCTAAGTGAGCTTGACTTTCCTCGGCATCCTTCCTATTGTCTTCCTCTTGAACATGCACAAGTCTTTCAAGAACTTAGCATAAGATGAAATTTTCTTGATCATATCAAGTAAAGGAATGTTGATCTTGACCTGCTTAAAGGTCTTCATGATGTCCTCGGTGTGCTTCTTCTTCCTTCTTTCAATGGATGGCTCTTCAAGTGCATCTGGGAATGGAGGGAGTTGTGCTCCCAACTGGCTCAAGTCAACGGTATCATCAAGCGATATCACAGGAATCACAGTATCATCTCTTGGTATCACGGTACCATCCTAGGTTCCTATCACAATATCATCAGCATGAATCTCAATATCAACATCCCTGATCACAATATCAACCCTATCATCACTGGAAGCACTATCAATAGAAGTACCATGTGGCTACTCCAAGGTCCTACCACTCTTGAAAACTATCACTGCCTTCACATGCACATGGATAGTGGAAGAGGAAGCTTGCGGAGGTGGTTGTGGCTGTTGAGGTGGTGGTGGTCTTGAGTGTGGTGGATTTGGGGTTTAGAGGATAAATTATGGCTGGGGTTGTGGTAGTTGTGGTGGATGGGGGTGGTATTGTGGAGAGGGTTGTTGGTGTGAGTGAGGTGGGGGTATTGGTAGTTATATTGGAGTGGTTGAGGTGGAGGAGCATATGGATTTGGTGGTCCTTGGTACTGGTGAAGTGGGGGTACTTGGCCTTTCAACTAGCCTGGTGTAGAATACTTGAACAAGCTGCCACAAAGGTACCTCATGATGAGGGCAGTCACATAGGAGCTTTTAGAACTTTTCCCATGCCTCGTGGAAGGGTTAATTCTATTTTTGTGAGAAGGAGGTAATACATCTCTGCATTTGGGTCAACTTGGTGATCAGGTAAAACTTCTTAAGGAACTCATTCTTTACCGCATTCCATGTCACCAACTCAGGCTTGAAGATGTACCACTCCTTGGCTTTTTCTTTCACAGAGAAGGGGAAGAAGGTTCTTGTAACATCCCTGGCCTGGGTTACACCTTAACCCTAGGAGTTTTTCTTAAGTAAGTCATTTATATTCTTGTCTTTATCTTTTGAAAAGTAATTAAGACTAAAGGAGCGCTTATGTTTCAATTTTGGTCATGTTTGAATAATGTTGAAGCAATATTTGCTTATTTTGGACTAAAGTGCAATTTACCCAATATAAGGGGTTACCTTGCAAAATGTTACATAATAAATGTTCCTCAAGCACTTTAGCATCATAAGAATGAGAAGTATGCTAAGGGATGGTTTGTGGAAGCCTAAATTCCAAGAAGGGGCTTGTTTGGATAATACTTGTACATTGAATACTAGTTTTGATGTAATTTGTAATTTACCAAAAACCTAGGGTTGAATATGTAAAATACCAACTCAAGAGTTTCCCTACTGTCTCTTGGTATCACTTAGATAAAATAAAAATAAAGGGGCATCTTGTTTGAACCATATTTGAGAAATGATATTCATGATAATAAAATAATCAAGAAATAAGCATAATTGAAACCCTAAGTTATTTTGTAATAAAAATATATAAATTAAATGAAGTGCCCATCAACTAAAAAGCTTTGGGTGAAATTACATAATGTAATGGCGGCTAAAACACCTTGTAGGTGCCAAGATAATCCCAAGTAGGTGAAAATATCTACCTACATTTTTAATTGAAAAGTAATGTCTACTAACATAAAGGTGCTAATGGATAATAGTATTATATTTATTAAGGAGATTAATGGCTGATTATAATTCAAGGATAATTCAAAGGAATTTGAATATAAGAAGGATAGCTTTAGATACAAGGAAGTGGAGGGGGCATGTGGCAAGAAAAGTTGATGACTTCCCTCCTACTTTCTCTCTCCTAAGAGTTCAATTATATACACTCAATTATCCCCTACTTGAAAGGCTATTTTCGCAATACACATTCACTCCCCACTTAGGCCGACGACCAATGAAGAAAAGGAGAAGGAGGAGATCGTTTCCCAAGCTTAAGGTAAGATCCATGGTCATCTTCAACCTTGGGTTGAAGGCAAAAATTGAGTTATCACTCTTCTTTTCTTCTCTCTTCCATCCAATGCTCAACTTTGGCAATCTTTTACATCAAAAGGGTTGAGAACGTGCCTTGGATAATTGGAGGAGCTATCTTCACCATTAAAGATGAAAATCTTGGAGCTTTGAAGTTGCATTGAAGGCGGTTTATATAACTTGAACCCATTAATATTATTATTTGATTTCAATCTTGTAATATATGTTGATCTTTCCTTCTTCTCAAATTTTTCTTGAAGTAAATCCATCAGTTGTATGGATAGTAGAAATGGAGGTCAGAATCTTGATGATGATGACACCATCTTAGCACACACCTCTAGATCAACAATATCAAACAGTTTCAACTATGTATGGCCAAACGATTTCAAACTGTTTAAAGTCCAAACGGTTCCAACCTTGGATGGTCAAACGGTTTCAAAACTGTTAGAGGCCAAACGGTTTCAAAACCGTTAGAAGCCAAATGGTTTAAAAAACGTTTAGAGGAAAAATAGTTTCAAACCATTTAGTGTTCAAAAGGTTTCAACCTAATCTAGGTCAAACGGTTTCAACCTAATCTAGGTCAAATAGTTTCATCTTTGGATAGGCCAAACGGTTTTAAAACCGTTTAGAGTGCAAACGGTTTCAACCTAATTTAGTCCAAACGGTTTCAAACTGTTTAGAGGTCAAAAAGGTCCCAAACCATTTGGAGATCAAAGAGGCCCAAACCGTTTGAAGATTATAGGATCTCAAGACCATTTGAAGGTCAAAGGGATCTCAAGACCGTTTGAAGGTTAAAAGGGTTTTCAAGATCGTTTGAAGATTAAATAATCTCAAACCATTTAGAGACCAAATAGTCTTAAAACCATGTAAGGTCAAACAACCCTATGAGTGTTTGTTATCTCTAAGGTTAATTACAATGGAAGTACCTCTAAAGTACTTAGGTGAATAGTACACTTAGAGTGATTGTCATTTAATGCTTATGAAAGTAATAAACCCAATACACTATGATAAGCATAGGTGCATGTACTTTAGTGAAAGGATGAGCCAACTTAATAAAGTATGGAGTAATCAACATCCTAGAGAGGATGAGAGAGAAACTCATACTTGTGTAATAAACATGTAATGTGCATACATTGATACTTTTAATAAGTGTAGAGTATGAATTAGGGTTTGATCTTTGATAATGTGATCATGAAACCCTAATTGATAAAGAATGGAAACCCTAACCTTAATTTTGGGTATTGGTATGAGAAACCCTAATTGAAAAAGAATGGGAAACCCTAACCCTAATTTCGGGTAATGGTATGAGAAACCCTAATTGATAAAGAATGGGAAACCCTAACTGTAAGGACCCTGACCTTCGTTTAGGGTTTACCCTATTTGCTTTGCTTAACCCTGATGCTTTGATGCTTGTTAACCACCTTTAAATGGTGATTAGGGTTTGGTTGTGCTTTGTTGAGAGTTGGAGGAGCTACTTGCAAATAACCCAAGTCTATGGTTTTGTGGGCAAGTTTGCCACCTTGTGAGGTGCTCCTCTCTCTCTTTGCTTCCTCTAATGTAGAGAGGAAGGCTTGGGCTCGTTGCTTGAAGTTCTTTTGGGCTTGGTTGATCTTGTTGGGCCTTGAAGTGCCTTGCTTTGGTTGAGTTGAGCCTTGTATCGGCCAGGAGGTGGCTGTGTCGCCCAGGGGTGTGTCACCCATGACCTTTGACCAAGTTTGACCTCATTTGTGTCACCACTAGTGGACACTGGGTGCATGATGCTTGCATGCGGCGATGACCTTGGACATGTGTTTAGGGCTTTCTAGAGTGGTGGCTCGTGCCCTAGGACAAGTGTCCCTAGGTGGGCGACACCTTGCCATATCTTACCTTGTTTTCTCCTCCCTTTCTTTCTATATATGCATTTCCCTTTCTTTGCAAAGGATCCCTTTTAGCTCTTTAGTCTCCCTCTCCTTGGTGTGCATGACACCCCTTCTCCTTTGCAAGTTGGTGGCCGATATCCTTGGAGTCTTCTTCTTCCTTGGAGCTTGGTGGTGCTAGGAGCTTGGAGCTTGCTTAAGGCGGGTTGCATAACTCCTAACCCTAACTATTCTACCTCCTTTCATGTTCTTATATGTTGCTAGCTTTGCTTTCTTGCTTAGTCTTCATGTTGGCCGAACTTGTGTTCTAGGGTTCTTGGTGAGCAACACTCTCTTCTCTCCTAGGTATTGAGGAGTGAGCTTGAGCTCTAGTAGCTTAAGCAACACCCTCCTCTCACCATGGACTTGAAGGGTGAGCTTCATGCTAGTGGTGATCTTTGCTAGGGTTGCCTTGTGTTGGACGTTTGGTGACAAGAGATGTGCAAAACCCCTCTCTCGTTTAAGTTGATAGGTGAGCCGTCCTCTTGATCCATTAGGGTTTCCATGCCTTGTGTTTGAGGTAGATGATGACCTTGTATAAGTTGCATCATGGTCGTTAGGTGCTTGGGGAGGTGCTACCCGACATCCCTCTTGACCTAGACCCTTGGATGACACATGTGTGGACGATACCCCTTTTATCCGTGTTGGTGACGGGCGTCACAACCTCACTCTGCCCTGTGACGGCCGTTAGGCCATGGTTGGGATGGCTGGACGATATGTCCCTCGATGATAGTTGTGTTGCACCCTTGAACGATACACCCTGGAGTGGATGTTGCTAAGTGGCCCTTGTGACGAGCGTTGCTAGTAGTTCTGTATCAGGCGTTGCACGACACAGGTTGTTGCATGATACCCCTTCCAGCCCGACACCCCATCACGCGTCGTGTTTTCTTTGTTGAGTTGCACGTTTAGCTGTAGTTGCTCTGGGTGGTGACGTTGTGTCGCCCGACACATGATGTGCACGACGTACCCTGGAACGCTGCGTTGCGCGTCACGTTTGGCCGTTATGTGGTGACCGACATGAGCTGGGTGATAGGGTGAGTACCCTGCCCGATACCACTTGTGGTGAGGGTAGAGGTTACTTTTAGTGAGGGTTCTGTCAGTCATAGAACTGAGGTGCTAGTCTTATATCACGTTTACAATAATGGTGATCCTTAAGTTGATGATACACATATAGTATGGTTTGCTTAATGATGTGCCTTATGCACATGATCATCAGTTGATGTATGATTGATATAGAATATTTAATGTCACCCTATATTGATAGCATGGTCTTCTGTTAAAGCCTATGATCATTGTGTACACTAACCATGCAGGTGATGCATAGTCAATTAACAAGGACTATGAGGTATATGTACAGGTTGAGTAACTCTGCTGTAATTGTTACTCTTAATGTGGAAGTAATCTGTAGAATGTACTTGACTAAAGTATTGGGGTTGCTATCCCTGATGATGGTGTAAACCTTGAGAGGCAGTGGCAATATATGATGAGGAATTGAGATCCCATGGTATGTGATGATCCTTGAGATGGATCTGGGTGATTGGCAAGAGGCCAAGTGATAACATGTAAGGATTGGATCCTTGTGATGGATCAGGTTGATGTGGTTACAATAAAAGCATAATGTCGAGCTTTATGTTGTTTATTTCCTGTTATAGTTTACATGTTACATAACTTGGTTGAATCTTACAATCCATATAAAAGATACTAATTAATCACAGTGGAATATATCATGTAGTTTGCCCTGGCCATAGATCCATCATCGTCAGGAGCTGGTGATGGTGAAACGGGTTCTCCTACGGGTTAACTCGGAGCACATATTGTTGAATATGCGAGGTTTCTCCTTGCCTAAAATAGTGAGGATTTGAGTGCAGCTACGGTTGCAGACTCTGGATATGTGATGAGCATGGTGAATAGGCCCATGGCTCCAGATATGTGATATGAAGAGCATGAATGCGTTCATGGCTCAGAGCACGGTGAACTGGCCTGTGGCTTGGATATACTAGCGCCGTGACCTGTACCAAGGCGGGCTAGAGGAAGGGTAGCCTATGGAGTTGACCCTGTGGTTGAGGCCACTTAAGCATGAGATTGCGGTCCTGCTTGTGTTGTACTCGTACACTGACTACGAGGTGGGAGTTCGTGGAGTCCGGCTCTTCCATTTGACTGTGTATGGCACCGACTATGGGCTTTGCATCTGAAGGTTGGATTTGAACGGTACAGTTCACTTCCTCAGGGCATAATAATACATAATCCAGCTGAATAGTATTTATTGCTTAAGGCAAAACATGGATCATTGGTTGAGGCCTTGCTTGTGTAGTTAATGCTGTTATATCTTGCAGTTACTTATATGTTCTGCATGTTATGTGATAAGATCTTATGAACCTGATCTTGTCAATCCTGTTCCATAAAGAGATGAGTGGTGAACAGATTGGTAAGCATGATGGTACGAGTAGCCTTGTTATTTAAATTGTTATTATTCTACATTTTACTATTTATCTACTGTTGTTGCTTTATCCTTCTGGTCTTATAGTTTCGGCGGGGAGTTATGTTTCTCGCTGGGACAATGTTCGATTGTCTCACACCACTGGTTTTTAGGTGTTCGAGCTAGGCGTGGTGGTGGTTGCGGTGTTACGGCAGAGCAGTAAGAAGAGCAATAGAAGGCAAGAGATGGATATGCTGCTGTTTTGGTGTTTTGTAGTAGAGTCTAGAGTCATCCCTGTACTCTCAGGTCCTTGGGAGCGTTTTGACGTTGTTTCACAATGTATAGTTGTTGATCCTTGGTGTATACTGCTGCTGGCCGGATGTGGGCCTTTATGTACATATAACAAGTGATGAACTCATGTGATGACAAGATATTTGTTGCTCTAAGCTGTGGGCACATATCAGGGCTTGTATATGTTTATATAACATGTTTCCTTGCAGGATGAGGACTTAGATGTAATAGTTTCACAGTTTATCTATTTTCCGCAATCGGTTTTAATTAACCCGTGTTTTGGTAATCTGGGGTTATGGTGATTTCCGCACGTTTTCGAGTAACACCTCACTGTCTGTGTGATAGTGGTATGTGTTGCCACAAGTTTTTGTATCAGAGCTCTAGGTTTGCTGAGTCTATAGGGATTTAGGACTAGGGTGAGTCTGTTCTTGAGAGTTGTCAAGATTTTCTTACGATCGTCTTCTGCCCTCAGCGGAAGAAAAGTCAAGATGTCTGGAAACCATGAAGAACATGCTCTGGAGTACATCGATGCTGCATCCGTTGATGGAGCTTTTGGGCAGGCACATGAAGATCGGGTGCCTGATGTCCCCCAACCTGACCCAGCCATTCTTGAGCATCCTGCCTATCAACAACTTATGGGGCAGATGATGGCTACGATGAATCTCATGGTTGAGCGATTGCCAGTGCCTTCTCCGAGAGCACAGGCTCTCCATGGAGAAGCATCAGGTATTGGGAAGACCTTTGAGCGGCTTCGCCGAGTCGGAGCTTTGGATTATGCTGGAACGGCTGATCCAGCGGATGCAGATCTGTGGCTGACAAGTCTTGAGAAGGCTTTCCGGATCCTTGACATCCCCGAAGCAGACAAAGTAAAGCACGCTGTCTACCTTCTGAAGGGTAGTGCTGGTCACTGGTGGACCATCGCGGAGGAGAAGTGACATGGTGAGGTGATCGGTTGGGAGGTTTTTCGGCGCGAGTTCATCAACAGATACTTTCTGAAGACATATCTGGATGAGAAGATCAGTCAGTTTGAGCATTTGCGACAAGGAACGATGAATATCACCGAGTATGAAGCCAAGTTCATAGATCTATTGAGGTTTTATCCTCACATGGCAACAACAGATGAGGAGCGGATTAGACGTTTTGAGAAGGGTCTGAGTTATGAGCTGACAACACCTGTTTTTGCGTTGGAGAATCGTGAGCGGTTTGCTACGTTTGTGGAATCTGTACGGAGGATTGAACGATCAGTAAGGGAGAAAAGAGAATCCATGTCTAAGAAGAGGCCTGCTCAGTTTCAGGGACAGAGGTTTGGTGGCTTCAAGAAGCCAAGGTTTTCAACACCTTTTGTGATGAGAGGTTCCATTGTACCATTGCAGTGGTCTCTGAGTAAGGGAAGAGGATATGTTTCTTCGCCGTCTAAGGCACATAGTAAAGCATCAGTGACAGTGAAAGGGCCATCTAAGCCACGGTTCGAAGATAGATCATGCTATCTTTGTGGTCAGACCGGACATCTCAAGTCACATTGCCCGAATAGAGATATTGAAGTGACGCAGTAGTCGAGGCAAAATCAACAAGGATCAGATGGACATCAGCCCAGTGGTAGTAGACGTCGAGGATGCGATCAAGCGTCACAAGAGGGATTGTCTTCTCAAGGAAGCAGAGGACGTGGACAACAAGCAACGACTCGATTCTACGCTATGAATCAGCAGGAGGCGATAGTCAACCCGCGAGTGGTGACAGGTCAGATGGAGTTATTTCATTCGGATATGTCTTCTTCTTGCTTTATATCTGTTCTAGTTGACCCGGGTGCTACACACTCTTTTATCGCCTATAGTGTGCTTGAAAACTGTAGTTTGCCTGTTAGTTGTAAGGAGGATAGCTTGTTGTTAGAGACCCCTCTTGATGGTTCTTCGATGCTTCTAGAAGAGTGTCCATCTTGTGTCTTGTCTCTTTCGGGACACAACATTCAAGTGGATCTTATACCACTTGATATGTACGGTTTCGATGTTATCCTTGGGATGGATACCTTAGAGAAGTATAAGGTTGTTTTGGACTGTGGTTCCAAGCAGGCAGTGTTTGACGATGGTGGAGAGAAGTGGATCTTCTAGGGAGATAGGAAGATTCTTCCAACGTGTCTGGTATCAGCTATGGTGGCAGAAAAGTTGCTATGGCAAGGATGTGAGGCGTTCTTAGCTCACATAGTAGATACCGTTTTGGCTACCAAGGCAAAAGGTCCTAGTCTCGAGGAGGTGTCAGTTGTCCGAGAGTTTGCCGATGTGTTTCCGGATGAGTTTCTTGGTGTTCCTCCACCCCGGGAGATTGATTTCGAGATCAATTTGGTTCCAGGAACGCAGCCAGTTGCACAGACACCGTATAGAATGGCTCCAGTGGAGATGGCAGAACTTAAGAAGAAGTTGCAAGAGTTGTTGGAGAAAGGTTTCATCCGACCGAGTACGTCGCCTTGGGGTGCTCCAATGTTTTTCGTAAAGAAAAAGGACGGATCGATGCAGTTGTGTATAGACTACCGGCAGTTGAACAAAGTCACGATCAAGAACAAGTACCCGTTACCGAGGATAGATGATCTGTTCGATCAGTTGCGTGGTGCTACAATGTTTTCAAAGATCGATCTACGGTCCAGTTACCATCAGTTAAGGATTAAGGCAGATGACATACCGAAGTCAGCTTTCAGGACAAGGTATGGTCACTTCGAGTTTGTGGTTATGCCGTTTGGGCTAACCAATGCAACTGTTGCTTTCATGGACCTGATGAACAGAGTGTTCCGTCCGTTTCTAGATCAGTTTGTTGTAGTTTTTATAGATGACATCTTGATCTATAGTCAGGACAGGCAAGAGCACGAGCAACATCTTCGACAAGCGTTAACTCTTCTTCGCCAACATCAGTTGTACGCCAAGTTCAGTAAGTGCGAGTTCTGGTTGGAAGAAGTGACTTTCTTGGGTCATGTGATATCTGTAGAAGGAGTTAAAGTGGATCCGAGGAAGGTGGAGTCTGTTGCAGAATGGGAACAGCAGAAGACGCCGACTAAAGTTCATAGTTTCCTGGGTTTAGCAGGATACTACCGGAGGTTTATCAAGGACTTCAATACGATTGCGTTACCAATGACGAAGTTGACTAGAAGGGATGTACCTTTTGTCTGGGATGATCGATGTCAACAAAATTTCCAAAGCATGAAGGAGAAGCTGACCAGTGCTCCAATGTTAATCCTACCAGAGTCTAGAAAGGGCTATGTTGTTTTCTGTGATGCCTCCAAGAAAGGTTTAGGTTGTGTGCTGATGCAGGAAGATCATGTGGTTTCTTTTGCTTCGCGACAGCTTAAGAATCATGAGGAGAACTATCCTACTCATGATTTGGAGTTGGCAGTAGTGGTTCATGCGTTAAAGATTTGGAGACACTATCTGTACGGAGAGGCGTGTCAGATCTTTACAGATCATAAGAACCTGAAGTACATCTTTTCACAGCATGAGTTGAATGTGCGACAATGTTGATGGATGGAGTTGATCAATGATTACGACTGCACTATCGAGTATCATCCTGGTAAGGTGAATGTGGTAGCTGATGCGCTTAGCCGAAAGTCTTCTTCTCTTTCTTCAAAGAAGGCACAGTTGAGTTCTCTGGTATGCCATAGACGGGATATGTTTGTTTCCTTGCGGCAGATGAATGTACATATGGAAGTTTCTTTGTTAACTGGACTTTTAGCATGGATGAAATTCAAGCCTATGCTGAGATATCAGATTAAAGATGCACAACAGACAGATGATGCAGTACAGTTGATCAGATCAGAGTTCGGCAGCAAAAAGCGTGATGGGTTCCATGAGTCCGAGGATGGGCTAGTTTGCTATCGTGATAAGATGGTGGTTCCAGATGCTAACGATCTGAGGAGGTTAGTGCTTGAGGAAGCACACACGTCGATGTATGCTATGCATCCAGGTGTCACCAAGATGTATCATAATCTGAAGGACTTGTATTGGTGGCCTGGCATGAAGAAAGATGTATCTGAGTTCGTGGCAAGATGCGCGGTATGTCAGTAAGTGAAGGCTGAGCATCAGAAGCCGGTAGGTACGTTGCAACCCTTGCTGATACTGTAGTGGAAATGGGATCATATAACCATGGATTTCGTAGTTGGTCTACCCAGGACAACTAGGAATCATGATTCCATTTGGGTGATAGTGGACAGATTGACGAAGTCTACCCATTTCCTACCAGTAAAGACAACATATACAGCTGAGAAGCTCGCTCAAGTATATGTGGATGAGATAGTACGTTTGCATGTTGTTCCAGTGATGATAGTTTCCGACAGAGGTCTGCAGTTTACGAGTCATTTCTGGGAGCAGTTGCACAAAGCGTTGGGAACGCAGTTGAGGTTCAGTACCGCCTTCCACCCACAGACAGATGGACAGTCTGAGAAGACTATTCAGACTTTAGAAGATCTCCTTCGAGCTTGTGTTTTGCAGTTTCTAGGCAACTAGGATGTACATCTTAGTTTGATAGAGTTTGCCTACAACAATAGTTATCAGCGGAGCATTGACATGGCTCCTTATGAGGCTTTGTATGGAAGGAAGTTTAGATCTCCTTTGTGTTGGTACGAGTCTGGTGAGTGTCAGCTGTTAGGTCCTGAGTTAGTACAACAGACAACAAAAAAGATCAAGGTGATACAGCAACAGTTGAAAGTGGCACAGGACAGGCAGAAGTCTTATGCAGACAATTGTTGACGGCCTTTGGAGTTCCATGTAGGAGACAAAGTGTATCTTAAAGTCTCACCGTGGAAAGGTGTTCTAAGGTTTGGTCGGAAGGGTAAGTTAGCACCCAGGTATATGGGGCCTTACCTAGTTATAGCACATGTTGGCAAAGTAGCTTACGAGTTAGAGTTGCCTCCAGAGTTGCACAGGTTACATCCAGTGTTCCATGTCAGTATGCTGAAGAAAAGTCATCCAGATTCAGGAACAGTGATACAAACAGTCAAAGTTGAGCTTGAAGAAGATGTGACCTATGAGGAAGGTCCTGTAGTGATCCTTGACAGAAGGGTTAAGAAGCTGAAGAGGAAGGACCTGGCTCTTGTGAAGTTTCTTTGGCATCATCGTGGTGTTGAGGAAGCCACGTGGGAGCTTGAGGAAGAGTTGAGGAGGAAGTATCCCTCGCTTTTCTCTTCGGATTTCGGGGACAAAATCCCTTGAAGGGGGTTAGCTTGTAAGGATCCTGACCTTCGTTTAGGGTTTACCCTGTTTTCTTTGCTTAACCCTGATGCTTTGATGCTTGTTAACCACCTTTAAATGGTGATTAGGGTTTGGTTGTGCTTTGTTGAGAGTTGGAGGTGCTACTTGCAAATAACCCAAGTCTAGGGTTTTGTGGGCAAGTTTGCCACCTTGTAAGGTGCTCCTCTCTCTCTTTGCTTCCTCTAATGTAGAGAGGAAGGCTTGGGCTCATCACTTGAAGTTCTTTTGGGCTTGGTTGAGCTTGTTGGACCTTAAAGTGCCTTGCTTTGGTTGAGTTAAGCCTTGTATCATCCAGGAGGTGGTTGTGTCACCCAGGGCAGTGTCACCCAGGGGTGTGTCGCCCAAGTGTGTCGCCCATGACCTTTGACCAAGTTTGACCTCGTTTGTGTCACCAGTAGTGGACACTTGGTGCATGATGCTTGCATGCGGCGATGACCTTGGACATGTGTTTAGGGCTTGCTAGAGTGGTGGCTCGTGCCCTAGGACAAGTGTCCCTAGGTGGGTGACACCTTGCCATATCTTACCTTGTTTTCTCCTCCCTTTCTTTCTATATATGTGTTTCCCTTTCTTTGCAAAGGATCCCTTTTAGCTCTTTAGTCTCCCTCTCCTTGGTGTGCATGACACCCCTTCTCCTTTGCAAGTTGGTGGCCGATATCCTTGGAGTCTTCTTCTTCCTTGGAGCTTGGTGGTGCTAGGAGCTTGGAGCTTGCTTAAGGCGGGTTGCATAACTCCTAACCCTAACTATTCTACCTCCTTTCATGTTCTTATACGTTGCTAGCTTTGCTTTCTTGCTTAGTCTTCATGTTTGTCGAACTTGTGTTCTAGGGTTCTTGGTGAGCAACACTCTCTTCTCTCCTAGGTCTTGAGGAGTGAGCTTGAGCTCTAGTAACTTAAGCAACACCCTCCTCTCACCATGGACTTGAAGGGTGAGCTTCATGCTAGTGGTGATCTTTGCTAGGGTTTCCTTGTGTTGGCCGTTTGATGACAAGAGATGTGCAAAACCCCTCTCTCATTTAAGTTGAGAGGTGAGCCGTCCTCTTGATCCATTAGGGTTTCCATGCCTTGTGTTTGAGGTAGATGATGACCTTGTATAAGTTGCATCATGGTCGTTAGGTGCTTGGGGAGGTGCTACCCGACAACCCTCTTGACCTAGACCCTTGGATGACACATGTGTGGACGATACCCCTTTTGTCCTTGTTGGTGACGGGCGTCACAACCTCACTCTGCCCTGTGACGGCCGTTAGGCCATGGTTGGGATGGATGGATGATATGTCCCTCGATGATAGTTGTGTTGCACCCTTGGACGATACACCCTGGAGTGGACGTTGCTAAGTGGCCCTTGTGACGAGCGTTGCTAGTAGTTCTGTGTCAGGCATTGCACAACACATGTTGTTGCACGATACCCCTTCTAGCCCGACACCCCGTCACACGTCGTGTTTTCTTTGCTGAGTTGCACGTTTAGATGCAGTTGCTCTGGGTGGTGACGCTGTGTCACCCAACACATGATGTGCACGACGTACCCTGGAACGCTGCGTTGCACGTCATGTTTGGCCGTTATGTGGTGACCGACATGATCTGGGTGATAGGGTGAGTACCCTGCCCGATACCACTTGTGGTGAGGGTAGAGGTTACTTTTAGTGAGGGTTCCGTCAGTCATAGAACCGAGGTGCTGGTCTTATATCACATTTACAATAATGGTGATCCTTAAGTTGATGATAAGAATATAGTATGGTTTGCTTAATGATGTGTCTTATGCACATGATCATCAGTTGATGTATGATTGATATAGAATATTTAATGTCACCCTATATTGATAGCATGGTCTTCTGTTAAAGCCTATGATCATTGTGTACACTAACCATGCAGGTGATGCATAGTCAATTAACAAGGACTATGAGGTATATGTACAGGTTGAGTAACTCTGCTGTAATTGTTACTCTTAATGTGGAAGTAATCTGTAGAATGTACCTGACTAAAGTATTGGGGATTTCTATCCCTGATGATGGTGTAAACCTTGAGAGGCAGTGGCAATATATGATGAGGAATTGAGATCCCATGGTATGTGATGATCCTTGAGATGGATCTGGGTGATTGGCAAGAGGCCAAGTGATAACATGTGAGGATTGGATCCTTGTGATGGATCAGGTTGATGTGGTTACAATAAAAGCATAATGTCGAGCTTTATGTTGTTTATTTCCTGTTATAGTTTACATGTTACATAACTTGGTTGAATCTTGCAATCCATATAAAAGATACTAATTAATTACAGTGGAATATATCATGTTGTGGGCTCTGATCTCCAAAGTCCGAGATAAACACATAAACTTCGAAGTAAACATAGCGGAAGCGATTCGTTTAGCAGCGGAATACCAAAAATCAGCGAAAATTAAAACTTTTTGAGATAAGACATTGAAACCATAAAAACTCCTTTCATAGATTCCAGATAAACTGTTTACATCTCTGTTAATTACTTCTTGAGTAATTAAACATAGCATGCTACAAAATCTCAAGGGACGAATCAAAACTCAGACCATGACCCCAAGGACCTGAGAGTACAGAGGACGCATAGAACTGACTATCTATCTATATAACTCAGCAGTCTGAATCTCCACCTGAGATTTTCTGCTGCTCCGGGTACTGCTGCTGCTGATACTGGTCACCTGGAGATTGGTCCCTTCGTCCTTGGCGACCATCTAAAAATTTGAAGTCTACGGGGTGAGACAATTTTAAATAATTGTCCCAGCGAGAGTTATAACTCTCCGCCAGAAGCTTTATTATAACATATCAAGAACAACATAGGCAATTAAAAGCTTTGAAGTAAACAACAGCAGTTTTGGTAGTAATCAAGAGTTCAACATTTATGAAACATGAAGATCATATGCACTATACAGTGTAACATCAATCAATTAGCTCATAGTTACCTCTAACAGGTATACTACGTTGTAGATTATGTTTTTCAAACATTAATATTATGCCCTACGGAGATGAGGTATACCACTCATAATCCAACCGATCACTGTTACGTGTCTCGGTATCATACTAGGTCATTGAAATAGCAGGATTCTCATGACCTTCACCTTCCTCAGTCAGTAAGAGGATTACTTGCAAGACATCTTGTGTCTCTACTATATAGCTTACCAGGGTAATCTGGTACTTTGCTATTCTAGAGTTACAGTGGCGTTCTGTACTCTCTTCGTCATCAGGAGATTTCGTGTTTATCTTCCACTGATACGGTATCCGTTCTTTCTTCGCCATCAGGAGATTTCATGTTTACCTTCCACTGATGCGGTATGGATTTATAGTGAAGGATTGACGGATTACACATCTACATCAAATACCTACACTAGGATGTAAGGTTCTACACAACCATATACCCCACATACTCAAAAGTATGTGATCCAGGAGTTCCCTTAGGAAAATCTGTTTCACCATCATTTGATCTCTGACAATGATGGATCTATGATCAGGGCTCTACATGGTATGGTTATACTTGATTAGTTAGGTACATTCAGTATTCTTTTAACATCATACATTGTTCTTCAAGCAATAACATTAGCATAGCAGCTATGAAGGGAGAATACTAAATGTAACAAATCTAACTCACATCAATTATCATTTCTCAACATCCTCATCACAAGTCATCTCTAAAGCATGACCTTGATGGTATTTATGGCTCTCACAGACCATTAAACTCATAAATGCCACTGACAAGGCATCAAGATATTTTACTATTCATAAAGCTAATAACATGCTTTCAATGAATGTAACATCATCATCCATACCTAGATATGATCATCCTCATATAAGAACATGGATGGTTAATTCAACTGATAAAAGTAATTCAATTCAAGAATTATACCTTCCACTCTTGCCATAAGATCTAATTTCCCTGATTCTCATCAATTAGGGTTTACTTATCCCCATTACATGTCATCACCCTAGAATTAGGGTTTACTATTCACATTATGGTGAATTGAACTCATAACATCATCATGTATGAGGAACATCATCATTGATGCTCTCAGATTTAGGTCAAGATTCATCATTTATCATAATTAGGGTTTCCATGATCTCACATAGGTGGATCATACCCTAATCATGCACATTCATGTGTATTGAAGGTACTTTACTTGAATTTCCACCAAAAAATGGTACTTTCTTTCTCTTAAGATACTTTCTATCTCCTCATACTAGTAGATGGTGATAACACCACTCTAGATCAGGTTGGGTTAAGTCCACTTTGATTAACATAAACCAAATCACCACTATTGGGTGATTAGGGTTTGATTAGAACAAGGTTTCACTCAATTTGAACCTTTCAAGGGCATTTTGGTAAATTGCCCATTGATCATCATCATGGTTCACATCATTAGTCACTTAGTTCCTTTAATGACTTAGGTTACCATTATGGATTAAATGAAATCATCATTGAACCATTTAGGCCTTCAAGTGGTTAAGTATAATCATCCTTGAAATTCTTCAATTGGGTTAGGGTTGAACCTTCAACCTTCAACCCATTTGTTCCTTAAATGGGTATGGACCCACTTGGCCTCCAAACGAGTGTGTACACTCTTGACCTCCAAACGGGTGTGAACCCATTTGAATCCAAACGAGTGTGGACCCGTTTGAGTCCAAACGAGTGTGAACCCGTTTGGACCTAAACGAGTGTCAACCCGTTTAGACCTAAACGAGTGTGTGAACCCGTTTGGGCTTAAACGAGTGTGCACTCGTTTGGGTCTAAACGAGTATGGACTCGTTTGGGTCTAAGCGAGTGTGCACTCATTTGGGTCTAAACGAGTGTGCACTCGTTTGGGCTTAAACGGGTGTGAACCCAATTGGGTCCAAACCGCATGGACATGAAAGTTGATACAAATATCATAATTGAAAAGGGTTTCTTATGTTGAAACGTTCAATTGGCCCAAGCCATATTAAACACTTACAAATTGAGTCAACTAGGATGAGCCTCAATCAATTGATCACCAATTTGATCTTCAATTGCAAGCCAATTAGGGTTAAATCTAATTCAATTATCAACAATGTGAATCAAAACAAGGTTGAACCTATCAATTGAACTCCAATTGGGCCCAAACTTGGCCCAAACGGTCTTGAGATCATTTGTATGAACTCCAAACGACCTTGAGACCGTTTGCCCAAAGTTTGACCAAAAACTAAGTTAATTTGATAAGGGTTGAACCCTAAAGATTACAAATCAACACTTTTCATCAATTATCAACATCTTGTGATTGGACCCTCAATTCATCAAATTCCTTTAACTCTGGACCTCCAAACGATCATGGAGTGTCACTAAACGAGTGTGGGATCGTTTGGAAGGACCCCCAAACGGTTTAGAACCCGTTTGGGTCCTTCAACCCAAAACTCAACACAAACTACTCTTCCAGTCAGCACATTCAACCCGATTAGGGTTAAGGTGTTGAAATACCTTCAACTCTTAATTGGTTAGGAATTAGATGATGATTCTTGGTAGAAATGAAATTCAATATATTATGAACAGGAATACCAAATGGTAAATGCTTGGTCAACGCCCTCAAATGGGTTGGAACCCGTTTTCCCAAAAAGGTCCAAGTAAACAGGTTGAACATCAGGACTTAATTCAATTAGACTTGCTAATTGGTTAGCCTATATCTCACGATTCCTTTGGAGTTAATCCCTAAAATTTGGTGGGTGATTAGCCTACATAATTGTGAACAGGATTCTCATACGGTCGTCGCTTGGTCAACTAGACCAAACGGTCTTTGAAGACCGTTTGCCTCTATGCGACCCTGAAACCGTTTGCCCACCAAATGGTTGTGCAAACCGCATGGGCAATGGGTGGAGGTCGTTTGATAAAGTAGAAAATCGTGGATAAGCATAGGAAATAACTCCCTCATCTTCTAGTTCAAGAACAGCAGTAGTTCTTCGCGGTTTTTCTTGCAAGGATGCAAGGAAAGATGGGGAAGAAGAAGAACTAACAACTATATGCATAGAAAGAGATGTATAATCAAAGCATAAGGTTTAGAGTTATAAAACCCGCCTAAATATTGTTCCTTAAGCTTCAAGCTTCCAAGCTCCAAGCCTTTAATGGCGTCTTTGAGCTCCACAGGTCGGCCAATGTATATTCTCCAAGGAGAGTTGAAAAGGAATGGCTAGAAAGATAAAGCTAAGTGAGCTAGCCATGAATTCAACCTTGAAATCGAGTTTCCTCCATGAATTCAAGCAAAAAGGGATGATCCAAACTTACCTAGGACCCCTGGTCGTCCTTCTATGCTCCATAGCTTAGCCTTGGTCGGTTTTGAGCAAGGGGAAAAGTGAAGAAATGAAAAGGATCGTTTCCTTGCTAAGTGAGGAAAGTAGCATATATACTTAGGTGAAACTTCAACATAATAACATATGTTTTCCTCATTTCTCATCTAAGTCCTTCTTTTATTCTTTGCACGTCCCTTCCTCTTATTTCTAAGGACAAACTCCTTCTAAGGTCAAGAAATGAAGGCAAAGAAGATCAACCCATCACTAAAGTACACACATAAAAGGGCTATTATACTTACACCTTGATTATTCAATCACAAAGGTGTTCTTCATTATATGATTATTCAAAAGAAGTGACCTCTTCATAATTTCTTCTATAAATGATGACAAGAGTCATAAAAGATGTTCTAGATGGTGTATTTTACAAGTTTCACCCCTCAAATTGGGTAAATTACACTTTACTCTAATTTAGGGTTTCAAGCACAGGGATTGCTTCCACAACTGCACCTTGGTGCTCAAGCTTGGGAAATCCCTCTTACTTCATCATATTCACTCATATGATTCCATATCATCAAAGGAACATCTTAACATGTGCAATTTGCAAGTTAACCCCTTAACGGGGTAATTTGCACATAGATCCCTGTATTACAAAACAATCATTTCAATATTGTTTAAAAGGGACAGAAAAGGAAATGTATGTTCCTCAGGAACTTAATTACATGCCCAAAGATAATCACAAGGATTTAATTACATATTTAGGCAAAACACCTAGGGTTAGTTCATAACCCAGGTCAGAGATGTTACAAATTATAAACCCCTAACAAGGATTTTGTCCTCAAAATCCCAGGGAAAGGAAGAACAGATTGATCATTATGATGATATTATGGGTTTGTAATTCGTACAAAGTCCCTTTTGTTAATTACTTCTTATCACTGTTTATGCTTGTGTAAAGCATAAACCCCTAACAAAAGGTGTCCATACTTTTTGAAAGGAAAAATCATAAAAGAACATTCTTCCAATATTACTCAAGAATGCTTACCATCAGAGGAACATACATACCTTAACACATATATTTTACTCAGTATATTGTCTCAAAGGCTTCACTGAAGGAGTTCATTGAGTATGCTTACTAAGTAGTTACTGAGGAAGTTCACCAAGTATATTCACTAAGTTTGTTCACTAAGTATTCACTGAGGAAATTCACTGAGTATATTCACTAAGCATTCACTGAGTATATTCACTACGCATATTCACTAAGTATTCACTGAGTATATTCACTAAGCATATCCACTAAGTATTCACTGAGTATATTCACTAAGTATTCACTGAGTATATTCACTAAGTTTGTTCACTAAGTATTCACTGAGTATATTCACTAAGCATATTCGTTAAGTATTCACTGAGTATATTCACTAAGCATATTCACTAAGTATTCACTGAGGAAATTCACTGAGTATATTCACTAAGCATTCACTGAGTATATTCACTGAGCATATTCACTAAGTATTCACTGAGTATATTCACTAAGCATATTCACTAAGTATTCACTGAATATATTCACTAAGTATATTCACTAAGCTTGTTCACTAAGTATTCACTGCGTATATTCACTAAGCATATTCGTTAAGTATTCACTGAGTATATTCACTAAGCATATTCACTAAGTATTCACTGAGTATATTCACTAAGTATTCGTTGAGTATATTCACTGAGCATATTCACTAAGTATTCACTGAGTATATTCACTAAGCATATTCACTAAGTATTCACTGAGTATATTCACTAAGCATATTCACTGAGTATAGTCACTAAGTATTCACTGAGTATATTCACTGAGCATATTCACTTAAGTATTCACTGAGTATATTCACTAAGCATATTCGTTAAGTATTCACTGAGTATATTCACTAAGCATATTCACTAAGTATTCACTGAGTATATTCACTAAGTATTCACTGAGTATATTCACTGAGCATATTCACTAAGTATTCACTGAGTATATTCACTAAGTATTCACTGAGTATATTCACTAAGCATATTCACTAAGTATTCACTGAGTATATTCACTAAGTATTCACTGAGCTTTTCTTATTTAATTTTTCCTTATACCCTCTAGATTGTTATAGAATATTTACCTGATCAGAGTAATCAAAAGATAACAATCTAGGAGTTTCATACTTGCCTTATCTACAATAACTATATACCTGGCCAGGGTATATAAGTATTGAGATTAGGTAGTATGTATTTTACTTATCAACATATTCCTCGTTCTTCATATCATTATACACACAAAATTTACCATACTAGATTATTCTTCAGGTATCACATCTATATTTCATCCTTTTCATGCACAGTTAAGGGAGATTATAAATTGTTTTAAAGAATACTGAGTAAGATACAAGTTCTTATCTCCCTTGTGTTCTTCCAGGATCTAGTCAAGGAATTCAAAAGCAGCAAAATTACATATTTTTAACACATAGAATCCTAATATGTAATATTAAAACAAAACTTATTTCATCTGACCTGTATGGGACGTTTGTCCACGTCCTCTATTATTATAGAGCCTCCCTTGTGAGCCTTGTAGACTCTGTCCTTGGGACTGAGTCATTATTGTATTCCTGTCTGGACAATCCCTTGCCAGGTGTCCCGGCTGTCTACATAGGTAACAGATCCTGGGTGCAAAGTGTCTATACGATCCAGTTACCGATGCTGATGCTATGTCGAAGGGTCCTCTTGGAATACTACTATGATCCCTACTTCCACTTGACACCCATTGTGTCTGGGTAGGAAATCCTGACAAAGCTGATGGTGTAGAAAATCTTGGTTTCTTAAAACTTTCAGGCCCTTGTTCTTGAGGCTGGGTGTACAACTTCTTACTACTTGTCTGTTGTTTCATGGTTTCTGACCTCTCTATCCTTCTTACTGACTCCACAAAGGTGGCAAACCTTTCTCTATTCTCTAGAGCAGACACAGGAGTGGCTAGTTCAGATTTCAAACCCTTTTCAAAACGTCGAATTTTTTCTTCATCGGTAACTGCCATTTGTGGACAAAACCGTAGTAACTCCATGAACTTAGCTTCATACTCGCTAACGTTCATGTGTCCTTGTGTGATCTTCTCAAATTGAAAGATCTTCTCATCTAGATACATCTTAGGGAAGTATCTATTGATGAATTCTCATCGGAAAACCTCCCATCCTATTTCTTCACCTGGTCTCTTATCCTCCTCTATCATCCACCATTACCAGCACTCCCTTTTAGGAGGTATACCGCATGTTTTACCTTTTCAGCTTCAGGAATATCAAGGATCCTGAAAGCCTTTTCCATCTATGTCAACCATAGATCAGCATCTGCTGGGTCAGATGTACCAGCATAGTCTATGGCTCCCACCCGGCGAAGTCTCTCGAAAGTCTTGCCATCTCCATAACCTTCCTAATGGGCTGGTACCCTAGGTGCAGACGATGGCACCCTATCTGCTATGTGTGTTATGGCTGTCAGAAACTTATCAAATAAGGCATGGACAGCTGGGTTTTCTATCTCAGCTGGGTCAAATTGGGGTGGCTCCCTGGGTTGCTCAAGTAAGGGTTGCTCCATTTCTGAGTGCCTTGCACCTCCCTGTGGTGCAGCAACGCTACTTTCCGCCACGTACTCTTCATGTGGCTCAGACATCCTTATATATCTTCTTCTCCTGAGGAGCAGAAGGTTCTATTAGATAAGGAAGGAACACTAAGGATAGACTCGACATCCTAAGTCCTATGTCTCTGTAGACTCAGCGAACCTAGAGCTCTGATACCACTAATTGTGGGCTCTGATCTCCAAAGTCCGAGATAAACACATAAACTTCAAAGTAAACATAGCGGAAGCGATTCGTTTAGCAGCGGAATACCAAAAATCAGCGGAAATTAAAAATTTTTGAGATAAGACATTGAAACCATAAAAACTCCTTTCATAGATTCAAGATAAACTGTTTACATCTCTGTTAATTACTTCTTGAGTAATTAAACACAGCATGCTACAAAATCTCAAGGGACGAATCAAAACTCATACCATGACCCCAAGGACCTGAGAGTACAGAGGACGCATAGAACTGACTATCTATCTATATAACTCAGCAGTCTGAATCTCCACCTGAGATTTTCAGCTGCTCCGGGTACTGCTGTTGCTGATACTGGTCACCTGGAGATTGGTCCCTTCATCCTTGGCGACCACCTAAAAAGTTGAAGTCTACGGGGTGAGACAATTTTAAATAATTGTCCCAGCGAGAGTTATAACTCTCCGCCAGAAGCTTTATTATAACATATCAAGAACAACATAGGCAATTAAAAGCTTTCAAGTAAACAACAGCAGTTTTAGTAGTAATCAAGAGTTCAACATTTATGAAACATGAAGATCATATGCACTATACAATGTAACATCAATCAATTAGCTCATAGTTACCTCTAACAGGTATACTACACTGTAGATAATGTTTTTCAAACATTAATATTATGCCCTGCGGAGATGAGGTATACCACTCATACTCCAACCGATCACTGTTACGTGCCTCGGTATCATACTAGGTCACTGAAAGAGCCAGATTTTCATGACCTTCACCTTCCTCAGTCAGTAAGAGGATTACTTGCAGGACATCTTATGTCTCTACTATATAGCTTACCAGGGTAATCTGGTACTTTGCTATTCTAGAGTTACAGTGGCGTTCTGTACTCTCTTCGTCATCAGGAGATTTCGTGTTTACCTTCCACTGATACGGTATCCATGCTTTCTTCGCCATCATGAGATTTCATGTTTACCTTCCACTGATGCGGTATGGATTTATAGTGAAGGATTGACGGATTACACATCTACATCAAATACCTACACTAGGATGTAAGGTTCTACACAACCATATACCCCACATACTCAAAAGTATGTGATCCAGGAGTTCCCTTAGGAAAATATGTTTCACCATCATTTGATCTCTGACAATGATGGATCTATGATCAGGGCTCTACATGGTATGGTTATACTTGATTAGTTAGGTACATTCAGTATTCTTTTAACATCATACATTGTTCTTCAAACAATAACATTAGCATAGCAGCTATGAAGGGAGAATACTAAATGTAACAAATCTAACTCACATCAATTATCATTTCTCAACATCCTCATCACAAGTCATCTCTAAAGCATGACCTTGATGGTATTTATGGCTCTCACAACCCATTAAACTCATAAATTCCACTGACAAGGCATCAAGATATTTTACTATTCATAAAGCTAACAACATGCTTTCAATGAATGTAACATCATCATCCATACCTGGATATGATCATCCTCATATAAGAACCTGCATGGTTAATTCAACTGATAAAAGTAATTCAATTCAAGAATTATACCTTCCACTCTTTCCATAAGAGCTAAGTTCCCTGATTCTCATCAATTAGGGTTTACTTATCCCCATTACATGTCATCACCCTAGAATTAGGGTTTACTATTCACATTATGGTGAATTGAACTCATAACATCATCATGTATGAGGAACATCATCATTGATTCTCTCAGATTTAGGTTAAGATTCATCATTTATCATAATTAGGGTTTCCATGATCTCACATAGGTGGATCATACCCTAATCATGCACATTCATGTGTATTGAAGGTACTTTACTTGAATTTCCACCAAAAAAGGGTACTTTCTTTCTCTTAAGATACTTTCTCTCTCCTCATACTAGTAGATGGTGATAACACCACTCTAGATCAGGTTGGGTTAAGTCCACTTTGATTAACATAAACCAAATCACCACTATTGGGTGATTAGGGTTTGATTAGAACAAGGTTTCACTCAATTTGAACCTTTCAAGGGCATTTTGGTAAATTGCCCATTGATCATCATCATGGTTCACATCATTAGTCACTTAGTTCCTTTAATGACTTAGGTTACCATTATGGATTAAATGAAATCATCATTGAACCATTTAGGCCTTCAAGTGGTTAAGTATAATCATCCTTGAAATTCTTCAATTGGGTTAGGGTTGAACCTTCAACCTTCAACCCATTTGTTCCTTAAACGGGTATGGACCCACTTGGCCTCCAAACGAGTGTGTACACTCTTGACCTCCAAACGGGTGTGAACCCATTTGAATCCAAACGAGTGTGGACCCGTTTGAGTCCAAACGAGTGTGAACCCGTTTGGACCTAAACGAGTGTCAACCCGTTCAGACCTAAACGAGTGTGTGAACCCGTTTGGGCTTAAACGAGTGTGCACTCGTTTGGGTCTAAATGAGTATGGACTCGTTTGGGTCTAAACGAGTGTGCACTCGTTTGGGTCTAAATGAGTGTGCACTCGTTTGGGCTTAAACGGATGTGAACCCAATTGGGTCCAAACCGCATGGACATGAAAGTTGATACAAATATCATAATTGAAAAGGGTTTCTTATGTTGAAATGTTCAATTGGCCCAAGACATATTAACCACTTACAAATTGAGTCAACTAGGATGAGCCTCAATGAATTGGTCACGAATTTGATCTTCAATTGCAAGCCAATTAGGGTTAAATCTAATTCAATTATCAACAATGTGAATCAAAACAAGGTTGAACCTATCAATTGAACTCCAATTGGGCCCAAACTTGGCCTAAACGGTCTTGAGATCGTTTGGATGAACTCCAAACGACCTTGAGACCGTTTTCCCAAAGTTTTACCAAAAACTAAGTTAATTTGATAAGGGTTGAACCCTAAAGATTACAAGTCAGCACTTTTCATCAATTATCAACATCTTGTGATTGGACCCTCAATTCATCAAATTCCTTTAACTCTGGACCTCAAAACGATCATGGAGTGTCATTAAACGAGTGTGGGATCGTTTGGAAGGACCCCCAAATGGTTTGGAACCCGTTTGGGTCCTTCAACCCAAAACTCAACACAAACTACTCTTCCAGTCAGCACATATAACCCGATTAGGGTTAAGGTGTTGAAATACCTTCAACTCTTAATTGGTTAGGAATTAGATGATGATTCTTGGTAGAAATGAAATTCAATATATTATGAACAGGAATCCCAAACGGTCAATGCTTGGTCAACACCCTCAAACGGGTTGGAACCCGTTTGCCCAAAAAGGTCCAAGTAAACAGGTTTGAAAATCAGGACTTAATTCAATTAGACTTGCTAATTAGTTAGCCTATATCTCACGATTCCTTTGGAGTTAATCCCTCAAATGTGGTGGGTGATTATCCTAAATAATTGTGAACATGATTCTCATACGGTCGTCGCTTGGTCAACTGGACCAAACGGTCTTTGAAGACCGTTTGCCTCTATGCGACCTTGAAACAGTTTGCCCACCAAATGGTTGTGCAAACCGCATGGGCAATGGGTGGAGGTCGTTTGATAAAGTATAAAATCATGGATAAGCATAGGAAATAATGCCCTCATCTTCTAGCTCAAGAACAGCAGCAGTTCTTCGCGGTTTTGCTTGCAAGGATGCAAGGAAAGATGGGGAAGAAGAAGAACTAACAACTATATGCATAGAAAGAGATGTATAATCAAAGCATAAGGTTTAGAGTTATAAAACCCGCCTAAAGATTATTCCTTGAGCTTCAAGCTTCCAAGATCCAAGCCTTTAATGGCGTCTTTGAGATCCATAGGTCGGCCAAGGTATATTCTCCAAGGAGAGTTGAAAAGGAATGGCTAGAAAGATAAAGCTAAGTGAGCTAGCCATGAATTCAACCTTGAAATCGAGTTTCCTCCATGAATTCAAGCAAAAAGGGATGATCCAAACTTACCTAGGACCCCTGGTCGTCCTTCCCTGCTCCAGAGCTTAGCCTTGGTCGGTTTTGAGCAAGGGGAAAAGTGAAGAAATGAAAAGGATCGTTTCCTTGCTAAGTGAGGAAAGTAGCATATATACTTAGGTGAAACTTCAACATAATAACATATGTTTTCCTCATTTCTCATCTAAGTCCTTCTTTTCTTCTTTGCACGTCCCTTACTCTTATTTCTAAGGACAAACTCCTTCTAAGGTCAAGAAATGAAGGCAAAGAAGATCAACCCATCACTAAAGTACACACATAAAAGGGCTATTATACTTACACCTTGATTATTCAATCACAAAGGTGTTCTTCATTATATGATTATTCAAAAGAAGTGACCTCTTCATCATTTCTTCTCTAAATGATGACAAGAGTCATAAAAAATGTTCTAGATGGTGTATTTTACAAGTTGCACCCCTCAAATTGGGTAAATTGCACTTTACTCTAATTTAGGGTTTCAAGCACAGGGATTGCTTCCACAGCTGCACCTTGGTGCTCAAGCTTGGGAAATCCCTCTTACTTCATCATACTCACTCATATGATGCCATATCATCAAAATAACATCTTAACATGTGCAATTTTCAAGTTAACCCCTTAACTGGGTAATTTTCACATAGATCCCTGTATTACAAAACAATCATTTCAATATTGTTTAAAAGGGACAGAAAAGGAAATGTATGTTCCTCAGGAACTTAATTACATGCCCAAAGATAATCACAAGGATTTAATTACATATTTAGGCAAAACACCTAGGGTTAGTTCATAACCCAGGTCAGGGATGTTACACATGTAGTTTGCCCTGGCCATAGATCCATCATCGTCAGGAGCTGGTGATGGTGAAACGGGTTCTCCTACGGGTTAACGCGGAGCGCATACTGTTGAATATGCGAGGTTTCTCCTTGCCTAAAATAGTGAGGATTTGAGTGCAGCTACGGTTGCAGACTCTGGATATGTGATGATCATGGTGAATAGGCCCATGGCTCCGGACGGTGAACTGGCCCGTGGCTCAGATATACTAGTGCTGTGACCTGTACCAAGGCGGGCTAGAGGAAGGGTAGCCTATGGAGCTGACCCTATGGTTGAGGCCACTTAAGCATGAGAATGCGGTCCTGCTTGTGTTGTACTCGTACACTGACTACGAGGTGGGAGGTCGTGGAGTCCGGCTCTTCCATTTGACCTTGTATGGCACCGGCTATGGGCTTTGCAGCCGAAGGTTGGATTTTAACAGTACGGTTCACTTCCTCAGGGCATAATAATACATAATCCAGCTGAATAGTATTTATTGTTTAAGGCAAAACACGGAACATTGGTTGAGGCCTTGCTTGTGTAGTTAATGTTGTTATATCTTGCAGTTACTTATATGTTCCGCATGTTATGTGCTAAGATCTTATGAACCTTATCTTGTCAATCCTGTTCCATAAAGAGATGAGTGGTGAACAACTTGGTAAGCATGATGGTACGAGTAGCCTTGTTATTTAAACTGTTATTATTCTACGTTTTATTGTTTATCTACTGTTGTTGCTTTATCCTTCTGGTCTTATAGTTTCGGCAGGGAGTTATGTTTCTCACTGGGACAATGTTCAATTGTCTCACACTGCTGGTTTTCAGATGTTCGATCTAGGTGTGGTGGTGGTCGTGGTGTTGCGGTCGAGTAGCAAGAAGAGCAGTAGAAGGCAAGAGATGGATATGCTGCTGTTTTGGTGTTTTGTAGTAGAGTATAAAGTCATCCCTGTACTCTCAGGTCCTTGGGAGTGTTTTGACGTTGTTTCACGATGTATAGTTGTTGATCCTTGGTGTATCCTGCTGCTGGCCAGATGTGGGCCTTTATGTACATATAATAGGTGATGAACTCATGTGATGACAAGACAGCTATTGCTCTAAGCTGTGGGCACATATCAGGGCTTGTATATGTTTATATAACCTGTTTCCTTGCAGGATGAGGACTTAGATGTAATAGTTTCACAGTTTATCCATTTTCTGGAATCAGTTTTAATTAACCCGTGTTTTGGTAATCTAGGGTTATGGTGATTTCCACATGTTTTCGAGTAACACCTCGCTGCCTATGTGATAGTGGGATGTGTTGCCACACTAACCCTAATTTCGGGTAATGGTATGAGAAACCCTAATTGATAAAGAATGGGAAACCCTAACCTTAATGAGGGAATAGTGGTGTTACCCTTGTATTGCATGGTGTAGATATGTAGTTGATATGGTTGTTATCAAGTATATTAACTATGCAGGTATTATGAAATGATGAGCATAGCCATGTATGAGCTATGATGTTTAATGTGCCTTGTGAGCTATGTGAGATGCTTGTGTAACAAGTATCAAGAATACCTTGGTCAGATGACCTAGAGGTGATAGTTACGTGATAAGTGATAATAATGTTAAGTGATGAATTAAGGGTTTGAATACCCAGATCCAGTAAACATGATGATGATATTGTCGAGGGATGAGAATTCCTTGTAATGAGATAAGGGATTGAGATCCCAATGTTTTATAAAGTTTTGAAAAGTACATGATAGATGTATTATACTTTTCTTTGTAGCATTTGTCATAATAATTCATGTTTGAAAACTTGGCTGATGCTAAAAGAATATGGTAATGCACTTAATTAATCAAGTGAAATCTTATCATGTAGAGCCTTAGCCATAGATCCATCATCGTCAGTAGCTGGTGATGGTGAAATAGGTTTTCCCACGGGATCTCCTGGAGGGCATATTTTTGAATATGTGGGGGTAATGGGTGCAAATATCCTTACACCCTAATGTGGGATTGACGTGAGATAAACACGAGATCTCTCAATCCTTCATTATATGTGTCGGGATGGATGTATCACGAATCTCCCGATGATTTTTAATGTCAGATCGATGTGAGATAAACATGAAATCTCTCAATTGCGAAGAGAGTGCAGCCGCCGCTGTAGCTCTATAGTGAAGTTGCCAGTATACCCTGGAAAGCTATTTAGCAGTGATACTAGATGTCTTGCATGTGGTCTCACACTGACCGAGACGGATGAGGTCATGGAGTCCGACTCTTCCATTGACCTAGTTATGGAACCATTGCTTTACGCCGCCGTGGTCAGTTGGAGTATGAGCGGTATACCTCATCTCCTCTGGACATAAGTATGATTGTAAAATGTAATCAGCCGTGTAGCATATTTGCTTAAGGATGAAATATGAAAATCATTGGTTGATGTTACATTGCTTGATGTATCCTAGAATGGATAAATGTTATACATGTTCTGCATATTCCTTATTAAATAGATGATTTACTGCTTATCATATATAGTTGTAATGCTTTAAAGATGATATTCCTCTATTCTTCTTATTAATATAAAAGAAATCCTCTATTTAGTTTATTATTGTTTATCTACAATGATAATATTATTGGCGGAGAGTTATATCTCTCGTTGGGACATGGGTCTCACCCCGTTGGTCACCAACATTTTTAGGTGGATGCGGACAAGCAGGTAGAGACCATACAGTAGGGGAAGGACAACAACATCAGGGACAACAGTAAAATCTCAGGTGGAGATACTGACTGTCGTGTCTTGTAGATATGAGTCATATGTGTCGTCTCTGTACTCTCAGGTCCTTGGAGTCAGTACTTAGTGTTTTCATGATCGATCTGAGATTTTGGCTTGAATGCCTCAAGGTTTTATGTTGCTTATGTATAGTTTTGGCAAAGCAAATGTTGTAAATATATTCCTCGAGAAGAGATGGTACATGGTATGTACAATGTGAACTATAATGTATACAATACTTTGGTTCTTTTTATAAGAGTTTCTTGGAATTGGATCTCTTTGCAAAAGGTTTTAATTTTTAGTAATTTTTGTTATTCTGTTGGTTATGGTTAATTTCGCAATTAATTACACAGTGACGGTCTGATTTGTTGTCAGATCATCACAAAGTTTTAGTATCAGAGCCTAAGGTTCACTGAGTCTATAGAGACATAGGATTAAGTAGTAGAGTCTATTCTAGTGTCTTCCAGTTTATCTGATAGTGACTTCTGGTCTCAGGAGAAGAGGTAAAGCTTAAAGATGGCTGGACCACACGAAGAACATGTTGTTGAAAGCAGTGTTGCTGCACCAGGAGGAGGTGCAAGGGGTCAGGCTAGAGAGGAACTAGTACCTGAGAATCCCTAGCTTGACTAAGCTTCGATAGAAAACCCAGCTTTCCATGATCTGTTTGGACAGTTCATGGCGACAATGACACATATGGCAGATAGGATGCCACCACCTGTACCTAGGGCACCAGCTCCCAATGAGGGACATGGAGTTGGCAAGACTTTTGAATGGCTTCGACGAGTAGGAGCTACTGATTATACTGGTACAACTGACCCAGTAGATGCAAACTTGTGGTTGACTGAGCTGGAGAAGGCTTTCAGAATTCTTAATATCCCAGAAGCTGAGAAGGTTAGGCATGCGGTGTATCTTTTGAAAGGGAGTGTTGGCCACTGGTGGGCCATTGAGGAAGAGAAACGACTAGGAGTTGAGGTCGAATGGAGAGAGTTCCGATGAGAGTTTGTTAGTAGATATTTTCCCAAGACTTACCTGGACAAGAAAATCTCTCAGTTTGAGCGGATAAGGCAAGGACCAATTAACATTAGTGAGTATAAAGCTAAGTTCATGGAGCTTCTACGATTTTGTCCGCACATGGCTACTACAGATGAGGAGAGGATTCAACATTTTGAGAAGGGTTTGAACGCTGATTTGACCACACCCACATTTTCTCTAGAGAATAGAGAGAGATTTGCCACCTTTGTGGAGTCAGTTAGACAGACAGAAAGGTCCGTGACTGAGAAACGTCAAGCCAATAGTAAGAAAGTATATACACAGTTCCAAGGACAGAGGTATGAAAGTTTTAAGAAACCAAGGTTTTCTGCACCAACAACACCACTGAGGTTCAATACTCAGACATAGTGGACATCCAACAAGGGTAGATGTCATAGTTTACCACCAGAGGGAGCCCACAGCTCAGCATCAATGTCAGTAACAAGACCATCTAGGACACAATGGGAGAACATAAGCTGTTATAAATGTGGGAAGATGGGCCATTTGATGAAAGATTGTCTAGCTAGAGACGTGAGTGTAACCCAACCACCGAGGCAGAGTCAACAAGGCTCTCAGAAATGACAGTTTAGCAGTGGCACACGAGGACATGGACATGCATCCCAAGCTGGTTCCTCTACACCCAAAATGACAAGATTCTATGCTATGAATCAGCCAGAAGCAGTGGTCAAACCACGAGTCGTGACAAGTTATATGGAATTATTTCATTCTGATATGCCTTTATCCTGCTTTGTATCTGTTTTGATTGATCTGGGTGCTACACATTCCTTTATCACTTGAGAAGTGATTCATGACTGCAATATGACTGTCAGTCATAGAGTAGATAACGTGTTATTAGAAACTTCGTTAGTCGAATCTGCAGTGTTGCGGGAGGTATGTTCTCCCTGTGTTCTTTCTTTTTTAGAACATAGCATTTAGGTGGATCTTATACCACTTGAGATGCATGGGTTCGACATAATCCTTGGGATAGACACCCTAGAAAAGTATAAGGTTGTCTTGGATTGTGGTTCCAAGCAGGATATGTTCTCATACAATGGTGATACATGGGTCTTTCAGGGGGACAAAAAGATTCTTTCAACCAATCTAGTGTCAGCAATGATAGCTGAGAAACTGATGTGACAAGGATGTGAAGCATTCTTGGCACATGTGGTAGATACCAGAGCAGAGAGTCCTAGTCTTTCTGAAGTTATGATTATTAGGGAGTTTTAGGATGTGTTTCCTGAGGAACTTCCACGTGTTCCTCCACCCCGAGAGATTGATTTTGAGATTAATCTAATCCCGAGTACGCAACCTATAGCTCAAACACCATATAGAATGGCACCTGCTGAGATGGAAGAACTCAAGAAACAGTTATAGGAGTTGCTTTAAAAGGGTTTTATTTGACCGAGTACTTCACCTTGGGGTGCTCCGGTTCTTTTTGTTAAAAAGAAAGATGGGTCTATGCGATTATGCATCGACTATAGACAACTAGACAAAGTAACCATAAAGAACAAATATCCTCTGCCAAGGATAGATGACTTGTTTGACCAGTTGCGTGGTGCAACTATATTCTCTAAAATAGATTTGAGGTCAGGATACCACCAGTTACGTATCAAGGAGAGTGACATACCTAAATCAGCCTTCAGAACAAGGTATGGTCACTATGAGTTCATAGTTATGTCGTTTGGACTAACTAATGCACCAACTGCATTCATGGAACTCATGAATAGAATCTTCCGGCCATTCCTTGATCAATTCATAGTAGTCTTTATAGATGACATCCTGATTTATAGTAGAGATGCTCAACAGCATGAGCAACACCTCCGTCAAGCCCTGACTTTACTGAGAGAGAACAAGCTATACACCAAGTTTAGCAAGTGTGAATTCTGGTTATCAAAAGTGTCTTTCCTAGGACACATAATATCTACCTCAGGTGTCTGTGTTGATCCTAAAAAGGTAGAATCTGTCTTGGAGTGGGAACAACCAAAGACACCAATGGAGATACACAGTTTTCTAAGACTGGCAGGCTATTATAGGAGGTTCATTAAGAACTTTAGTTCTATAGCATTACCCCTAACTAGGTTAACCAGGAAGGAGGTTCCTTTTGTCTATAATGACAAGTGTCAACATTCTTTCCAGTTGTTGAAAGAAAGGTTACCAAGTGCACCTGTGTTAGTGTTACCTGAGCAGGAAAAGGGATATATTGTATTCTGTGACACTTCTAAGAATGGTCTAGGATGTGTGTTGATGCAGGATAAACAAGTGATTTCTTTTGCTTCTCGACAACTTAAGAAACACGAGGAAAATTATCCGACACATGATCTAGAATTGGCTGCAGTGGTTTATGCGTTGAAGATCTGGAGACATTATCTCTATGGAGAGACATTCCAGATTTTCACAGACCATAAGAACCTAAAATACATCTTTTCATAGCATGATTTGAACATGAGACAATGTCGCTGGATGGAGTTAATCAAGGACTACGATTGTACAATTGATTATCATCCGGGAAAGGCTAATGTAGTGGCTGGTGCACTAAGTAGAAAATCATCGTCGCCAACCACAGACAAAGCACAGTTGAACTCTTTAGTGTGCTTTAAATGAGACATGCCTGTCTCTTTGAGGCAAAACAATGTACAACTTAAAGTATTCTTATTAGCTGGACTGTTAGCTGAAATGCAAGTGAAGCCTACTATGAAACAACAGATCAAAGAAGCACAACAGACTGATGCTGTGATTTAGTAGATAAGATCAGAGTATGGTAGTGAGAAATGAGATGGTTTTCATGAGTCAGATGATGAGGTAGTCTGTTACCATGGTAGGATGGTAGTACCTGATGCCAATGACTTAAGGAAGTTAGTCATGGAGGAATCTCATTCATCCATGTATGCAATGCATCCAGGGAGCACCAAAATGTATCATAACTTAAAAGATATGTATTGGTGGTCTGGTTTGAAGAAAGATGTAGCTGAGTTTGTTATGCGGTGTCCAGTATGTCAGCAGGTTAAAGCTAAACATCAGAAGCCCTTAGGAACAATGCAACCTTTACATATACCACAATGGAAATGGGATCACGTGACCATGGACTTTGTGGTTGGTTTACCCAGAACAACCAAAAATCATGATTCCATTTGGGTGATAGTTGATAGGTTGACTAAGTCAGCACATTTTCTTCATGTAAAAGCAACCTATACTACTGAGAAACTTGCACAGATCTATATAGATGAGATAGTGTGATTTCACGGAGTTCCGACCACAATTGTTTCTGATAGAGGTCCCCAGTTTATGAGTCATTTTTGGGAACGACTACATAAAGCATTGGGTACACAGTTAAGGTTTAGTACCACCTTTCACCCACAGATGGATGGAAAATCTGAGAGGACTATACAAACCTTAGAGGATTTTCTTAGGGCATGTGTCCTTCAGTTTGTAGGAAGTTGGGATCTACACTTGAGCTTAATAGAATTCACTTATAATAATAGTTATCAACACAATATTGATATGACACCATATGAAGCATTATATGGTAGATGTTGTAGATCTCCATTGTGCTGGTATGAAATAGGAGAATACCAACTTTTGGGTCCTGAATTAGTGCAACAAACAACTGAGAAGATTAAAGTAATACAACAATAGTTAAAGGCTGCACAGGATAGACAGAAGTCATACGCTGATAAACGGCGAAGACCTTTAGAATTCCAAGTTGGAGATAGAGTATATCTCAAAGTCTCACCTTGGAAATGTGTTCTTAGATTTGGGAAAAAGGGTAAGTTAGCTCCTAGATTTATGGGGCCTTATCCAATCACTAAATAGATTGGAAAGGTAGCCTATAAGTTGGAGTTACCACCTGAACTACATAGATTGCATCCAGTATTCCATATATCCATGCTGAGAAAGTGTCACCCTGATATAGAGTTAGTATTGCAACCTGTGGAGGTAGAGTTAAATAAAGATATATCCTATGTAGAAGGACCAATGATGATTCATGACAGGAGAATCAAAAAGTTGAAAAAGAAAGACATAACTCTTGTGAAAGTTCTCTGGCATCATCATGGTGTTGAAGAGGCTACGTGGGAACTGGAGGAAGAGATGAGGAGGAAGTACCCTTCTCTTTTCTCTTGATGATTTTGGGGATGAAATCCCTATTAGGGGTGAATAATTATAACATCCCTGACATGGGTTATGCATTAACCCTAGGAGTTTTGCTTAAGTAAGTCATTTATATTCTTGTCTTTATCTTTTGAAAAGTAATTAAGACTAAAGGAGCGCTTATGTTTCAATTTTGGTCCTATTTGAATAATGTTGAAGCAATATGTGCTTATTTTGGACTAAAGTGCAATTTACCCAATATAAGGGGTTACCTTGCAAAATGTTACATAATAAATGTTCCTCAAGCACTTTATCATCATAATAATGATAAGTATGCTAAGGGATGGTTTGTGGAAGCCTAAATTCCAAGAAGGGGCTTGTTTGAATAATACTTGTACATTGAATACTAGTTTTGGTGTAATTTGTAATTTACCCAAAAATAGGGTTGAATATGTAAAATACCAACTCAAGAGTGTCCCTACTGTCTCTTGGTATCATTTAGAGAAAAGAAAAAGAAAGGGGCATCTTGTTTGAATCATATTTGAGAAATGGTACTCATGATAATAAAATAATCAAGAAATAAGCATAATTGAAACCCTAAGTTATTTTGTAATAAAAATATATAAATTAAATGAAGTTACCATCAACTAAAAAGCTTTGGGTGAAATTACATAATGGAATGGCGGTCAAAACACCTTGGAGGCGCCAAGATAATCCCAAGTAGGTGAAAATATCTACCTACATTTTTAATTGAAAAGTAATGTCCACTAACATAAAGGTGCTAATGGATAATAGTATTATATTTATGAAGGAGCTTAATGGTTGATTATAATTCAAGGATAATTCAAAGGAATTTGAAGATAAGAAGGATAGCTTCAGATACAAGGAAGTGGAGGGGGCATGTGGCAAGGAAAGTTGATGACTCCCCTCCTACTTTCTCTCTCCTAAGAATTCAATTATATACACTCAATTATCCCCTACTTGAAAGGCTATTTTTGCAATACACATTCACTCCCCACTTAGGCCGACGACCAAGGAAGAAAAGGAGAAGGATGAGATCGTTTCCCAAGCTTAAGGTAAGATCCATGGTCATCTTCAACCTTGGGTTGAAGGCAAAAATCGAATTATAACTCTTCTTTTCTTCTCTCTTCCATCCAATGCTCAACTTTGGCAATCTTTTACATCAAAAGGGTTGAGAACGTGCCTTGGATAATTGGAGGAGCTATCTTCACCATTAAAGATGAAAAGCTTGGAGCTTTGAAGTTGCTTTGAAGGCAGGTTATATAACTTGAACCCATTGATATTATTATTTGATTTCAATCTTGCAATATATGTTGATCTTTCCTTCTTCTCGAATTTTTCTTGAAGTAATTGATGAATTAATGAATCCATAAGTTGTATGGACAGTATAAATGGAGGTCTAAATCTTGATGATGATGACATCATCTTAGCACACACCTCTATATCAACAATATCAAATAGTTTCAACTATGTATGGACAAACGGTTTCAAACCGTTTAAAGTCCAAACGGTTTCAACCTTGGATGGTCAAACGGTTTCAAAACCGTTAGAGGACAAACGGTTTCAAAACCGTCAGAGGCCAAATGGTTTCAAAAATTTTTAGAGGCCAAACGGTTTCAAACCATTTAGTGTTCAAACGGTTTCAACCTAATCTAGCTCAAACGGTTCCAAACCATTTAGAGTTCAAACGGTTTCAACTTTGGATAGGCCAAATGGTTTCAAAACCGTTTAGAGTGCAAACAGTTTCAACCTAATTTAGTCCAAATGGTTTCAAACCATTTAGAGGTCAAAAAGGTCCCAAACCTTTTGGAGATCAAAGAGGCCCAAACCGTTTGAAGATTAGAGGATCTCAAGACTGTTTGAAGGTCAAAGGGATCTCAAGACCGTTTGAAGGTTAAAGGGGTTTTCAAGATCATTTGAAGATTAAATAATCTCAAACCATTTAGAGACCAAATAGTCTCAAAACCATGTAAGGTCAAACAACCCTATGAGTGTTTGTTATCTCAAGGTTAGTTATAATGGAAGTACCTCTAAAGTGCTTAGGTGAATAGTACACTTAGAGTGATTGTCATTTGATGCTTATGAAAGTAATAAACCCAATACACTATGATAAGCATAGGTGCATGTACTTTAGTGAAAGGATGAGCCAACTTAATAAAGTATGGAGTAATCAACATCCTAGAGAGGATGAGAGAGAAACTCATACTTGTGTAATAAACATGTAATGTGCATACATTGATACTTTTAATAAGTGTAGAGTATGAATTAGGGTTTGATCTTTGATAATGTGATCATGAAACCCTAATTGATAAAGAATGGGAAACCCTAACCCAAATTTTGGGTAATGGTATGAGAAACCCTAATTGATAAAGAATGGGAAACCCTAACCCTAATTTCGGGTAATGGTATGAGAAACCCTAATTGATAAAGAATGGGAAACCCTAACCCTAATTTCGGGTAATGGTATGAGAAACCCTAATTTATAAAGAATGGGAAACCCTAACCCTAATTCTGGGTAATGGTATGAGAAACCCTAATTGATAAAGAATGGGAAACCCTAACCTTAATGAGGGAATAGTGGTGTTACCGTTGTATTGCATGGTGTTGATATGTAATTGATATTGTTGTTATCAAGTATATTAACTATGTAGGTATTATGAAATGATGAGCATAGCCAGGTATGAGCTATGATGTTTAATGTGCCTTGTGAGCTATGTGAGATGCTTGTGTAACAAGTATCAAGAATACCTTGGTCAGATGACCTGGAGGTAATAGTTACCTGATAAGTGATAATAATGTTCGGTGATGAATTAAGGGTTTGAATACCTAGATCCAGTAAACATGACGATCATATTGTCGAGGGATGAGAATTCCTGGTAATGAGATAAGGGATTGAGATCCCAATGTTTTATAAAGTTTTGAAAAGTACATGATAGATGTATTACACTTTTCTTTGTAGCATTTGTCACAAGAATTCATGTTTGAAAACTTGGCTGATGCTAAAAGAATATGGTAATGCACTTAATTAATCAAGTGAAATCTTATCATGTAGAGCCCTAGACATAGATCCATCATCGTCAGTAGTTGGTGATGGTGAAATAGGTTTTCCCACGGGATCTCCTGGAGGGCATATTTTTGAATATGTGGGGGTAATGGGCAGGAGTATCCTTACGCCCTAATGTGAGATTGACGTGAGATAAACATGAGATCTCTCAATCCTTCATTTATGTGTCGGGATGGATGTATCACGAATCTCCCGATGATGTTTAATGCCAGATTGATGTGAGATAAACATGAAATCTCTTGATTGCAAAGAGAGTACAGCCGCCGTTGTAGCTCTATAGCGAAGTTGCCATTATACCCTAGAAAGCTATTTAGCAGTGACACTAGATGTCATGCATGTGGTCTCGCACTGTTTGAGACGGATGAGGTCATGGAGTCTGACTCTTCCATTGACCTAGGTGTGGAACTGATGCTTTACGCCGCCGTGGTCGGTTGGAGTATGAGCGGTATACCTCATCTCCTCAGGGCATAAGTGTGATTGTAAAATGTAATCAACCGTGTAGCATATTTGCTTAAGGGTGAAATACGGAAATCATTGGTTGATGTTACATTGCTTAATGTATCCTAGAATGGATAAATGTTATACATGTTCTTCATATTCCTTATTAAATAGATGTCTTACTGCTTATCATATATAACTATAATGCTTTAAAAGATGATATTTCTCTATTCTGCTTATTAATATACAAGAAATCCTCTGTTCAGTTTATTATTGTTTGTCTACAATGATAATTTTATTGGTAAAGAGTTATATCTCTCGTTGGGACATGGGTCTCACCCCGTTGGTCACCAAAATTTTTAGGTGGAAGCGGATGAGCAGGTAGGGACCATATAGCAGGGGAAGGACAACAACATCAGGGACAACAGTAACATCTCAGGTGGAGATACTGATTGTTGTGTCTTGTAGATATGAGTCCTATGTGTCGTCTCTATACTCTCAGGTCCTTGGAGTCAGTACTTAGTGTTTTCATGATCGATCTGAGATTTTGGCTTGAATGCCTCGAGGTTTTATGTTGCTTATGTATAGTTTTGGCAATGCAATTGTTGTAAATATATTCCTCGAGAAGAGATGGTACATGGTATGTACAATGTGAACTATAATGTATACAGTACTTTGGTTCTTTTTATAAGAGTTTCCTAGAATTGGATCTCTTTGCAAAAGGTTTTAATTTTTAGTAATTTTTGTTATTCTGTTGGTTATGGTTAATTCCGCAATTAATTACACAGTGACGGTTTGATTTGTTGTCAGATCATAATAGTTCTTTGAATTGAGTCATCGGTGGCGGTGGGTGTGTGGAAAGTGGAAAAAGTTTCAAGGAAGGCATCGATATGGTGGTAGGGGTTCTCGTTTTCCATCCCATAGTAAGTAGGAAGGAGTATGAGAAGGGCTGGTGGAATGGAGAATTGTTGACCCGACATTTGGTCAATAAGGGTGGCAATTGGGGAGTTGTAGTTCCCTGGGGTGAATTACTCATGGAGAGGGTGGTTGGGCTGTGGTTGAGCTTCACCATGAGTTCACCATGATGACCATTGTCTTCATTTCGGCTGATTGGTGTTGTTTGCGACGACTTTGGTGTCTCCTTCTACCTATCTCGGGGTCGTATGACACCAAGTTGGTACAAGTCGAATGCATACTACTCATGGACAACTATCACCTGCACAATACACAAACAAGCAACAAGAGCCAATTTAGAAAGATATTATGCAAAAGTAAACAATTTATAAAGAATAACAATGGTGAGGGCAGTAGGAAAACCTAAGCTACACTAACTAGCTAGGCTGAGCACCTCTATTCCCTGGCAACGGCTCCAAAAATCTTGGTGCGATCTTCTCAAGGCAACACACTAGCCAACTAGATGGTGACTAGATGCAACCCTAAGGGAAAACACACAAATCTTTCAAAATTTATATATGGACCTAGTCCAACACACTAGCTTAATTAATCACACATACCCGTAAGCGCATGGGGACATGCTGTAGTATAGGCAAGAGACAAGATTAGGGTTGATCCTCATGGAAAGAGGGGGCACTAGAGCTAGGTTAATGTTAGCTATGTTCCTAAAGCATAGAGTAAGGTTTGAGGGTTTAAAGGTTGGTTTTGGTTGATCATGCTATGATTGTAAGTAATTAACAACAAGAAGGAAACTAGATTAACAAAAACCCTAGATTAACCTAAGCAAGTTAGGACTATGAAACTAGGCTAAGAAAACAACTAAGCAAGAGTAAGGAAAACTACACTACACTAGCAAGGCAATTAACAATTAATTAGCAAGCTAAGCAATAAAGCATGCAAGAGCCTAAGTTACCACTAGAACAAGACTTTAACAAAAACAATCTCAAAAGAGCCCTAAATACCTAGGCAAGAACTAACTAACAAGGACTAAACAATTAGTTATGAACTAATAAAGGCAATTGACTAAGCTAGCATTAACAAGCTAAGAAGGCGAGGGTGGATTTTAAGCAATAAGATGGATGGGTGGGCTGTTTGGGAATGAACCTTCATATTAGTTGGGGGAAAGTTAACATAGCATGCAATTCTCATATTTAAATCTAGATTACCAAACCAAACAACAAGGTAAGTTCTATTAGAATATACCCTTTTCTACTAGTAGGAGAACTAGGTCTAGGTATAATTTTAATAGGACTTGGCAAGTCTAGATTTCTAAGGTAAGTGGTATTAGGGCAATTGAGAGCCAAGGGTAGGAATTGGAGTAGAGATGAGGGTGTTTCACCTCATGTTACTTGCCATCTAGCCTTTAGGAAACTCTAGGCAATTGCACTAATCACACTTAGACTAGCTACTTAGATCTCACACCTACTTGTAGAAGAAGGGAGATGTATGTAGCAACAAAGGGGGCTATCTAGGGATCCACACTAATTGGACCTAGGATCCATTCCTAAGATTTCCACATACATTCCATTTCCCCCTAAAATCTAAGTGTCATCAAGCATCACAAAACAAACAATCTATGTTTAAAAGCACAAACCACATGAAAGATAATGGGAAATAAGATAGAAGCATGAGGCAATCATCATAGAATGGAAATATGTTCAATATAAGTTATTTCCCCCCAACATGGTATCAAAGTAACATTTTAACCCCAAACATCCCACTACTAGGGGCTTAGCTAGACATGCTCATACAAAAGAGAAAAGAAAGGAGAAGAAATGGATAGGAATCCATGGAGCTCAGAGTAGCTTCTTTTTCTTCTTCACCTCGTAGTTGCTGTAGAACGACATCCCTCCTCCAAGGTGGATGAAGAGCATGGAAATGAAGGGGATTATGGTAGAAAACTAGGTTTCTATGCGGAAATGGGGTGGAGATGGTAGATGGAGGTCTTAAATGCAAGGGAGATGTCAATGAATGCTCTAGAGTAGGTAGGAGGGTGCTAAGGCAACTAACCTAGTGTTGTGACAACCACCCATGTATATATAGGTGGTGGTGGAAGCACTAGGGTAAGTAGGGGTATAGTTGGAAAATCAGTATTCAAAACGGTAGGTTTTGGGTGGTAGCACGATCGTTCTGGGCAGAACAGCTGTGGTGGCTGATGGTTGGAACGACCACGGTGAAGGAGAACGGTCGTGGTAGGAAATGGAAAATGTCTGAATGAAAGTGGTGAAATGAAGGCTAGTAGCACAACCCAACACGACCGTGGTGGGGGCTAGGTAGGATAGTCGTGTTGGGTAGCATGACCGTGATGGGTGAGGTGAATTGGAGGTCGTTCTAGCCAACATGCATGTTCTCATCCTTGGCAGCATGGTCATGCTGGATGGAACGACCATTTTGGGGGCTTCTCAGTACGACCGTGTTGGGTAGCATGACTGTTTTGGCAATGTTGTTGTAGCTTGACAAAATGTAGATCAACCTGTAACTTTGGCATTTTTAAGCACGACCGTTCCTTGGCACCACGACCGTATTAGGGTCTTTAGTAATTTTCTGAACTTGAAGCTTCATGATCAATGAACTTCTTTGCTTAAACTTGACCCTTGGCCACTAGGGGTAGGTTGAGGGAGCTTTGGGACTTCTTTGGATCCATCCATAGGTGGAAAAATCCTAGAACTCCTTCCTTCTCTCTCATCCATCCAAGACATGGTATAAGTACCTGAAAAACATACAAAGAACATCCATAAGTGCATTTGATAGTAATATGCATATTGAGGGAATTAACTTGCATTCTACTATGCTTAGATGTGAATGAGATACAAAAAGACACAAGATGAAACCATAAAATTGGGCTGCATTAGGGTCACCATGTCGTGACCACGCCTTCTCCTTTTTCAGAGCTCCCTCCTCCACCTCTACTTACTCCTAAGTAGGAGTTGGATGTCATGTGCCAACTTCTGGCCACTTCTGTGATGGGGTGTGTCAACGCCACTCCTCCCCCGAGAAGCCCAAAGAGTACTCCCTCACAAAGTTCATCAATATGCAGCCGCCCTACTTCAAGGGCAAAGGAGAGATCGAGATGGTGGACAAAGCCGAAAACTAGGTGTGGGCCATTGAGCATACTTTGAGGGCATGTCTTGCCCTCCTCACCAAAATGTTCACTTCACCACCTAAATGCTGGATGGGCCAACACACATTTGGTGGAATGGTGTTGCCCACGCTTGCGACACTTCCAGCATGTCTTGAGAGCAATTCCTTACACTATTGTGTCAGAAGTACGTCTGCACCGCCGCGTTGAGGAAGAAGGAGGCAAAGTTCTACAACTTGAAGTAGGGATCTTTGAGCATCTCTTCTTATGTTTAGAGGTTCCTTTTGTTGGAGCGCTATGCTATAGGTCTTGGAGAGGACTGCGAGCTACACTCCTCCTATAGGGACTGAGCTATCATGTCGGGTGAGCTCTAGTTTTGTAGCTCCCTCTCACCTTCTGGAAGATGGTGGATAAGGCCCTTGTTGTGGAGGCCTATCCAAGTTTTCAATCATTGACTCAGAATCCCAACAAGTAGAAAAACTTCAGCGATGATTGCTGTGACAAGTGCAACTGTTGCCAAAGTCACTACCCTCATGGAAGTTGTCCTACCATGCAACCTGTAGCTCGACCAGATGTGGGGCACTTAACGTGCCATGAGTGTGGCTAGGCTAGACACATCAGGCCACAATGTCCCAAGGCTCCAAAGGGTTGTCGTACTAGCTCAGCCATGGGCACCCCAGTAGACACATCCACAACCTCTACCACAACAACCCCTGAAGAACAATAATCAACAAGGACATCACCAACATGTTAAAAAATGTGCAGGACGTGTCTTTTCCATGGACACCGTGGAAGCCACTGATGATAATGAGGTTATTGAAGGTACTGTGTACTTATTTCAACAACCTATAAAAATATTATTTGATTCTGGAGCCTCAAACACCTTCATATCTTCTAAACTTGTAACCATGTTAGGATTAGAATCAATGTACATGGACTATATCCTAGAGTTTGAAACTCCTACTGGTAAGATGTCTTCAACTTTCTTGAACATCCCTACCGTAGACCTGTGTATTTCTGGTAAGATGTTCGAGTCATACTTCATCATCCTCAACATGATGACCTTCGATGTTATTTTGGGGATGGACTGGATGAAGAAGTTCAAGGTTGCCCTCTTTTGTGAAGATAAAAAGGTTAGTTTGTTGCACCCCCATGGAGAGTGTTTCTATACCAAAGGAAGGAAGCAAAGACATCGAGGGTTCATCGTATCTGCACTCAAGGTGGAGAAGCTCATTACACATGGTTGTAGAGCCTACTTGACGTCAGTTGTTCTTAACCCTATGCCACCAATGTTAATGTGGTTTGGGATTTTCCTGATGTTTTCCCCGACGAGCTGCCTAGACTTCCTCCTACATGAGATGTTGAATTTTCTATCGACCTCATACCAGGCACGACTCCTATCTCTAAGACACCTTATTGCATGGCATTTGTTGAGCTAGCTAAGATCAAGAAGCAATTGTAAGAGATCCTACATGGGGTTTGTGCACCCTAGTATCTCTCCATGGGGAGCACCTGTCATGTTCGTGAAGAAGAAAGATGGGTCCTTGCAGATGTGCATGGAATATTGTATGCTGAATTAAGTGACAATCAAGAATCGTTACCCTCTTTTGTGCATCAATGACTTTTTCAACCAACTGGAGTCTGCTACTGTGTCCTCGAAGATGGACTTGCGTAGTGGCTACTACCAAATGCATGTGAAGGATCATGAAGTACCAAAGATGGCCTTCTACACTTGTTACAGCCATTATGAGTTCCTAATAATGTCGTTCAGCATGACCAATTGTCCTGCCTCCTTCATTGACATGATGAATCAGGTATTATATCCCTACCTTGATAGATTCATGGTGGTTGTAATGAACCAGAATCCATGTATAATATTAGTTTTGCTTTTCCTAAGCTTTTCCTTTTATTTCTGTCCTCGATGTTGAGTTAGTGGAAATTATAAAGGTTTTGTGTACATTTGTTCCCAATATTTTTTTATAAGGAGTTAAGCACAAATACCTTAGTGAAAGTTTAATAATGAGTTTAATTTGCAAAATATCCACTTAAGAAGGATAAGGATGAAATAAAACCGATCTAGAAGTTTCTATGCCCTTTTGTGTAAAAAAGAAAAGAAAGTCCTAAAACTAAGATAATGTGACATTAAATGAAATAAATTTTCCATTAAGTGAAAATAAGAGTAAATTTCCTAAAAATTATAAACAAACTCAAAATATAATTCTAAGTCCAAATTCATTTTCTTTGAGTACAAGTTTACTTGGGTGATAAGTTTCACAACTTTTGGAAAATTAGTAAGTATATTTGTATTAATTGAATGGGAAAATAGGAGACAACTCAAAAATACAAAATAAAATCATTAATGACTCCAAAAGTAACAATTGATGCAAAATTCATGATCTACACATTAAAATATGCCTTTGGGTGAATTTTCACTCAATTTAGAGAATATTTAATTAAAGGGTGAAACCAGGAGAGAGAAAGTGTGTAGAACCTTAAAAATATTAAATAAATGAACAAATAACTCCAACATACAAAATTGATGGGAAATTTGTATCCAAGGCACTTAATGTGGCTTGTGGGTGAAGTTTCATCAAATTTGGATAATCTCTGACTCCACATCGGCCGTCCAAACTCTATCTGCCAAGAAGTGCGACCAAGCCCGACTCCAAGCTCATCATTGCCTCTGGAGAAGAACGATCCTCAGCAACCCCTCGTACTGTATCCTCCACAGTCCCCGGGAGTTCACCACAATTGCTGATACAACAACCAAACTTGTACTAAAAAATAACCATAGAGTAGAGTTTACACAATGGCCACCCTGGCTTCAGTGTAAAGGTCCTTTGGACATGTCTTTCCTACCTGTGATGTACTCAACATCTGATTAATAATATTTCATCTTTCTAAAAAAAAATTTGGATAATCTTATAACCATTAATGAAGGAGGAAAGGGAAAATAGGATTTGATTTATTTAACACACTAAAAATTTCCAAAAGGCAAAACTAGTTGCATATTCGGATTCCTCATACCAAAAGTAGGCTAGATGTCAATTTTCATTTAATTAGGAGCATGTTTCCCCCCTCAAATAAGGAAAGAGAAAAAGGAAAATTAATGCATATATACACTATATTCCAATAAGATTGGGAATTTGATTTAAATGTCACACGTTGACCTTTGACCCACACGATCTCGGCGGTTGGATCTGTGATCCAATGGCTCATGGATCTTCTTCTAGATCCAGATCGAGAAACATGGAACGATTTATGTGGATCGTATTTTCTTGATTTCTTGTTTGTTTCTCGATCAATTCACACGAAATCTTTTGCAAACATTTCCAAATAGAAAACTGCATCCAATGATCTCTTAATTTCACATTTTCATGGAGAAATGAGGAAAGCCCCAAATCTTGCTCTCCAAGCAAGTTCGGGCCACTTCCTTCTCACTTTCTTACTCAACCTTGTCTATAAATATTGGTACCTGAGTCTTCCTCAACCCCCTTGCAACTATTTTCACCCTTCAATTTTTCATTTGCTCGCATCTTCATGTTCTAGTGTTCGATATTGATCCAGAGCTTGCAGCGGATCGTGCTCGTTCTCCTTGGCACCTCGATTCAAATTAACTAGTTCCTCCAGTTCGTAGTACTTCCCTCTTTCTTTTCGTGTTCTTGTTTGCGAGTTTGATCAACTCTCGTGAATTTGCCCAAAACTCGAGCTTCAATTCATTGGCCAGGGAGTGGCTCGACGAAGGGGATGAATTTCCCATGTGTATTTCCTCTCCTACCCTCCTTGTTTTTTATTTCCCTTTATTTTTTGCTTGAGGGCAGTACTGTCTTTTCGCCACCGCTTGCTTTGCTTTGAGCAAGTTAAAGCCGCACCTTTGACCCTTGACTTGGCCGACTCTAATTGGGCCAAGTCAGCAAGGCGGGCTCGCTATTTGCTCTCTCTTCGCCCCTCTATGATGGCTTTGGTGACGTGGCACTCTCTGATTGGTTGGAATAGGAAAAATCATATCTTTTTATTCCTTTGTCAAAAAATTAAAAGAAAATAATGTTTTGGAATAAGAAAAATGTAAGCTTTCTAATAAATTTTTTTTTGAGACTTGATTTGAGTTTTATCAGAAGGTGTTTTCTAAAAATGAATTTAATAGTTAAAAATCACCAAAAATGCACTTTTAACATCATAACTCCAAAATAGACAAAATTATATGTTTTCTTAATCATGAGAACCTAATAAGGTCAATGGTGATATTTTTAGAGTCTACATCAAGGTTTTGTTCAAAAAGTCCAAAAGTTAGGGTTTATTTACCTTAATGTATATGTAAAACCCTAATACATGATTATATATTGAAAATAGGAAAAGTGGACTTTGGAATCGATTAAAGTAGTGAAAGAGAAGTAATTGGATCTCATTAATAAATGTATGTGATTTTCTCTTTTGATAATTCCTTTGCTATATCTGCCTCAAAATTAGTTTTATTATTTATTTCTTAGGTCTTGTACCCCACTGCCATGTCTATATTTACTTGATGCTTATACTTGCCACATTTCTTAGCATGTTGATTTTATTAGACTATTTAACTAGTGAAGTGGTACTTTTGTACAACCACCCATATATAGGGCATGTGTATATTCACCCAGTGGAATGTGTTACTCTTCCCGATATAGAATATTTGTAGGTGACTGGAATGTGTTACTCTCCCTCACCTATTGGTTGAGGTTAGGTAGGTGCCTCAACCCTACATAGTTTAGGTAGTCAATATTAATCATGCATGCAACCTTTTTACTATTTTTTGTGTGTCAAACATCCATTTACTTATGCCTCATACTTTTGACCATCATCATCTTATGATGAAATCTTAGCCTTATTTTCTATGTTGTTTGTTATCTTTTGTCCTTCTTCATTATCTCTGACACGTACCTTATTTCCTTTTCCTTTTGCTGGGTGCTTTCCCAACCACCCATGGTTAGATCAAGGTGTTGAACAAGGCCAAGGTGACCATGTTCAGGAGTAGTAGATTCAAGTTTGCAATCAAGGGTGACTAGGTTGCTTATTGCTAGATCCTATAGTTTTTTTCTTCAATTTTTCCTTTTCAAAGAAACTCATGTTGTGAATAAGAGTTTAAAAAGCAATGTATTAACTTAGTTTCTTTCCGTTGCTATTGACATTTTACATGTATATGAAATATGCTTATTTACTTGGATGATTATACATGCATCCCACAATGTCTATTTTTCTTAGAAAAAGTGGTTGTTTTGTATTTCCTTTAAATTTTAGAAAGAAGGTGATCTCGCCTCTTTACAGTGGTGTTCATTGATGATGTGCTTATCTACTTCGAGACTATGGACTAGCACCATGAGCATCTGTGTATTGTTCTTCAGGTCTTGAGAGAACACCATCTCTAAGCAAAGTTCTCAAAGTGATAGCTTTGGCTCAACGAGGTGATGTTCCTTGGCCATGTTATCTCAACATCACATATTGTTGTTGATCCTATTAAGATTAAGGTTGTGACAAAATGATAATCACCAAAGAACCCCTCAGAGATACATAGTTTTCTGGGCCTTGCAAGATACTATCAGAGGTTTGTGTATAATTTCTCTGAGTTGGCCCTTCTGATGACAAAGCTGACATGTAGGGATGGAAAGTTCGTCTGGACTCCTGAGTGTGGAAAGAGCTTCCTAGAGTTGAAGAAGTGTTTGACTTATTCTCAAGTTCTTTCTTTTCCTATTGAGGGTAAACCCTATGTTATCTTAACTGATGCTTCTAAACCGGGGTTGGGTTGTGTACTTATGCAAGAAGGATGAGTGATTGCTTATGCCTCTTTCCAATTGAAGCTGAATGAAGGAAATTGGCCTACACATGATTTGGAGCTAGCTGTCATAGTTCATGCTCTGAAGATTGGGCGAAGCTACTTGTATGGGGAACAATTTGAAGTCATCTGTGACCACAAGAGTCTACGCTACCTGATGACTCAGAAGGACTTGAATCTTTTCCAGAGACAATGTATGTAATACCTTACAGACTATGACTTTACCATCACTTATCACCCAGGTAAAGCCAATATTGTTGCAGATGCCCTGAGTAGGAAGAAGGATGCAGCTTGTGCTTCTATTAGTTGTTTCTTATCAAGGAGCTTAGAACAAGTTTCGATATGGAGACTTGAGCTGCCAAATGTTGGTGATGACCCTTCTATGGAGAAGATGAGAGTGCAAATGGCTATTTTTTCTATCACTCCCACCTGGATTTCTGAGGTTGTTGCTGCATAGTTGGACAGTGTTGAGCTTGACAATATGAAGATGCTGACAGAGAAACCACAGTTTGAGTTTTCTATTGGAGTGGATATTGTTATTTGCTTTTGTCATAGACTGTGGATACCTGATGTTTCTAATGTGAGACAGAGAGTTCTGAGTGAAGCCCATGAGTCCAAGTACACAATTCATCCTAGTACCATAAAGATGTATAAGGACTTACAATAGGGCTTCTGGTGGAAGAACATGAAGAAGGATATTGCTACATAAGTTTCAAAGTGCTTGACATGCCAACAGGTGAAGATTGAACATCAATGTCATGGTGGTCTTCTCCATCCACTTGAGATACCATAGTGGAAATGGGAGAAAATCACTATGGATTTTGTTATAGGGTTTCCAAAGTTAAAGTGTGGATACGATGCAGTCTGGTTTGTTATTGATCACCTAACCAAGTTGGCTCACTTTCTTCCATTCAAGAGTACATACAAGGTTCCTGATATGGCACAATTGTACGTGGACTGGGTTGTTCACCTGCATGGAGTTCCCAATATGATAGTTTATGTTCGTGACCCAAAGTTCACCTCTCACTTGTGGAAGCATATACATGAGGAGATGGAATCTGACCTATGTTTCAACACACCGTACCACCCTCAAATGGATGTGTGACAAAGTGGTTTTATGGCTTAATTCCGAGGACGGAATATCTTTTAAGGTGTGTAGGATGTGATGGAGTGGACTTTTAGAATCCTAAAATGTCCAATGACTTAAGTGAAAGCATAAGGTTGAGGCACTTTGAGGGTTCCAAGCCCTCGACAAGATAGGCTTGTTGATTGATGTTAATATCATCCTTAACTTTATGCATTTTTTGAGGAATTTAATAGAATAATCAAATAGATGAGTTTTGTCACCAAATTTGAATAGAAGGTATCTTGAGAGGTAGGGGAGCTATGGTTAAAATTTGGTGGCAATCGGAAATTCCTAGAGGAAGTTATGGATGTTTGATTTTGGTGAAATAACATGCATTTGATGTGTTTTGGACCTAAGTTGGTGATCTTTAATCCATGTCACACCTCTTTTGTTTTGGGCCGGGCTGTGTGGCCCCTTGCGTGCCCTAGATCTGTGATCTAGTGGCTGTGCCTAACAACCTTAAGATGCCGCAGATAGGCCTGTGTTGAGCTTTAATCAGGGCGGTAGATTAAGGATCTGAGGGCTGTGCGCTTATCCTCAACCTCCAGCGGAGTGGTAGTAGGAACGTGGGGAGGATGAGGCCACGTCTGCCTCCATTACTTCATGGATCGTGTGAGTGACCGAGATCATCAACTGGGTAGTTGGCTTCGGATGGGGACGGACTCCCATTTGACCCCTCTTTCTGGAGGAACAACCAACTGAGCAGCGAGTTTCAACTCCCGCTCCTCTCCACTTCTCCATCGATTCTTGTAGAGAGAGTGAGAAGTAGAAAAGAGGGGTAGAGGGGAGAATAGAGGAAGAGGAATAAGGGAGGAGCAACGAGAAGGCATGGGGAAGCACCTGTGCTTGAGTGCTTGGCCTCAAGCGGTCATTTCCATGACCGACCAACCCAGGTCAGTCGCCGATGAACTGGGAGATCAAAGACCTGTTGGGAGAGCTGCTCACCGTTAGAGAAGGCAAGGGTCGAGTTCACGAAGACCCTGCAAAGCTTTTCGAAGCTTCAGTCAGGTGCGAAGTCAAGAAGAGGCCGATTGCCTCTTTGTCCCGCCGCAATCAAGGCCAGGCGGCGGCGCCCTTGTGGAGAAGGAACTCCACATCTGACGATGAGGAGCAGAGTAGCCGTAGAGGTCGAGAAGAGATCGACGAAGGTGTTGACGACCCTAAGAGCAAACGAGGAGCACCGAAGCCCCAACTAGAGCTCGCCGGAGCTGAGCACCGCGGTGGCGCACACAGGGAACAGGGGATCCCGATCGCGCGAGAAAGAGAGGAGAGCCCAACCAGGTAGCTGATTCCTGGATCCGTGGATCCAACCGCAGACCTAGACCAGGAGGGTCCCAACGAGCAAAGGAGCCGCGCCCTCCTCAGGGCCACGTGTCACCTCCGGATTGGCCGAAAAGGGTAAAAAGTCAGAAAATACTTATATCTTCAATAATTCATAGAAATTAGCACAATTATCAGAAAAATGAAAATAAGATACCAAAATTCTCAGAAAAATGCGTAGAATGCAGTGGAAGCATAATATCTATCTTTTTACGCACTAATCTCAGTTATATCATATAAGTTGTGAAATGCTCGTTTAATGGATAATAAATAGCAAATGATGACATAAAATCATGGAAAAATATCAGTAAGTCCATAATTACATATATAATGCATATGATCTCAGATATGGTCATGATGATGTATGAAATCATGTAATTTGCTTAATATGTCTAATTAGGGCCTATAACCCTAAATAAAATGTATTAAATATATACATGCTCAATAAATGATGAAATTCACAGAGTAAGCTCATATCAGTAATGTGAGACTAATATGTAACTCAGATATCAGTTAGATTCATGGAATTAATATTATACGAAGATGACCCATAATACATATGATGAAACCCTAATTCGAGTAATACATGTAACTAGGGTTAATATGTGCACAAAAAGGATGGTGAACCTAATGCTCAGATAATGAGCTTTGATAATGAGATGTAATCTAGAAAATGACATCAGTAAGATAATAATAAGATAATACAAGTAATCATGAGAATACCATAATGAGATAAGAGAAACCCTAATGGACATAATTAGGGTTAAGATGAGATATAATAAGATGAGAACCTGATGATAGTATATGGTCTTGTCTTGATCAGGTTTGACCAAGTTATAGTTGACATCATGAGTATATGTGATGATTAGGATATCTCTTTGGAAGGTACGCCATTACCTCTTGCTTGGATTATTATACAATATGCTTGTGTTATATAGTAGTAAAGACTTGGCATATGGTATTGATTGAAATGATTGTTCTTATATACTATGTTGTTTGAGCTTTTCATACTTATTGTTATGAACACATCAAACATAATATATCTGTTCCATTATATGAAAGCACTAACTCTTTGGCAGTGTGCTTGGAAGTGACCTAACTCTTTGGTAGTGGTCACATTGTACATATGACCTAACTCTTTGGTAGTGGTCACCTTGTACAAATGATCTAACTCTTTAGTAGTGATCATAAAGGCCTTGAGATATAATGGAAAATAAGCTTAAAATATGTGTTCTCTTTTGTTAATGAATACCCTTGTGCAAGTATATGCTTTTCTTATATTCTTCTGTTACTGCCAAGTATTAGTTTTATCTTATTGCCAAGATATGATGATAGGTATATAAAAGACACGTAGGCGTACTCAGTACAATATTCATGAAATATTGTGCTAACGTGTACTGCATGTAATCTTTTGTTTAGGTTGTGGTTATGCTCTTGAAGATCCAGGATAGCTGAGAGTTGTGTAGCGAGCTGATGTACAGGTGGACCTATTGTCTTAAGATCCTGTTATTTTAGAACATAGTACATGTATATGTATAAGTTTGTTGTTCAATATGTAATATCAAATGTTGTAACAATTCATGTTGTAATTATATGTTGAATGGTGCACATGTGTGTATGGTTTTATTATTGTTCATGTACATGTGCTACTGATTGTTTCCTTCTGACTTCCTCTGATTTTCTTCTTCTTAGCCTCGCGTGGGATGTTTAAATTGGGATTCTCGCTGAGGTGAGGGTTTCAATTTGGACGTCACACATCAGATTAAGTTTTAGAAAAATCTGGGGACGTCACAGGTGGTATCAGAGCATGAACAATAGCAAAGCCTAACATTTGCTCATTATGCAACTCAAAACAAAAGAACCTTGAACCTAATAATATCTTAGGGTTAGATTAGTCATCTTTTAGAGACTAGATCTGACCTAGCCTCTAGGTTATCACCTAGATGTCTGAGAACTAGGCCTAGACTGGTGCTTGTTGTATATCAAGTCCTTAGATGTCGTTCTTTCCTTGTAGTGCAGCGGTATGGGACGTTGCACTATTTGGAAATGACGTGCATCAAGGGAAGAGAAACCCTAGACATATTGCGCACGTTGTCTAGAGTAGATACACTAGTCTACACCATGTTCTCACCCCTTTCACTAGTTTTCATGACACTGGACTCTCTACTATGTGTGGGACACTCGTTTTCATGATTTGGTTTTTGATTCCAATCTGATCGAACCTCGATAGTTTTCTCTGACGTTTGTTTTATCGGAGAAAAACTATATAATATTTTATTATGTATATGTATTACAAAAATGTGTCCCCACACAAGTACGAGTAGGAGGTGTTCATGTAACCTAAGTGAAAGTGAATGACATCAGTCTAGAAGAGAGAGTAGTTCTAGATTAGATGTCTAGAGCCTTGTTGGAATATATGATAGATGGAATAGATGATATAAGTTTTGATGATATGATGTAAGTTTGATAGAGATGATATAAGATAGTTTATGATGATGTATGTTTGTCTTTGAGGACTCAAGTTCAGTTTAAGGATGCAAGATGAGTTTTGATGATGCAAGTAACTAGGATTTTACGTGATAAGTTATGTCAAGTTAAGATAAGATGTGAGTCAGCTTTAGCCTCAAACTCTTTTACAAAGGAGGACCTCTAGTGTTAGGACCAGCTTTGGGGTTAGCTCAAGAGAGAGCGATACCCACAGGGAGAAGGTCAGAGAACCTAGACTCCACAATATGAGAAATATATGAGATATGTGATATGATATGTCCTAAACTAGACTACTCCTAAGTGATTGAGATGAGTTGCTTTATGCATGATATCTATAGTCTTGCTGAACCCTAGATGTCCTTGGGAGGACCAAACCCTAGAGATAGAGAGAGGCTAGATACATGTGCATATGTGAATATGAATATGAGTACCTACCATCTGGGTGAGGGAGAGAGCCCAAGACCCTAGAGGAGGTAGCTATGTTAATTTCTGTGAAGCCTCATGCTCGGGTTGGTGGTTTCCCACATAGGAATCTAGTGGTGTATATAAGAGAGTTTTGGGTATGCATGTTTCATGTTGAGAACCTATGAAGAGTATGTCATAGCATGCTTTGTTTATGTGGCTAGAGTTTGTAAAGCTATCGCTAGTGCCAATGAGGTAATCCGAGAACCCTAGACTAAGAGAGGAAAGATAAAGTATATGCATATGAGATACTCATTGAGTGGAGTTAGCTCAGAGAGACTGAGCATGGAACTACCCTCATGATGCGGGTCAGTATAACCTCCGTTGGACTAGATGAAGTTTTGATATATGTTTAACAAGTCACTCACATAAGTTTGGCTAGCAAAACCATGATATAATATATATAAGGATGTAATCTGATCTTGAGATATGACATGATGAAATATCTAGGGATGGTTAATTGATATTGATGCATAGATGATTAACCATGTAAATGAATAATGATGATATATTAAAGATGGTTAACCTTGTGATTCAATCATTAATAAATGTTGCAATTTATTGTGAGCAATGAAATAACATCATATGAATGAAAACTGTTACTAGCTAGAAGTGTTAAGCGTAGTGCTTAATAAAGAAAAAAAAATGTGATTTGAAGGTTAGCACAACTTAACATGTATGACACCTTGATATGATCTAGATGGATAATGTGAGTTAATGATAGTTAACTCCCTCCTAAAAGACATATGGTAATGATGAACATGTTCTAACAATTATCTCAATAAAATGTTGATGACACCTTGATGTATGGGTTAACTTGGGTTAACTCTTTTAGAACATGGTAATATGATGACAGAACCCAAACTCATGGGCAAAGATAAGGAATGAACCATGTTATGACCTATTCGGAGTTCCTAAACCCTTGGTTGAGCCTTTATGAAGTGAGGTTTCACCCTAGATGCTTTTGAAACCTCCTAATAGTGCTTTAGATATATGGTTCTAGGTAACCTTGCAGATACGTTACAAATAGAATAGTGCCTACTTGTGGATGATGACAAGTAAAGGTTTTCCTTGGAGGTATGAGTATGGTTGACTTTCGAGGATGAAAGTTCTTTTAAGATGTATATGATGTGACAAAGTGGTTTTCTGGCTTAATTCCGAGGACGGAATATCTTTTAAGGTGTGTAGGATGTGATGGAGTGGACTTTTAGAATCCTAAAATGTCCAATGACTTAAGTGAAAGCATAAGGTTGAGGCACTTTGAGGGTTCCAAGCCCTCGACAAGATAGGTTTGTTGATTGATGTTAATATCATCCTTAACTTTATGCATTTTTGAGGAATTTAATAGAATAATCAAATAGATGATTTTTGTCACCAAATTTGAATAGAAGGTAGCTCGAGAGGTAGGGGAGCTATGGTTAAAATTTGGTGGCAATCGGAAATTCCTAGAGGAAGTTATGGAGGTTTGATTTTGGTGAAATAACATGCATTTGATGTGTTTTGGACCTAAGTTGGTGATCTTTAATCCATGTCACACCTCTTTTGTTTTGGGCCGGGCTGTGTGGCCCCTTGAGTGCCCTAGATCTGTGATCTAGTGGCTGTGCCTAACAACCTTAAGATGCCATAGATAGGCCTGTGTTGAGCTTTAATCAGGGCAATAGATTAAGGATCTGAGGGCTGTGCGCTTATCCTCAACCTCCAGCGGAGTGGTAGTAGGAACGTGGGGAGGACGAGGCCACGTCTACCTCCATTACTTCATGGATCGTGTGAGTGACTGAGATCATCAACTGGGTAGTTGGCTTCGGATGGGGACGGACTCCCATTTGACCCCTCTTTCTGGAGGAACAACCATATGAGCAGCGAGTTTCAACTCCCGCTCCTCTCCACTTCTCCATCGATTCTTGCAGAGAGAGCGAGAAGTAGAAAAGAGGGGTAGAGGGGAGAATAGAGGAAGAGGAATAAGGGAGGAGCAACGAGAAGGCATGGGGAAGCACCTGTGCTTGAGTGCTTGGCCTCAAGCGGTCATTTCCATGACCGACCAACCCAGGTCAGTCGCCGATGAACCGGGAGATCAAAGACCTGTTGGGAGAGCTGCTCACCATTAGAGAAGGCAAGGGTCGAGTTCACGGAGACCCTGCAAAGCTTTTCGAAGCTTCAGTCAGGTGTGAAGTCAAGAAGAGGCCGATTGCTTCTTTGTCCCGCCGCAATCAAGGCCAGGCGGCGGCGCCCTTGTGGAGAAGGAACTCCACATCTGACGATGAGGAGCAGAGTAGCCGTAGAGGTCAAGAAGAGATCGCCGAAGGTGTTGACGACCCTAAGAGCAAATGAGGAGCACCGAAGCCCCAGCTAGAGCTCGCCGGAGCTGAGCACCGCGGTGGCGCACGCAGGGAACAGGGGATCCCGATCGCGCGAGAAAGAGAGGAGAGCCCAACCGGGTAGCTGATTCCTGGATCCGTGGATCCAACTGCAGACCCGGACTAGGAGGGTCCCAGCGAGCAAAGGAGCCGCGCCCTCCTCAGGGCCACGTGTCACCTCCGGATTGGCCGAAAAAGGTAAAAAGTTAGAAAATACTTATATCTTCAATAATTCATAGAAATTAGCACAATTATCAGAAAAATGAAAATAAGATACCAAAATTCTCAGAAAAATGCGTAGAATGCAGTGGAAGCATAATATCTATCTTTTTACGCACTAATCTCAGTTATATCATATAAGTTGTGAAATGCTCGTTTAATGGATAATAAATAGCAAATGATGACATAAAACCATGGAAAAATATCAGTAAGTCCATAATTACATATATAATGCATATGATCTCAGATATGGTCATGATGATGTATGAAATCATGTAATTTGCTTAATATGTCTAATTAGGGCCTATAACCCTAAATAAAATGTATTAAATATATACATGCTCAATAAATGATGAAATTCACAGAGTAAGCTCATATCAGTAATGTGAGACTAATATGTAACTCAGATATCAGTTAGATTCATGGAATTAATATTATATGAAGATGACCCATATACATATGATGAAACCCTAATTCGAGTAATACATGTAACTAGGGTTAATATGTGCACAAAAAGGATAGTGAACCTAATGCTCAGATAATGAGCTTTGATAATGAGATGTAATCTGGAAAATGTCATCAGTAAGATAATCATAAGATAATACAAGTAATCATGAGAATACCATAATGAGATAAGAGAAACCCTAATGGACATAATTAGGGTTAAGATGAGATATAATAAGATGAGAACCTGATGATAGTATATGGTCTTGTCTTGATCAGGTTTGACCAAGTTATAGTTGACATCAGGAGTATATGTGATGATTAGGATATCTCTTTGGAAGGTACGCCATTACCTCTTTCTTGGCTTATTATACAATATGCTTGTGTTATATAGTAGTAAAGACTTGGCATATGGTATTGATTGAAATGATTGTTCTTATATACTATGTTGTTTGAGATTTTCATACTTATTGTTATGAACACATCAAACATAATATATCTGTTCCATTATATGAAAGCACTAACTCTTTGGCAGTGTGCTTGGAAGTGACCTAACTCTTTGGTAGTGGTCACATTGTACATATGACCTAACTCTTTGGTAGTGGTCTGACCTAACTCTTTGGTAGTGGTCACCTTATACAAATGATCTAACTCTTTGGTAGTGATCATAAAGGACTTGAGATATAATGGAAAATAAGCTTAAAATATGTGTTCTCTTTTGTTAATGAATACCCTTGTGCAAGTATATGCTTTTCTTATATTCTTCTGTTACTGCCAAGTATTAGTTTTATCTTATTGCCAAGATATGATGAGAGGTATATAAAAGACACGTAGGCGTACTCAGTACAATATTCATGAAATATTGTGCTGACGTGTACCGCATGTACTCTTTTGTTTAGGTTGTGGTTATGCTCTTGAAGATCCAGGATAGCTGAGAGTTGTGTAGCGAGCTGATGTACATGTGGACCTATTGTCTTAAGATCCTGTTGTTTTAGAACGTAGTACATGTATATGTATAAGTTTGTTGTTCAATATGTAATATCAAATGTTGTAACAATTCATGTTGTAATTATATTTTGAATGGTGAACATGTGTGTATGGTTTTATTATTGTTCATGTACATGTGCTACCGATTGTTTCCTTCTGACTTCCTCTGATTTTCTTCTTCTTAGCCTCGTGTGGGATATTTAAATTGGGATTCTTGCTGAGGTGAGGGTTTCAATTTGGACGTCACACATCAGATTAAGTTTTAGAAAAATCCGGGGACGTCACAGGATGGTTAGTCCAAGAAGACAATACATATTTTATAGGACTTGTTGCATGCTTGTGTGATGGATTAGGGAGGTGTTTGGGACAAATACCTTCTATTGGTTGAGTTTTCTTACAATAACAACTACCAAGCCAATATTGGTATGCCACCCTTTGAAGCACTCTATGGCCGACCTTGTTGTTCACAACTACACTGGGATGATGTAGGTGAATGAGCTCTGATGAAGAGTGATGATATGTAGATGATGACTGACAAGATCTATTTGATCAAGAAGACGATGAAGGATGTCTAAGATTGAAAGAAGGTGTATGTAGACAAGAAGAGATCTGATGTGAGTTTCTTAGTTGGTGATTATGTGTTTATGAAGATGAAGCCAATTCAATCCATAGCAAGGTCTAAAATCAAAGGCAAGTTGAGCCCTAGATATGTGGGACCATTCGACATCTTAGATAGAGTTGGGAAGTGTGCCCACTACCTAGCCCTTCCTCCCACTTATGACAAGATTCAGAATGTATTCCACGTGTGTTATGAAGAAGTATGTGAAGGATCCTTCTCATGTCCTGACTACCGAGCCTATTGAATTATGAGAAGATATGTCCTATGAAGAGTTTACAGTGCAGGTCTTAGACTCCAGAATGAAGTAGTTAAAGAGCAAGGAGATTTACCTTGTGAAGATTCTCAAAAAGTACCATGGCCTTGACAAAACTACCTTGGAGTTTATGGGAGAGATGTTGCAGACCTACCCCTCCCTCTTTGCTTGAGATTTTGGGGACAAAATACTTTTTAAGGGGTGGCATGTTGTAACATCCCCAATTGTAGGTACAAACCTTTATTTTCTCTTTCTTTGTCCCTTAATTTATTAATCACCTCTTAAAGACCATTTTTCTATTTTAGAGTGAACTAGTTAGCATTCAGATCTTTAATCCCTATTTGACTCTTTAGGGTTCCATATAAATGAAATCATATGATATTGTTACCATAATACCTAAATTGGAAATTTATTTGTAATAATACTAACCTAGATGTCTTGACCATAGTTAGTATAGTCTTGGGATCTCAGAAGAACATGATTTGGGATAAGATGGAGGGTTTCACCTTAATTGATAATTAGGTTATGTTCATTACATTAAGTGGGTGATTAATGCATACTGGTAAAATTTTAACATTGTTAACTTCAAAACTAAAATATAAGTCCAAATTCGTAATCAACATGTCCTAATTGTGCAATACACCAAATTTGGGCCCAATCAGATGCCATTTGTACCATCAATTCAACCCTAGAAGAATATATATATATAGTTTATATATTTGGACCTATGTTTTCAATTCAATTAACTAACCTCACTGTCACACATCTTCTAACTTTAGAGCCCATGACATAATGTGTCACGCGAGCATTTTGGGTCGGGTAACCGGGTAGTTGGGTAGTGGGACTCGCTCGTCCCCTACCTCTGACTTCCCCATGCTGGTGACGGGTTCAACCCAACAAGGCTCACCATGCTTGTCCCTTTGTTACGGTTGCCCTTTTCTCACTTTTTCCTCGCCAACAAACTCCCATGTCCAGTCTGAGTCCATAGAATGCTTACTTGGAGTGAGTGGTAGTCTAGATAACAAACACCCTTTCAGCCCTAAGTCTGCTATCTCAACCGCTTCCTTGGCTCCCCATAAGCCATCGAGTCTGGTGCCCAAGAACCTTGCTTCTTATCTGGGATCGTCTGCTAGGATCCTCTAAATCTCGCCCCGCGGTCAATTTCCCTTGTAGTTGCATAGAGGACGCTGTCGGTGGTCATCTTCCCCAAGAGAAGATTCCAAAGCACCGACGACTGGAGCTATCTCAGTTTAATTGGCCTTGATATAACCATCCCTGACCTTTGATCTCTCATTTGTTATACACCTCTGGCCGTGGTTTTGTCTAATCTGCTCGAATGCCTAGCACCACAGTTTCCCTATAAGTTTTGCATACCGCTAATGGTGTGCCTATAACTCTGACTCACTGAGGGTTCACCCAAAACCCACCATGGTACCCGGAGGGTCACACAGAGTGCTCAACCTAGACACATTTCACCTCTTGAATTCATCTTCCTATTTAGAGCAGTCGTCTTGTGACGTGCTCATCTCTGCATGGGAAAAAACTATTTCGTCTGGGTCGAGAGTGAGTACCTAGTATACCATCTTGTGTTAACTTAATCGTGTGGGGAACAAAGTTGGTGCCTTGGCATACTGATGAGTCCCAATTTTCCCCTTCCCAATCCTCCACTCATGCATTGTAGCCACCTTTGGTCCTACTACTTGTTGGGGTAGCGATCTCCCTAGACATCGTTCTCTGGTCACTACCACCAGCTCACCCAAACAACCACAGTTCGACAAAGATAGAGGAGTTAGAGATACATGCATTGGAGAGGGGCCAATGACCCTACCCGGAGCCAAGCTCCACTACTTGAGATCTATGCTCAAACCATGGTGCGAGGGTGGGATTGACTCCCTTTGATGAAAACCCTGTATACCCATGGTCTTTTGGCTTGTCAATAACCCCCTTGCAAGAGGCATATCAGGGATTTCTCCATCTTTGACCCACATTTGACCAATGTATCTCTAGTAACATACAACTATGGTTCAGCGCCATGATAGTATCTTTATAATCACAATCATTTAGGGTAATTTTGTATTTTTTGAGTTATTTTTCCATTTGATTCAGAAATGATTTAACTTGTAAAATTCATAAGTAATTAATGGTTTATCTGAGTAATACATATAAATACATTTTGAAATTAGAAAAATGCGACTGGTTTAATGGGATAGGTTTTAGGATCATATTTCCAATCTACAGTAGGGTCATTTTCTAAGTAAGGGATTCCATGCATTTTATATTAATTGAATGCACATATATCATCACTAGATTGAGACAACCCTGGCCCTGAATCTAGGTGGTCTTACTAAGTATATAGGTCTGATCATTAGGTATGTACACCCTCTATTATATTTTAGGCATTATTTTACTTAAACCTAAATCTATTTAATGAGGCATCTTGTGAACTATCACTTTTACTTAAAATCCAATTGTTGGACATTCATGTTTCCTAATTTGAATTCATATATTCATGTTGTTGTTGAATATTATTCTTTATAATGAGTCTTTGGATCCCTCCTCCCATGATTGCCATTTATGTTAAATTGACTAAAATCCTAGTCTTGCCACTCTATTTATGCATGCTACATGTTTGACTAGAATATCTAGAATAGTGGTATTTATATACAACCATACTTATAAAGGGCACACATATTTTGCCCAGGGTTTGTGTTTCCACCCTTATTTCTTTTTAGGCCATGATCCTAGGGTGTTATGGCCCTATTTTAGGTATATTTAGTCTACATTGTTATGCATAAAAATGTTTATTGTTTTAAAGTTAAATTGTGGTTAATTGTTATGGCAAGACACTTTTATTCACATACTTGTAATCTGAATGTTAATATGCCTCATTTCTTTTGTTACATTTTCTCTTGCACTTACCTAATTGCAATTTGCCCCCTTTCTTGTGGAAACATCCCTTTTATACTTATAACCCATTATAATGCCCAAAGTGTTTTATATATGTACATACTAAACCTTTGTTGACCTCTATTTTGTTTCCTATGTTTTGGGTGATGTTCCCTTCCACCCAGGTGCAGAGGATCCTGTGGTGACCTTAGAGGTGGATCTTGTCCTTGAGGATCTAGGGTTCAAGGAACTGTTCAACAGTAGTTTGTGGAAGATTATGAGATGTTTAGGTTGCCCTCTGCAATTGATCCATTTACTTTTAGTTTCTTTTATGTTCCCTTTATGTCCATGTGGACAAGTACTTAGTAATAATTGGATCATGTAATAATTAAACCTTATTTTCCATTGCTATGACTTTGTGCTCTATTTTTGCCATATTATTTGAGAGTGATTTAGCTCCCCTTATATCGAAATATTATGAGTGAATGTTTGGGGAATTGCTAGAGTGTTCTCAAAATTATAGAGTAGGGAGTGGTACCCTTAGTGGGTCCCACTCCTTATAAGTATAACACAACCTTATTCCTTTGATGTATAATGTTGGATACGCTTAAAAGAAATCTCAATCGAATATCCATTAGATACTCTTTATAAGATGTGTATTCTTGATAAAGGGTAAGTTGCATAAACTTTAAAAGTTATTGTAGGGTTTTGATTCACAAGTCATGTTATACATGATATGTTAATTTGATCTTTGTGCATGATACACTTAATCTAGAATTTTAAATATATATAGTTTGATTCATTCAATAAATTCTTCATTTTCCATTTCAATAATCCTTACAAGTATTGACCCATAAACACTACACAAACTCTCTCTCTCTCTCTCTCACACACACACACACACACACACACACCCCAACTAAAAATGGGTGAGAGGGAGTAGAAGCTAGATGTATTTATATGCACGTGTATAAGTGAGTGCATGTGTGAGTGTGTTAAATGCCATAGGTATCTATACAATACAAATATATATAATGTAGATGTATATGGTTTACGATATACTCTAATACCTTGATTAATCTAACCTAGCATATTTTCTAACATAGTTGTATATGTTCTTTTGTTGTGGGATGTTTTTGTATGATGTATGTTGTAAGATTTTAAAAAAATGGACATTAATTGTATTGGTGATCGACATGATATAGTTTTTAATTGATACACTCTTTGGAAAAGTGTGATGACCCTAAACTTTGGGGTTTGATATCCAATATAGTATTTGAATACATGTTTGTAGTAAAATGGGTTACTTATGGGACATAAGATCTTATATGATCATACAGATTAAGTTGAATGTGTTTTGACAATGTTAGAGGCCAATTGATGTATACTTGAATTTCATCATCCATATATATGTGTCACTTTGGAGTATCTTAATTAAAGAGACAAATGATAGAGTTCGGGCATCAAAATTGCTTGTAAGGTGGACACACTATGAGGAATCTTCAATCAAAACTCTAAGATCAAAGTCCTTTTCTACAAGAAGTTATTAAGGTTTGAAGTTAAGAAGAAATATGATTAAAATATTTGTACAACATAGGGCACTATAATACTGGATGTATGTTGAGGAAAATGTAAGTGTGACACCATCTTGGTTGGTTGTGTAGCCTTTTGATTGCCAATGATTCTTTCAGATTAGATGAGAGGCTATGTGGATCCTTAAAAGCCATATATTAGAATCCAACAGATGTTCCCTTTTCTTCAACATCTGACTATCTCGCACTAGAGCTCATCACAAAAGCCAAAACTATATCATGAGTCGTATCTCTCCTCCTTTTCTATTATAATATTTGTGATCACAATGAGATGGCCAATAGAGTGACCTTTGTTACCAGCTATTTTGTAGAGAGTGGAGAGAGATCATGACCTCCGCATCTGGTGGCTGTGTAAAGTTGTGAGAAGACCTCACAGGGGTTAGGTGATGAAGAAGGAGCCAATGAGGAGGCTCTTAGTTAGGATGAAAGCCACTAACAAGATCTATAGAAGTGTCTTGGGATTGTATGAATCTTAGCCGCAAGCTTCTATACCCTAGACATGGAGTGAAGATGACAAATCTAATGATTGGGCTCACCACATTCTCACCAAGTTAGAGTCTGAATATGTGGTTTGTCGTTGTGGTCCAATTCTCCATGAAACTCTAGTCATAAGCTTGTGGGTATAGATACTATTTACCACTTTCTTTGAGTTACAGATGAGGAGGACGACAGCCAACTGACAGCTATTGGCACCTCCCTGGTGGAATACAAAGAAGCTGTGGTGACACCCTTACTCCTTGCAGAGCTATCAGATCTATTGGAGGAGGCCACCAACTTCACATATCTCCTCATCGACACTGATCATGACGGTGCTTCCATAAACTGAGGACACATTCTCTAGTAGTGCGAAGATCGCCAAGAAAGAAACATGGATAGATAAGAGTGTAACCCATAGGGCATAGCTTGTGAGCTCAACCTAGAGCACAACCGACTAGGATGCACCCCACTCAAGGCTACGTTGTCACAGTCCAAAACTACATGAACAGACAAATCGATGGCACCTTGATTGGGAGAACAGAGCATCAAACCTATGGACCCTTGTAGATGTGAGGATCACGTGGAGAAGAGACACCACGCCCAATCGGCTCTCAACCCAGCCTAAATGGAGTCTAATTGTAAAGAGTAGGATCCAGTAGGGGACCACTCCTTACTTAATTTAAGATATTAATTTGCATATAACAATACAAACTCAAAAATGACAAAATAAAAGGGGTGAAATATTTACCTCATATAGATGAGTATAAAATGTAATTTGTTGTAGTAGAAATAAAAATATAACTATTACATAAATTCATTGTTCAATTTAACATTGGGCCTTATAGGAAAATTTTAAATTATGAATCTAATTATTAGGATAATATTGTGGTGAACAACATTCCCATCTCAGAACTCATCCTAACACTTGGTTATGAGCTAAGCCCTCTTCTTCCTGAATCTCCGGCTGTGCTAACTATGAGTGGGTTTAAAAACAACACCCAGGAAGAGGAAAACAAAAATAAACGACGTTTGTAAAAACTGAGTATGTGCAGTAAATAACAACTAGGCAATACTTAAGATAGAGAAAAGTCAAGGCACGATATCAAATGAAGGAGAGGTTCAAAAGAAGAAGTTCTAAGAAAATTTCATAGGTCAAAAGATGAGGCATTATGATAAAAGATCATAATGTCATATATAAACATAATAGTTTTTAAACAGTGCACGTAAACAATTAGACCATTTTTATTTATATAGGGCCGAAACCCATGAATATCAAGCCTAAAAATATTTTAGGTGGAAGACACACACCCTGGCCTGAATATGTACACCCCTGTAAATATGAGCAGAAAACGCATGCTCAGAATAGAATACGCATGTCCGATATAATATAGAAGTATAGATGTATTACTAAAATAAATATGAAATACCTGAGGATGAGATAAATATGGAATACCCTAGGATGATATAAATAAATCTAGTCTAATTTCTCACACACATTAATGTAAAGGTAAGATTCAAGTTTGATCATAATAAATGTGAAATAACTGAGGATTGAGATAAATATGAGGATGACATCATCCAAGTCACCAAATACATCAAGATCTTAAATAAGAACATCATAAATAATTCAAGATGTAGCACGAAACTTGAAGATATGTTCAAGAATAATCAATATTTAAACAAGTAATGCCTCATATGGCAAAAAATTGTAGTCACCATGGTATTGCCTAGATAATAGTGAAAGATTCACATACCTCAAATAGAGTTTACGTAAGTCTAAAGTCATCCCTAGGTGCAATACTAAGTCTTCAAAGTACCTATTAAACATATATGTAGAATAAGGCTTAGATTTACATTATTTATATAAATTCTAAAATTGTCCTTTTATTATTAGTGAATTAGATATTCAAAACCATATTATGTCGTGGATCATATTTTGTTGAGTTCATAACCTTTTTTACTTTATTTTTTGTAGACTTATAGATTATTAGTTATGAATTTTGAGGAATTCCAACTAATTAGATAAATATGTAAATTCAGCGTATGTATTAGATTGGAGTTGGGTGATTAAATCCATATCATTAGATATATTAAAATTTTATAATTCTAAATTCATTTTATTTTGATTTATAGATTAATATATATGGACTTTAAAAATTCCAACCAACTAGAAAATTCCTTTAAAATTACATTTTTTTATCAAATTTATGTGTGAAACTGATTCCATTAGATGAAGAAAATTAGACTCTTCAGCCTCACATACAACACTCTAGTAAACATGAACAATATACTCCACAGGTCCTTCTGGTCTTGGAGAACCAAGATGGGCACAAAGATAATAAGAAACTCTCGGGAAACCTTCTGCCAAACAAACCAGGAAGGAAAATATATGAACCAATCATGGATACCGCTACAGTGAAATTCAAAACTAAAAATACTGGCAATCGATTGTATAACCATCGCTTATGATTTTGAATATCATCTAGAAATCTGGTAAACAAATCAACTAGATAAAACTCAGGGTATAAAACCAAAACAAGAAAGTTATGGAGAAGTTTGTCAGTAAAATAGAAAGAATCCAATGTCATATGGAGAAAGGTAGATTACCTATGATGTGATTAGGAAACATGATATAGGAAAAAAATATCCAGGGCCTTCTCCGGAGCCGGCCGTGATGATTTGGTGGTGTAACATACTCAATTTTGACTACTATTATTTATGTTGAGCTATTTTCACCTAAGTTGAATTTATTTACAATACTTTCCTTCATTTGAAATTCACACTTACTATTTTGAATAAATATCTTGACTTATGATACCAAGTAGTCTTTGATTGAATTCCCTTGTGTCTCAATGTATAAATTATGTTCACTTGAGAAATATTAATGATTTAGTCCTTGGTTTGAGTATCATTTTCTTGGTTGAAGTCATCTAGTCCAATTGATGTTTATGTGCCTAACTACCTTCATTCGACCTCAAACCCACCTAGTCCTCTCAATTTTCTACTATTGATTTGGAATCAATGGAAATTATAAAAAAAACATTAAAGGAAATTGATACGAGAATTAATTATGAGAGTCAATAAGTTAGATATGTCATATTCATAAATAATGGTAATAGTATCTTAAAACCTAGTTGAATGGGACTACACCCCATGGTCAAAAACCTCATAGCATCTTGCTTTTCCGTTTAGAAGTTACAAAATTTGAAAGAGAGTACTAAATAATACATTGACTATAGTTAATAGTTTAACTCCTAATGAGGTAATGCCCCGTTACACCTCTCTCTCTCTCTCTCTCTCTTCCACGCGAACCGTCGCGTCTTTCCTTCCCTGACCCCTGCACGCCCGTGTTTCCTGTTGTTTGGTCATTCCATAGGAGCCAGACCAACGATGAGGGAAATCTGTCCCTCTCACAGCACCTCGCCTTCTGTTTCTACTCCTACAAGCTTCAGACTCCCCCCTGTTTGAACCGCCAGCTATGCAGTTAAGAGCAGGGGAAGCCGAAACTGCAAAAGCCATAAAGACCAAAGACCTACAGAAGAAATGGCCGACGCACCGTCCTCCAGGCGCCGAGCCATCCAACCCCTGCGCCTGCTTCCCTAGACGCACACCCTAGGGTCGGCGCCCCTATAAAATCCCTGCCCTGATCGCTAATCTGCAGCGCCCCTGCCTAGATGGACGGAACCGACAGATCATTCTCGTGCATGAACCTCTCCCTCTCCATCTTCCTATATCTACCTTCTTCCTCCTTCCTCGGTTACCCAAAATCGTAGCCCCTCGTCTGTAAGAAGGAGAGACATCCCAACACCTAAAGCACCCACCCCAGCAGCGCTCACCAGCAAGAAACTTGACGACCTGCACTGAGAACCCACCACCGTCGAGTTCAGACTCCTCCGAGATGCACAACCACCACCCTCGTCACTCGTCAGGCTTGCTCTTCTCCTCTGCCGCTCCCTTCCCATCATCTTCAGGCCAGCCCGATGGCCGGCTTGCAAAACACCACCACCACCATCTGTAACTCCAGAACCCAGACCTGATCTCCAATCCCCATCACCAACTAGGCTTCTATGACCAGCTATGCTCCCCCCACCTAATCAACCACCGCGCAGAACAACAGGTCTGTTGTTCCTCAACGCCACCCACACGATAATCACCACCGTTGCTGATTGCCAAAAGCATTGTGATCGTGGCCAGAACCTGATGCTCCGATGGCCACCTTGACCTGGCCGCTGCTTAGCTTTGCAACTTGTCCAACACGGGATCTAGATCTGGCGATGGTGGCTACGATCCTATTAGATCTTGGCAGCAGATGACGATCTGCAACACCACAGCGGAGGCCACCCTGCCTCACCACGATGCCACCCATGGGCTGCCTCGAGTATGATGGGTGCCAAGAAGCTCTTACAACCTGCAGGAAAGATAGCACCGAGAGCCTCAAGCTCATCGTATCTGAAGATTGGTGATGCCTCCCGCACCTTGCCACAAGACCTGCAAACAAACCTCGATCACCATCATCTTCAGGACATCGGCACCACTTCTACAACCTCCACAAGGTTTTTACCCTCTGCAACTCAAGCAAGATTAAGATCTCGCCAGCCTCCTACCAGTATTTGACTCCTGAACCTCCCCAATCCATGATTCAACTTCCTTGTTACCAAGTCCTATCACGTGCCGCCACCCTAACTTTCAAATATCATGCTCTCAAAGGAAACCTATTGGAGTCGCAGAGATCTGAGAAAGGTCAGATCACCTTCCATCTACAGTTCCTGGCTACTATGAGCATCTACAGATTTCTAGGAAACCACCTTGACGTGAAAAAAAGATCAGAATTTTCAGACCTGGCCGGCTAGGTGAGAAACTAATGGAGCCATCCCACACGACCTTCTTAGATGTATGAAGAGTAGCGAGTCACCTTCAGTTGACTCCAGGATCTCAAGAAGTCATCAACAAGTTGAGGGTGATTACGAGTTTGAACTTATAGATTGATCTGCATTGTTCACCCGTGACTGTAGGTCAGTCCCTTTTTCCCCCATTTCATATTTAAAGCGTAGTTATAATCACGGATAAGATATACAAATTTAGGTTGATATGATAACCATCAATTATAAAGATAAACTCTATTATTCAAATCAGTTAGTGCACATGATTTTTTTTTTTGAGGAAAGGTTATGTCATATATTGATAGCACATCAAGCAAGCAAAACCTGTTTATGTGAGTACCTTACATGATGTTGAAAAAATCAAAAACTAGAAAATAACTGAAAGCATGCAAGCCTAGATAAGATAAAGCAATGTTTTGATAAAGTGGGGGAGGCACCCCTTAACAAGCCTCTAGATGTTATAAAAAATAATCCCAAGTTTGTTAATAATTGCATCCGCCCGAGAAAAGAAATCACAGTTGTTGCTGAACTATACTGACACCTGTTTCATCGTCCACCATAGCTTTGAGATCACATAAAAATTTTGCTTCAGATTCTCCTTCATCCGATTCGTCATGTCCACCATCAGCTAGGATTCCTGCATTTTATTAGAATGTAAAGATCTGCATCTATTTGTGATATAATATTTTGTTCTAGATTCTTTTTGTTGTTGAAAATTCTGTTGTTTCTTTCTTTCCAGAGATTCCAATTGATTGTGGTGAAAATATCACTGCTTTTGAATTTTTTGTAATGTCTATTCGGTGCGATTTGTAAGGGGAAAGTAGCTTCCTTGAGGTTAGGAAGGCAGTTTCGTGAAAAATGTGTGAAGATATTTTGAGAGAAGATACACTTGAAGAAGATGTGATCAACTGAGTCACTGTTTTTTTCGCAAAGAGAGCATCTAAATGGGCCAATAAAACCCTTTTTTTTAATGTTTTCACATGTGAGAAGTTTGTTATGTAGTAAAAGCCAAAGGAATGTTTTATATTTTTGCGGCCATTTCTGTTTCCAGATTTTTGATGTTGATGGGGAAAGACCTCTGTAGGAAAGGTAGGTGTAGGCTTGTTTAACCGAGTAAATGCTACCCCATTTCCAAGTGATAGAATTTGAGGTGTTATTTTCCAAGGAGAGAGCTAGATTTCTGAAGTCGTTTTGGCTGATCTGTGTTTGAATGCATCTTTTAAGGGAATTTGATCTGTTGCTGGTGATAAGAGCTAGAGCTTTGTCAATCTTCATGTTGAGAAGTCTATTTGGAATGGTCCAATTTGGTCGAAGGTTTATGACTGAGTTGTTTTCGAACCAAGGATCGAATTATAAGGAGATATTTTGGTGCGAGTGAGGGGGAGTGTTAATGATTTGAGTGATCGTTTGGATGTTTTTATTAATGAATTTCCAAAGAGGGGAGGCTATTTTCTTTGGGATATGATGCTAGGGGGTGAACATTGGTAATATTTGTATTTGATAAGTTGGGTCCAGATTTTTTGTTTGTTTTGGAGCAGACTATCGATGATTTTAGCTATAAGACAGAGTGAGTGTGTTTCAATGTTGATGATGCCCCAACCGCCTTGATTGAGAGGAGCTGATATAGTTTTCTAGTTAACAAGATGATAATGTTTCCCTGATTTATCCGATTTGTGAAAGTTGTTCCAAAGAAAATTTCTTCTGATTTTGTCTAGAATGGATTTTGTTTTTGATGGCAGGGGGACACAGCTCAGGAAGTGAGTAGTGATTGGAGTGATGACACTATTTAGTAGGGTAAGTCTTCTAGAGAGGTTAATGAAGTTATTTGTCCAATTTGTGAGTTTAGAGTTTATTTTTGATATGATAGGGGTCCAAATAGCATTTGTTATGTTGTATGGAGTAATGGGAAGACCCAAATACTTGATTGGGAATAATTCAGTCTTGCATTTTAAGAGGTCTCTAAAGTGCTCCATTGTAGGTTGGTTTATGTTTACCCCAAAGATGGAAGATATTTGCATATTTATTTTGAGTACTGAGATATATGAGAAGATGCCAATGATTATGAAGATATTAAGAAGGGATGATTCATCTGGGGAGGAGAAGATAATGGTATCGTCCGTAAATTGAATGATATTTTCCTTGCATTCTCTAGGAGAAAGGATAAGACCATTTTGTTTGCCCAATAGGATCATACGGGAAAGAATAATTGTAATGATGATGAACAGATAAGGAGAGAGGGGGTCTCCTTGTCTAAGTCCATTTGTGTTATGAAAATAACCAAATGGAACACCATTTATGATAGTTGAGAAATGGTTTGTAGATATGCAAGCATGGATCCAATTTACCCATATGTCGGGAAAACCAAAACCCTTAAGAGTTTTAAGAAGACATTGCCAATTTACAAAGTCAAAAGCTTTTTCAAAATCTAGTTTGATAGCTAGAAGGGGGTTTTGTTTTTGTGGCAAAGATGTATTGTTTTGTTGACCATCAGGAAGACATCTTGAATACTTCTATTTTTAAGGAAGGCAGATTGGTTAAGCGGGATGATGTCCTCCAAGTGAGGTTTAATCCTGTTTGCTAGAGTTTTTGCTATGATTTTATATGAGGTATTTGTAGGGCTGATGGGTCGGAAGTGGGATATGTGGTCGGGTTGACTATTTTTTTTAATTAGAGTGATAAAAGTTTTATTTATGAATTTGATGATGTTGTGTGGGTTTGAACTTGCATGGAAAGCAGATAGAAAGGCTATGAAATCTTTTTTATAGTGGTCCCAATTTGCCAGGTAGAATTCAGAGTTAAGTCCATCAGGTCCAAGAGATTTATTTTTTCCTAGGTTAGAGATAGCTGCATGTAATTCTTCAAGGGAGAAGTATTTGATGAGTATTTGAGGATTTTTTATGTTTTTTTGACAAATGGTAGCCCATGATAAGTTATTTAGACATGTGAGATTGTGGTTGTTATTGAAGATATTTTTAAAATGGTTATTTATGTGAGTTATGATGGTTTGTTTGTGAGATGTGAGTCTACCATTTATTGTTAGATGGGTTATGGCATTTTGTCAAAAATTTTGGTTACAAATTTTGTGATAAAATTTAGTGTTTTTGTCCCATTCTTTAGCCCAAGTGATTTTTGCCCTTTGTCTCCATTTTGTGTCAATACAATTATTTATGTGGTCCAGATCGGCTTTGATGGAAAAGACAAGAGCATGGTCAACGTTTTGGTCTTTATCCACAAAAAGGAACTGATCTTCAAGATTTTTTTGTATTTCGAATAAGTTTTTTGGGTTTTGGAGTTTCCATTTTTTGATATGAGTTTTAATATTTTTTGTGTTGTTTTGGATATGTAGTCCTATGTTTTTTGTTTGTGAGTCGGCAAGTTTCCATGGTTCAAGACAGGATCTGGAGAAGTTGTTTATGGAGAGCCAACTGTTTTCAAATTTGAAAGGTCGCATGCCCCACGAGGTAGAAGATGTGTCAAGGATTAGAGGGAAGTGATCAGATATGGTTCAGTGGGAGATTTGAACAGAGGAGAGAGGGTGTTTGTCTTCCTAGAGGGTTGTGCAAATGAAGTGGTCTAGTCTGGCATAAGTCTGGTTTCTAGACCAGGTGAATAATGCATTTGAAGGTTTGATATCGATCAAAGAATGGTTTGTAATCATTCTACTGAATTTTTTATCTGCAGCAGACATCAATTGTGGGGAGTGTTTGGAGTTGAGCCTATCTGAGACATGAGTGATCAGATTGAAATCTCCACCCAAAACCTAGGGAGTCAAGTGGAATTTTGTAATGAGGTGATTTAGTTCCGCAATATAATTGGATTTGTTGTGTCCTGGTTCCCCATAGATACCCGAGAATGACCAAAGATATCCATCAGAAAGGTTTTTGAATTCAATGGTTATTAAGAAGTTAAGGATAGATGTGTTATATGAAGCTAGAGACTGGTTGTTAAAACCAACTAAGAGGCCTCCTTTGAATCCCTCAGGAGGTAACTGGATCCAGTTTGTGATTCTATTTCCCCCTATTGTTTTGAGAGCAAAAGGGGTTAGAAAGGTTTTTGTTTCTTGAATAGTAATCAGGTCGATTTTGTTTTTGTATATGTGAGTGCGTATTTTTTTTCTTCTTTGGAGGTTTGCTGCTCCACATATGTTCCAAGAGGAGATTTTCATTTTTAATTCTTTGGATGATTTATGATTAATAGGATGTTTAGAAGGTCGCTGATTTAGTCACAGCATGAGTGAGTCTTTTATTTGTCCAACTCATAAAGGTTTCAAGGTCGTCTAGAACTTTATGGGCGTTATCTTCATCATCTAGTTGAATGCCAATCTTATTTGCAAAGGAAGTGAGGCTGTTTATGTTTGACCAAGATGCTAAATCATAAATTGAATCTAAATCTTTATTTTTGTCTTTAACAGAGGGAGTTGATGATAAAGAAAAAGTAGAAGTTATGTCACTAAAAGAACGGGGAGAGATATTTGGAGAAGTACCTTGCTTTACTCTGTTGACGATGATAGTACTTTTTGAGTCTTTGTGGTCTGGCTTCATGATCTTTTGGAGGTAGCTGGAAGTATGCCTTTGTTGTGGGCTCTCCTACTCTGAACTCTGCAAAGAATTTTCATCCTTATGCTGAGAAGAGGTTTGGTTCTTTGTAGCTTGATGTTTTTGGTTTAGAGATTGGTAGCTTTCCTTAGTGGAGAAAAGAGATGGGAAAGTGGAGCCTCTAGGTTTGTATTTGTTATCATGGAATGTAGGTTCGGGCGATCTGGTTCTTTTCTTGCTTGGCTAGAGGTAAGAGTTTTCAGAGTGGATTGAGTTTTTCCGGATCCAAACATGATTTCGGTCGTTTGATGCCCTGGATTGTATGGAGGACATTTTATCTTTGTTTGGGCTAAACCAAGATGGTGGATGTGTTGTGAGGTCTGAGAAGGCGGTGTTGTTCTCGGTAGGATGTTCAGCAGAAAGTTTTAGATGGTAGATGGATTCGCCAATTCTGATATTGATAGTTGGAGGAAGGGAGATAGCAGCTTTGACAGAAAGGAGACAATATGCTTTGATGTATTGTGATGGGTGTAAGGTTTCAGGACTGATGTATTGTAGAGTTTCCCCGATTGTGCAATGCCTCTGAAGATCTCAATTTCCCAAAGATGAGGAGGGAGATTTGAAATGGCAACCCAGTCTGAGTCACCAGCGGGGACAGGAAAAGAACCTAAGTCAGCAGACCATTTTGATAGTCTGGCCATGATGAAGCTCGATCCACAGGGTATGGTGAGAACTTGATTGAAGAGGTGGTTTATCTTAGTACCTTCGGGGATAGTATAGATGAGCTGGGTGGGAGAGAAGATTTTTGGTTTAAGGATGGTTTGACCGAGAATGAGTAGGGCTAAGGCACGTGTAATATCCAGGACATTAATGGGGTTGTTGTCAAGGTTGTTTTCAACTAAAACGAGAATGCTTCTAAGGGTGAGGACCTTGAGAAGACGCATTGAGTTGGCTGGAAGGTCAAGAGCGATCGCATATTCCAGGTGTTCAGGAACTTTCATGTTTGATGAGGCAGATGGATAGTTTGAGTTATGAGTTTGTGATGGGGTTGGAGGGGGAGGGTTTTTGGATAGAGGTTTGAGCGTTGTGACTGTATGGTACTTTGGCTTGTGAAAGGGTTTAGATATAGGAGGAGTCCAGGAGTTTGTGGTCAGATGGCATGAAGGGGTAACGTCTGCATGATCAGGTAGGAGATTTGTGAGGCATGCAAATGAGTTTTTTGAAAGATAATGGTGTTGGGGGAGGTGTGTGTTGTGCCTGTGATCTGAAAAGGGCTTTTTTTGGGACTATGGAGGTTTTGTGAAAAGGTGATAATCTAGTCGAGTGAAAGTGCATGGAGGAGGAAGTGGGATCTGCATGGGTTTTGTCTTGGTTTGAGGGGAGGCGAGCTTTGCAGAATCTTTTTATGTGACCTATCTGGTGACATCCAAAACATGTGCGGTGAGAAAAGCATCTGGATGTTGAGTGGTTGCTTCGGAGGCAAAGAGAACATTGCAGAGCTCGAAAATGTTTTTTTTTTGGGGGGACCGAAGTCCAGATTTGGGCGGTGGGGGTTTTATCTAGGAGATTGTTTATGAGAAGGGATGATTTTGCATGTCCTAGAATAGGAAAAGCTGTGTTTAGGCGAGACAAGTATGAGGGGATGATATCCTCAACCTGGGAGGGTCGAGGTTTTAGGGTTTTATGTAAAGATGACAAATTGGGCTTATTTTTTCCCTTAAACGATGGGGAGGGGAAAAGTTTGTACCTTTCAGCGATTGAACTTTGTTGTTGTACCATAGTGGATGTAACTGCATCATCGTCATCCTCAGGGCCTGAGGAGATGGAGATAGGCCATGATTTTGTGCCCATGGGTGGTTGGTACTCATCCCTGATGAAGAGTTTGTCCGCCGAGTTTGATGATGAAGAGCTGGCTTGATCATGTTATTTGTAAAGATAGGCTAACTATGGAGGAGTTTCATTGATGAAGTCACGCACCCAGGCTCGAAATGTATGATTTTCCATCGGTTGAATGAAAACCGACCACTCGGGCTTGAGCTTCAGCTCGACGCGCATGTCGCTCCAGCCTTCAGATATGAGGAGGAAGGGATTTTTTTTGCCCCGGGTTGGATTGGTGGGGAGGGACCATGAGACCTTCACCTGGAAGGAGCGATGACCGATGTTTATCATGCAGGTGCCAGGCGAGACGTCGAACTTGTGGTAGATCCAAGCTCGAGGTAATGGAATACTCACTGAAAAGGAGGGATCTGAAAGAGGGATTTCCATGAAGGAAAAACGAGAGTTCATGTCGGCCTGGGATGACAGAGATTTTGTGCTTTCATTTGTCACCAAAGGTTTTTTTTTCTTAAAGCACGGCGGAAGGATGAAGTCTTACCGTTTCTATGCATGCAAGGTGTATTTATGCATGAGACGAGGGTGAGCACGCCTCCTGTACGCATGGTGTTTTCGAATCGTTTGATGGGTCTTTATTGCTATTCTCAGAGTCAAACTTTTGTTCTGATTTGATCTGACAGCCAAGATGATCTTGGGAAGGAGAGCTATAGCCGGAAAAGAGAATAAAATTTTGGATTTTGAAGTGAGATTTTTGTATGAAGGTAAAGATTGTTGCTTAACTGGTATGAAGCAAGAAGGTATGCTCGATCTCTGATGATGTGAAATGTGTAATCAATGGAAAAACATTTGCATGTATCTGTATGCCATTTGTGAAACCCAAGGTGTGTCGCAAAGGGTGTTGTTATACTCAGAATTTATTGCAGACTGTTATGGAACACAAAGGAGTAAAGGGGGATAAGCCTTTACTGGTATTGAAGCACCGCTTTGACAGGTTCCGAAGGTGAGGATTATGCGGAACTTGGTGGAGGTAGGAGATGAATCGTTCGATTTGGGATCGCAGGAGAGCAAATCAAGAAAAAGCAGAGGCGATTTTTGTTTTCATACCTGAGAATCCCTTGTGCATGCTGGATAGCACTGAAGCTAGGCAATGTGGAATCACACACGAGAGGAAAAAACAGATCGTAAGGTTGTAAGATGGAAACCACCGCCAACATGCAGAGAGATGGTCGAGGGAAGAAAAACCTGAAGAAGGTTTTTAGATTCCGGGATGGGGAGATTTGGACGCCAGCTGACTCTGCGAGTGTGATCGTCTCTGACAATGGGCCGAGCAAGAACTTGAGGCGGAGGGCAGGGGAAAAACATGCCAGGAGGGGCAGATCGCACCGAGCAGAGATGGACCAGAGAGATTTTTCTAGAGAGAAGTTGGAGCTTTCTCTCACTTACCTAACGTTCCCCGAATTCTACCTAACATGATTTATATTATAGGTTAATAGTCATTAGAACATTGTATACTTATGAACATGGTAATGATGACAACCAATCCGAGCTGATATTTTAACTTGATACGAATCATATTAGTGTTAACAGGTACATGCATTTATGAATATATAATAATTTACTAATTTGAATTAGTAATAAAACCTGAGAGTAGTAATCTCATTATCACTAATAATTATAATTTAGTCGTATCACATAAATTTCGTAATATTAGGAAGTGCACTCATCTATATACCTTGGATTATAGGACATAAAAGAGAAGGAATATATATATCAAAAGTATTTCTATAAACATTTTGACATTCACATTAGATTATATGGTAGTTTGGACTAAACATGAATTTACCTTATTTTCATAACGATATTGGTGTTCACATACATAACTTAATTATAGGTATTAGTTCATGACTAATGCATATGGTGGTATGTTGACTCTAAACCCTAGATATTTTTATTAAGACCATACTAGTAAATGGAAACCTTTGATCCCTAGTGACTACATGGAAGTATATGATAAATAAAAGAGAATATTTCACCACCTCAGATTGATTATTGTTTGAATGCATTGAATATTATAATAACACTTGAATCGATCTATTTGGAGTTTTGACTCCCTGGACATTGGTCCCTTTGGGCTTTGGCCCCTTAGAGCTTTGGCTCACTTGAGGTAGGGTACCTCCCGCCGCCCTGTGCACAGGTTGTAATGGATTAGTTATCCCCCAGTTGACTGGTTAAAATAGCAATTAGGCTTCTATGTCGTTCTTTCATACATGACTAAACACAAGGTACTTTAGCCCTTGAAGGAAATGATATGATAGTGCTCAACCTTAATATTCAAAAGTTGATTATTGCAAATATTTTGATAATTTGGTATCTTGAACTATTTTGAATAGCCTTGTAAAATTTGATCTTGAAATACAAACATTAAAATATTATTATTCTTGATTTGGAAAATTTAGTCCACCAAATGTTCCTTACCTAGATTTGATATTACCTTGATTTATACTTAGAACCTATATTTTGCAAATAGCTCGATATAAGAATTTAGTACCAGCTTTGCTGACCCTTTGTTTCCCTTCAATGGGGTCCATGTGTGGTTTCGTTCCCTTTGGGAACTCATGGGCATGTGATAGATGGAAGAGCTGGAAGAGACATGCACTGGGTAGTCCTCCATTGAAGACTAGATAGGAATGAATTTTATTTCTTAAACTTGTATTCATATTTGTAAGCTTCCGTGACTTTGATGTACAAGCATGAATGTAACAAAGATTGTTTATATTTTTGATATTATTTTGTAAAATTTGACCGTAAAGATCGAGTCTTTATAGGTGGGATGAGAGGGTTCGATACTCGCCGTTGTGAAGAGTTGATGACCGATTGTAACTGGGTATCGATGGGCATAACGGAGACAAAAGAGGTGATTAAACAAGTCCTTGGATAGGTATTATATAGGTTAATATGCATGGATTTCTTTGAGGAGATACATGGTGATGGCATGTAGTCAATGTCTATGATCCAAAGAGTGTATATCTTGGGGTATATATATTACTGTCATTAGATAGTCAAATAGGATATTATATATACAAAAGGATAAGAAAGAAAAATAAATACATCAAACTGTGAATATCATTAGAGGGATGTGAGAGAAAGTATGAGAAAGTTAATATAGGAAAAAAAGAAAGGGATAGGGAAAGCAAGAACTGGAAAGAAGAGAGTACCGTGTGAAAAAATAAAAGAAAAATGAAACATGATAGGAAAAAAATTAGAAACATGTACCAAATAGAATGTATTAAATTAATATAATTAAGAATTAATGTTTCCAATTGTATGTTAAAGAAAATGAAATATGATAGGAAGAAAATTAGAATCCTGTACCAAATAGAATGTATTAAATTAATATAATTAAGAATTAATGTTTCCAATTATATGCTCTCTTTTTAAATTTGTATTCTCTTACTACTTTTTACTACTGACATTTTACATCTAAATATTTAGTACATACAAATGTGATGCTATGCTTTACATATGTATTAATTAGTGTGTTTCTAAAACAAATTTCGGATTTATTTCTTTTATGATAATATTTTCATGCGTGTACAACATTGTTTCCCATTATGTTACACCATGATTTTATTTATTACAGTCCATACAAGTTGGTTTACATTATATTAGATTTTTTTAAAATAATTATTCAATATTTTTAGCCTTATCTTTCATTTTCTTTTCTTAAGGAATTTGAGGCATCTAAAAACTCCTAAAAGATTTGAAACTTAGCCTACAAGTAAACTTGAATATGAGAAAAATGGTTTTATAATTAATTCTTTCTTTTGTGGTTGTTTAGAATTTTATTTAATATTTTGGCTTTACTATACATTCTATCTCCTAAATTACACCAGGATAGATAACTTTGTCCAAATAAAGTGAAAATTTAGATATAAATTGATTTTGGTATGTATTTTGAAATTGAGATTTATTTCTACTGTTGAAGATATTTAGTAATTTATTTAACACTATTTGTTCTTTTACTTATTTTCTTGTAAACAAAATTAAAATGGTTATCATTTTGCAAACAATGTGAAACTTGACACCTAAGGCAATGAGGATCCAAGTGATGCGTTTTTGCCATTATATTGTACTTTTGATATTTTCTTTTATGAGTTACAATATTGTTCGAATGTTTGGCTTAGTAACATTATGTTTATCAAAACATTACACTTTTATTATAAACATTTACTCAAATGAGTCTTATTATCTTCAATATGTTTTTAAAAGAGTTATATATTATTATTTTATACAAAGGTCTACTTTTTAATTATTTATATTTTATATCCATTATTTCCATATTTATTTAAATTATGAGACATTATTAATATGTATGAAAATGAATTTACCAATTAGTACTCCAAAGCATATTATTCATTTTATATAGCCATTATGTTAGTAAATGATATACATGTAACATATTTCATGATTTTATTACATGTTGGCACATAATTTAATTTTTAACCTTGTTTGGTCAAAACTAAAAAACCAAATCTTACTAGATTTCTAATCATGGAATAAGATAAGATTTTAAGTTTTGGTTTATTACAACACTCTACCCCTTACAAGAGGATTTCATCCTCGAAATCTAAATACCCTAAATTAAGATTCCATAGGGTACTCCTATATTGTGAGTATAGTTTTATTGTATAAGTTGGTGCAACATTCCCTTAAGGGTATCAAATATGTCTATCCAAGGTGGTCCACTTAGAAAGGTCTATTTAATTACCCCAGTTAGGATGTAGTTATTGCATATATTTTAGTTTGGTTAATTGCCCAAAAGTTAGGTAATGTGTTTTAGTCCATCATCTTTAACTAGTTTTCTCAATCTTAAAGATTAATGCTTTAAGACCCTTCCCAGAGAAGGGGACTCTAAAACCCAACTAGTCATTCTATATGGGTAGCATGATGCATGAAAACTATGTTCCAATAGATCTTTTCTAGGACAAAGGTATCAGTTGTCCTAAAAGGTTGGTATTCCTAAAGTATATGTGTAATGTATAAGGGAAAGGGTTCCAAGGATGAATTTTCAAAATAGTTAGATTGTTGAGCACAATTATATTCTGATACCATCTTGTAAAGAGTGGGACCCAGTAGGAGATCACTCCTTACTTAATTCAAGAAAATAATGTGCATACAACCCCGTGAACTCAAATATGACCACATAAAAGGGGTGTAATATTTTTTCCTCAAACTATTGAGTACAAAAACATAGTTTGATGCAACAGAAAATAGAAATTCAACTATTACATAAATTCATTGTTCAACTTAACATTGTGCCTTATAGGAAAAATCTAAATTATGAATCTAATTATCAGGATAATATTATGGTGAACGACCTTCCCATCTCGAAACTCATCCTAGCACTTGGTCCTGATCTAAGCCCTCTTCTCCCCGAATCTCATGCTTTTCTAACTTTGGGTGGGTTGAAAAACTACACCCAGGAAGAGGAAAACAAAAAGAAAGGACGTCAATAAAAATTGAGTATGTGTAGTAAATAACAACTAAACAATACTTAAGATAGAGAAAAGTCAAGGCATGATATCAAATAAAGGAGAGGTTCATAAGAAGAAGTTCCAAGAAAATTTAATAGGTCAAAAGATGAAGTATTAAAATAAAAGATAATCTTGCCATATATCAACAACAATAATTTTTAAACAGTGCATGTAACCAACTAGACCATTTTTATTTATGTAGGGCCAAGACCCATAAATCTCAAGCCTAAAAATATTATGGGCGGAAGACACACACCTTGGGTAGAATACACATTCCCCTGTAAATATGAGCGGAAAACATACGCTCAAGATGGAATACACATGTTCAATATAATATAAAAGTACATATGTGCTACTACAATAAATAAAAGCTAGTCTACTTTCACACACATTAATGTAAAGGCAAGATTCAAGTTTGATAATAATAAATATGAAATAACTGAGGATGAGATAAATATGAGCATGAGATCATCCAAGTCACCAAATAGGCCAGAGGACCTTAAATGAGAACATCAGAAATAGTTCAAGATATAGCAAAAAACTTAAAGATATGTTCAAGAATAATCAAGATTTAAATAAGTAAAGCCTCACATGGGAAAATTTATCAGTCATCACAGTATTACCTAGATATTCAGGAAAGATGCACATACCTAGATAGAGTTTACATAAGTCCAAAGTCATACCTAGGTTCAAAACTAAACCTCAAAAGCACATATTAAACATATATGTAAAAGTAGAGTTAGGTTTGTATATATGTAGTCAAGCTAGAATACACTCGAGTGTATTCAGAGCAGAATACACTCGAGTGTATTCCGAGCAGATTACACTCAAGTAATTTTTCATGATGCAACATTTTTTTCAAAAATATAATCCATTGATCTTCTTAAACATCTTGTGAATCGCTCATACACAAAATTTGAGCACATTTGGACATTGATAGGTCATGTTATAAAGACCACAAAAATTATGTATTTCAAATGAGTTTCGTGTACCGATTTTGTTGCCCTTGGATGAGTGACTTACACTCATCCAAATGGGCTCAAAATTTGTATGTAGCCTAGTTGTATTTTGACGGTGAAGATCAATGGTTTACATTTTGCAAAAAACAGTCTTGATATGAAAATACACTTGAGTGTATTCATGCGATCTGTACACTCGAGTGTATTCTAGCCTGACTCTCTCTCTCTCTCTCTCTCTATATATATATATATATATATATATATATATATATATAACCTAAAACCGTCCTTTTATATTAGTGAATTAGCTCTTCAAAATCATATTATGTTGTGGATCATATTTATACTAAGTTCACAACATATTTTACTTTATTTTATATATATATAGATTATTAGCTATTAATTTTGAGGAAGTCCAACAAATTAGATAAATACGTAAAGTTTGCATATTTATTAGATTGGAATTAGGTGATTAAATCTATATCATTAGATATGTTAAAATTTTAAAATTCCAAAATATATTTTATTTTATTTTATTGACTGATATATAAAAAATTCCAACCAATAAGAAAATTCCTTTAAAATTACTTTTTTATATTAAATTTAAGTGTGAAACTAATATTATTAGATGGAGGAAATAGGACTCTTCAACCTCACATATATGTACAATGTACTCTAAAAGTCCTTCTAGTCTCGGAGAACCATGATGGGTACATAGATAACAAGAAACTCTCAGGAAACCTTCTGCCGAAACAACCAAGAAGGACAATATAAAAACAATCATGGAGACCACTACAACAAAAATCAAAACTAAAAACACATGAAACCGAGCGTATAACCATCGCTTATGTTTATAATTGTCTAGAAATATGATAAACAAATCAACTGGATAAAACTCAGGGCTAAAAACCAAAACAAGAAAAGTTGTGAAGAAGTATGTTGGTAAAATAGAAAGAATCCTATCCCACATGGGGAAAGGTAGATTACACATGATGTGATCATGAAACATGATATAGGAAAACCATCGAGGGTCTCCATCAAATCCGATCACGATGATTTGGTGGGGTGAGAGGGTTCGAGACCCGCCATTATGGAGAGTTAATGGCCGATGATAACTGGGTATCAATGGGCATAATGGAGACAAAACATGTGATCAAAAAGTCCTTAGACAGATATTATATAGGTTAACATGAATGGGTTTCTTTGGGGAGAGACTTGACGATGGCAGTAGTCACCGTCTATGATCCAGAGAATTCATATCTTGGGGTATATATATTACTATCATGAACTAGTCATATAGGATATTATAAATACAAAAAGAAAAGAAAGAAAAATATATACATAAAATGTGAATATCACTGGAGGGATATGGGAGAAAGTAGGGGTGAGCATCGGTCCAGAATTAGACTAGACCAAACCAGATTGAGGACCATATTTGTAAGAGTTTATAGACCATAGATCAGACCATTTCGAGGTAGGACCAAATCGGGATCAGACCGTTCTGTGGTAAGACCAAACCAAAACGGACCGAACCGTTTGGACCATAATCAACCTTTTTACATGTTTTATAACTTATTTAATTGTACATAATTGATGATCTTAATCACTTTTAGCAATTATATAACATTAATAGCAAACATTTACACTACTAGTGCTTATATATGTACTTTAATTGTACTTGTTACCTAATATACCAACAAATATATATGAAATTTATATAAAAGTCGGTCTGCGATCCGGTCCATGGTCGGACTGGTTTCAGATGGATCAGATTGAAGACCAAACTCACAAAAATTCCTGGACCGCAGACCAGACCAAACTCATAATAGACCAGACCGAACTGGACCAAATTGAGCAGTCTGGTCAGGTTTTGCGGTCTGGACTATTATTTGCTCTCCCCTAGGAAAAAGTAAGGAAAAGCTAATAAAGGAAAAAGAGGAAAGAGGGTGAAAACATGAATTGGAAGAAAGAGAGTACCACATCGAAAAAGAAAAGGAAAATAAAATATGATAGAAATAAAATTAGAAACTGTATCAAACCAAATGTATTAAATTAAACAATTAAGCGTTACTATTTCTAATTGTATATTCTCTTTTTAAATTTGTATTCTCTTACTATTTTTTACTACTGATATTTTACATCTAGATATTTAGTCCATACGAGTGCGATGTTATTATTTACATATGTATTAATTAGTGTGTTTCTAAAATAAAATTTGGATTTGATTTCTTTTATGATAATATATCCTGCGTATACAATATTGCTTCCTATTATGTTACATCATAATTTTATTTAGTACAATCCATACAAGTCAGTTTACATTATATTAGATGTTTTCTTTTTAATAATAAATTCAATATTTTTGGCATTATCTTTCATTTTATTTTCTTAAGGAATTTGAGGCATCTAGAAACTCCTAAAAGATGTGAAAGTTAGCCTACGAGCAAACTTGAACATGAAAGAAAATGATTTTACAATTAACTCTTTCTATTGTGGTTTTTTAGCATTTTATTTAATATTTTTACTTTAATATACATTCTCTCTCCTAAAATACAACATGATAGATAACTTTGTCCAAATATATTGGAAATTCACACATAAACTGATTTTGGTTTATAGATTTTGAAATTGGGATTAATTTCTACTATTGAATATATTTAGTAATTTATTTAACAATTTTGTCTTTTCTCCTATTTTATTCTAAATAAAATTATAATGGTTATCATTTTGCAAAAAATATAAAACTTGACACCCAAGGCAATAGGGACCTAAGGGACACATCTTTACCATTATATTTTACTTTTGGGATTCTCTTTTATGAGTTATGGTTCGGTTAGAATGTTTGGTTTAGTGCCATTATGTTTATCAAAACATTATACCTTTATTATAAAAATTTACTTAATTGAGTCTTATTATCTTCAATATATTGTTAAAAGAGTTATTATATTATTATCTTCTACGAAATTCTACTTTTTATTTATTTTACGTTTTATATCCATTATTTTTTTATATTTATTTAAATTATGATAATTATTAATATTTATGAACATGAATTTACCAATTATTACTCCAAAGTATATTATTCATTTTTATTTATCCATTATGTTATTAAAGGAAATACATGTAACATATTTCATAATTTAATTACAATATGAAACATAATTAAGTCATTGTGTAAATACATGTAACATATTTCATAATTTTTATCCTTGTTTGGTTAGATATAAGAAACCAAATCTTACTAGATTTCTAATCGTGGAATAGGGTAAGATTTTAAGTTTTGGTTCATTACGCTAATCAACGTCTGAAATAGGCTTCCTGATAGGTAAATCATTATACATTTCCAGAATATAGATATGATATTAGAAAATGCATAGGAAATTGATCCAATGGATAATAAATCTCTTGAAAATATCCATAGACTTGGGAAAATACACTCTTTATTGTAGTATACCTAGATCAATGTTTTGATGCATATTTATTGATCATATATAATTTAGATTATAACTTTTTTTTTCTATGGTTCATATGAATGGTGTAATTAGCAAATGATTGAGATTATATATGAGAAAAATATTTTTGGACCCTAGTATCACTAAGAAACTATATAAGTACCTTGATCTGGGTGTTATTACTCAATGATAGGTCTAACTTGTTATTAAGTTCTAAACACATGCATTTAACCTCATATTAATCTGTAGATATACCAAGCTTCAAAAAAATGGGGAAATTCATCTAGACCCTAATTAGAATATTTTGATCAGTATAAGAATATCAAACACCATCCTAAGACTAGTTTGAACCTAGATTTTTCTAGACCCTAATTTAGACCTAAAATATTAAGAATATGATGAATCTTGTATTAATGATGATTAATTGTTATTCATCAGGTGATGACCAGAGATGTAGATAATTCAAAATATAAATAGGAAGCTCTGAACTCAGGTGTGTGAGCCTTATATAAGTATATGACCAGTTTTCTTGTGTGAAACAGTGATGAATGTATAATCATCAGTTTTCATTTATACTTTTCATAAACTTTCCTTAGGATTTATTTCACCTTTTTGCTAATTTTTAGAACTAATTATAATTTGCCCATTTCTCAATCAATAATGCAAATTCTTATTCTTTTCCTTCATATTTTGTAGATTTCAGCTTCAAGACAAGATCATGACCACCCGAGCACTCAAACCGATTGGTTCATGGTTTCAATCGGTCGTTTCATATTTAAAAGAACTCCAAACCTAAGAACCAGGCGGTCATTTTGGCCCTTGGCTCCACCTTTCACCCTAACTATTCTATAGCTAAGACTAGCCTCCCTTACCATCCAACAACTCAGCTCAGCTTGCCACCCGAGCGTCTCATGATCACCAGACTACCTCTTATATTGCTTCAGGACCAAGTCAGATTCAAGACACGAGCCGCTCATCTCACATTCGAACCGAGAGCTTTGAGCTTTCAAATGGCTGTTTCCAATCTCTCAAAGACTTGGTCAAGGGCACCATCACACTTCATATTACCCTTAATTTGCGCACACTCTATCCCTAATCGATTGCTCAAGGTTCTAGATAGCCAGTTCAAAGACTTCTCCAAGGCTAAGATTACATTTAACACCATTATCACCCTAGTTTAGGGTTTTGACTTTCCGACTAAACACCCCTGCCCCTTTAGACCCCAACCTATTGGTTGGGATTGTCAACTGGTCAGTTGGATGCATGATATCAAATCATTTTAGCAACTGCCATCTCTGTTTTTTTTTCTCTCCTCCTTTTTAGGGTTTTCTATGCCCCGCTATCTATAAAAGGAGGGGGGACTCTACAAGAAAGTGGATCCAAATTTTCATACTTGCAATAATTGAGCACTTGTCATTACAATTCTTGCATGTGTACTCTTTTCTTCTTCAATAAAATTAGCTTTTGATCTCAAGATTTCTAGTTCTTACTCTGTTGTTCTCAGTCTTCTTCTTTTCTTTAGGATCAAGGATCTAAGGGGGCAATCCATTTATTTGTCACTACCTAAGACCCCTTTTGGGATTCTTTCTCCTCTAGTCCATCACTTTATTCCTTCCTTCCATTGCTTCTTCTTTAATTTCTATGGCTAATGAGTAGTTCTCATATCGAGGCGTGAGGAATAGTGCCATGGCCATAATGCAAACTACATTGGTCTCTATATGTTGTTATTATTTAGATGATGCTTGTTTGGATAATTGTCGATTTGAATGACTTGATCTCTCTTTTCTCTCAAACATTAGTCTTGGGAGATGTGATCACAGAACCCAAAGCTCAGAACAACCAAACAAGTGCACAAGGATCTGAATGAGACCTCAAAAGGATATTTGTTGGGATGTTTGGGCTGGGATTTGTGGATGCTAGGACCAATGGGCCGACAGGGAGTTTGACTTCCGTGATTGCATTTATGAATGTTTTTTCATACCTTCTTCTGACTAGTTTTATCATATAGATTTACCAATATAGTTTCACAATGGCTATGGTGGTATAACCCATAGCCCAATATCCTTTCCATCAAATTATGTGATGACCTCAATTCCTGTATACTTTTGGTAATGACATTTCTCAGATATGCTTGCACTCATATATATAAGATGTCAAAAGGGAAAATATAAGGGATTGTGATAGTCAACTAACTTATAATAAGGAGCCAGATCGTTGTTCACAACATCATGAATTAGCCACACAAACCAACATTCATAAAGATGAAAGTCATATTACATTGTCCAGCAGAAGGAATGGCTATTTCTATGGAAAGAAAATACATAGGAAAATAAATCATCCTATACATCATCTAGAGAAAAGGATATAACTATCTAACATAAATAAAGATGAGAAACAACAATCTAGATAGATATCCTCCATGAACATGCATTTAATAGCTTTTGGTACTCTGAGATGCATTATTTGTTCCTTACACCTAGAAAATATGAGAAACAAAATCATCAACACAAGGTTTGTACGTGGTTAAAAAATACTGTACTATGCTGACATATTTCAAAATACTTGAAGAAAGAAGAAAGAAAGGAAAACCATTATTTAAGGTAGAAAATTAGGTAAACACATCTTTTCGGCATATCTTTAGATGTAGTTGTACTACTGTTTATAACAACACTTTATCATACATCCAACATGGGTAATTATCATATGTCCATACTGGGCAATTTATCATACACCCATAATGGGAAATTTATCATACATCCATACTGGGCCATTCCCCATCCAATCATATCAGAAAGTGATGCGGAAGCATAATACACATACATGAACATACAACCATAACATTTCTCAACAATAACATGTATATTATTACAACATGAATTACATTTACATATTAAAAGAATATTTACAAGTCTATGAACATGTATGCTAACAGGATCTTAGACAATAGGTACAACCTGTGCAACTTGCTCACATCCTATTCCTTTATCCCATTCTAGCTCCGAACTTAGAAAATATGAGAAACAAAAACATCAACAAAAGTTGGTACGTGGAATTAAAGAGCTATACTATGCTGGCATATTGAAAATACTAGAAAAAGAAGAAAGAGAGAAAGAAACATTATTTAATGGCAGAAAATCAGGTAAACCCAAGTTATTAATCATATTTCAATGGACATGTATTACTATGGTGGACTTAGCACAAACATATATTATTGGGCCCTATCCCTGCGTACCTTGTACCATTAGGGACCCCGCGTACCTTGTACCATTAGGGAGGTGCTAGTCAACATTAATACTTACCCTCTCTAATAGGGAGATTAATGAACCATCAGTAACTACATCCCATTTTCTTTCCTTAGTGTTCTTATTGTTCAAGGCGGAAATGACAATACATATAGATGTACATCCAACAAGATATTCAAATACAAGCAAGCAAGTACATATATTTAACATCCAGCAAATCTAGTCATATAATTATATCCACGTACCTGAGTTCAGAGGTTCTTATCACATCCATGATCATCTAGATAATCTGGTCATCACCTGATCAAGACAAGATCATATACTATCATCAGGTTCTCATCATCATTAACCCTATTTATATCCATTTTAGGGTTAGCCTATCTCATTATGATATCCTCATGATTACTTGTATTCTTGCCTTATATTTATCTTACTGATGTCATGTTCTAGATTATAGTTCATTATCTAAACATTAGGTTCCATATATTTTTTGTACACATATTAACCCTAGTTTATATACATTATTCAATTTAGGGTTACAACCCATGTATTACGGGTCATCTTCATATAACATGAATTCTATGCATATAACTGATCTCAGATTTATATATATTATATTCCAGTTACAGATATGAGGGTTTTCTGTAAATCTCATCATTTATTGAGCATGTATGCATTTAATACGTCATCTTTAGTGTTATTAGCCCTAATTAGCCATATTAATCAAATTATATGGTTTCGTACATCAACATGACCATAATTGACATCATATGCATTATAAACATGATTATAGACTTACTGTCATTTTTCCATAATTTAATAGCATCATTTGATATTTATTACTCATGAACTAAGCATTTTACAACTAACAAGATATCACGGATATTAGTGCATCAAAATCCTGATATTATGATTCTAATGTGTTCTATTCATTTTTCTGAGAATTTTGATACCTTATTTGTAATTTTCTGATAAACATACTAATTTCTATGAATTATAGGAGGTCTAAGTATTTTCTGGGATTTTACCTTTTGAGCCAATGAGTGTCGGCCACGTGGCCACCGTGGGGGAACGGGTCAGGCTTGGGCCGCCCGATTTATGACTTGGACCAGTTGGTCTTAGATTGAGCTGGCCTGGTTCATCGGTTGGCTGACTTGAGCGTCTGCTTCCTTTCTCACGATCTGGCTTCCACAGCGAGACCTATCTGTGATCGCTACCGCCACTCGCAGCCCCACACTTGCGTGCGTCATTGTGCTTGGATCCAGGGGATGGAGCTGAGGTTCTGCATGCACCGACCACTAGTCATCACCACCACAGGTAGTGGCTGCAGTCTCGGTGCCTAATGACATAGGGAAAGCTGATTCCCTGCCCAACACTGCCACCATTACAGCGAGATGCCATGGAGATGGCGAGGAGTCTGAGGTGGTTTGACTTCCTTGATTATCATCGGGACTCTGTTGGCTTGGCCGGTGAGGTGAGGCAGGTGGTATCGGGGTTGTAGGTCTGGAGGTTGAGCAAGGAAGAGGAAGGTAGTGGAGGCTGGCGAGCGACGGTGGCTAGATCCAAGTGGTTGCTGATTGCAGGTGGCCGGTGATTAGGACGGCGGCAAGATCATAGGTGTGGCCTGACAGAAATGGAGAAATAGGAACCTGGGCAGTGGTGTCCTTCGCCGATGGCGGTGTATCCCGCTTCAACAATAGCGAGGGGGGTCGGCGGCGCTGGGTTCGAGTTGCAGACTTTCGGTTGCTAAGGCATGGGAACTTGGTGTCGCGACGAAGGAGGAAGGTGGCGATGATGGTCTGTAGGAGTGTCGGGCTTGTTGCACATCTGGTAGGCAACTGCGGCTTCCTCAGATGTTGATCCAGACCTAGCAAAGAGGATCCATGTTGCATGATACAGTATTGTTAATGGCGCGTTGGTGGCTATAGGGTTGTAGGGCGCCCAGCGGTCGACAACCTCTTGGCTTGGTAGGATAAAGCCCAGACGGCTGCTTTGTTGACCCCGGATTGCGTGAGAAGTGTGGTTGTGGTTTCACTCGATGTCGTAGCAGGTGGCGGCGCCATGGTGGTTGTAACCGAACGAGTGGTTCAGGTTTCGAAGGAGATCACCGTATTTGCAGGTCGTCAGGGAGTCAGAGCCGCAGTTGCAGACTCCTTCAGACTCGGCGATGTTGTCTGTTACGAGAACGACAGTGGTGGCAAGTTTAGAGGCGTCAGGGTTTGGATCAGCGTCGGGGTGCTCGACGGCATCACAGTAGGAGCTCGATTGCAGGGATTGGTGGCCGAACTCGAAGAAGGTTGTAGAGACAAAGCCATGGATGACGAAGCTCCAATGAGATCTAATGGTTTCCCCTCAAGCCTGAAGCCACAAAGTTGCTGGAAAAGAGAGGGAACCGTTCTCCTCGCCAAGTCACAGAAAGGGGGAAGTGCGTGGTTAGCTTGTTTAGGTTGTCGCGTAGATATTACCTTGGCCAACAAATTTCAATGATCTCCCCAACTTAATCGGATCTAAGATGACACATTCTGTTCCTCTATCTTCGGAGGTGAGGGACAACCTCACAGACAGTCAACTTCATAGGCTTCGTGGCACATTCAGAATAGAAAAGGTTGCGTGGTAGGATAGTAAACATGGGACCTAAGTCATACTATATCCTAGTATTTGAAATCATCAAGTATTCCCTCATTATTTTCTCAAACTTTGAACTTGCATATCTTCCAAAACTTATGCAATCTAGTATAAACTTTCAAATAGGATGAAAAGTTGTAACATAAGTTCTTCATCACACAAACCCTCTTATCCACAAATTTATTCCAGAAATCCAAAATTCGACTGTCTAACTTAAATAATGTGTATAAACCTTGATCTCAAATCAAATGAGAATTGAATCTTGAACCTACAAGTCCTAAATGCACATTATAGTCATAGCATACATCGAGTCTCATCAATTTGCCACTTGTGTTCATTATGACTACTAAATGGACCTCTTGGATTCCTAAGTACCCAAGTCGGTGAATAAAAAGTTATTCATTGTAATTGGACTAAATTATATCTAAAAATCATTCAATGTCTTCAGATTCTATATGTGGTATTGGAACCCTAAAATCCGAGTTATCACATTCACCCCACCTTAAAAAGGAATTTCGTCCTCGAAATTCAGCTAATGTCATACTTAAGGTGATATAGCTAGTTTCAACTTCGTATTGATCACCATTTCTAGATTCCAAAGTTCTCATACTCCTAGATGTATCCCAAGTCGACATCTTAGGTTCTCGATCAGATAGGGTGTGCCCACCCCGCCTTATATTGGTGGAAGCATTACTTAATGTCTTAGCCATGACATTATGATATCTTAGGATTACATCACCCCTAAGGGTACATGTTTTGTTCATACTTTTAAAGTTTAAGAGGAATTCATTTATATGCCATGGTATTTAGATCATTCAAATCTAACATCATTAACATCTTACAATGATTTCATCATTAGAGGAGATTTATCTTCATCCTTTAGATTAGAATGTTTTTATATACTTAAGATGGGCTTACATAACATGTTTGACCATTAGGGTTTCACCCTATGGTGTAATATTCATACTCAACTTAGAAGCATACATTGAGAAGGATCAAAATTATGAACTATATTTCTGATCATATATCCTATGATCCAAAGATATCTTTATATCAAGTTCATGAGTTCAACTTTTTATGTCTTGCATGGATTATGTGAAGGGAAAAAGAGAATATACTAAGTTTATCCCATGATCTCATCATCATATCTTTCTTGTTTCATATGAAGGGGAAGAGAATATTTTAAAGTCAAACTTATCATTATTTCAATCTTGGGTGCTACATGTATAATATAGGGGAAAAAATATAGAATAGGTCAAGCTTATACGAGTGACTCCTCATATATAAATCATCTATATAGATCAAGTGAGGTTTCTATCTTCATATATTAAGAAAGAGAAGAAGAAGGGAGAACATGTATTTTGAGTATCTTTTGCACAAAGCATCATACTCTCATAACTAGAGTTCATATATTACCTCACTTGCAACTAATGATGAGATTCACAAAATATGTCACTCTAGCTAGGACCTAACTCAGCCAAAGGATTGACTTTATCATATGGGTCATCTACCCATCCTTTTCTTTTACCCAATTCTCACATATAGATTTGAATCATGCATAAGGACTCAACTCAACACTCAAGAGTAATCTAGTGTAGGACACATTTTTTTTTACACATATCTCATATATTGGAGGTTAGGTCCTATGACCTTCTCCCTGTGGGTCTTACTCTCTCTGGAGTTCACCACATATCTCATCCTACTACTAGATATCCCCCTTGTATAAGAGCTTGAGGCTCATGCACACTCATCTCTATCTTAAATTAGCTTATCTTAAGTAGGAAAAGGGAATGTACTTTCATCATCATGACTTATCATAGATTCTCCAAGAGTGGATTCGGTTCATATATAACTCAAATCTTAATAAGGAAACTTATACCATCATAGATCAACTTAGGTAAGATTTTATATACTTATTTCCTTCATCTTTCTTTTGTCTATCTATCTATCACATAACCTTATGAGGCTCTAGACTTCTAATCTAGATCTATTCTCTCTTCTAGACTGATGTCACTCCCTTTCACTTAGATTGCATGAACACCCACTACTCTCCTGTGTGAGGGACATATTTTTATATTTAAATATATCTAATAAAATATTATATAGTTTTTCTCTGAGAAAGAAGGCGTCAGAGAAAACTGTCGAGGTGCGAGCCGATTGGGAAACAAAACCAAACCAGCAAACTCGAGTGTCCCACACACAATAGATAGTCCAGTGCCATGTCACCTAGTGAAATGGTGAGAACATGGTGTAGATTAGTGTAGCAACCCATTACATATGAGCTCTATATGGAAAGGGTTTCTCACACTTGTCTAAACCTAGTTCTCGAACATCTAGGTTCTAACTTAGAGGATAAGTCAAACCTTATTCCTATAGAACAACTTACTAGGTTTCTAAGGTTTAAAGTGAAAGGTGAGATTTAGGTTTAATGTTTCATGGTGAGCAATTGCTAGGTGTAGCTATTGTTCACGCTCTGATACCAACTACTCTCCTGTGTGAGGGACACATTTTTATATTTACATATATCTAATAAAATACCACTATGAAAAATATGGCCATTAACTACAAAAAAAATTTGTAGCAAAAACTCCAAAATTTGTAGCCAAAAGCTTTGGCTACAATTATCCCTACACTTATAATATATAGCTAATACCCATGTAGCTAATTGTTTAGGCTACATTTTTCAAACTTGTAGTTAGTTATGCCTCTGGCTACAAATTCATATGTAACCGTAATTGTAGGTAAAAATGTCCTTACACATAAACATGTAGTTTCTATTGTAGCCAAATGTATGACTACAATTCAATTTGTACCTATGATATGTAGGGAGAGAAGACATTGGTTACAATTTGTATTTGTAGTTCATGTATAACCAAAATTAGCACTTGCTACACATGTAATTATAGCTAGTGTGTAGTGAAAGACACCATATACTATACATACATGCATTTGTAGTTAGATTATGTATCCATTCATTAACTTATGAATTCAAAAGTATTTCTCAAAAAGAATCTGAGATTAATATGGATTCAGATCAAATTGTGGTTGTGATGTCAACAATCATACTTTTATTTATATTGAAACATGAGTACACATGGGGAGGACATAAACCTTGCCCCAATTTTACAACATGGAAATAAGAGATATGTGTACAATGGCACCCATGAGATCCACCACATATTTTATACAACAAATCAATGAAATCTCAGCCACATTAGTTGCAACTACTACAAGCTCTCTCCCTCATGTGCATCGTCAAACATGAAGCTGGGCTGAAGCCGATAGCCTTGCATATAATGAAAATATGCACAATGGACCAGGACCTTTTTGTATATGTTCTTCTACATGAACAGAGTACTCGGTTTCTCCTCACGTTCGGGCTTTGATTCAACTCTGAAAATGTCTTTTTCTAGATCATCATGGTCTAGACAAAGCAAAGTATAGAAATATGTGGATGTATGAATTACATAAAGTGTTGAAGCTAGAGAAGATGATTCATGTACTTCCAACTATCCTCTAATGAACGGATGTACTCTGCCAAGTGCCTACATGAATTGGACATCAAAAAGGTACAATAAGACAAACTATAGTTTGTTACAATCTAAATTTGGAAATCAACCAGATTATGTATCATGCAAGGGAAAATGACCTTTCTGAGTTGTGTCAAACAACAGCTGAATTTCCTATACACACCCTTATGGAATGTCCTAGTAGTGACCTCTTCTGGGATTCCCCGACTTAAAAAGATATGAAACATAGTGCTTCACAAAGTAGGCAATCCTGGCATTGATTTTGCTGTTGCTCCTTGGTAATGATGAACTTTGAATAAAAAAAGAGGAGGATGTAGGAGGATCATAATTCAGCAGCAATACAATAGGCATGCATGGTGATTAGAAGCAACAAACAATGAGTTCTCGACCTTCAGCAAAGTTTCATCATAGAATACCATATGACAAATAAATCATCTAAAAAATATATCCTTACATTCAAAGAAAGGATTCCAAAACATTCTTCTTGCATCTCAAATTGCAGTTCAAAGAATCCAAAGAAAATTCTACAATGAAATAAAATTCAAATGTATTTAATATAGTAACCCAAAGATGAATGCATAGTGAAAAGAAAGCTAAACCGAGATAGATAGTAATTCTGGAAATAAGTCAGGTTCGACTTATAAAAACATACTAAAAGAAAAGGAAATTTTAATTTGTCCCAAACTCATTCAGGGTCTAGATATTACCAAATTGGTATCATGACCAATGCCCCTCTTCTTCTTCACCCCTTGTAACTACCCATCATCCTCTCTCCCTAACCCTATCTTGTATCCGTTCACCAACAACAAACCTACAAGTCCCCAACCACATCAAACCTCTCCAACAATGCCAAACTATAGAAGCAATCCTTTGGCAGTGCCAACATCAGCTCTACCACCTTATAAACCTCAACCGTGAACAAGACACAACAGACCCGCAACACTGGTCATCCACCTTCAAAGCAAAACTTTCAATTTACAACTAGTGATCTAAAAGATCAACACCTCCAAGAACCTTGAATAAAAAACAAAAGGAACTTTGTACTCCATCTGCCTCTGACAAATAAAATTGTTGCAACAAAATTATTTTAGCACCAATGGATTGAAAAAGGAACTCTAGCATCATCCAACCTCCCTGTCTACTCCCCCCTTCTACTTCTAGCCATCCTTTGTTGTGTATTTCTACAACAATAGCACACCCTTGCACACCAGCTGCCTCTAACCCCAAATTGAACCTACTCCCTGCGCTACACTCTTAATCCTACTTGCCACCCAGTCCATGGAACTAGAAGCCACACCACACCCACTGGTCTGGTCTCACCTCTTCCCAACAATGTAAACAATTTGAGTGGAAAAATATTTCTGTATTATTTGAATGGAGAATACTAATATACAAACTAAATGGATACAATAATTTGGATCATGATCCTACTCATTCAATTGCAAACTCCATAAATTGGTCTCATCTCATTCCTTTACCCCTATCATACATCCCCATGGGCACCTAAAAAATCTTGCCACTGTAAATGTCGTGGCTGTAAAATGAGAATTCATGAGAACATAACCTTAAACTCAATTTCCTATGAAGTTTACCATTATCCATTTGGATGGTAGCTCACAAACACCTGCAACCAGACCCCACATCCCGGCATGTTCCATTTATTCAATACAAAAGGGGAAATGAATCAATCTATCATCAGGCAAATCAATTCTGAAAGTTGGGTGCCCATTGGGTGCATCCAATGTCCACGATCAAAGATTAATATCAAGTGACGTCCCATCACCAACCAAGTGAATGAGCCACTTGGGAGATTCCAACTATAGAGTACTTCAAAGTGTTCAAGTGGTCACATGAACAAGTTTAGACAAAAACAAAGAGTTGGGAACCTGAGTTTAAAAAAGCTGACCTTGGTTCCCCATAATGATGAATCCAATCAGTAGCAGACATCCGGTGGATCTACAGAACAACCAAAAAAAGAAAAATCTATTTAGACAATTTTGTACCTACCACCTCTTATAGTAATGTGTACACTAATGACACAATGGGGCCATGTAAACAAAGCATCCTTTTGTTTATCAAAGAAAAGTAAGCTAGAAGTGGTCTTTTCAGTAGGACATTGTTTTATAGTATCCTCAACATTACAATGGCATGGGTAAATAGAAAATACATAAACATGCTGACCGGTTACTGTTGTACCATTATAGGAATTCTCCAAATCTACAGCAGGGCATGAGAATTTTGGAAGGGCAATAATTGTACATCCAAACAATAATATGGTGGAGTGGAGCATAATGAAGATGAAAAAAGGGTGTTGCAATGACATTTGAGACAGCAAGGTGACTGTTCCATTTGTCACAGATCCAACACCATCTCATGATAGGGTGTTCATAAAAAACATATAGATCCACACTTAAATCCCAACACATGCAAGAAATACTAAACCCATGTTTTTTATATCAAAAATTCTTATCCAACTAGAGTGATTTTAAGAAAATATAGTGGAAAGGAGTGACGACATTTTACAATACAAAGTGCAAACATTATTGTTTCTGAAAGCTTCTTTACCCCATAATGTGGCTTCCAAATGTACAAAAATTTGTAAGATACTCATAGTTGGGTTACCTAGTAAGACCAGCAAGTTTGGTCCTGAAATCATGAAATTATTTTGATGTAGACTCCGTATCAAGAAAGACATGAAGCTCCTTCTCACCACATGGAATACGTTTAAGTCCAGACTTTGCCTCACCTAAGAAAAGTCATATAAGATATGCATACACATCAACTGCGACAATTACTCAAGAGGAGATCCTATACCTTGCTGATGCTCAAGAAATTGCATGTTTGCATGCTTGTTCTTTGGTAAGTAATATCCATAAGCATATGTCCATTTTAATACCCTCCTACATTCCTCAATCTGCATGAACAATACATGTAAAGAAACAAATTAAGAGTATGTACTAATTTGACCATTGCAGACAAAGAAAATACAAGTAAACTTATGAAGATAAGATATATAGAGATGCAAACCTATAACCAAGCTTCTGGAACTTAAGTTGCAACTCAGGATGGCAGTATTTATTGCTCAACTTGTCAAGCTACAAATTTCAATGATAAGCGTGTTGAAGTTATATTTTTTTATTGAGAATAAGAAAACTATGTATATTCAATTAAAATTCAAATTTTAGAGTCAATACAGAAAAATCAAATCTGAAGCAGTTTGCTCTGTTTAATAAGGATGTACCGGCCTAGAATGGTGCTATGTCATCCTTTTGGTATCTCTTCATAGACTTCTCCTCAGCTTCCTCATGTCTTCTACCTCTTGTCATCATCATTTACTAGAAGATCAACTAGTAGAGGCACAATTGTTCGCTTATGGGGTTTTCTAATGCAATAGAAGATCAACTAGTGGGGTTTTCAAGCATGTACATGTTTATGTGATTAGAATATCTATTTAGTACTTTTAACTTGAGTATATTGCTGTAATTGTTGATCAAGTGTATGATATATATACGACAGAACAACTAACTACAGATAATCTTCAACTTTTATTAACAAGATTTAGGGTGCCACTTTTATTAACAAGATTTAGGAAGGAAAAGATTGACTTTTTCTTTAATGGGGAGCAACAATTGGTAAAATGTACCTTGACGTGTATCCAAAAAAAAAACAACTGAGTCAACCTGCATACTAAGAAAATCAGTACATAAGCATACAATTACTAGCTTAAGACAATACCTCTTAACATCCAAAAAGTTAATAAGTCCCAAGATTGGAAGGGTTTGTATAAACCCAGAACTAGATGTCAACTCAAGAGTATACAAAAACTAATCCAGATGTCAACCCAGGAACACGAATCACTGTAGAAAACAATAATCACCATCTTTGAGGTTGGCTTGCTACTTTGGTTTCTTCCATTGGATGAATTTTCTTTGTTTGTCTTTCTAGATGTGAACCATGTGGTGGCAACCTCATATATTATAGGTAGATATATCTTATTTTCCAACTCCCTCTCATTTTATTCTCCATACATTTTGCATGATGACATAGTTGTTAGACATGTGGTCCCTAGTTTCTTGGAAACGTGACATAGAATGAATATAAGAGGACAAAGGAGTTCATAATGTCTGTATTTGCCAATCTGTTGAGTGTATTTGCCAGGTCAAGGACATACCATCATGTTGAGTTCTGAGTATCTTCTCAAGACTCCAACTGCAAGTGGTTCCATCAGCATTGAGCAACAAATGTGCAACTTGAATCAAAGATAGATCACCACATAGAGTAATAATCAAGTAGTGACATGCAGTACAATGGATAATAACTTCTTCCCATCAGTCAAAGAACTATGTAGTTTTAATGTGTCATGACCTTAAGAATAATGTCAGGCATCAACTTTGGTTTTTGTTCGTGATGCAGATATCCGGAAGACAATGGACAATAAATGACATAGGAGTGAAGGATGTCCACTAGGTATCTGAGGCTAGTAGAGGCCATTTTCAATGACACAGTTAAGTATAATAGATAAGGATGTCCTCCTCATATATAATGAACTCATTTCCTAAAATATTGTATCAAAGTTCCTATAAATGTGCAAGTGAGCATGCAATGTTTGATGTACCAATTTTTTCAATTAGCTTTGTGAAGCAGAATATTATATTGATGCTTATTTTGCAAGTAGCTAACTTTAAAGAGCATACATGCCCTACAATTGTTGAGAATCACAGAGCATGAACAGATAGACCGTTATAAGGGCTTAAACATCGTCCAGGTTGTAGACTTGCTAAAAAAAGTGTATTATATGCTAAATAAATGATAATATAACTGCATCAAGTCTATTGTAGGAGCATGTGGCTCCTCAAAATTATACTTGAACCAAAACAGAGCCATATGGTTAGCATATGGGTAACACTTGAAGAAATCTTTAAATGAACAGAAAAACACCTAAGCCGCTGGTTCAAACCTCAAGAAGGCAACACATACCACATCAGAAGACAAAAATCCCTTAAAAGAGGCTTCACAAGAAACACAAATTAATCGACAAGGACAAACCTCCATTAACCAATAAAGCATACGTAGGATCTGGATCAAGCAAAAGTCGAGACCAAGTCATCAATCGTCCGAAAACAAAGATAGCAAGAAGCTTTATCTAGTAGCAAAAGAACAGTCAGTATAGGATACTTGTGAAATTGACCAGTAAAGGAAAAGAATCAGAATCTCAGACCAGAGATTAGGAGCAAATCCAAAAGCTCACTAGAAATCTTTAGCAACCATAACCAACATCTAAATAGATAAGATACACCACTTGCTTTTTGGATGAGCTAAAGCAACCATATACAAGTGATGAGTCTGGAGACACGTTCACTGTCATTGCATCCACATAGTCCATATAAAATAAATCAGCCACAAGATTTAGATGCCACTGTACTCAATGAAAAACTACAGATTCTTATTAATGATTTAGGAAGGGTACACATAAACATAGTATATAGACAAGATGTTGGTCCCGAACAACCAAAATAAAGAAGCATTTCAATCACATTATGATGAGAGATTCAAGACAAACGTAGCATCATAGAACCCAATTGGAGATTTGATACCAAGTCCAATGACATCGCACAAGGCAGAAGAAAATTTATTTGCCCATTTCTGAGTTCATTACTGAAAACTTAGACATGTTGATGATAACATGACCTGCAAAACTTCTAAATATAAAGAAGGGATTCACCTCAGATTGCACTCTTGTTTTCCCTTTGGAATTAGATCCTCTCAGATATACTCTTTTTGGATAAGCAAGCTTGGCTTGGAGAGTCTTCATTCAGTGATTTCATTAGCAGCCAAAATAGAGCAGCAATGGGAAAAAAGAAACTGTAAACAAAAAGGCAACAAAAGGCATAACCTCTTGTTCTAATCCAACCACTAGGGAAACATGAAGATTTAACCATACAACAGTAGAAAGGAGATAAGAATAGACACTTGAAAAATTATTAGCTCGAAATCTGATTTACTGAATGAAATTCAAAGTATATTACATTGAACTCAAATAAAAAACATGTCTAGTCATCATATAGAACCTCAGTCACATGGAGACCGATATTAATTTAGCAATGCAAGTGAAATGAACTTTGCACAACAATAGGTGTTAACCCCATGGGTAAAGACATCAGTTCGGAAACCTACTCAATTTTAGAATGACATATCAGTAACATGATAGCTTCCAAAGCATAACATATCAGTAAATCAATAACCAGGACAAATAATGACAGGTCAATAAATTAATAACTAGGACAAATTGTAAGTGAGGAGTAGGTGATCACCCTTTCTGCCAGAAATAATCACCAATTGCAGACTACCTTTTTAAATTATTTGTACACAACCAACTGATATTTATATTTATCAATGTCTATTATTTACTTGTACAAGGATGGTTGTTCATCTTTGATAGGTCTTCATCGCCAATGCTATCTACATTGCCCTTCCACCATTGATTCACTGATGATCATGATAGAAAGGATGGTTTTTCAGCTGGGACACATGATTGGAGACTGATCATGATAATAAAGGAGGCCCAAAATTCCCATATATAGACTCTAAACTTATGAGTAACTATTCAAAGCTTGTGTGATGAAATATATCATGAGAAATTTCATAGGCGAATCCAAACTTTTGCCATCCACACAATTTTTTTTACCAAACCACATATACATGCCTACATTTACCAGAGGACTTGTAGCACGCATAAGGAAAGCTCTGGGCTACTGAAATGAGTTGACAAAAAGAAAAGCATTATTGAACCCTCAAGATCCTTGGAAAAGTACTTCAAAAATCCTACAAAGCATTACTACCTTTGAAATGCTCAACTTCAGCCTTGACGCGCAACATCACTAAAGTATAGCAGTTTGGGGCAAAAGCCACTCCTAAGGAAAGCGGAATAGACCAAGCTACATTGCCTTGACAAACCTGCTTGAAGGGAAAATAAAGCAGTGCAGAACATTGGGATCTTGCTAAAGCACAAAAGATAGCACATGCAAGGTCAAAAGTAGGGAGGGAGTGGTTACATATTCCATTTGTCACAAGTCTAGGATGGTGTCACCATTGCTGAAAAGAATGGTTCAGATTAGATCCGTAGATCCCTGCACTCATTCATAACATATACCTACAAACAATGTCATTGTCTCCAGAAAGAGCACAATATATGAAGTATAGATCCATGATCCCTCATCTGAGTCATTTAAATATCTCTAAACTGAAGCACATGAACCAAAAACCAACAGAGAAACTAGCTAAGGAAAGCCTAAGGTTTACCTTTCTAATATACAATTATATATATAGTAATCCCTTAAAGGAAAAGCCTAAGGACCAATAATTGTATCACATACTAGATACCATGTACACTAGCAAGTAAAGTTTTGCTTTTAAGCTCTAGACAGATTGATGAGAATGTGAAAGCTTTCAAGTTAATCTTGGATATAGTATGAACCATAAGTTGGAAAGAACCATATTTTAAGAAGCCCAAGTAGTCAGGCTAGAATAGAAATTCCAAACGATCATGCTAAACCACACTTAGGAACGCACACAGTTCAAGAGATTATACTAAATCTATGTGAAAAGACTCTAGGGATCCAGAAAAATTCTGAAGCTGCAACTATATTGGAAATCAGAGAGCACAACTGTGTTTTGGAGGGAGCACAACAAAATTATTTGATTTTGGGACATCAACAAGATACATGCATGAATTCAGTCTCAAACAAACCTCAACACAACAAGATAGTGCTATCTGCTAAGCAGACTCAGTAAATATCTTTTTTAAGCTATTTAGAGAGCTAGTTAAGTAGCCTATTCATGGCAAAGTGAGTGCTTAATGTTTTAATTCTCAGCAAAGTGCCCATGGTCCATTCTTGTGCCATGCCATTTGTGTTTGAACGGCCTCTTAGTATGTGCTTTTTAATGCCAGGCTCAAGATCATTTTATAAATATATAAATACGTATTTATGCCAACCGTAAGAATAAAACTTCAGTGAACATAACCTATTCAAGATGTCATTCAATAGCAAAACAAATTAAAAAATTGAACTGTCAAACTTCCAACTTTAGATAAAATAATTATTTTTAAACTCCATCATTGCCCCTAAAAAGAAGCCTCTAATGCAGACCAAGCTCTATTAAGTAATTTTCAATGCAAATTATCCACTGTGGTTTGCAAATAATGATTTAGATCAAGCTGGTAATTTAAGAGCATTAAAGTAAAAAATATAACTCAGCTCAACTATAATAAAGAACAACTCAACTAGGTGACTCGGTTCTGATTGGATCAAGCCAAAACCTCTCGAGTCAAAATCTAAACTTTCTACCACTATTATCATGACCAAATTGTTGAAAAGTATTGCAATTTTACCTATCAAATGCAAACATGTGGACAGCTGTTTGAGAAATCAAAGGAACTGAATGATGAGGCTCCCCTGCTAGTGTAGTGTAATTAAAAACGGTATTGATGTTGCCTTTATAGTTGTAAATATAATAAGTGTGAGCTCTCTGTTCCTTAACCAGACAGGTGTTACAACAGCATGGCAGCCAAAACCATACCATACTGATGGTATGCCTCTCATAAGATTAAGATTAAGTAATGAAGATAAAGTCGTATAACTAAAAGTTGTTTCTTAATCAAATTGAGATAACTATATAGTATGACACATAACTTATGTGATGGTGAATCACCAAACCTTGACAGTTTGTACAAATAATGGCAGAAAGGGCGACATAGAATCAAGCATTTCCAGATACAATTAGCATCAATGTGTGAATGGTGCTCCTCTCCCCAATAAGAAACCATTGAACATCTTTTTCTCTGAGGGGATGTGGCATCTTGGTTGTGGATCAGTCCTCCAGGTCCTTATTTGTTTCAGCCCATCTCACAAATTAAAAGAGACGTCTCTAGTTTGCTGCTTGATTAGTTTCTCTCTGTTTTGCTCTTGTCTTAGTTTATTGTTCTTTCAGGGTCTAAGGGTAGTATTTTCTTGTATGTATAACTTTCCTTTCCTTTTACATGCTTCCCTATTTTCTTTAACACTGATTAGTTAATTTCATAAACACTGGTTTCAATTGCCTTAGAATGTATTCCTAGGATGGTCTTCATGTTGATGATTTGGATCAAAAGACAAGTTGAGTTGCTACAACAATCTGAATGGTGAAGGCAGGATATGTCAGAGAGGTAGACATGGTGCAGCAATGCCTATTCAGTTATAAATAATGGGCCCTTTGTACTTATTATTTCTCTCACATAATATAGTGAGGCAAGCAAAACTCATCAAAATATGTTTAAATAGATACCATCTAATCATATAAAAGTAAAATAGTCCCAACAGTAACCATCCTGGAAGAACGTGTCACTATGTTAAGATCATATATAATAGACGACATTGTTCAGAATAAAAAAACAAATAGAATCATATATTATTTTCCAAACATGGGGGTTACATTACATGTCTGGGAATGTTAGGTCTCTCTACTCACCATAATCGATCTCTTATCATGCGCCCCATATGATAAGCCATCATTTCTACCATGATTGACAGTAAATCAGTTGTGGAATGACAGTGTAGATAGCATGGGCAATGAAGATTGATCAAAGCCAAACAGATAGCTTTGCGTGAGTACTTTGTGGCATGAGTGATAGTAGAGGCTTGGGTGATGGGTAGGCAGGGAGATGCCGGAATTTTTAGTGTTGTAGAGTCCTTTATCACAAATTCGCTAGTGATTTCTAGTAGGAAACGATTTGTGATTAAAAAGAAAGACAAACGGATGAATCCAATTCCTGCATACCTTTGTGCAAGCGACGAAGTAGATTTGATTTCCTATCTGGGCCTCACCTCTCTCCCGCCTCCCTCGTGCTACTGTAAGATGTCCCCAAGTGAAGGAGGAGCCACACGGGCCGGTGGAGAGCGGGCGAGCTGGATCGACGCCGGGAGGGATCGTCCGCCGCGCGTGGAGAGAAGGTGGGCATGGGATCGGCGCCAGGAAGGAACGGCCACCGCGTGTGGAGAGAAAGGAGCCCCTTCGGTGACAGGCGTCGCAATGGGAGGTTGAGCTATCGGGATTGGGGGGAGGGGGATGGGTGTCACAACGATCGGGTGAGCAAAATTGCACTCGGCGGGGTAACCGTTTGTGCTTAGCAGGGAGAGAGTGCAGGAGTTGTTCCCTCCAGTCCTTCTCGTAACATTTCTTCTGGATACAATTAAAAAGAGTAAAATTTTGTAGCTACAAATTATTTATTGAGGTGGCTACAGTTATTTAAAGTTACACAAATATATTTTATAAGTAAAAATAGCTCTCGCTACATATTATTTAAATGTAGCTGAAACAAGCGTAGCTAAAGCATCTTTTTTTTGTAGTGCCACCTCTTAGGCTATGGGGTTGTGCTGACTCCAGTAGCTACAACTCATCAAAATTATTTTATGTTCCTTTAAGTTTTGGTGAAGCATATAATATTGGTAAGCATCCAATAATTTATAAACAAATAGATTCATCCTAGGTACATTATATCATTTTGCAACCATGGAAAACTAGTCTTATACATAATAAAAACCAACGTACCTTGAGTCTTAGATCTAGATTCCAACAATCCTAGAGTAGAGAGTAGATTACCCCAAAATAGAGATAAGGACCTAAAGTTATTATGGGTACTCATCATCCCATATTAGGGTACTTAGAATTATTAGGGTTTTGTCCTTTATTTGGGTTTACTTTCATCTCCTATGGTAAGACCAAGGTTCTTCTTTGCCTTTTATCTTATTTTAGGGTCATGAGATCAGATCTCAAAATTAGGGCATGTCATATGATTGCATGAAAGTACTCATATGTAAAGAGAGAGAATCTAGAGATTATGGTTTTCTATAATTATTGAGTTAACTATCCCTACTTGATTAGGGTTTTGAGCCATGTGAGGGTTAGGGACCTCATTAGGGTATGGGTGTCATGAATGGTTAGGTTTCATCATTAGTAACCATTATTACATGATGAAATGACATAAGTATGGTCATTAGGCTTTAGGCTAGTATTTTTGAAATAGGGTAAGTAATCAGGCCATAAAAGTATTATAAATAGACTCCTTGTATTTTTCTGATGAAATTGATTTATAGGTTTCTATTTTTTGACGTTCCTATCATTTTCTATGATTTAAGTGAGATTGGGGTATTAAAATGATTTTCCATGAGAAGGGGTCGAAATTACCTTAATCATGGAAAAAACAAGATCGTTGATCTTTGGATGGATGGTCAAGCTTACCATGAGGAGGCATGATTCACTGATTGGTTTAGCCCCAAGGTTTGCTGGTCTTGGGCCCAGTTCCTTCCCTGGAGCGGTGGTCGGAGCTCTGGGCCAATGGACCAGGATCGGGTGGCTGGGCTTCCTCACAAGTTGGGCCGCTAGATGTCGATCTCATAGCTGGATCTCTTCATCCTTAACTCAACCAAGCCATAGGAGCACACTAGAGGGCTCACCGACACTGGAGGGGATTGGGAGAAGCAAGCTCCAAGGTCAGGAGTGGTGGTGCCGCTCGAGGTCACTGCGACCTCGTGATGTTGGTGCATGTGGTGATTTGGAGGGAAAAGGTGGGGAGGAGGAACGCCCGAAAATGGGCAGCACATCGGTGCATCGGTAAGGTCAGAAGATCGAGGAAGGTAATCGAGGTGATTTGCTCAAGTGGAATCTAAAAATTGTGGGGTTGAGGTAAAGGAGGGTGGCGACAAACATTGGGTGGCCTTATATAGGGTTGAGAGGTGGGTTTAGGGCTATTTTAGGTCTGAGGGTTGCTTGCTGCCATAGGAGTGAGAGAACAACTTGCTTAGGTTGTTGAGTTGGCACAAAAGTGCACGAAGTTAGGAAAAGATGGGGTTTGTTGGGTGCGATTTTGAAAGATGAAGCTATCTCTGTGGACAAAATCTTGTGATCTAGTCCAAGATGGCAGCTTGACCCGCTTGCCTTCCTCCACGTCTCCTCACATAGGTCAGGAGGTAGGAGACTAGGTCCTGACCACTCAATCAGGTCCCCCACTCATGGGTGCCTGATCGAAGGATCAAGATTAGTCCCCCACGGATTGCTGACGTGGATAAGATAGATTAAATGGTCAAATAAACCAAAATTTTGCACATAAACTACAAGAAATCCTAGAAAATTGTAGGAATGTATGATTGGGCTCAAATTTGGACCACCAGTTCAAAATATTGGGTTGAATTTATAGAAAAAGTTTGGGATCCATATACTGAATCTACATAATTAAATTTGTCACTTTGAATAAAGTAGTTATTTAACATACTTTGTAGGGTCGGAGAATGGCTCCTGGGTTAGGGTCTGGGAGGGAGAGAGAGAAGGTGATCCCAGATGTGATTTTCCACCACCGAACTCCTTCCTGAACATCCAGCCAGATTTGGAGGAAGAAGGGAGATCCCTTGCTGCAATACGAAGATCATCAAGAGTCTTCCACCCTTCCTCAAGTTCTAGGTGACTGGTTCTTTCAAGACGAACTCTCTCTATCGAAAACCAATGTAACGATAACTGAATGTAGACTCCAATATCCAAAGGCTGAATCAATAGAGAATGTAGGAAGATGGAGTAAGTGTCTCATTGGCTATGTTATTGACTTCAGGCCCCATCTGCCTACTCTTGAAAATTATCTTGCGCAGTTATGGAATCTATAAGGTGATCTTGAGATCTTCAACAGAGGTGAAGGTATTTTCATTCTCCGATTATCTGTCCTTTCTGATCTGGCATTTGCTCTTGCTGGCAAGTGGTTTATTCATAGTAGACCCTTAGTTCTCAGTAAGTGGGAGTTGGGAGATACGTTTCACAAAATCAAGCTAGGAGCAGTTTTGGTCTGGACGAGACTATATAACCTACCTATTGAACTATGGGATAAGAGAATGTTTGAGAGGATTGGCTCAGTTTTGGGTAATCCGTTGAGGATGGATGAAGCTACTAAATCTTTCTCTAGATTGGAGTATTCCAGGATCCTTGTGCTCTACTCAACTGAAGCAAGCTTTCCACAATCTATATCCCTTTCGAGTGATGAGGGTGACGAACATGAAATCCTTCTATCTTATGACTGGTACCCTTATAAGTGTTCTAAGTGTGGATTGTTCGACCATGGTGAATGTTGTGATTCCTATAGTTTGACTACAACTCTGAAGGAGAAGGTCTGGACTGTTAAGAAGATTGACAAATCCCCTGTAGCTGTTGTTGAAAATGCCACTGAGAAGCCTTTCATCCTGAACACAATTGGCCTACAATGCAATGAAGAACGGGTCAAGAGTTTGCTTCTTAAGAATGTTGGTGTATGCCGATCAATTCCCTCAACTCCTACTCCTGTCTTTCTGAATCCTCTTATCCATGAGGAAGGGACTTCGGGAGAGACCAAAGAGTCCTCTGAGAATCATACTGTTCGTAGAAAGTCCCCCCCCAAAATGTGCCTCCAAACCTGTTGTGGGTATCTTTCATAGAGTAACTAACTCTCTCTTTTCTCCTATTCAAAGTAAATTCGGTGGACTGGAAATTATGAATGAGGATATATCTACTGAGGCTGACAGCTCAACAACCCAATTTCTAAAATGAATCTATCCATGACAATCTCTTCTTGGAACGTTAGAGTGATTTCCAATGAAGCTCTGGGTGTTCAAGAAGAAGTAATACGATCTAATAGTCACATCTTTATAATTAATGAGTCTAAACTTCACTCAAGTAAAATGGTCAAGTTTATGAAGAGATATTTTCTTGATTTTAGTTGGATTTCTAATCATGATTCTCATGTTCTTGGTCATGTCATTGTCCTATGGAAAAGTGATTTCTTCCAGATTACAAAGATCAAAGAAAATGATCCGGCGATCCATTGCAAAGTCCATATTGAAGATTCTTCTTTTGTTCTGTGTGCCATATACAGCCATAATGAAGATTCAGATAGGTCTTCCTTGTGGAACTTCCTTGAGAATATTAGTCCTTCTGTGTTGGAACCCTGGGTGCTGATGGGTGATTTTAACTGTGTGAGGAAAGCTTGTGAAAAAATAGGGAGACAACCTCCTACTCCCAGATCTATGGATGAATTTAACACTTTCATGCTTAACTGCAACCTTTTCGAAATGGAGTTGGGGGGTTCCTACTTCACCTGGGATAATCACCAAGGTGATGAAGATTTTGTCACGTCTAAAATTGATAAAGTTTTATATAATGACCCTTTTCTATCAAATTTCAATGTTTATCATGGCAATTGTGTTTCAAACATAGTTAGTGATCACATGAAAATAGTTTTATCTATTGGGAATCCTAGAAAGATTTGCTCCCCTTTCTGATACTTGAATGCTTGATCTTTTGTCGAGGGATTTTATCCTATTCTTGAAGAAGCTTGGAACATCAATGTCGAAGGTTTTTCTATGTTCAAATTATATACTAAACTCAAGAACCTTAAGCTGAAACTGAAAGCTTGGAACAAAAAATTTGTTGGTGATTTTCTTGAAAAAGCCAAGATTGCCCGAGATGAAGTTCTTGAGGCTCAAAGAATGGCAGATCTTAATCCTCTGGATGTAGATGCTAGAAGTCATGCCAAAAACTTTAGATACAAGGCAAGAGAAGCTTGTTTATTAGAAGAATATTTTCTGAGATAGAAATCGAGAGTTCAATGGCTTAAAAATGGCAATTCAAATACAAAATTCTTCTATGCTTCCTTGAAGACTAGACGTAATAGGAACTATATCAGTTGCATAAACATCAATGATAACATCATTTAAGATCAAGATGATATTAGTCATTCAGTGTTTGACTTTTACTCTAATCTATTCTGCAAAAAGACCCATTAGGGTGATGTTTGGTCAGAATCATGGACTGGTCCTACCCTTTCTTCTGCCCAACGTGAAAATCTGACCAGTTTGGTTACAAGGAGGGAGATTGAAGACATTGTTAACAATCTTGATGATGACAAGGCTCCTGGCCCTGGTAGTTTTAATGGGCACTTTTTCAAGAGAGCTTGGAGAATTATAGGTGATGATGTTGTTAATGCTATTTTAGAATTCTTTTCTAATGGCTATATACTTAAAGAAGCCAACAAGACGTTTATTACCTTAATCCCTAAAGATTAGGATAAATCTCTTCTCACCAACTGGAGACCTATTTCTCCCTGTAACACTTTCTACAGGATTATCTCAAAAATTCTTTGTAAGAGATTGCAAGCTGTTCTCCCTACCTTGATTGATGACAATCAGCTGGCTTTTGTAAAAGGTCATAGTATCAGGGATGCCATTCTTCTAACTAATGAGATCCTTAGTGACTTCAAGAAGGCTTTTGGTACTAACATGTGCATTCAGTCAGATATATCGAAATCCTATGACTCTATCCACTGGTCCTATTTGTTCTCTATTATGTATAATATGAAATTTCCCACTGTGTGGATCCGCTGGATAGAGACCATCTTCTTCTCTACTTCTTACCAGGTTCTAGTCAATGGAAAACCAAATGATGTTATCTGGCCAACTAATGGTGTTAGATAAGGGGACCCGATTGCCCCTTATCTATTTGTCTTGGTTATGTAGGGATTTTCTAAAATGATGAAGAATCATGTTAGCTCGAATCTTATATCTCCCATCAAGGTCTCTCTAAGCTACCAATGCTCCCATCTTATATTTGCTGATGATCTGATGATCTTCTCCAAAGTGGATGAGTCTAGTGCTGGTAATCTAAAAAGTCTTATTGACAGATTTGGTAGAGAATATGGATTGAATATTAACCCTCTCAAAAGCTCTATCATTGTCAGCAGGAAGGCTAATGGTACAAGTATGTCAAACATTCTTAATATGAAGGTTGAACCTATTAAGAAAGCCAAATACTTGGGCATTCCCCTTTTCTCTGGTAAGATTTCAAAGAAGCATTGTTCTATTTTAATTGATAGAATCAAGATGAGATTAGAAAGTTGGAAGTCGAAGCTGCTTTCTCTAGAAGGTAGAGTTGAACTTGTAAAATCTACTTTATCTTCTATGTTCTTGTTCTGGGCTTCATCGTTTCCTATTCCAAGCTCTACCATCAAGGAAATAGATCAACTTTGTAGAGATTTTCTCTGGGGTCATACAAAGGACAAGCAAAATCTTCACTTAGTAAAATGGTATGTTGTCACTCTTCCTAAGTCAGAGGGTGGCCTTGGTTTGAAGAAAAGTAAAGAAATTGTGAAATCTTGACTTATTCTTAATGCATGGAATGTGGCTAGAAAGAAAGATACCTTATGGGTCAAATGGATTGGTGAGAAATACCTGAATAAGGGTACCTTCTGGTCTACTGAAGTCTCCTCCAATAATTCTTGGTTCTTCAATAATTTGCTTAGGGTCAGGGAAACTCTCCTTCCTTTGACCAAATTTAATATTGCTTTCGGTGATGAATTTAAGCTTTGGCTCGATCCATGGTATTCGTCTAAGTTCCTGAGTGATATTATTGGTAAAAACATTATTATTCGGCTGGGTCTCCCAACTCACTCTCTTCTTAGTACTATTATCTCTGACAGGAAATGGAAGCTCCCTAATAGTAGAGCCTCACATCTGCTTTCTTTTGTTCTTGAGCATCTGCCTATTGGTCTTTATGCTATTGATCATCTTAGCTTTGGTCCTAAAGACTATAAGAAGATTAACACCAAAATTGTTTGGGAGAACATCAGAATCAAAGGTCAGGAAGATTCGGTTTTTAATTGGATCTGGAACTGCAGATGTCAACTCAATGCTATTATCCATTTATGGAAGATCAGACATAACAAATTGCCCACTTCTGACTACTCCAGAAGAAGAGGCATTCAGGTTGTGTCAATCTGTTTTTTGTGCATGAATTCCTTTGAGGATTCAAACCATGTTTCCTTTGAATGCTCTTTCATTAAAATTCTGTGGAATCAAGCTAAGTTTGCAGGTCTTATTAGTTTGGTTCCTTCATACTAGGATGATCTTACTCATCTGAAGAGTATTTATGAGAAGACTATCTCCCCTCTTATCATGTATCATGGATGGCTTGAAAGTAATACCAGAGCCCATCACGATAAATATAGAGATGATGAACTTTTATGGATCTCTGTCATGAGGGATTATGAAGGTTTAATGGGTTAATTCCCTAGATGATGTGCTTGTCTGCCTTTTTCTATCCCTGTGGTTCTTACTGTGTGGAGGTTCTATGATTTGTGGATCTCCTGTGTTATCTATGGTTGGGAATCCCTTGCGGAGGAGTCTATGTGTTGCTTAAAGATGGGAGTCTATCAGCTTGCTCCATTCTTCAATCTCCTGGTTCTTGCTTCACCTCCTATTTCCATTCTTTTGAGGGGGTTCGATATAGATTGATACCTATATAGATACTTTAGAATTCTTCATTTTCATTTTCTTTACCTTATTCATTTCTCCTTCTAAGGAATGATATATTGTACATATTACACAAAAATGAAAAAGCAACACAGTTTTTTGGTGACCAAAAAAAATACTTTGTAGGGCCACAAGGGTATATTATACAATTTGATCATTACATTTCAAAATTGAGTGCCAATATTGATTAAGTAACCAAGAATTAATGATTGGAGACCATGAGTGAACATAATTGAGAGCAAGGTAGAAAATTGAATAAGGTTTGAGAAACTCACTTCGTCACATTCTGCCCTCCTTTAAAGAATTTTGTCCTCAAAATTCAAACTGCCTGAAAGAGATGTGGATATTTCTGCTCGACCTCAGACTTGAGCTCCCAAGTGGCATCAGTTTGATCATGGTGTCTTAGAGAACTTTCACCATATATATACGCCGATTACTAGAAAGATCCTTTGCCTTAAAATCAAGAATTTTGACTGGGGACTTGGCATAAGATAGATAATCTTTTAGCTCTATAGGATCGTGCATCTTTTAGCTCTATAGGCTCGTGATTCAGAATGTGACTGTGGTCTTTGACGTAAGGCCTTAGATTAGATACATGGAATACATTGTGTATGGCACTATATTGAGGTGGCAAAGCAAGATGATAGGCACATTCACTCACCATTTCTAAGATATCAAAGGGTCCCACATAGTGAAGACTGAACTTTCCCTTGTTCTTTGCCAAAACTCGAATAGGTCTAATATAAAAAAAATCACCTTCCTTGAACTGACATTCCTGTCGGTGAGCATCTGCATAAAATTTCTAAACCTAATATGTGTCCACTTCATCCTTTGCCTAATTAGTGCAACTTTGCTTGTATACAACTGTGTCTCCTTAGATTTCATCAAGCTGTGTTCCCTGACTTCATCCTAGTGTAGCGGAGATCTACACGCTCAGCCATAGAGAGCTTCTAGGGAGGCATCCCAATACTTTCTTGATAGATATTATTATATGCAAACTCAGCTAGAGGTAGATAATGGTTCCACGAGCCTTCCTAGTCAAGAACACAAGCTCACAGAAGATCCTCCAGAATTAGTATTGTGCGCTCTGACTGTCTGTCTGTCTGCGGATGGTATGATGTACTGAAGTTCAACTTGGTGCTCAATTCTTTTTGAACATGCTTCCATAGTTTTGAAATGAACTTTGAGTCCCTATCCGAGACAATAAATACTGGAAATCCATGTAGACACCCTATCTCCCGTATATATAGGTCAGCCAGCTCAAACACTTTGGCAATAGTCTTTACAGGGAGAAAATGAGCTGACTTGGTAAGATGATCCACTATCACCCATACAACATCAAACCCCTTTCTGGTCCTGGGTAATCCCACCCTCATAATCCATGGTGATGTGTTCCCATTTCCATTCCATGATTTCAAGGGGCTGTAGTAGTGACCGGCCTAAATCGCACGTCCTAAAATTGGAGGCAGATTTGAGGTATTCGAGCTTTTACATTTATAACCCGAATCCTTCTAGGCCCCCACAACTTTGTTTATGGAGTCGAAGTAGATATACGGGGTCGAACACAGGGACAAGGGTGGTAGTGTTGAGAGTGCAGAATCGACATGCTACACTCCGGCAAGGATAAGAGATGATAAAATTCCCAAAAGGGAACAACATAATAGGAACAAAAAAAAACAAAAAAAACCTATCTCCAACTGGAGTTACGAGAAAAACTTAGATTTTAAGCATTTAGCAGTTTTTAGGGATTTTTCATGCAACAGGAATAGAGAGATAACACTAAATCTAAAACCAGGTACGAAGGAGAAAACTTCAGTAAAACAAGCGGTAGCAGGAACATCCTGTACCCCTCCTCTCAGAGCGGGTACCTCTAACCAAGCATCAACACCACTCTCGAGGTTGCTGGACTTAGGTTATAGTGGAAAGGTTACTACAACCGTTCCGATTCCAGGCACTCTCGTACTCCAGAATCAGCCCAAACACTAGAGCCACAACACATCTCTCGAAGTTGTTGCGACGGGAAAACACGATTCGGTAGCTAAGCGAAACGCGATCCAAACATGCAAGCTAGAGTTCAGATATTAAACATAGCAGTCATCCAACAATGGTACCAGGCATAAAGCAGCAGATAGTTAAACTCTTCTATTTCTATTAACATATAAAAGTGTTGATTACAATGCAGTAGTAAAAGAATTAAATGACAGAAATAAAGATAGATATCACCTTCTTGATATAGAAGGACGATAGACTACAGTGGGCCATCCGGCCCGATATCGGTCAGAAGCCTAGCCCGACACAACCGTGTCGGGCGGCACACCCTCTCGGGTGGCACGCCATGATGGCCGATTGCATCATTTAGGGACCCTGGCCGATATGCTCAAGTCAGGCGGCACCCTCTCGGGCGGCACACTATGACTGGAGAAGCGTATCGGGTTTGATATCGTGTCAGGCTAGCCGCTGTATCTAGTGTCGGTCACATAAGTCAAAGATCCGTGTCGGCTGATATCGGCCTACAGTGTCGCCCAAGACGATTCTAAGTGAACCCTTCACCTCCCTCTTGGGATGGGAAAAAGCTCACCTAGGATCGCCCGGCACAGCACTGAGGCACGATACACTCGCTCTCGCAGCTTTCCTCAGAAGGTTGCACAAGATTCCGAGCTCTTCCGACCTATCTTTTCGACTTCCTGTAGCTGCTATTTATAGGCAGCGATTGGGGGAAGTTATGGCGCATAGGGTGCCACGTGTCCTCTTTATTCGCGGGGTCGGTGGACGGCTGATACTGGTATCACCCGGCACAAGGTGTCGGCTGTCGGTCACGTGACGGGCGGTGCCTGCCGGTGGGAGGCCCGTGTCGGCGAGCTTGGGCTCCCTGTAGGGTAAAAGACGTATCGTCTGTTAGTTTCTTCTTGCGCGACATCCCCACGTCGCGCGTCGTTGTGTCGCGCTACCCTGTTGGGCAGCGATCGTATTAGGCATTAGGAAGGCCGATGCAGGTGGAGCTTATTTGTGGGCCGGGATGGCCTCTTTGATGACAAAATGTACCAAAATGAGGAAAAACTCTGCAAAATAAGGAAATATTGGATTAAGAGCGTCGTTTGGCCAATTATTGCGACCATACATATAAAAGAGAGGAAAACAGTCAAAAAGGGCAGTTTTGATAATAGAAAAATTGTTTGAAATATCACAAAATTTGGTGTTATCAACTCCCCCAAACTTAGCATTTTGATTGTCCTCAATCAATATTTAAACTTTATTTTGTAATGCTTCTTCTTGCTCGGTGTAGCTTTCATGCCAAGAGGTAAAACAAGAATCGCGATGCCTTTAGAGATAATGTTGCCCCACTACAAACAAAAGACCTTGCGTTTCCTGCCTTATTATTTCAGTTAAAATTTTCTTACTCTACAGCTTCAGTGAGACTTTGGTGTATGATTCCGAAGTTAGCTTCCACACCAAGCAACTTTATTTTTGGGGCAGAAAGTTGTGTGTTGGGTAGGCTAAGGCTTTTTGTGTTTTTCTTCTTGTTTCCCATCAGTCCATCTAGGTAAGGGTCCGTTAGCGGGCAAGTGGTCCCTGCAGTCCAAGCCAGTTGTCTTTAGAGCAGTGATTTCACATCCTACGTACCACTGCCCCAGATCTACCATGCCTAAAGATGGGTACTTTTGGAAAATAAGTGTGTATATCTAAATATTTTTCTTTTTCTTTTATTGGGCACAACTCTCATGCTTTTATTCACACTCATAAGGCTTCTTTCTCTTTTTGGGATTTTTGTTGGGTAAGGGGAAACAAAAGAGATTTCTGCTGTTTGGGCAGCTTTTTCTTTCTCCATAATCGTCTCTTAGCTGTTTGTGAGATTATTATATTTTTTTCGAAATTTTTGGCACGGAAAAACCTAATCTTTTGTTTGTTTGAGGCAGCATTATTAGAAAGACATAACAAAACTTGCATCTCATTGAGCACATAGAAATCAAAATTTGCAAGAAGTCGCATCAGGTTTTTATTAATATAGCGACTTTGTACATATGTATGGGAACAAAATAAGTAGAATTTTTCAAAATTTTTGGTAAAATATTGTTGTATGAGCAAACATATGTATATGTACACATGATATAGGAAAGAACAAAAGAAAAATTTCAAATATTTTGTACCTCCCTCACTGGTACATGGTACCCCCCCCCCCCAAAGTTAATCCACACTCTGTCCCAGAGTTGTGAAGTAGATAAGGTAGGGTAACGTTGATCCAGTGAGGGTTAGATGATAAGCGCGCATGTGTCAGATAGAAGCTCCCACACATATTCTCCTCTTTTGCTGTGATAATCGATGTGGTGGAGCTGGTCATGCATTGCTTCATTTGCTATCCATTCTAGGACAAAGATGCCGCAGTCGTTAGATAGGGGAATCTGTTGTGGGCTGCGGTGGCAGAACTGGAGTTCGTGCCATTTGCTTGCTTGCATGTCCAGGAATGGTTGTATCATCTTTGCCACCTCGTCGTAGTATTTTCGAGATAAGCGTTCGACGGATGACAATGGTTCTGATGTAGACGACATTGGATGGTTTTTGTTGCTGTCCGAGCTGTTGTAGAAGATTCCTGCTCGTTGCTGAGTGTACATTGTCAGGAGCGTCCAATGGTTATAATGCAGTATGGGTAGAAAAATCTGGCTAGGGACCCCGCTCTCCAACTCTGCCCAAAAAAGCATCTTTGCTCCTGTTTCATCGGCAAGGCAAACGTCGTTGAACAACATAGGATGAGCTATGTATGCATGTTCGAACCTTGGCTGTAATATTTGGATGTAAGAAGCCGCCACAGATACAGTCAAGCATCCTCCTTCCTTTACCATGTCCCTTAAATCATCAATCGGGACTATGACATCGCCTGCCTTGTAAATGACATCTTCCGGGGTAGAATCTGTTAACTTCAGAAGGATTACATTTACCTTCTCCTGCGTGAGCGTAGCACACAAGAAGCGGTCGAAGTTTTTTATCATCCCTTCGGTAGTTTCAGGCGAAGCAGGGTCTTCCATCCCATGCACTTCCCGCAGGGTCTTCAACTGCTTGCCTGCCCCGTAGGTGTCAGTTTCTATCTCCGCTTCTTTCTCTGGAGAGCTGCTGGATCGTGAAGATTCGTTTTCTTGGTCACTGTGCAGCAGCCTATCAGGTACCCCTGCGTCTCGGAAATAGCGTCCGTCTTTAATCAGTAGCATGGCGTAAGTGCCCCTTCGACGATAGAAACATGTGCCCCTAAGGGCCCCCAAGTTTCCAATTGTATTGAGCACCTCTATGGTGCTTAAGACGACGAAGGCACTGTTTTCGCTTCCCTCTTCATCCTGGATGGGGAAGTCGCTGATAGAATAGAAGTTCCAGACGCCGCTATGACGTTTGGTTCCTTGCTTGATAGCTCGTAGAAGACGCAGCGGTAGCAGCCTCAGATTTTTGTCCTCCGGGTGGCTGAAAGCATTCCCGGAGTGCGGCACCTCATTGTGGCTGCAGTTCAGCAGCCGGATGTCGTGGTTCCTTAGGTCTGCCACGCAGAGGAACCATGTGTTGCGGTGCTTATACAGGGCCAACACGAAGTTTGGTATGTGCTCTTCGATGTAGTGCAACATGTCGGCCATCGTATTGGAGTCTGTATCTCCTTTCATCAGCCTCCTTGCCAAGGTTGGGGTGGCGGTGTATATTGTCTTCCTACCTGTCATGCTGTCGATATCCTCTATTATCGCATTCTCCAGGACCCTAAATAGTCTTTTGCCGACAACAACCAGTGTGCAGAACATGCTTCGAAGAACTCCCCGTCATACGGAGAGGTACCCGTCGCTCTAGACGACGTCTTTTTCATCTGCCTGCGATCTTAAGACCTTGTTTAGCAGCTTCTGGTCTCTGATCGTCAGGTATCCGATGGCTCTTCTGTCGAAGTCGGCCATCTCAAAGGAGGGTATCTCGGATGGCTCACGGAATCTATCCGCCATCGAGCGTCTTCCTCGGGGAAGGTGTCTTTCATTAGCTACATACACAACCCCCTTTTCTCCCTCCGATTCATCAGAGGAGTCTCCCCCGATGCTGATATCTTCGTTGTCATCTTCGACTTCATCTAGGGGGACGAAGCGGTTTTCTTCTTCCAAGCCTAGGGAGCTCTCTTGTTCTGCTGGAGCTCCTTCGGCTAACCTTTGTTGCGTCCCTTCCTCAGGCGTTGAGGACCGCCCGCTGGAGGAGGAGGAGGACGCAGTTCCCGAGGGGGAAGCTGAAGAAGAAGGAGGAGAGCCACGGCTAGGGGGAAACGACGACCTTCTCGGCTGCCTTCGATGTGGATGGTCGTCCCTCCTATCCATCCTCTTCTCGATCTTGTCGAGGCGTTGGAGAACTTGCTGAAGCGTAGCAGTCAAAGTCTCTAGCCCGCCAGGAAGGCTAGCTAGAGTCAGCAACTCTCGTTCTTGGCTATTCAGATTGTCTTGGAAAGATGCAAACTTGCGGGTTAAAGAAATATAAGTAGCTGAGTTGTTATCTGTTACCTCCCGCAAGTAGTCGAACTCATGCTCGAGCATCTTTCCGAGCGACGGAGGAGTTTCAGTGGGTCTCCTTCTGTCCTCGCGACATCTTTCTCACATGATGGTCTACTAGACGAGGTAGAGTCTATCTGAATTGTTCGCGATGCAGATGCCGCTAGGCGAGGCAACGATGCTCTTTCAGTTGCCACCGCCTTGCCTTATCGTCGGGGTGGAGATGGCTGTGGTGAGGGCAGACTCTGTTCCACCTCTGCACTGTCGGCGATCTCCTCAACTGCTGTAGGTGGGGACTTCGGCGGCGGTGTTGGTGTTCCTCTGAGCTCCATTCTCAAGATCTCATCAAACTCCCCGTTGCTGATGTCCTACTGAAGTTCCTCTTCTACCTCTGCAGACCTTGAAACAATGACGGGGGCTGCAGCCGTCTCTTCCGCGGAAGCTCCCGTAGCTTCTGTCTCGGTGACCTCAACAATCACTGGGTCTTTTTCAGCTATCACCATCCTTGTTGTGGTGGTGGCTAAAAAAGTTGGAGTTATGACAACTATATTAGTAGTTGTCGTTGGTAGATCTGGAACTGCCCTCTCCTAGGCCCTGGTGGCGGTGGTGTAAGCTGCGTTGTTCGCTACAACTTCAATTTCGGCGGCGGTGAAGACCAGTTTTTCTGCGTCGTAGGTGGCGCAGCGAGGGAGTGGGAGGAGTGTGTTTGTTCTTGAAAACTTGTAGAAGTATTCCCTCCCCTCCTTCTTTATGATACTGGTCCTAATCAGGTACTTGGTGTCGATCACCTCATCGCCTTGCGTCCTCGAAAGGCTGTGCGACTCTTTCGGGTACCCGAGCCCTACCACGATTAAGTTGACGATGCCGCCCATGCAGTACTCTTTGGTGGTTTCCTTCATCGGGTGCAGTCTGTTCAGCAAGAACCGCCCGAGGTTGATCACTCATCCCTCCATCATGTGCCACATGATGTGGAGTTCTTCTGTATAGATGTTACTGGATTCATTCTTGCTGAACAACAAGCATGCCACCAATTTGTGCACTATCCTCCAAAAACAGGAGTGCACTGCCACCACCTTTCTCCCCGGCTTGAATGACGATTTGCCGGTTAGCCTGTTCTAGAGCTCCACGGGATTGAACCCGTCTCCCTCGGTGATTCTCTCACCGTTGTCCATTAGATTCTTCTCCTCCTCATTGGAAGAGAAGATCTTATTCAGCAACTTTTCGGAGATGGCGTGCTCCGAGTTGTACAGTCAGGCCTGGAGTCTATCTGGCCCGCTGAATTCTTCCCTTTCCGCGGCAGAATTCTTCACCCGGTGGAGAGAAGACATAAATTCCATTGTCAGTCTGGTATTAGAGGAAGATCAGATGAAGCAGATCTTCTTCATCCCTGCCGCAGCTAGGACACCCTTCAGCCTCCCAACGATCCCCAGTTCAGCAAATGAGGCTTGATGGCAGAACCTGCTTGATCTATACACTTTGGTTGCTATCTCACCATAACGACGAGCGTGCTCATCATCACTAGGCACGAATCTCCCAGGCGAGTATTCTGGGAGTTCTGCTGCTGCTACTGGTGTTGGTGTTGGAGTTGGGGTTGCCACTTCTCCAACCCTAGCCCTCTTTTCTGCTGCTGACGCCCTGGCTGCTCCTGGATTCAGGCGTTTAGGCCTGGCAGTTTGTCCTTACGCATCAGTCTCTAGGTAGATTCTCCTGCCTTGTGCGTCAACAAGGACAACAATTGTCTTGATTCGGGCCATTTCTATTAAATAATAAGCAAATACCTCAATTAATTAAATGTGTTGACACTTTGAAAAGTTTAAATGAATGCGCGACAAGGTATTTCTTTATACAAAGATTGTCCCACACCCCGTATCGGGCGATACAAGGGTTTCAGAGGTGAAGTCTTGTGCCCGATATGAGAGATGGGTATCGCCCGTCACGTCAGAAGATCAAACATGCGATAAGAACAAGGCCATAAGGCGAAAAACACACGTCGGGTCTGTCGCTCAATACGGGCGTGTCGGGCGATACAATGGCGATGAGATAAGTTCCCCGATAAGTTACTCGTTAAAAGAAAAAATCATGTCGGGCGGCACAGCCTGCCGGGTGATAAGGTCTATTGGGCTATACCTTGCTGTGTTCACAACTCTCGCACGATACGGGGGCAGGGAGGTCTCGCACGACATGGGAGCAAAAGCACAAGATCTTAGCATGATACAGAAGAGTAAAAATAGTAAGGCAAGTAGCCCGATACGGTAAAAACTCGGATCTTTATATAGCAATCTCAACCGGGGCGAAGCTTGGTAAATTCAGAGCGCGCGTCGGCCGTTGGGGTAACTCGTTCCAACTGCTCGATACGAGCACACGCCACCCAGGCATGCTAACCGACACGACCCTTGCGATCCCCGAAATTCCACCGCCTGATAAGGGTGCGTTTAAAGTGCCGGTTGGGCTGCTGCCCGATACAACTTGAAAACATAGTGGTTTAAAAGCGGTCGATGAGTAAAACATCATTGGCCGAAGACTAAGATCCCGGCCTCAGATGGTATTACCCACCCCGATCGATAAAGCTAAGATGGTGGCCCATAAAACAAAAGAGTCAGTGCATGTGGCACATGCACTGACTCGGGCCTTATTACAATCCATAATGTTTGTAATGTTTTTCTACCAGGAAAGTAAAAACATCCTAATCTATGAATTTAAAAGACAGCTCGGGTTGCCTCCCGAGAAGCACTGCATTTTTCGTCTTCAACTGGATGCATTCAGCTTCTTCTTCCTACATCTTCACCTTTTCCTCTGGCGTCACAGACCTGCCTTCTTGGCAGTCTCGGTATTTGATGGTATGTTCCCTGACAGGTTCTTCACAATTTCAGCCAGTTGAACTAGCTGCTGGTCAATTTGGCGTTGGTGCGTCTGCATGTCCACCAATTGTACCTGCAAAGAGTTCAACACGCCGGAATTCGACAGCGCACTTTGTGCTAGTTGATTGTTGATGGTATCCTGCCTCTTTACGAAGTCGAATAGCTGGCCAATCACGTCTGATTGGCTCGAGCCCTTGTCCTGTTCTTTGTTCGACCCTTGATATTTACCTTGTGCCTGGAAATTCCCTTTGGTTGGATGAAACTGGGTGTTCTTGGTGTATTGACCAGGACCTCCTCTCTTCTCAAAAGCTTGTGTCGGCTTGGACGAGTTATGCAGCTGATGAGAGTTTTCAGCTGCATCTTTGTTGCCATAGTTAAAGCCGGGGTGGTCTGGCCTTTTGTAGTTCACGAAAGAGACATTTTCAGTCCTTTCATCTTCCGAGTCAGAATCACTGTTTGCGTCCGGTCGGGTGTAGATGCAATTGTCTACCCCATGTCCTCCTTCATCGCAAGTTACACATTTCATCACCTTCTCAACTGGCTTCTTGCCTTTCCCGCCAGCTTCCCACAATTGCTTAACATCGATGGTGATTCTTTGTATCTGTGAGGTGATGGACTCCAACGCTTTGGACTCAAGAGAGGGCCCTTCACCGACCTTTTTGACTTGTCCTCTGTCAGATCTATCGTAATCAGTGCCAGCTAGCAACTCGACCATGTTTTTGATGATCTTTTTAGACTTGCTTGGTTTCTTCCCAAGGAAGTCACTACCTGCTGCCGCATTTAGTGACACCCTCTCCTCGGGAGTCAGGCCATTATAAAAGGTGGTGACGTGGAAGCCTTTCTTATAATTATGATGTGGGCAATCCCTCTGGTATTCCTGGAATTGCTCCCAGGCGTCATGGAGGCTTTCATTCGGCTTTTACATAAAAGAGGTTATTTTCTGCCTGTTTCTGACAGTTCTTTCAGTGGGGTAGAACTTGTTAACGCACACGTCAGCCAAAGCTACCCATCCGTTCAGAGACTGGTGAGGCAAACCAAGATACCATGACAGAGCCTTGTCCTCCAAGGAGAAAATGAAGCCCTTGCAGTATATGACCTCTTGGGGGACCCCCCTCATCTTTATGATATCACATATATTTTTGAAGGCATCCAGATGGTGGTACGGGTTGTCGTTCTTAGAACTTCCCCTAAAGCTTTTATTCTGGATCATTGATATAACAGACGGTTTGAGCTCGAAATTTGCCGTGTTGAAACGGGGGACAATGACGGGGCATTGGGAGTTGTTGGCCTTCGTGGATGCTAACTCCCTCAGCGTTTTCTCTTCTTCCTCTGAGTCGTTGCTGTTGCTGGCGTCACGTCGTCGTTCCTGACTACCATGATTTCTTCTGTGCCTCCTGTGGTGATGACGTCTATCGTGGCGATGTCCCTCCTCGTTCTCTCCCGATTCTGGATCTTTAGTGTTACCGTCGTCGTCGCCTTCAGGTGGCGGCGAGTCATGCCTCCTCCCTTGGCGTTCGCTTCCAGAATGTTGGGGTTCAACACGAGGAGGCATATTGGTGTTGGTGTTTGGCAGAATAGATCACCACACTCCAGAGTTCCTGAAAATGGCACGAGAAGTCAAGTCAGAAAATAGAATTATTTAGTTTAGGCAAAGAATAATGATAAGGAAAAAGGAAAAGGAAAAGAGTGCTGTCAAGCGCATTTCTAAGCTTGAGGGAAAAGGAAAAGAGTACTGTCAAGCGCATTTCTAAGCTTGAGGCACGGGAGTGTAGTTAGTGGATTCAGATTTGTCAACAGTGCCGTTTTGCCTTGTCCCCGACAACGGCACCAGAAAGTTGACCGGCCTAAATCAGGCGTCCTAAAATTGGAGGCTGATTTGAGGTAATCGAGCTTTTACATTTATAACCCGAATCCTTCTAGGCCCCCACAACTTTGTTTACGGGGTCAAAGTAGATATACGGGGTTGAACACAGGGACAAGGGTGGTAGTGTTGAGAGCGCATAATTGACACACTACACTCCGGCAAGGATAAGAGATGATAAATTCCCAAAAGGGAACAATAGAACAGGAACAAAAAAAACAAAAGAAAACCCTATCTCCAACTGGAGTTACGAGAAAAACTTAGATTTTAAGCATTTAGCAGTTTTTAGGGATTTTTCATGTAACAGGAATAGAGAGATAACACTAAAGCTAAAACCAGGTACGAAGGAGAAAACTTCGGTAAAACAAGCGGTAGTAGGAACATCCTATACCCCTCCTCTCAGAGCGGGTATCTCTAACCAAGCATCAACACCACTCTCGAGGTTGCTGGACTTAGGTTAGAGTGGAAATGTTACTACAACCGCTCCAATTCCAGGCACTCTCGTACTCCAAAATCAGCCCAAACACTAGAGCCACAACACATCTCTTGAAGTTGTTGCGACGGGAAAACACGATTCGGTAGCTAAGCGAAACACAATCCAAACATGCAAGCTAGAGTTCAGATATTAAACATAGCAGTCATCCAACAATGGTACCAGGCATAAAGCAACAGATAGTTAAACTCTTCTATTTCTATTAACATATAAAAGTGTTGATTACAATGCAGTAGTAAAAGAATTAAATGACAGAAATAAAGATAGATATCGCCTTCTTGATATAGAAGGACGACAAACTACAGTGGGCCATCCATCCCGATATCGTTCAGGAGCCTAGCCCGACACAACCGTGTTGGGCGGCACACCCTCTCGGGCGGCACGCCATGACGACCGATTGCATCGTTCAGGGACCCTGGCCGATACGCTCAAGTCAGGCGGCACCCTCTCGGGCGGCACGCTATGATGGGCGAAGCGTATCGGGTTTGATATCGTGTTAGGCTAGCCGCTGTATCTAGTGTCGGTCACATAAGTCAGAGATCCGTGTCGGCCGATATCGGCCTGCAGTGTCGCCCGTGACGATTCTAAGTGAACCCTTCACCTCCCTCTCGGGATGGGGAAAAGCTCACCTAGGATCGCCCGGCACAACACTGAGGCATGATACACTCACTCTCACAACTTTCCTCAGAAGGTTGCACAAGATTCCGAGCTCTTCCGACCTATCTTTTCGGCTTCCTGTAGCTGCTATTTATAGGCAGCGGTTAGGGGAAGTTATGGCGCACAGGGTGCCATGTGTCCTCTTTATTCACGAGGTTAGTGGACGACTGATACTGGTATCGCCCAGCACAGGGTGTCAGCTGTCGGCCACGTAACGGGCGGCGCCTACCGGTGGGAGGCCCGTGTTGGGCGACAAGCTTTAGCTGTCGGGTGAGCTTGGGCTCCCTGTCGGGTAAAAGATGTATCGTATGTTAGTTTCTTCTTGCACGACATCCCCATGTCACGCATCGTTGTGTCGTGCTACCCTGTTGGGTAGCGATCGTATTGGGCATCAGGAAGGCCGATGCAGGTGGAGCTTATTTGTGGGCCGGGACGACCTCTTTGATGACAAAATGTACCAAAATGAGGAAAAACTATGCAAAATAAGGAAATATTGGATTAAGAGCGTCGTTTGGCCAATTATTGAGACAATACATATAAAAGAGAGGAAAATTGTCAAAAAGGGCAGTTTTTATAACAGAAAAACTGTCTAAAATATCACAAAATTTGGTGTTATCAAGTAGACCACCTGGTCTCTAGTTCTCGACCTTAATCCTCTGGCATGTCAGACACCTGGACACAAATTTAGTGATATCATGCTTCATGCCCCTCCACTAGAACTGGCGTTGTAGGTCTTTGTACATCTTAGTTGTACCGAGATGAACTATGTACTTTGACCCATGTGCCTCACTGAGAATCTTTGTCTTCACAACTGACTATTCAGGAACCCACATACGATTCTGGCATCAAAGACCACCATCAAGACCCATAGGCATATGTGTTTGAGGTTTCGACAGGAGAGATAAGAGCTCATCAAGATCATGACTGGCCTTTTGTGCCTCAAGAAGTTCAAACTGAAGATCAGACATGACAAAGATATTGTTGCAATGGAGATGATCGGATAAAAACTGTGGCTTCCAACCCACTATATCCTCCATATTACTCCACTCGGGAACATATAAGGATGCACATACTGCCCTTAAGGGCATCCACGACTATGTTCACCTTTCATGGGTGGTAGCCAATAGTGAAATCATAATCCTTCAGATACTCGATCCATCAACATTGATGCAAGTTCAATTCCTTCTGAGTCAGGATGTACTTTAGGCTTTTGTGATCAGTGGAGATATCAAATGTCACCTAGTGCCTCCATATTTTGAGAGCATGAATGATGGCAGCTAACTCTATATCATGTGTGGGATAATTAAGTTCATTAGGTTTTAGCTATCTAGATGCAAAGGCCACTACTTTTTTGTGTTGTTGCAGGACACGTCCTAACCCATTTATTAAAGTATCAGTGAAGATCACAAATCCTTCTTTGCCAGAAGGTAGAACTAGAACAGGGGCTGAGGTCAACTTTTGTTTTAACTCCTGAAAATTGGATTCTCAAGTAGCTGACCATATTAAGTGCTCGTCCTTCTGAGTAAGATTAGTCAGGGGAAGTGAAACTTTGGAGAAGTTGGGAATGAAGCAACGATAATACCCCACTAAGCCCAAGAAACTCTAAATTTTAGAGGGATTTTGAGGAGGTTGCCAATTGAGAATAGCAAATACTTTGGTTGGATCAACAAATATGTTACCCATAGAAATGACATGGCCAAGAAACATGACTTTATCAATCTAGAATTCACTTTTAGAGAGCTTGTCATAGAACTTATGAGCTCAAAGGATCTCATGGACTACCTTCAAGTGCTCATGGTGCTTCTCCATGGAGTCAGAATAAATCAAGATATCATCAATGAAGATGATCACAAACTCATCTAGATAAGGTTGGAGGACTTTGTTCATCAGATTCATAAATACACCAAGTGTGTTGGTCAACTTGAATGGAATCACTAGAAATTTGTAATGCCCATAACAAGTTCGGAAAGCATTTTTTAAAATGTCAGAGTCTTTGACTTTCAACTAATGGTATCTAGAACGAAGACCAATCTTTGAAAAGACTTTCGTAGTATGAAGTTGATCAAAGAGGTCATCAATATGAGGGAGGGGATACTTGTTTTTAATAGTAGCTTAGTTCAATATGCGGTAGTCAATACACATACACATAGAACCGTCTTTCTTTTTAACAAAAAGAACATGCGCACCCCAAGGGGAAACACTAGGACAAATACATCCTTTGTTGAGAAGTTCTTGCAGTTGTCTCTTCAACTCCATAATCTCAGCAGAAGCCATCCTATATGGTGCCCTACAAATCATAGTGGTTCCAGGAATAAGGTCTATGGAGAACTCAATGTCTCTATTTGGAGGTTTCCTAGGAAGATCCTCCAAAAATATGTTAAGAAAGTCACATACCACCTCCAGTCTTTCTACAAGCCCGCTAGTAGGACCAGTCTATGAAATAATGCAAGGAAGACTTTACATCCTTTAGAAATGAGATTTTTAGATTTAAGAGAGGAAATTATAATGTTATTATAGAATCTACTTCCCCTAGGGATCACCATAGGACAAGAATGAGGTTGAGAGAGGACTACCATCTTATTTCTACAATCAATCTGGGCATGATACTTGTATATCCAATCCATACTAAGTATATTATCAAAGTATTCCATAGTTAAGAGGATGAATTCAAAGGGCATATCATGATTTTCAAATTACAGAGGTAGGACGTCATTTTTCTGTAATGTAGTAAGTATTTTTCCACTAGGAGTCGACACATCACGAATACATCCCAAGTCCCTTATATGTAGATGTAACATAGATGCCTGATTTTGAGAAATGAATGTATTTGTTGATCCAGAATCAAATAAATCTTTAACAGGATGATCATTCAAGAATACAATGCGTACACATGATAATTATATCATGAATAATTTAGAGGCATTGAGCAAGATATTAGATATATGAAAAGAATTCAGGTTACCTTCAACAAGCTGGTTGGGATTTGCCTTGGCTTCCTCTGTAGTCACTGTGAATACTCTAGCATTGCGGTGTCCCTAAGGGGGTGAATCACCCGCTGGAGGGTTTCCAAGGATAGACAAAGTAGGGCACTTGGCAGTGAAATGGCCCTCCTTTTTGCAGTTGTAGCAAACAAGCTTAGGATGACGACAAGGTCCTTCACATCCTTGTCCACAGGTATTACATCTTTTACGGTAGGTCTTCAGTTGATTCTAGTTATTCCTCTATCCTCCATTACCTAAACCTCCTCCTTTACTTGATCCTTTGTTATGGCCATGGTAGAACTTCCTAGACTTATCCTCCTCTGTGGTTTTTCATCCTAGGTATCCCATGCTTGACGGCGTCTACAAACCTTGTTCCCTTTCATGCTTAAGGGCCATATCTAGGGCTTCATTCATGCTTCTACGATGGGAGGCAATGACTGGGGTTTTTAGGTGGGCGGCAGACAATCAACATATGCTCTACGAGGTGGTCTTCTGTCCTAATGAGTGCGTATCACTCCAGTAGTCTAAACTTTCAGGTGTAATCAGCCACCAAGAGACTTCCCTGCTTAAGCTCAGTGTACATCCTCTCCGTCCTCTTCCTCTAAGCTATAGGCATAAAATGGTCAGTGAAGAGGGTTTTGAAGGCTTCCCATTCCATGTTGTCCACTTCTTCTCCCCTATTATCGCCGTAGTTTTCCCACCAGATTTTTGCCCCTCCCTTAAGCAGATGGGTGGCAAATTTGATCTTCTTTTCATTGGGTACTTCTAGGGTACAGAAGGAATTTTCCATGACAATGTCCAAGCTTCTTCCCATACCATCACTTCAGGTTGGTCTTCCCCCAAAAGGTGTCATGATTAAGTTTGATGAAGTCTAGCAAGTCACCTCCTTCTTCCAAGATGAGTTGGGTTCAGGGGTTCCTTTTAGGGCAATGGTTTCCATGAAGTCTAGGAGGACTTTCTTTTGTTCTTCCCACCTATATCTGGCAATTTTCTCGGATTTAGATTCTTTAGGAGTTTCAGGTTCTTTCCTCTTCTTAGAGGATGACTCTTCCAAGGCCTTGGAGTTTTGGGTTCCTAAAGGCATCCTAAAAATTGAGTGAAATACATTAAATATATCATTTTTTCCTAATGTACTTCATTCTTCTTCTTTATTATTTATTCATGATATTAATGTTAAGATTTGTGGAGAATAACCTAAAATCCTTATTAGTCAGTCCTTACGACTTCTAAATAGAGTAACACTTTTTTCTAACCTTATATCATAGAGGTGAGAGGGAAAGATATTTATAAAATAAAGATGAGGGGGAAATTTTTTCTATTGAGGGGGTGAGAGGGAATATCTATAGATGAGAAGGGTCCTTAATTAAGGTATGCCCAAGAAGTAGGGGACACTTAGGGTATTGTCCAGGTCGACTTATACTGCCATAAAGGTAGCTTCATGATTGCCAAGAAAAGTGGCTCAGAGACTTTAGTCAGACCCATGGTAGATGCTATCCTAGACACCTCCAACCTTACATACCTAACTCAAGGACTACCCTAGATCCAAAATAGAGTGAATGAGGTCTCATGTGACTATGATGTGTGAACATTGACTTTGATACAAACTGTGATGACCTCAATTCCTATATACTTTCCATAATGACATTCCCCAGATATGTGTGCAATCATATCTATAAGATGTCAAAAGGTAAAATATAAGGGATTGTGATAGTCAACTAACTTATAGTAAAAAGCCAGATCATTGTTCACAACATCATTAATTAGCCACACAAACCAACATTCATAAAGATGAAAGTCATAGTTCATTATCCAGTATAAGGAATGGCTATTTCTATGGAAAGAAAATACACAAGAAAATAAACCATCCTATACATCATCTAGAGAAAAGGAAATAACTATCTAACATACATAAAGACGAGAAGCACCAATCTATCTAGATATCCTCCATGAACATTTATTTAATAACTTCTGGTACTCTGAGATGCATTATTTGTTCCTTTCACCTAGAAAATATGAGAAACAAAATCATCAACACAAGGTCGGTACGTGGTTAAAGAATACAGTACTATGCTACCATATTTCAAAATACTTGAAGAAAGAAGAAATAAAGGAAAACCATTATTGAAGGTAGAAAATCAAGCAAACACATCTGTTAGGCATATCTTTAGATGCAGTTGTACTACTATTTATATCAATACTTTATCATACATCCAACATGGGCAATTTATCATACATCCATACTAGGCAATTTATCATACATCCATAATGGGAAATGTATCATACATCCATAGTGGGCCATTCCCCCCCTCTTAGGCTATGGGAGTGTTCTAACTTCAGTAGCTACAACTCATCAAAATTCTCTTATGTTCCTTTAAGTTTTAGCGAAGCATACAATACTGGTAAGCATCCAATAATTTATAAACAAATAAATTCATCCAAGGTACAATATATCATTATGCAACCATGTAAAACTAGTCTTATACTAAATAGAAACCAATGTACCTTGAGTCTTAGATCTGGATTCCATCCATTCTAGAGTAGAGAGTAGATTACCCTAAAATAGAGATAAGGACCTAAAGTTATTATGGGTACTCATAGTCTCATATTAGGGTACTTAGGATTATTAGGGTTTTGTCCTTTATTTGGGGTTACTTTCATCTCCTATGGTTAGATCAGGGTTCTTCTTTGAATTTTATCTTATTTTTAGGGTCATGAGATCGGATCTCAAAATTACGGTTTGGCATATGATTGCATGAAAGTACTCATATGTAAGAGAGAGAGAAACTAGAGCCTAGAATTTTCAATAATTATTGAGTTAACTATCCATGTGAGGATAAAGGACCTCATTAGGGTATGGGTTTCATGAAAGGTCAGGTTTCATCATTAGTAACCATTATTACATGATGAAATGACATAAGTATGGTCATTAGGTTTAGGCTAGTATTTTTGAAATAGGGTAAGTAATCATGCCATGGAAGTATTATAAATAGGTTCCTCATATTTTTTGACGATTTTGATATGTAGGTTTGCTATTTTTCAATGTTCCTATCATTTTTTATGATTTAAATGACACCAACGTATTAAAATGATTTTCCATGATAAGGGGTCAAAATTACCTTAATCGTGAAAAAACCCGAATCATTGATCTTTGGATGGATAGTCATGCTTGCACCACGAGGAGGTGCGGTTTAAAGATCTGTTTGGCCCTAGGGTTGTCTGGTCTTGGGCCCGATTCCTTCCCTGGATTGATGGCCAGAGCTCTGGGCCAACAGATCGGGATCGGGTGGCTTTACTTCCTTGTGGGTTGGGCCGCTAGATGTCGATATCAAAGATGGAGCTCTTTGTCCCTGACTCAACTAGGCTGTAGGAGCATGAAGGAGGGCTCGCCGACGTTGGAGGGGATTGGGAGCAGTAGGCTCCAAGGTCAGGAGTAGTGGTGCCGTTTGAGGTCATTGCAACCTTGTGATGTCGGTGCAGGTGGTGGTTTGGAGGGAGAGGGAAGGAGGAGGAACAACCAAAAATGGGCAGTGCAGCGGTGCCTCGGTAAGGTCAGAAGATCAGGGAAGGTAATCAGGGAGATTCGCTCACGTGGAAGCTCGGAACTGTGGGGTTAAGGTAAAGGAGGGTGGTAGCGACCATTGGGTGGCCTTATATAGGGTTGAGAGGTGGGTTTAGGGCTATTTCGGGTCTGGGGGTTGCTTTTTGCCGCATGAGTGAGAGAACAACTCACTCAGGCTATTGAGTTGGCACAATAGTGTGTGAAGTCAGGAAGAGATGGGGTTTGTTGGGTGTAATTTTGAAAGACGAAGCCATCTCTATGGATAGAATTTTGTGATCTAGTCCAAGATGGCGGCTTGAGCCGCTTGCCTTCCTCCATGTCTCCCTGCATAGGTCGGGAGGTAGAAGATGAGGTCCTGACCACTTGATTAGGTCCCCCACTCACGGGTGCCTGATTCGAGGGTCAGGATTAGTCCCACACGGATTGCTGACATGGATAAGATAGATTAAAGGGTCAAATAAACCATTGTTTGCACATAAACTACAAGAAATCCTAGAAAATTGTAAGAGTGTCTGATTGGGCTCAAATTTGGACCACTAGCTCAAAATATTGTATAGAATGTATAGAAAAAGTTTGGGAGCCATATACTGAAGCTACATAATTAAATTCGTCACTTTGAATAAAGTAATTATTTAACCTACTTTGTAGGGTCACAAGGGTATATTATACAATTTGATCATTACATTTTGAAATTGAGTGCCAATATTGATTAAGTAACCAAGAATTAATGATTGGAGACCGCGAGTGAACATAATTGAGATCAAGGTAGAAAAATGAACAAGTTTAGAGAAACTCACTTTATCATAGATTCAATCTTGTTTATTCAAACACTTGCTTCCAATCACTTCTTTTATATTCTTACAATTTAATTCAACCTTTAGAAAATTCTTTTCATGTTACTCTAAGATTAATTCTTTCTTCACTCTTTTTTAGCATTACCATTCCTTAATTGTTTTAGTATCACTTTTATTTATTTGCAAATTTAATTCCTTATTGTAGTGTAATCAATCATTGACTCTGGATCTTCACTTTCTCCATCTTTTTGTTCAAAGTATTTTGGGTTGAAATTCAGTCTTGAAAACATTGTACTTAGGGACCGACCCTTTTCTATTCTATTAAATTACCTTAATTGGTTGTTCACTTGTTAAAAAGGTTAAACTATAGGATTAATCTCTTAGTAAATTGTTGTTGTTCTGAATGACGTGCATCAATTTTGGCATCATTACCGGGTCAACAGATTGTTTCTGGAAACCCACATTTTTTTGAACATTTCTTCTTATTCTTTTTTCTTCTTTCTGAGTACCATTTTGGAAGTGTTACTCCTCTTTCTATTGATTTTCCATTCCATCGGTATGCTTTTTCTTCTCTTAATATTATCTTTTAATTATAACCGTGCATGCAATGTTCAACGAATGTTGATTCTGTGCCACCAGTTTTTAACCCTGAGATATAGAGAACTTTTCATCATCTTAACTGCAAAAATTGGCTCAGGATGGACCAAGAGGAGGCAAATCATATTTTCAAGTAGCCCTTTTCTGATCAATGAGAGGACTTCATGGCCAAACAAACAACAAGAGATTCCAAGCTCCATGAAGAAAAAAGGCGTAAACAACTGGAGGACTTCTCAGTCCCCAAAACTGCCTATGCAAAACACCATATTATGCTGCTTGACATTACTGCCGCTCAGTTTGAGATCCATACTCAATGGATCACTATGTTGCAAGCCAACCCTTCTTCTGGAAACAAAGGTGAAAATTACCAAAATCATCTCCAAAGGTCTTCTGATCTATGTTCTTTAACTAAGGTCCCAGGCGCTATTGAAGATGCCATTCAACTTAGATTGTTCAAGTATTCCCTTCCTGGCTAGGCTAGCAACTGGTATAATTCCATGGAGGGAAGAGAATGTGCCACTACTTGGGATACACTTCAAACCAAAATTCTTGATAAATATTACCGACCCCCTCACTTATGAACTCAGACAATAAATCACCTCATTCAAAATGATCCCAGGTGAGATTTTTGGAGAAGCTTGGGAAAGGTTCAAAGATGTCCTCCGTAGACGCCCACACCATGATATTTCCCAAGCAGAACTCATCAAAATATTCTACCGTGGTGTCAACAATGACGCCAAGGTTTTCCTTGATTCCTCATATGGAGGGAATTTCATGTTTTAAAGCCTGTATATCACTTGGGATGTTGTTAAATGCACTTCTGAAACACAAGCACGAAGAGGAACCAAAGGGGTCCTCAAGGTAGCTAAGGTGAAGGAGAATTCTAAAATAAAAAATATTGCTCAAACCTTAATCTATTTCCTTGATTCAGGATCGCCTAGAGTCTTCCTTTAGTGCCTATGAGAGGAGAGAGCAACCTCAATAAGTGAAATTTGTTGACTCTCTTTGCAGAATTTGCCAAGGGTATGATAACTCCACCCTATAATGTCAATATCTTTGTAATGCCCCATGCAGCCAGAAGTTGGCCAACAAATGGAGGACCTCAACTTCATTCATAGCATACATGGTCAAGCTTATTATAACCCAAACCAAGCCAAAAACCACCTTGGATTTCAATATGGAAATCCATCTAGTTCTGAAAATGCTCCCCAACTCACCTACAAACAAAGAGTCCCTTATCCTCAAGCCAACAATTGCCCACCGCCAAGAATTCCCAACAACAAAAATCAGAGTAACTTTGGGAATTAGGGGAACTACAAGGGTCAATTCCAAACCTGTGGACCCTACCAAAGACAAAAATATCAAAATCTGGATCAACCACCACAATAATTGTACCCACCGTCTCAGCAAAATACCCCGCTCCTCTTTCTAACGGTGAGACAAGTGATACTCTAGAATAATGCATCCTCTCCATGAGTCAAATCCTCCTTTCCTAGTAGGATCATAAAAAGGCAATTGATGCTCAGTTGGCCTAGTTCTTTGTGCAACAAAAACCTCCAGCCCTCACTTTTGCTGGACAGCTTGAAAACAACCCCAAGTACCGTGAACAACTTAAGGTTGTCTCTAACCATTCATGCAAGGTACATGTCCCTCCCTCTCCTATAGAGAAACCCCATGTCGTACCCTTGGATTTTGAAGATGATGGCACTATGTTCATTGAACCCTCACCTTCACTAGAATCCACCGTTCCTGCCCCATAGGTCCCACAAGTAGAAGAGCCATAAACCCCTATCTACAAACCTCATCCACCATACCAAGCTCACCTAAAGCAAACTCAAATTAATACCCATTTCATGAAATTTAGAGAAGCCATGAAAAAGTTACATGTGGACATTCCCTTTTTGGATGCTCTTACTGACATGCCTACCTGGTCTAGGTACATGAAAACCCTATTGACTAGAAAGTATGCTATAGAAGAGTATGAAATAGTAAAACTTGCTAGGACCACCTCAGATATCATTAGAAGAAAAATGCCTAAAAATTATAAAGACCCCGGTTCCTTTTGGATCGCGTGTTACTTAGGTGACAATGCTTCTAGAAAGGGCCTTGCAGACTTAGGCGGTAGTATTTTGATTATGTCTAATAGTCTTTGTAAGAGAATGGGGTTTTTGTATATGCTTCCCACTGCCATGACCATCCACTTGGTAGATGCGTCCATGACAAAACCTATGGGTATCCTTGAAGATATACCTATAAGGGTTGGAACAAACACCTATGTTCCTTGTGACTTTATGATCATGGACATGTAGGAGGATTTATGTTATTCTCTCACTTTTTCCGTACTTTCTTAGCCACTGCCAGAGCCTTGATTGACGTTGAGGTCGGAATAATTCTTTTGCACCTTGGGAGACAAACCCTATAATTTAGGCTTTTTGAAAGCATGAGGGGACCAAGCCTCCAATAAGAGGTCTATCTTCTAGATTGTGTTAATAAGATTTCCCATTTGAGACAATAATGAGAGTAACTTGAGGATACCCTCCATATTGCCTTCATGGACCCTTCTGATTGTGGGTATAAAGATGCACAATTAGATCAACACAGGGCCCATTTAGACAACTTTGAAGAAGTTTATATCGAGGAATTTGAGAACCTTATGATGGTATTTCTTTTGTAAGAGAAACTCAAACCCCCTAAGGCCCCAAAAATGAAACCTCTCCCAGAAGGACTTAAATATGTTTTTCTTGAAGAGCAAAAAATATGTGTAGGAAAATATGGCATCATATAGGCAACAACTACCATATTCTCCATTAAATCAGTAGATCGCGTCAATGACTATACAAAGGAAAGGATTCTTTTGAGGATATACCTGGTCCTATAGAAAGTCTGGTGACAATCTCCTCATGGTTGTAGTCGTGCATCTATCTTCTAGTTGCACTCAGACGACATCTACGGAGGCTCCTGGTCTTCACCACAGACAACCAGCTCATGTTGTCCTCCTAGAGGTAGACAACAATCTCCATGCCTCTAGAGAAGTCTAGACAGACTGCCTAGAACTCTTTTTATTCTTCTAGAACAGATAGAAAGGAGTTCTCCCTCCCGTTAGTGTACTAGTCACCAACTTGCTCCCCCACAATTATTCTCCCTTGTTATCCCTCCCTTTATCAGGTAGGACTTGCTTGGGATCTCTATTGTTTACCACAAATAGAGAGGACAACATTGTTAGAGGCAATTAAGCTGTATCTCTGGGAAGCCCCAATACCCCTCTATTTATAGGAGGGGTTAGGGTCAAGGTTTCAAATCTATATGGGAGTGAAATAAACTGAAATTTCATGAATTTTCGCAACCTGTGACATGAGAAATGATCAATTCACTGGGCCAATTGGTTCACCATGTGAATCAATCATTTCATCATGTTTCCCAATCACAATTGTATTGGAAATTTCAATCCAATTAATGCATGCCATGACATCAACACTAATCCTTGATGCAATCAAATTTCTCTCATGAACCGGGAGGTTCATCTCATGAACCGATTGTCTCACAACCATGAACCAATCAGTTCACTCAATGAACAAGTCAGTTCATGCCTGGTTCATCCAGAATTTAGCCAATGCAATATCCAATCAACCTGACACTTCAACTGGTCATTTCATCACATGAACCAATAAGTTGGGAGTTCAGTCAGTTGACTTCTTACTTGAATTGAATACCTAAACACTTTAGCAATCAATTCAATTATCATTCATGAACATAACTCCTTTTATAGGTGTATCCTATGTGTGTGAACCTATAGGTCCCATGTTATGTTGGTAGTGAATTTCCATAACAAATTATGTAATCACAAGCAAAGAGTGGTGCCTAGTCGCACATCATTGCTACCCAAGTAAATGAAAAGTTAGAGAACAACTTCAACCTAAAATCTAGGATTGGTGTTGCAGTGTTTGTATAGTTCCTTTGTTAATGATATCTAGATTAAACTCAAGGCATGGAGCAGTCGCCCTCTTCTACATTCAATCTTTATTCCTTACTATAGCATATTTTCTAAGATATATGTAAGCTCAAAGTCACATATTAACTCACATGTGCATGGCTATACATTTCTCAGTCTCGCTGTAAGACCCCTGGCCTATGTTTTGGGTTGACCTTGTTTGCTTTAACTTGATTGAGTGATTAGAACCTTTTTCTAATTATTTGAAATGTTCTTAGAGCTTGTGGAGAGCTTAAGTCTCCAGTTTAAGCTTATTTGGAAAATGTTTGTGCTTTCTGTGTTTGTTTTGGGTTAAATTACAATTTACCAATTTGTGAGGGCTATCTTGCAATTTTCCACATCTAGTGTGTACCTTCTCTTTCTTGGTTGCATGAGAGATAGTGTGATGCTTTGGGGTGCCTTGGTTGGGCCTCAAGTGAGTGGTGGCATCTCTAAAGATGATCATGGATTATAGGATTTTGAGTGTCTCGACCATGTGTGCTTGGTTGGGTGTCTCTCGACCTTGTCTCGACTGATACACATTCCTTGTGTGTGTTTTGTCTATGCATGTTGATCTTGGTTTGAGACAATTGTCCTTGTGTGTTGTGTTTTGACCTTGAGTGGTGGTGATCCCTTTTATCTCGACTAAGGCATGTACTTGGGTGTTGTTTCGACCCCTTTGGAGTGTCTTGACTGAAACCATGTGTTGGGGACCTAACGAGGTCAAGACCCAACATAGGTTGTCTCCATCTCATGCATGCATGGTTTATGTGGTTGCATGTTGGTTTCTTGGGTGGACAAGTGTCCCTTTGGTGCCTTTAGGTGTTTACACATCACCTGTCACCCTACCTCCCTCCTCCTTTGGTATATAACCCCTTTCTTCTCCATGCAAGTGAACCTTTAAGCCTTCCTTCTTCCTCACCCTCTTTTTCTTATCCTTGGAGCTTGGTGGATCAAGTAGATATGATACTTAGAGCCTTGGTGATCAGATCCCTTGCATGTGGTGATTGTTGCCCATCTTCAACCTTGGTAAGTGTATGCCTTTCTTTTGTGCCGTTTCCTTGGATCTTCTACCCCATCTTCTTCTCTTTTCTCAGCCTTAGACTATGGACTATACATGGTGGTCATTATTGAGAGTAAGCTCATTGTGAAAAGGTTTATAGGCCATGTTTTGACAAGGCGGTACCCAAGTGAGAGGGGGTTTCTTCTCTCTTCCCCCCTTCTTCCTTTAGTTTGACCTAGGGATCTTTTACCCTCTCTTTTAAGCAACTTTTGACCTTGGTATCTTATTCTCTTTGAGTTGATCTTGTGGCCAAAAGTGGAGCCTTTGGGGGAGCTTCATAATCCTTTGTGATCGTGTGCTTGGAGCATGTGATCCTTGGAGTTTATCTTCTTTAAGGCAAGTTATATAACACTCTACCCTCTCTATTATTGCACTTCTCTTTATATGCATGTTGTTGTTTCTCTCTCTAAAACATTACCCTAATATGATAGTAGATGATATCATGTTCTAAAGGTTGAATTATAGTGGTTATCATGCTAGGTTTAGTTAGAATTTGATACCCTAATTTCATGGTACCCATTTTTGTGATGGTGATGAGATGGATGGTTTCCTCCTATCTTCTGACCTTGGTTTTGAGCACATGCATGAGGTTCGTGTACCCTGGTGTCACGTGGAGTTAGGTTCTATTTTGGATGTCTTGAATGTGAGCTTATCTCTCCTACATAAGGTTTTCCATGGTGATTCTCATAGTGCATGTTTTAGTGTTTTGGTAGTTGTATTATGTGGGGTTTTCCTCCTAGATGATGGTGTTTTCCTTGATAATTTCCCTCCTATTTCGGCTGTGATTATTAATTGATCAAAGTTTTCCATCTGGTTGTTAGTGGAAAAGTGTTTTTATTGTTGACCTAGAGGTTATACATTGTCCATATTTTGATAATGACTTAACCATTCCATTCATATGTATCTAATATGTGTATTCAAGATTGATTTCAGGTATTAGGTACATGAAAAGGATCAAATTACTCAAGCCCTAATTTTCTACAGTTTAAGTCAAAGGCTATACAAGTGTGTAATTTAGGAAATCCATGTAAATGACCTTAGAAGATTTTTGTAATCACTTGTATTGATGATATGACTTGTAACTAAGATGAGAAAATTGTTTGGGACACTTAGAACCAAGTTTTAATAACTTTTGATGCACTTTAGAAAATTGATCACATGCAGCTAATCGATCGAGTTACAATCTCGACCGATCCACTAGGATCAATTCTCTAAAGAGTGCATCGGTCGAGTTGTGTATTCACAGAACTCGACCGATGGGGTTACTAACCAAACACAACTTTCATTGGTCGGTCGAGTTTCCTCAGGACAAACTCAACCGATGGTTTGAAATTTGCGTTTGTCTTTTACCCAATCGGTCGAGTCACCTTTATTGACACTCGACCGAATGCACTGTAAGGAAATTGTAGAAAAAGTGATTGTGACCGTTGGTGACTTATTTGGGTGAAAATAGATCTGTTGCCTTGAGTAAAAATGGCTATTTTTCGACCCTAAGTGTTCCCCGACTCAAAGGGGCACCCTCAGCTATAAATAGGACCACTTGGAGTTCATTCCAAGGTTGCTCATTCCATATATGCTTGGTTCTTGCTTAGTTGAGAGTGCTACACACCTTTGAGCCCCTTTCTCTCTCTACCTTCAAGTCAAATACATGAGTATGAGTGAGATAGGTTTTGTTTTAATGGAGCTACCCCTTGTATCCATGTAAATCTCTCCACCTCCATCTTTCTACCCCCTTTTCTTATTGAAGAAAAGGCTTGAAGATCTTCTCTGAGTGAAGGAGAAGGAGTTGTTGTTCTTTAAGGTTGAAGAAAGCATGGTGTTCTAGATCTCCAAGTGAAGGAGATAGGCAAGGCAAACATTCAAGAAGGATAGGTAATTCCTTGAAGGCCAAAGACTTGAAGAAGGAGTGGGTAAGTCCTTGTTGAAGGCTGAAGACTCCACGGTTCAAGTGGGTAAGTTCCTTAGGTAGGTTGAAGATCCTTGCTTGAGGTATTAAGTCCTTGTATGAATTTGGTTGTTGTCTTGTAATCTTATGAATGAATATAAGAGCATCAAGATTGCAAAGTCATAGAGCCTAACCACCTCTAGGTAGTGGACTGACTCACTTCTAGTTTGAAGTGTGGAACCACTCTAAACCACTTTGTCCAAGTGTATGTTCTTCCTTGTCTCCCACCCTTGCTCTGCATTCTAGTTGGGACTTAAAATTAGTTGTATGTTTAAGTTTCAACACTTAATATAATTTGGTGGTCTAATTCATTTTGTGATATTTGTGAAGATCTATTCACCCCCTCTCTAGATCCCTTGATCCTACAAGTGGTATCAGAGCAAGTATTCCCCAAGCTACTTCCACAAGTAGGAGAAGATGGGTGATTTATCACTTGGATCTCTCAACTTGGAGGGAAGCTTCTCCATGTGACCTCCGGTCTTTGACGTCACCAACTTCCTCTATTGGAAGAGAAGAATGTAGTTTTATCTCGAAGGAGTAAGCTATGAGATGTGGAAGGTGGTGTATCTAAAGTATGAAGATCCAAAGGGGGAAATCTCCAGATGGACGGAAGCCCAAATGAAGCAAGCTTAGCTCAATGCCAAAGCCATGAGCATCATCTATGCAGCTGATAACACCAATTTTTGTGACGTTTTAGACTGTTTTTCTGTTATCAACTGCCCTTTTTAGCTATTTTCCTCTCTTTTATATGCACTTTTGCAATAATTGGCCAAGCAATGCTCTTAATCCAATATTTCCATCTTTTGCAGAGTTTTTCCTCATTTTGGTACAATAAGGCCGTCCCGACCCACAAATAAGTCCAAGTCTGTTTCGGACTTCCTGACACCCGATACGACCTCTGCCCGATAGGATGGAGCGACTCAACGACGCACGACGAAGGGATGCCGCGCAAGAAGAAACCGACGAACGACACGTCTTCTACCTGATAGGGAGCCTATCTCGCCCGACAGCCAAGGCTTGTCGGGCGACACAGCCACCCACCAGCAGGCGTGCCGCCCGCCACGTGACCGATAGCCGACACTCCTGAGCTAAGCGATACCAGTATCGACCATCCACCGACCCGCGAATAAGGAGGACACGTGGCACTTCGAGCACCATAACTTCCCCCAACCACTGCCTATAAATAGCAGCTACAGGAAGCCGAAAGACAGTTCGGATACTTCAGAATTCGGACAGTTGGGAGCTTTGAGTGATCTTCGGAGGAAACTGCAAGAGCAGGAGTATTGCGCCCCAGTGCTCGTGTCGGGCGACACTAGGTGAGCTCTTCCTCATCCCGAGAGGGAGGGGATGGTTCACTTAGGACTGTCCCGGGCGACACTGTGGGCCGATATCGGCCAACGATGATGAGCGACACAAGTGCCCGACAGTAGAACGCGTCGCTCCATGCCCGACACGATATCGAACCCGATACGCTTCGCCCGTCATGCGTGCCGCACGAGAGGGTGTGTCGCCCGACTTGAGCGTATCGGCCAGGTCCTTGAACGATATAGTGGGCCGTCACGATGTGCCGCTCGAGAGAGTGTGTCGCCCGACACTACTGTATCGGGCCAGGCCTCTGTCCGGTATCGGGCTGGAGAGCCGTTGTAGCCTGTCGTCCTTCTACATCAAGAAGGTGACACATATCTTTAATTCTATTATTTAATTCTTTAATTACGCAATGTATTAAGACCTTTAATATTTATTGAAATAGAAAAGCTTAATTACTTGCTGCTCTATGCTTGGTGTGATATATTGGATGACTGCTATGTTTGATATCTGAACTCTAGCTTGCATGTTTGGATCGCGTTTCGCTTAACTACCGAATCGTGTTTTCCCATCGTAACAGCTTCGAGAGTTGTGTTGTGGCTCTAGTGTTTGGTCCGATTCTGGAGTACGAGAGTGCCTGGAACGGAGTTGTTTTGATAACACTCCACTCTAACTTAAGTCCAGCAACCTCGAGAGGGGTGTTGATGCTTGGTTAGAGGTACCCGCTCTGAAAGGAGGGGTGTAGGACATTACCGCTGCCGCTTGTTTTACTCTAGTCTTGTCCTTCACATCTTGCTCTAGCTCTGGTTTTATCTTTCTATTTCTGTTGCATGAAAACCCCTAAAAACTGCTAAATGACTAAAACCTTAAATCTCTCTTGTAGCTCCAGTTGGAGATAGTTATCTTTGTTTTATTTGTGACATCTTGTTGTTTCCCTTTTGGGAATTTATATCTCTTTATACCTGTCGGAGTGTAGCGTGTCGATTCTGGATTCTCAACACTACCACCCTTGTCCCTATGTTCGACCCTGTATGTCTACTTTGATCCCGTAAACAAAGTTGCGGGGGCCTAGAAGGATTCGAGTTTATAAATGTAAAACCTCGACTACCTCAAATCCGCCTCCACTTTTGGACGCGCGATTTAGGCCGGTCAACTTTTTGGCGCCGTTGTCGGGGACAAGGAAAAAACGGTACTGTAGACGAATCTGAATCCACTAACTACACTCCTGTGCCTCAAGATCAGAAATGAGTTTGACATCACTCTTTTTCTTTCTTTTCTTCTTATTGTTATTCTTTGAAAAGTAAAAATTTAATTTCCTAAACTCGATTTTTCGTGCCTTTTCAGACACTCTGAAGAACAGTGATCTGTTCCACTGAGCACCAACTCCAAATGTAATGCCGCCTCGTGTGGAGCCATCCATTTCTGGAGACGAATGCCAAGGGGGGAGGCATGATTCACCTCCTCCAGGTGGCAACGATCGCTATGACGGCAACGATCGCCATGAAGATCAGGAATCAGAGTACTCCGAGGAAGGCCACCCCCATGTCAGGCGTCACCACCGTCAGCGACACAGGCGACGCCCCGACCAAGAATAGCATCATGAGGCTAGCGACAACGATGACTCCGAGGAGGAGGAGAAGACGTTGAGAGAGTTGGCATCAACAAAAGCCAACAACTCCATATGTCCCGTCATCACCCCATGATTCAACGCAGCCAATTTTGAGCTTAAGCCTTCTGTGATCTCTATGATTCAGAACAAAAGTTTCAGGGGAAGTTCGAAAAATGACAACCCCTACCATCACCTCGATGCCTTCAAGAACATCTGTGACACGATAAAAATGTGGGGGGTCCCTCAGGAGGTTATATACTGCAAAGGATTCATCTTCTCACTAGAGGACAAAGTACTGTCCTGGTACCTCAGGTTACCCCACCGGTCCTTGAACGGATGGGGGTGCTAGAGGAAGCATTTGTAAATAAGTTTTACCCCACCGAGAGGATGGTCAGAACCCGGTAGAAAATAACCTCCTTCATGCAAAAGCCAAACGAAAGCCTCCACGACGCCTGGGCGGTTCCAAGAGTACCTGAGGGATTGCCCCCATCATAATTACAAGAAGGGCTTCCTTGTCACCACCTTCTACAATGGCTTGACTCCCGATGAATGGTTGTGTCACTGAATGCGGTAGCAAGAAGTGACTTCTTAGGGAAAAAGTCGAGCAAGTCTGAAAGGATCATCAAAAATATGGCCGAGTTGCAAGCCGGTGCTGAATATGATAGATCTAACAGGGGATAGGTGAAAAAGGTCGGTGAAGGGTCCTCTCTTGAGTCCAAGGCTCTAGAGACCATCACTTCTCAGATTCAGAAAATAGCCACGGATGTAAAGCAGCTGAGAGAATCCGGCACGAAAGGGAAAAAGTAGGTGGAAAAAGTAATGAAATGTGTAACATGTGGAGAGGGCGGCCATGGGGTAGATAATTGCATCTACACCCGACTGGAAGCATCAAGCGACACTGAGTCTGAGGTCGAAGAGACTGAAAAAGTCTCTTTTGTAAATTTCAAAAGACCAGACCACCCTGGTTTCAGCTATAGCAACAAAGAAGCAGCTGATAATTCTCATCAGTTGCATAACTCCACTAGGCCGCCCCAAGCTTTTGAGAAGAGGGGAGGGCCAAGTCAATACATCAAAAACACCCCTTCCAGCCGAACAAAGGAGGTTTCCAGGGGCAAGCTAAGTATCAAGGATCAGCTAGAGAGCAAGGACGGGACAAGGCTTTGAACCAAGCAGATGTGGTGGGAGAGTTGTTTGATTTTGTGAAGAAGCAGGACACCATTAATAACCAACTAGCGCAAAGTGCGCTGTCCAATTCTGGCATTTTGAACTCATTGCAGATACAGTTGGCGGACATGCAGATATGCATCAACGCCAAATCGACCAACAACTAGCTCAGCTCTCCGAGATCGTAAAGAACCCGTCGGGGAAGATCCCGTCCAATACTGAACCAGCCCAGAGATCGGGACAGTAACTGCGGAGGAAAAGGATGAAGAAGAAGCCAAAGATGTCCAGCTGAGGACGGAAAACTCAACGCTTCTCAGGAGGCAACCCGAGCTATTTTTAAATTCCTAGTATAGGGTGTATTTACTTTCAAGCAAAATGAACATTATGAACATTATGGCATGTAATAAGGCCCGAGTCAGCGCATGCTCCACATGCGCTGACCCTTATGGGCCACCGCCTTAGTTTTATCGACCGAGATGGGTAATACCATCTGAGGCCGGGATCTTAGGCTTCGGCCAATGATGCTTTACTCATCGACCGCTTTTAAACTGCTTTGTTTTCATGATGTATCAGATAGCAACCCAACCGGTGCTATGTATGCGCCCATATCGGGCAAGGGAATTTTGGGGATCGCAAGGGTTGTGCCGACAGATGGACTTGCCCATTTTACTAGTTGCCCTGACAGCCGACACGCGCCCCGGATTTACCTGTTTCACCTCGGTTGAGTTTGCTATTTATAGGGGTGAGTTTTTACCTTGTCAGGTTCCTTGCCTTACTATTGTCTCGCTCCTGTATCGTGCTAAGACCTTGTGCTTTCACTCCCGTGTCGCGCAAGACTGCCCTACTCTCGTGTCATGTGGAAGTACAAATCACAGCAAGGTAATGCTCGACATACCCTATCGCCCGACAGACCGTGCCGCCCGACACGTTTCCATTTTTAAGCAAGTAGCTTATCAGCCTTGTGGGTTTTGTGCTGAGCAGCCTTGTATCACCCGATATAGATGTCGCACAACGTACCTTTTAATCACGTCTGCCCGATACGCCATGACGGGCGATATCCGTGTTTCTCATCTTTGCCCCACCTCGCCTGCTTCGCTGTCGGGCGACACACCACCTTCTTCTCGAATAACTGTATCGGGTATCTCATCTTATCACCCCGTATCGCCCGACAGGCCTGACGCGTATCGCCTTGGTCTTACGTCACCCACACCGCATATCGGGCACGGGACTTCACTTCTGAAAACCTCGTATCGCCCGATACAGGGGTGTGGGAACCTCACGCTTTCAGTTTAAATATAGCATCTATCATATTTAATTAATCAAGGAGTTTGTTTATTCATTTACAGATATGGCCCGCATCAAATCAACTGTTGTCCCTGTTGACGCACAAGGAAGAAGGATCTACCCCGCGACTGCCGCAAAAGCACCAACTACCGGGCAGAAACGCCCAAACCCAGGACCAGCCAGGGCATCAACATCAGAGAAGAGGGCTAGGGTTGGAGAAGTGGCAGCTCCAGCTCCAACACCGACACCTCCAGTAGCAGCGGAATTCCCGGAATTCTTGTCGGGGAGTTTCGAACCAAGAGACGACGAGCACGCTCGCCGATATGCTGAGCTGGTGACCAAGCTCTACCGATCGAGTAGGTTCTGCCATAGAGCCTCGTTTGCTGAGCTAGGAATTGTGGAGACGCTGAAGGGCGTACTGGCTACGGCAGGGCTGAAGAAGATCTGTTTCAGCCAGTCTTCTTCGTACACTAAGCTGACGATGGAGTTTGTGTCTTCTCTCCGCCGGGTGAAGAACTCTGTAGCGGAGAGAGAAGAATTTGGCAGGCCAGACAGACTCCAGGCCCGACTCTACAATTCAGAGTACACCATCTCCGAGAAGCTCTTGAACAAGGTCTTCTCCTCCAACGAGGAGGAGAAGAACCTGATGGACAACGGTGAGAGGATCACCGAGGGAGATGGGTTCAATCGCGTACAACTTTGGGGAAAGCTTACCGGCGAACCTTCATTCAAACCGGGAAGGAAGGTCATGGCGGTGCACTCCTGCTTCTGGAGGATAGTGCACAAGCTAGTGGCATGCTTGTTGTTCAGCAAGAACGAGTCCAACAACATCTACACAGAAGAGCTCCACGTCATGTGGCACATAATGGAGGGCCGAGTGATCAACCTCGGTCGGTTTTTGCTGAATAGGCTGCACCCAATGAAGGAAGCCACCAAGGAGTACTGCATGGGCGGCATCGTCAACCTTATCGCAGTAGGACTCGGGTACCCAAAAGAGTCGCGCAACCTTTCGAGGACGCAAGGCGATGAGGTGTTTGACACCAAGTACTTGATGAGGACCAACATCGTCAGGAGGGAGGGGAGGAACTTCTTCTACAAGTTTTCAAGGACATATATACTCCTCCCCCTCCCTCGCTGCGCCGACTACGACGCAGAGAAATTGATTTTCACCACCGCCGAGATTGAAGCTATAGCAAATAACACAGCTTTCAGGGCCCCAGAGAGGCCCGCCCCAGAGCTACCGACACAACCACTGATAGAGTTGTCGCCGCTCCGACCGTACCAGCCACCGCCACAGCATGGATGGTAGCAGCTGAGAAAGTGCTGGTGATCACTGAAGTCACTGTGACAGAAACTACAGGATCTGCCTCGGAAGAGACGGGCGCAGTTCCCGACACTGCTTCAAGACCTGCAGGGGAAGAAGGGGAGTTTCAGCAGGGCGACAGCAACGGGATGTTCGACGAGATCTGGAAAGAACTCGGAAGAACACCGACACCGCCGCCGAAGTCCCCACCTGCAGCGGTTGAGGAGATTGCTGACAGTGCAGAGGTGGAGCAGAGTCTGCCCTCACCACGGCCATCCCCACCTAGACGAGAAGGCAAGGTGGCGATAATTGCAAAAGCGTCGACGCCTCGCCTGGCGGCATCTGGATCGCGAACCATACTGATAGACTCTACCTCGCCTGGTGGACGATCACGCGTGCAAAATGTCGCGAGGACGGAAGGAAGATCTACCGGAGCTTCCCCGTCACTCGGAAAGATGCTCGGGCACAAGCTCAACAATTTGTAGGAGGTAACGGATATCAACTCTGACATTTGTATGTCCCTAACCCGTAAATTTACGTCTTTCCAAAATAGGCTCAACAACCAAGAGCGAGAGCTGCTGACTCTAGCGAGCCTTCCTGGTGGACTAGAGACCTTGAATACAATAATGCAGCAAGTTCTCCAATGACTCGACAAGATCGAGGAGAGGCTGGATAGAAGTGACGACCATCCGCGCCGAAGGCAGCCGAGAAGGTTGCCGTCACCACCCAGCCATGGCTCTCCTCCTTTTTCGTCAGCTCCTCCTTCAGGAACAGCGTCCTCCTCATCCTCCAGCGGGCGATCCTCAAAACCCAAGGAGGGGACGCAACATAGCTCAGCCGAAGGAGCTCCATCCAGCCAGGAGAGCCCCTTAGGCTTGGGAGATGCAAACATCTCGGTCCCCCTAGATGAAGCCGAAAATGATAGCACAAATATCAGCATCGGGGGAGACTCTTCTGATGAGTCTGAGGGAGAGAAAGGGGATGTCTACACAGTCAATAAGAGACATCCTCCCCGAAGCAAACACTCAATGGCGGACAAGTTCCGTGAGCCATCTAAGATACCCTCTTTCGAGATGGCCGACTTCGATACAAGAGCCATCGGACACCTGACGATCAGAGACCAGAACTTGCTGAATAAGGTCTTGAGGTTGCAGACAAATGAAGATGACATCGTCTGGACTGATGGCTACCTATCTGTGCGATGGGGAGTTCTTCGAAACATGTTTCGCATGCCGGCCTTCGTCGGCAAAATACTATTCAGGGTCCTGGAAGGAGCGATAATAGAACGTATCGAGAACTAGACAGGTCGGAGAATGATATACAACGCCACCCCAGCCTTGGCGAGAAGTCTGATGAAGGGAGATCTAGGCTCCCATGCGGTGGCCGACATGGTGCAGCACATTGAAGAGCATAGACCAAACCTTGTGCTGGCCCCGTATAAACACCGCAAGGTGTGGTTCCTCTGCATTGCAGACCTCAGGAACCACGACCTCTAGTTGCTGAGCTGCAGCCGCAATGAGGTACCACGCTCTGGGGGTGTTTTCTACTGCCCGGAAGATAGGAAGTTGAGACTCCTGCCACTGCGTATGCTATGAGCTATAAAGCGAGGAAGCCAACGTCATCAAGGTCCTTAGAACTTCTTTTCTCTCCGAGACCTTCCCGTTCAGGCAAAAGAGGGGAGTGGAAACAGTGCTATCATCATCTTGGGTGCCATTGAGGCGCTCAACACATTTGGAAACCTGGGGTCCTCAAAGGCACGTCCTTCTATCAACGCAGGGGCATTTACGCCATGTTGCTGATCAAGGACAAGTGCTATTTCCGAGACGCAGGGGTACCGGAGCAGCTACTGTACAATGACTTGGAAGAAGACTCTTCTCAATCCAGCAGCTCCTCAGAAGAAGAGGAAGTGGCGACTGTCAAACATGGGGTAGGCAAGCAGTTGATGGTCCTGAAGAAAGTGCACGGGATGGAGGACACTGCTTCGCCTAAAGCTTCAGAAGGGCTGATCTCAAATTCCGACCGCTTTTCGTGTGCAACTCTCACACAGGAGCAGGTCCATATAATCCAGCTGAAGCTAGCTGATTCTACCCCATCGGTTGTCGCCTTTCAGGCAGGCGATGTCGTAGTCCCGGTCGATGATCTAAGGGACATGGTGAAGGAAGGAGGGTGATTGGCTGTAACAGTTGCATCTGCTTACATCCAGTATATATAGCCAAAGCTAGAAGATGCATACATAGCCCAACCCATGCTTTTCAACAACGTCTGCCTAGCCGATGAAACAGGAGCGAAGAAAAATTTTCTGGCAGAATTGAGAGGCGGGATCCCAGGCAATATCTTTTTACCAATTCTGCATTATAATCATTGGACGCTCCTAACTGTGTACACCCGGCAGCGAGCAGGAATTTTCTACAATAGCTCGGACAGCAACAAGAACCATCCAGTGCCGTGTACATAAGAACCTTTGACACCCGTCGAGCACCTGGTCCGTATATACTACGATGAGGTGGCAAAGATGATCCAACCATTCATGGACATGCAAGGAGGCAAATGACACAAACTCTAGTTCTGCCACCACAGTCCGCAACAGCTTCCCTTATCCAACGACTGCGACATCTACGTCCTGGAATGGATAGCAAATAAGGAAATGCCTGACCAACTCAACCACATCGTCTATCACAGTAGAAGGGGCGAATATGTGTGGGAGCTTCTATCTGATGCAGGCGCAACCTCACTGGAATAAACATTACCTCACCTTATCTACTTCACAACTCTGGGATAGAGTGTGGAGCAAGTTTGTGGGGGGGTACCATGTACCAGTGAGGGAGGTACAAAATTTTGTCTGAACTTTCTAACTTAATCTTCTTCATATTCTTTTGTTCCTGTATCATGTGTACATATATATGTTCATACCAAAATTTTGAAAAGTTTTGCTTATTTTGTTCCCTTACATATGTACTGAGTCGCTACATTAGTAAAAACCTGCTGCAACTGCTTGCAAAGTTTGTTTTCTATGTGCTTAATGTGATACAAGTTCTGTTATATCTTTCTGATAATGCTGCTTCAAACAAATAGAAGATTACGTTTTTCCATGCCAATTTTTTTTGAAAAATATAATAATCTCGCAAACAGCGAAGAGACGAGTATGGAGAAGGAAAAAGCTTCCCAAACAGTAAGAAATCTCTTTGTTTTACCTTACCCAACGAAAATCCCAAAAAGAGAGAGAAGCCTTATGAGAATGAATAAAAGCATGAGAGTTGTGCCCAATAAAAGAAAAGAAAAAGAAAAAAAATATATATATACACACACTTGTTTTCCAAAAGTACCCATCTTTAGGCATGGTAGATCCGGGGCAGTGGTACGTAGGATGTGAAATCACTGCTCTAAAGCCAACTGGCTTGGACTGCAGGGACCACTTGCCCGTTAACGGACCCTTACCTGGATGGACTGATGGGAAACAAGATGAAAAACCCAAAAAGCCTTAGCCTACCCTTTACACAACTTTCTGCCCCGAAAATAAAGCTATTTGGTGTGGAAGCTAACTTCAGAATCATACACTAAAGTCTCGCTGAAGCTGTAGAGAAAATTTTTATTGAAATAATAAGGTAGGAAATGCAAGGTCTTTTGTTCGTAGTAGGGCAGCATTATCTCTAAAGGCATTACTATACTTGCTTTACCTCTTGGCCTGAAAGCATACCAAGCAAGAAGAAGCATCACAAAATAAAGTTTAAATATTGATTGCGGACAATCAAAATGCTAAGTTTGGGGGAGTTGATAACACCAATTTTTGTGACGTTTTAGACTATTTTTCTGTTATCAAAACTGCCCTTTTTAGCTATTTTCCTCTCTTTTATATGCACTTTCACAATAATTGTCCAAGCAATGCTCTTAATCCAATATTTCCATCTTTTGCAGAGTTTTTCCTCATTTTGGTACAATAAGGCCGTCCCGGCCCACAAATAAGTCCAAGTCTGTTTCGGACTTCCTGACGCCTGATACGACCTCTGCCCAACAGGGTGTAGCGACTCAACGACGCACGACGAAGGGATGTCGCACAAGAAGAAACTGACGAATGACACATCTTCTACCCGAAAGGGAGCCTATCTCGCCCGACAGCCAAGGCTTGTCGGGTGACACAGCCACCCACCGGCAGGCGTGCCGCCCGCCACGTGACCGATAGCCGACACTCCTGAGCTGAGCGATACCAGTATCGGCCATCCACCGACCCGCGAATAAGGAGGACACGTGGCGCTTCGAGCACCATAACTTCCCCCAACCACTGCCTATAAATAGCAACTACAGGAAGCTGAAAAGACAGTTCGGATACTTCGGAATTCGGACAGTTGGGAGCTTTGATTGATCTGTAGAGGAAACTGCGAGAGCAGGAGTATCGTGCCCCAGTGCTCGTGTCGGGCGACACTAGGTGAGCTCTTCCTCATCCCGAGAGGGAGGGGATGGTTCACCATTGCTCGTGTTGGGCGACACTGCGGGCCGATATCGGCCAGCGATGATGAGCGACACAAGTGCCCGACAGTAGAACGCGTCGCTCCATTCCCGACACGATATTGAACCCGATACGCTTCGCCCGTCATGCGTGCCGCCCGAGAGGGTGTGTCACCCGACTTGAGTGTATCGGCCAGGTCCTTGAATGATACAGTGGGCCGTCACGGTGTGCCACTCGAGAGAGTGTGTCGCCCGACACTGCTGTATCAAGCTAGGCCCCTATCTGGTATCGGGCTGGAGAGCCGCTGTAGCCTGTCGTCCTTCTACATCAAGAAGGCGACACATATCTTTAATTTTGTTATTTAATTCTTTAATTACGCAATGTATTAAGACCTTTAATGTTTATTGAAATAGAAAAGCTTAATTACTTGCTGCTCTATGCTTGGTGCGATATATTGGATGACTGCTATGTTAGATATCTGAACTCTAGCTTGCATGTTTGGATCGTGTTTCGTTTAGCTACCGAATCGTGTTTTCCCGTCGCAACAACTTCGAGAGTCGTGTTGTGGCTCTAGTGTTTGATCCGATTCTGGAGTACGAGAGTGCCTGGAACGGAGTTGTTTCGATAACGCTCCACTCTAACTTAACTCCAGCAACCTCGAGAGGGATGTTGATGCTTGGTTAGAGGTACCCGCTCTGAGAGGAGGGGTGCAGGACGTTACCGCTGCCACTTGTTTTACTGTAGTCTTATCCTTCGCATCTTGCTCTAGCTCTAGTTTTATCTTTCTGTTTCTGTTGCATGAAAACCCCTAAAAACTGCTAAATGACTAAAACCTTAAATCTCTCTTGTAGCTCCAGTTGGAGATAGTTATCTTTGTTTTATTTGTGACATCTTGCTGTTTCCCTTTTGGGAATTTATATCTCTTTATACCTGTCAGAGTGTAGCGTGTCGATTTTGGATTCTTAACACTACCACCCTTGTCCCTGTGTTCGACCCCATATGTCTACTTCGACCCCGTAAACAAAGTTGTGGGGGCCTAGAAGGATTCGGGTTTATAAATGTAAAAGCTTGACTACCTCAAATCTGCCTCCACTTTTGGACACACGATTTAGGCCGGTCAGCAGCCCTCACTCCATCCGAGTTCAACCAGATCTCCTCTTGGGACACTACACATGAAATTTGGAACAAGCTATGTGTCACCTATGAAGGAACGAAGCAAGTGAAGGAAGCCAAGATCTACATGCTTGGTGGTCTACTTGAGAACTTCAAGATGGGTAAAAATGAAAGAGTGGTAGACATGTACAAAAGGCTTAATGTGATCTTCAATGGGTTGTCAGCCCTTGGTAGTGTGATGGACAAAGACACAATCAACTCCAAGATCTTGAGATATCTTCCAAAGAGATGTGAGCCCAAGGTGACATCCATTGAAGAAGTGTATAAGCTTAATGAATTTTCAACTGAGGAGCTAGTTGGCAACCTTCAAGCTCATGAGCCAAGGCTTTATAAGCAAGAATAAGAAGAAAAGAGAGAAGAAAAGGTGTCCAAGAAGATCAAGGAAATAACCTTCAAAGCTCAAATCGAAGAGATGGTTTGGTAGCAAAAACTTGCACTCAAGTCCCCTACTCCTTCCTCAAGTGAAGATGAAGGCCCAAATGAGCATGAAGCTAACTACTCTAAGGGCAAACACTTCAAGGGGAAGACTTCTTCATCAACTCCTAGATGTTATGAGTGTGGCCAAAAGGGCCATTACAAGAGTGACTTCCCCAAGGCCAAGAAGAGCCACCACAAGAGCATCCACAAGAAGGACAAGGAGTACAAGAAAGAAGGCAAATACAAGAGAAAGGAGAAGAGAGAAATAAGAAGCAAAGATGCAACTTGGGAGGAGTCTTCCTCAAGATCTTCTAGCTCTAAAGATGGAGAATGCCACCTTGCTCTCATGGCATTTACAAGTGATGATGTAGGTGAGGTAAATGAGGTAAGTGAGGTAAGTGAAGTCAATTTGCATGAGTTGTCTAAAGAAACTCTTATTGATATGCTTAATGCTTGCCAGTCATCTTTTACTAAATACAAATCTAAAAAGAAAAGGTTAGTAAAGATAATAGATGATCTTTATGCTAAGATTGATATTCTTGATCAAAATGAGAAGCTGCGCCTTGATAGTATCGATACCTTGCAAGGGCAATTTATTGATCTTGAGCTCCAATACAATGGAGTTGAAGTTGAGAATGGTGTCTACCTTAAGACCATTACTACTCTTAAAGGAAGAAAACCAAAAATGACAAGATGAGATAGATGTTCTTAAAACTGAAAATGTAGAACTTACTCTCATTGATGAAGCTAGGAAGCAAGAAACTCATGCTTATCAAAAAGAAATTCTTTTTCTTAAATATGAAAATGCTAAGTTGCTTGCTCAAGTTAATGATCTATCATCTAGACCTATTTTGCAAAGTAATGAGGTAGCTAGCACTGCTCTAGAACATGATTCCTTTCATACTAAAGCCCTCTGCTTAGAGGCCGACCTATTGCATGCTAAAGATGATCTTGCTAGTTTATCTTCTACTGTCATTAACCTTAGTGATGATAATGCTAAGTTAAGAGCTTCTTTGCAAAAGTTTCTTACGGGAAAGAAATCCCTTAATGATGTCCTAGAACACTCTACCAAAAAAATTAGTACTAGTGGTTTAGGATATGATGGGACTACTCCTAAGGCTAAGAACAAGAACAAGAGTAAGGGTAAGAATAAGAGTGTGGAACCTCCTTTATTTCATGGAGAGACCTCCGGCTCTAAGAACCCAATGGTATGCATTCATTGTAAATGTGATGATCATTACTCTACTTATTGTCCTTACAAGCATAAGGGGACCACCCCAAAGATGAAATGGGTCCCCAGGCTAACCCCAGATCCCAAAGTTTGAGTTAGGTACTGACATCCTTCTTTCATGCAGGTCAAAAGAAGGTGGATTGTTGATAGTGGTTGTTCAAAGCATATGACAGGTGAAATCAGCCATTTCAACAAATTTATGAAAAAGAAAGGAGGATCAGTGACCTTTGGGGACAACAAAAAGGGTAAGGTAATAGGTGAGGGTGATGTAGGCAATGAGCTTAGTATAAAAAATGTTTTGCTTATTGATGGCCTACATCACAATTTGATAAGTGTAAGCCAACTTTGTGATAATGTATATCTTGTTCTATTTATTTATTTAGAATGTTTGCTTCTAGATTCCCTCACTTACAATGTCATATATATGGTAACTAGAAATGGTAATCTATATATTATTGTACTTGATACTCTAAAGCCCGTACTTGATAGATGCTTGGTTGTGGATAAAAATGATATTTCTCTTTGGCATCGCCGGTTGGGTCATGTGAATATGCATCAAGTGAAGAAATTGAGCAAAAAGGAATTGGTTCAGGGACTTCCCAAATTGGATTTTGAAAAGGATGAGGAATGTCAACCTTGTAAACAAGGAAATAAAACCAAGTCCTCCTTCAAATCCAAAGGAGTCCTTAGTACCAAAAGAGCTCTTGAGCTTCTTCATATTGATCTATTCAGACCTATGAGAACTCAAACGCTTAGTGGTTCCAAGTATTGTCTTGTGATTGTCGATGATTTCTCTCTCTATACTTGGACCTTCTTTATCATTTCTAAAAGTGATACTCTAGATGTTTTCTCAAACTTTTGTAAATGAGTTGAAAATGAAGCTTCTTGCCGGATTGTTTCTATCCATAGTGACCATGGGGGAGAGTTTGAAAATGATCTTTTTGAGCATTTTTGTGAAATATCTGGTTACTCGCACAATTTCTCTTCTTCTCATACACCTCAACAAAATGGGGTAGTACAGAGAAAGAATAGGTTGCTACAGGAGATGTCTAGGACCATGCTTCTAGAATATGACATTCCTAGGAAGTTTTGGGCTGAAGCCGTTAGCACCTCTTACTTTGTGCAGAACTGAGTTTTTACGCATCCTTCTATGAAGAAAACCCCATATGAGTTATGGATTGGTAGAAAGCCATCCATCAACTTCTTTCACATTTTCGGATGTCCTTGTTTTGTTTTAAACACGAAGGATTCTCTCGAAAAGTTTGATCCAAAATCATACAAGGCTTTCTTCCTAGGCTATAGCCCTGCAAGCAGGGCTTATAGAGTTTTCAACACTGAACTGTCTAAAATTGAAGAATCAATTAATGTCAAGTTTATTGAAACTAACCTTGTTGCTGGAAAGAATGATGTTGATAATGATGTTGCAGATGACTTAATTCCTATCTTAAAATACCTCAACATCGACAACAAAGGTAAGCAGGTGGTTGAAGCAGAAGATGAAGAGAAGAAGGATCCCACTCCTCGCTTCACAAGTAATCATCCCAAAGAGCTAATCATTGGCAACCCATTTGAGAGAGTAAAGACATGAGCTGCCTACAACAAAGAACAAGTAGAAAGTGCCTTCATATCATAGCTGGAGCTAAAGAACATCAAGGAAGATCTTGGAGCTGACGAGTGGATCCTAGCCATGCAGGAGGAACTAGAGCAATTCGAGAAGAATCATGTGTGGACTGTAGTGCCAAGACTAAGTGACAGAAAAATCATTGGCACCAAATGGGTCTACCACAACAAGCTTGATGAAAATGGCAAGGTGGTAAGGAATAAAGCAAGGTTAGTGGCACAAGGGTACAATCAGTAGGAAGGTATTGATTTTAATGAAACTTATGCTCCTATTGCTATACTTGAATCTATTAGAATGCTACTTGCCTTTGCTAGTTATAAAATTTCTTGCTATATCAAATGGATGTTAAAAGTGCGTTTCTGAATGGCACAATGGAGGAGGAAGTATTTGTTGCTCAACCTCCGGGCTTTGAAAATGACAAGCTACCTAATCATGTTTATTTGCTACAAAAAGCTCTCTATGAACTCAAACAAGCACCTCGAGCTTGGTATGAGAAATTAAAGAGCTTTTTGTTAGATAATGGCTATGTCATGGGAAACGTCGATTCTACTTTATTTCTAAAACACACTTCTAGCAATTTTCTTATCATTCAAATTTATGTTGATGATATCATTTTTGGCGGGACTAATATTGATCTTTGCAAGGAGTTTAGTTCTCTTATGTAGAGTGAGTTCGAGATGAGCATGATGGGTGAGCTTACTTTCTTCCTTGGCTTCCAAATCAAGCAAACCAAAGATGGAAACTTCATCAACCAAGGCAAGTACACGAATGCGCTACTCAAACACTTTGGAATGGAGAACATGAAGTCGATGGACACACCCATGTCCAATACCGCCAAACTTGATAGAGATGAAGAAGGTGAGAAGGTGGATGAGAAGCTCTATAGAGGTATGATTGGAAGTTTACTTTATTTAACTGCCTCTAGACCTGATATTATGTTTAGTGTTGGCTTGTGTGCTCGCTTTCAATCAAGTCCAAGGAAATCACATCTTATTGTTGTTAAGAGTATTTTGAGGTATTTAGCCAAAACTCCTATGGTACCCTAAGTCAAGGGACTTTACTCTTATAGCATATAGTGATGCTGATTACATAGGTTGTTTGGTTGATAGAAAGTGCACAAGTGGCACTTGCTTCCTTCTAGGACCATGCTTGGTGTCTTGGTTTTCCAAGAAATAGAGCACCGTAGCATATCAACTACCAAGGCTGAATACATTGCAGCCGAGAGTTGTTGTGCCAAAGTCCTATGGATGAAACAAATGCTCCAAGACTTTAACATACATTTTGATGCTTCTCCTATCTATTGTGATAATACTAGTGCAATCAATCTTTCTTGTAATCCTATATTGCATAGTAGAGCTAAACATATAGAGGTTCATCATCATTTTCTTTGTGATCACATTGCCAAGAAGGATATTTATATCTCTCATGTGGACACAAAAAATCAGTTGGCGGACATTTTCACCAAACCTCTAGCTAGAGAGAAATTTATTTTTATTAGATCTAAACTGCTCATAATTACTTCACATGATATTGACATGTTATCTAGCTATTTACTTTTATCCTATATGTTTTGCTCATGCTTTACTCACCTTGTTTTCCTAAAATTGCTTATTTTGCTTGTTGACATTCTTAGTTTCACTTATTTTCGGGCATTTCTCAAATTTCAGCTTTATATCACAAAATAGTACCCAATGATGAGTGATATGTGCCTAAGTATGTTCAATATACATAATAGACTCGAAAAATGAATTTAATTAGCACTCATATGGCTATAAATTAAGATTGATGGTTTTAGGTCAGGTTGACCATCAGTCGAGTTTCCCCCAGGACAAACTCGACCGATCCGTGGCTGAGAGCTGTTCTAAAATGGACCAATCGGTCGAGTTTCTAACTCTCAGAACTCGACTGATCAGCGGGCTGAGGCCAACTTAAGTTGAGTTTGACCGACTATTCTCCCTCTCAACTAGAGAATAGTTGACTGATTCCCCTTCTTCTAGCCCTAAGCTCTCTACCCAAACCCTCTCCTTCCATATCCTAACCCTTTCCTAACCTAGATAGGCGGCCCTAGACCTCCCCTTTTGCTTTTTGTTGGTGTTTGGACGTTTTTGACGGCTTGCTTTTTGTGTTTGATCTCCTCTCCTCCTTATTTTTGCCTCCATGGCTTCCCATAGGAGAAAGAGACCCGCCCCTAGCAATGCTCTATCGTCTTCTTCATCTTCCCACTTGATTCCTTTTGATGACACCTTGTTTGTCTCAATAGAAGCTATAAATAGGTATAAGGATCTTCTTCCTAGGAGTCCTTTCCCTTTTAGAGCTTTGTTTGAGCCTAGCCCTAGGCGTCAAGCGGTTATAGACCAAGTAGCTAAGTTGTTAGTCATCCATCACCTCTCTTCCCTAGATGTCAAGCATGATTGCTTTCATAATTTAATGAAAAGAACAAAAGCAGTTCACGAATTCTATGCTAACTTGCGTTGGAATTATGACACCCTTATACCCCCGCTGAATACTCAAGTGATCCTGATTTCCATGATCATCGGAAAGCATTTTCAAATCTCTGAGGATATCTTAAATGTCTTCTTTTTCGGAGATAATGAGAATGACACTTGGCGCAAGGATTACGGTGAGTACTTCGACCTCTTGGATCCCGAGGGTTTCTATAAGCAGAACAAGATCACTCTTCCTGACATCCATCGCTATCTCAAGAAACCCAATGTTCCATACAAGAAGAACAACACCCTTCCCTCCTCCTCCCTCGATCTTAAGAAGCATATATTAGACTTAGTGGTCAATTGCAACATCCATCTGAAGAAAAATCAAATGGATATTGTAGAGAACATTGCGGTCATAATGTATTGCCTTCTTGAGAATATCATAGTCAAATGGTCAAGATATGTTCTACACCATATGACCTGTTTTGATTCCGGTAAGAACATCTGAGGCACCCATCCACCCTATCCAGCCCTGATTTGTGGTTTGTTTCAGTTCGCTACTGAGAAATCACTCTTTTCTGACTATCATTACAAGCTAGCCAGAAAAGGTGTATGTATCAGTGAAACCACAATTCAGAAGTTCGTGCCTATTTTTGCCTCTTCCACACCCAGTACTTCACCCTCAGCCTTTGCCTCTGCATCCCCTGCCTCCTCTGCCCGAGCTCCACCTTCTCATCCACCTCGACCTAGCTGTTCTTTGTTTTGTGTATCCAATGAAACCCTTATGGGCTAAATGATGCACCAACAAGCATACAACCAACAGGTCCTGGAGCACCTGCATTAAGATCTATGTTCAATCATGTCTAACATGAACATATCATGTACACACCCTACCCCACCTACCAACCTTTCCCCGATAGTGATTATGCTTCTTATGCATATCATCATTAATACCCTACCCCCGAGCCTTCTGTTGCTGCTACTCCTCCACCCTTTGTTGCTGGTGGCTCTGCTCCCGCCTACCTGCCATTGCCTGTTGGCCCCTTGGCCACCCTGCTTGCTAGTCTTGGTGATTCTCCTCCATCCTTCCCTTAGGCCAATGAGCTCTATGCTCTTGGTATGACTTGGGATGAGTAGAATGCTCGTTGGCCCGGTCGTGGTTTTGGTCCTCCTGCAGACGAGGAGATTCCTGACTAGGTTGATGATGCTGAGGCTGTTGCCGACGACGATGATGGTGATGGTGAGGATGCTTCTGATGATGGTGATGGCTCTGGTGGTGATTCTGGTGATGAAGCTACTGTTGCTACATCTTTAGATGGAGACGAGGACTACAAGCCTGGAGCTTATGATGATGATGTTGTCGACATAGATAGTCTAGATGTATAGATTGTTTCTTAGTTTTTAGTCTAGTTTGCTAATCATATATATCTTTCTAGGCTATTTTGTATTAGAAACATCTGGGCACATTATCTGATATGTACTATTTTTTATCTTCAATTTTTCATCGCTTCTTGCTTGTAGCTACTTTTATGAGAACATGCTTCTGAGTTGTAATCTATATGATGTGCACTCTTGCTCTTTGATCATGTTATATATTGAGTTGGTGCCAATTTCACCATATTTTGATTATGACTGAGATTGTATGTTTCTTTCATCTCTGGTTGACATATGATATGAGATTGCATGTATGATCATCTGGTTGATTGTGTTTGGAGAAGACCTGATTATATGCTCTTCTACCCCCCTACTTTTTGAAAATGTCAAAAGGGGGAGAGAACTTCAATGTCTTGAAACTCAATCATATTGCTATTCTTTATCATACTGCTATTTATTTCTTATGAGATCATTTTCTTGTTCATTTAATGTTTTATCATGTGACTTGCAAAGGATCATATAGTACATGTATGTTATAATTTCTTTATGTAGATAGACTAACTATGTAGGTTAAAGTAAGCATAGATTGAGGGGGAGAAATTCACATTGTTCACACCTTGAATCCCCCTAATTCACAAGGCAAAGGTATAATTTCTATATCCTTTTCAATATGTTTGAGGAATGGTTTGTCATTGTCAAAAAGGGGGAGATCGTTGACCTAGAGGTTATACATTACCCATATTTTGATAATGACTTAACCATTCCATTCATATGTATCTAATATGTGTATTCAAGATTGATTTTAGGTGTTAGGTACATGAAAAGGATCAAATTACTCAAGCCCTAATATGCTACAATTCAAGTCAAAAGCTATACAAGTGTGTAATTTAGGAAATCCATGTAAATGACCTTAGAAGATTTTTGTAATCACTTGTATTGATGATATGACTTGTAACTAAGATGAGAAAATTGTTTGGGACACTTAGAATCACATTGTAATCACTTTTGATGCACTTTAGAAAATTTATCACATGCAGCTAATCGGTCGAGTTACAATCTCGACTGATCCACTAGGATCAATTCTCTGAATAGTGCATCAGTTGAGTTGTGCATTCACAGAACTCGACCGATGGGGTTACTGACCAAACACAACTTTAATTAGTCGGTCGAGTTTCCTTAGGACAAACTCGAATGATGGTTTGAAATTTGGGTTTGTCTTTTACCCAGTCGGTTGAGTTACCTTTATTGAAACTCGACCGAATGCACTGTACAGAAATTGCAGAAAAAGTGATTATGATCGTTGGTGACTTATTTGGGTGAAAATAGATCCATTTCCTTGAGCAAAAATGGCTATTTTTTGACCCTAAGTGTTCCCCAACTCAAAAGGGCACCCTCAGCCTTAAATAGGACCACTTGGAGTTCATTCCAAGGTTGCTCATTCCATATATGCTTGGTTTTTGCTTAGTTGAGAGTGCTACATGCCTTTGAGCCCCTTTCTCTCTCTACCTTCAAGTCAAATATGTGAGTATGAGTGTGATAGGTTCTGTTGTAAGAGAGCTACCCGTTGTATCCATGTAAAGCTCTCCACCTCCATCTTCCTACCCCCTTCCTTATTGAAGAAAAGGCTTGAAGATCTTCTCTGAGTGAAGGGGAAGGAGTTGTTGTTCTTCAAGATTGAAGAAAGCATGGTGTTCCAGATCTCCAAGTGAAGGAGATAGGCAAGGCAAATTTTCAAGAAGGATAGGTAATTCCTTGAAGGCCAAAGACTTAAAGAAGAAGTGGGTAAGTCCTTGTTGAAGGTTGAAGACTCCATGGTTCAAGTGGGTAAGTTCCTTCGGTAGGTTGAAGATCCTTGCTTGAGGTATTAAGTCCTTGGATGAATGTGGTTGTTGTCTTGTAATCTTATGAATAAATATAAGAGCATCAAGATTGCAAAGTCCTAGAACCTAACCACCTCTAGGTAGTGGACTGACTCACTTCTAGTTTGAAGTGTGGAACCACTCTTAACCACTTTGTCCAAGTGTATGTTCTTCCTTGTCTCTCAGCCTTGATATGCATGCTAGTTAGGACTTCAAATTGGATGTATTTTTAAGTTTCAACACTTAATATAATTTGGTGGTCTAATTAGTTTTGTGAGATTTGTGAATCTCTATTCATGCCCCCCCTTTAGAGCCCTTGATCCAACAATTATGATGTCTTGACCTTTGCGGTCAAGACACCATGCTTTGTTTTTGTCGCAACCCTTGGTTTTATCTTTGGGTCGAGACACATGGGTTTGTCTCGGTAGACACCTTTGTTATGGTTTGATGGTTGAGAGTTTCTTTGTTACTGGTTGAATCATGTTCAGTTGTGGTCGAGACATTGCTTTGCGGTGTTGTTCACAATGTTTCTTTTGGTTTCGATCTTGACTTTTGCCTAGTTTTGGTTCTGGTTGTAATGTCTTATTGGATGATCATGACCATGCTTGTTTAGGTCGTGACACCATGCTTTTAGTTGGGTCGAGATGACTGCTTTGAGTCTGGTTGTAACCATGTATGAGGGTCGTGACATCTCACCTTTGGTCTTGGTCGCGACACCTACTATGATGGGTGGTCGAGACATGTTGTGTTGCGGTCGTGATCCTGTTGAGTTTTAGTCGAGACCATGTTGTTGTGTCTTGGTTACGACCAACCTGGATGAGTGGTTGAGACACTTATTTTATGAAGGGTTGATTCATACATGAACACATGGTTGTTAAATATAAATGGCATGGTAAGGAAGCCACACTTGCACATGATGTAATGTGCATAATCAATCACATCGATGATAATGCTTAACCCTGGTGTACTCCTACTATGTGGGAGGAGAGAGATCTAAGGTTTGGTGCTGGAATGATACAATGGAACCCTAATCGGATATACATGTAACCCTAACCCTAGCTTTGTGTCATATGATGTGCTTGCTTGCCTCACTTGGAGTAATTATCAAATTGTGACGTTTCCTTTCTCTTGTTTAAAAATCTCTAAACCTTGCAGGTGAAATGAATGCCATGGCTTAGGTATGCTATGGTGATGATCATATGATATAGGGTGATGGCTATAAGCCTTGATGAGACATGACGAGATCATATTGATGTGATGGGTCCTATGACATGGTGATGGCTTAATGACTATTGAAAGGTGATATCCTCTAATGATGTGATTGAGGGATTGATATTCCACAGTAATGTGATTTTGGTGGTGGCCTTATGAATGGTAGTGCTACAAGTTTCATGTGGTGATAGTGTGAAAAGTTCACACCTCATACATTCTATATCTTCTGAAGTTGTACTATACCCTTATTCTTGTAGACTTTGTTTTATCTTTATATGTTGTAACATGATTGATGCTAAAAGACATTCAATTGGCATAAATATTAAAGTGGAACCTTAGTCATGTAGGTTCCCTGTGCCATAGATCCATTCCACTCTCAGTCTTAGTGCTGGATGGTGAAATGAGTTATTCCTATAGGAAACTCGAAGTGCATATTTTTGAATATGGGGGGTGCAAGTCATGTATCTCCTTACGTCCAAAATTATAGGTTGTGTGAGTCAACCATGCATGAGCTGATCTCCTTGTGATATGGATGGCCATGGATGAGCCAATCGTTCTTTTTAGAATGGCAATGCATGAGCCTATTCTTCTAGCACTATTACCTGTACCAAGGTGGGATAGGTGTTTATATATGGATGGCTATGTGTGAGCTAATCCTTCAGCTTGACTATATGTCACTATTTGCAGTTGATTGAGATGTCTCTGTGGTGTTCTCTTATGTTGACCAAAAGGTGTAGTGAGGTTGTAGATTTTGGATCTACCATTGACCTTGTATGGAACTTATTTTGACTTAGCAGTGGTCGGTTGGACTTGAGTGGTACGACCCTTATCCTCAGGGCAATAATAAAATATGTAACACAACCGTGTAGCATATTTTACTTAGGGCCAAATGAAAATCACATTGGATGACCCTTGCCTTACTTTTGTACATCTTAGTTAATATAAGATATACATGTTCTTCATATTACTTTTTATAATATTAATTATTCTACTGCTCAGTTTTAACTACCTAGTCTTTCTTAGTCTGCTTAATCTGTTGAATACATATCATTTAGTTGAATCTACTCATCCTGCTAAGTACTTTATCTACATGCTTAGTTATTTGTGCTTTAATAGACATTGGAGGAGAAATATATCTCTTGTTGGGACTTTTGGTCTCACCCTGTGGGTTTCCACATGTTTTAGGTGGCCATGCACGAAGAGATAGAGGTCGTGCAGCTGAGGAAGAGCAGCAACAAGAGCATTAACTAATAAGGTTTGATGTGTTGCTAGTCTTTTGGTGATAGAGTTGTAGATGTTGTCCCTGTACACTCATGTCTATGGGGAGTTCTCAATGTGTTTTGTGGATATATTATCAATATGAGGTTTTTGGGCTTATGAGCCATGTATGTAAGATATGACGTGAGTATATATATGTATGTAGAACAAATACCTCATGTATGTATGTAATAGGTTGATGATAGGAATCCTTGAGATCCATGATATAAGCATCATGTGACATAATCTATGATGTGTGTGGCAGGATTGTGGACTTATATGTGATAAGTTTTTGGTGTATGGTGCTTTTACAAATCAATTTAATTTTTTGTGTCTTCTGGTAATACACATGTTTAGTTCTAGTTTTGTGCTTTGGTTTGAGTGATCTCCTTTCTGGCGCATTGAGGCATCACAGTTTGGTTGGTATTAGAGCTTTAGGTTCGCCGAGTCTACATGGACCTAGGACTAGGGTTTGTGTCTATTCTAGTGTCCTCCAATATATCTTATAAGTGACATCTTCTTATGCAGAAGAAGAAGAAGAATAGAAAAGATGTATGGAGAACACAAAGAACAAGTTGCAGAGCAGTGCTACTGCACCTGGAGGTGGTGCAAGGAACCAGACAAGAGAAAATTGGGTGCCTAAGGTACCCCAATTTGACCCAGCCATGATGGAAAACCCCACCTTTTAGTCTTTGCTTGGGCAGTTTATGGAAATGACAATGCACATGGCAGAAAGGATGCCCGCATCACAATCTAGGGTAGTTCTTCCTAGTGCTGAATCACCAGGCTTAGGGAAGATCTTTGAGAGGCTGAGATGTGTTGAGCTATTGAGTATGTTGGTACAGAAGATCCATTAGATTTATATCTCTAGTTCACAGAGTTGGAGAAGGCCTTCAAGATCCTCAATATTCCTGAGGGAGATAAAGTAAAATATGCGGTGTATCTTCTGAAAGGGAGTGTTGGCCATTGGTGGGCCATAGAAGAGGAGAAGCGGCCAATGTCATGATCAGTTGGGAGGAGTTTTGATGTGAGTTTGTTAGTTGGTACTTTTCTTAGACGTATCTGGATGAGAAGATATCCCATTTTGAGCAGATATGGCAGGGATCGATGTCTATCAATGAGTATGAAGTGAAGTTTATGGAGTTGTTGATGTTATGTCCTCACATAGCTGCTATGGATTAGGAGAGGATCCAACATTTTGAGAAGGGGTTGAGCACAAAGTTGACTATGCCAGTGTCAGCTTTGGAAAATCATGAGCGGTTTGCTATGTTTGTGGAGCCAGAGTGGAGGATAGAGATATCATTGGTTGAGAAGTGGGAGAAGAGTGCCAAGAAGAGGCCATCATAGTATCAGAGAAAATCTTCTGGAGGCTTTTAGAAGGCTAGTTTCTCAGCATCATTGGTACAATAGAGGTCAGGTGCACAGACATAGTGGTCACCAAATAGTGGTAGAGGCCATAGTCTTCCACTAGAAGGATCCCATAATACATCTTTCGCATTAGTGACAGGGTCATTGAGGCCGTGGTATGAGAGATTGACTTGTTACAAATGTGGACATGTTGGAAATACAAAGCTATTTTTCCCTATGAAGGATGAAGAAGTCACTCAACAACCGAGGCAAAGCCAATAGGGCTCGTAGAGACAGTAGTTTAGTAGCGGCAGAGACCGAGGACATGGGAAAGTGTCACAAGTGGGTTCTTTAAGACAAGATAGAAGAGGATGGGGGTGGCAACAGGCAAAAACTAGATTCTATGCTATGAGTCAGTCAGAAGGAGTGGTCAACTGTGAGTAGTGACAGGTCAGATGGAGTTATTTTATTATGATTTGTCTTCTTCTTGTTTTATATCTATTTTGGTTGACCCAGGTGTGATGCACTCTTTTATCACTTGAGAAGTGATTGATAGTTGTTCTTTACTTATTAGTCATAGATGGGATAGTCTTCACTTAGAAACCCCATTAGTTGGTTCCACAAAGTTGCGGGAGGTGTGTCCTTCCTGTATCCTTTCTTTTTTAGGGCATATCATTCAAGTGGACCTTATACCACTTGATATGCATGCATTTGATGTGATCCTTGGAATTGACACCTTGGAGAAGTATCAGGTGGTCTTGTACTATAGTTCCAAGGTGTTGATTTTTGTAGATGGTGATGTGATGTGGATCTTCCAAGGAGATAGGAAGATTTTCCCGACATGTATGGTGTCGGTGATGGTGGCTGCGAAGTTGATGAGATAAGACTGTGAGATGTTTTTGGCACATGTGGTGGATACTAAGGCATGAGGTCCTAGTCTCTAGGAGGTTCCAGTGGTATGTGAGTTTGAGGATGTTTTTCCAAATGAGTTTCCAGGAATTCCTCCAGTTAGAGATATTGATTTTGAGATCAATATAGTTCTGGGTACGCAATCGATATCTCAGACACCATATAGAATGGCCCCAGTTGAGATGGTAGAGTTGCAGAAGCAGTTGCAAGAGCTACTTGAGAAGGGTTTCATCAAACTAAGCACGTCTCCATGGGGTGCTCTGGTGTTGTTTGTGAAGAAGAAAGATGGATCCATGAAGTTGTGTATAGACTACAGACAGTTGATCAAGGTAATGATAAAGAACAAGTATCCCTTGCTGAGGATAGATGACTTGTTTGACCACTTGTGTGGCGCCACAATGTTCTCAAAGATGGACTTGAGATCAGGTTATCACAAGTTGCAAATCAAGGAGGATGACATACCTAAGTCAACTTTTAGGACTCGATATGGTCATTATGAGTTTGTGGTTATGCCATTTGGGCTAACCAATGCACCGACACCATTCATGGACTTGATGAATGGGGTGTTCTAGTTGTTTCTTGATTAGTTCGTGGTGGTCTTGATAGATGGTATTTTGATATGCTCAAGATATGGCCAACAACATGAAATTCATCTTCTTCAAGGTTGGCCATGTTGAGGCAACATCAACTTTACACCAAGTTCAATAACTGTGAGTTTTGGCTGAAGGAAGTGTCTTTCCTAGGATACATGATATCTACTGAGGGTGTTTGTGTGGACCCCAAGAAGGTTGCATCCGTGCTAGAGTGAGAACAGTTGAAGACGTCGTTACAAGTTTGCAATTTTTTGGGTTTGTCAAGCTACTACAGGAGGTTCATCTAGAACTTCAGCTTAGCGTCATTACCCCTAACAAAGTTGACAAGGAAGGATGTATCGTTTGTTCGGGATGACAAATGTTAGAGAGCTTTTTAATTGTTGAAGAAGAAGTTAACAAGCAAACCAATTCTAGTTTTTCCTGAGTGGGGAAAGGATAAATAGTTTTTTGTGATGTGTTAAGGAATGGTTTGGGATGTGTGCTGATGCAGGACAAGAACATGATCTCTTTTGCATCAGGACAGTTGAAGAAGCACAAGGAAAACTACCCAATCCATGATATGGAGTTAGTTTTAGTGGTTCATGCCTTGAAGATCTAGATGCACTACCTTTATGGTGAGAAGTGTCAGGTCTTCATGGATCACAAGAACTTGAAGTACATCTTCTCACAATAGGAGTTGAATATGAGGCAATGTCGTTAGATGGAGGTAATCAAGGACTATGATTGCACAATTGATTACCATACAAGAAAGGCTAATGTCATGGTAGATGTGTTAAGTAAGAATTCTTCTTAATTGTCATCTATAGAGAAACCACAATTGTATTCCTTGGTGTGCCATAAGAGATACATGTTGGTCTCCTTGCATCAAATGAATGTGAATTTAGAGGTTTCTATGTTAGCTGGGTTGTTGGCACAATTACAGGTGAAGCCTACGCTGAGGAAATAGATCATAGAGGCACAACAGATTGATACTGTGATACAACAGATACAATCAAAGTTTGACAGTGAGAAGCATGATGGCTTCCATGAAGCAGAGGATGGGACAGTGTGTTACCACAATAAAGTCATGGTTCCTGATGTTGATAACCTAAGGAAGATGGTTCTGGAAGAGGTTCACTCTTCAATGTACACTATGCACCCAGGTAGCACCAAGTTGTACCATAATCTAAAAGATCTGTATTGGAGGACTGGCTTGAAGCACGATGTGGTTGAGTTCGTGGCCAATTGCATAGCGTGTCGACAAGTCAAGATAGAGCATCAGAAGCATGCATGGATGTTGCAATAGTTGCCTATACCATAGTGGAAATGGGATCATGTTACAATGGACTTTGTGCTTGGTCTGCCTAAGATAGTCAAAGGTCATGATTCCATTGGGTAGTCGTCAATAGGTTGATTAAGTTAGCACACTTTTTTCCTATAAAGGCAACATATACAATAGAGAAGCTCACTCATATCTATGTTGATGAGATTGTCCACTTACATGGTGTCCCAACAACTATCGTGTCAGATAGAGGTCATCAATTTACAAGTCACTTTTGGGAGCACTTGCATATAGCTTTGGGTATGCAGTTGGGGTTTAGCACCGCCTCCCACCCACAGATAGATGCTCAGTTTGAGAGGACCATACAGACCTTGGAGGACAAGTGAAATTAAAAGAGGAAAATTTAAACAAGTGTTAGAAGAAACGATTGAAATCAAGAAAGAAGGCATCAAGGCTTAGGGGTTTCACCACCTTATCCCTTGTGAAAATAGGATCAAACAATACATGACACACAAGATAGAAGTAGGTATACGATTTATTCATAAATAAAATGAAATAGAGGAACTCCACGTGAACACATTGGTCCTGGTGTTCATGCATCATTGTTCTTCATCTTAAAGAGGATTTTACATGGTCTCATACAAATCCTTGTGAAGTCGCTTTGGACGTTCTAAATCTTGGGTTCCACAGTCGCATCCGTCGGGATTAACAAGTGATTAAATTGATTAATTACTTTATTTAAATCAGCAATTTCTAAAGCAAAAACCATCAGTCTAAAGTAGTAACACATGGCTAAGGGGATACTCCCCGCACCTCGATAATAAAACTACTCTTTACTCATAGTGATGGTGGGAGAAATGAGGAGAGTGCAAAGGAGCCATAGACAACAATTTTGAAATCTTTGAAGAGTCCAAGGCAATGACAATTAAATGGCTTGATTGCTTTTTCTCCCGCTCCAAGATGAAAACACAAGAAGAAGAATGAGAAAAGAAGATATCCAGATGGAGAATAAAAGAACCAAATTTATTGTTTTGATTGTAAAATTACACTAGGAAGAAAATTAACAAAGTTTCACTACTGATTGCGTACAAAAATTGGGACTACAAACTAAGACTCTAGTACAAAGTAAGACTCTATTACAACTAAGACTTGATTTACAACTAAGACTCTATTACAAATAAGACTCTATTTACAACTAAGACTCAATGATCTTTTTCTTGTAGGGGAAGGAGCGGTGGAAACCCTACATAAAATATTCTCTAGAATACTCCTGTCCGGCGACTGAAAACTTTCTAGATCTGATCAATAGAGGAAACAGTTGATTGCTTTTGATTATGTTGACCGTTCACATTCATTTTGTTGTAGATTCCTGCAACAGTGATTTTGAGCATATTTTTGGGCTAGTCATAAGTTTGGAAATGGTTTAAAAATATGCTTTACATGTAGATAATTTAATTCCCTTTCCAACACATACTTGGCCATTAAATTTTGCCTTGGGATGTGAGAGTTATGATAATTTTGGTGAAAGATATATATTTAAATCAGGCACTGTGGGAATTTATGCAAAATATATTCCAAAGAAAATTAGTCATTGAGCCATTTTCCTACAAAAGTTCAATCAAATATAATTAATACTCCAAATAAATAGAAAAATCTAAACTAATACAATTAGTTACAAAACTAAGAAGATAAATAACAAAATAATCCTAAAAAGGTATCTAAAATATGTAAATAAAAAGGATAAATACATATTTATCAAAACATCCTGAACTTGAATCTTTTCTTGGCCTCAAGCAAATAAAATTACAAATAAAGTCCAATTTATAGTCGCTACATGTCATTCCTCACCCTTGTAACATCACTATAATCCTTACCTCCAAATTCTGGCCAAGTGACCCAATCTCCTACAACTACAAAGCACAAAGTTCTATATTTCCTATCAAAACAACTATCATATCTTGCTTCAAAAATGAGATTTTTTAGAAAAATAGGCTTCATCTTACTTTCACTTTGACACTCTCAATTTTTTTTGTAATTTTTTACACAAGAACAAGACGGGATTGAGGGTTGCTAAAACAAAGAAGGAAGTGATGCAAAAATATTGATCCCTCCTCTATTCGACTCAGGATATGAATTTGTGGAGTTGTGGCTACATTGGCCACAATTTTTTTCTTGTGCACTTTGGCATATTTTGATGGTACACCCCTTTGTGGGGTATGTAATTTTTATTTTGGGAAGCATGCCACTGCAGACTTGATTTTTGTCTGATGGTGCTTCTTTGCTTCTCTTTTTTAGAAGAAAAATAGAGGGAAGGAAGATATATTATTGTGCTTATAAATTCAACATTTTTTTCAAAGAGTGTCATTGCTCTAGTTAGAATATTCCTATAATTCACATCATACAAGTTTTATAACAAGATAATCTCTTTGTTTAAATATAGGGATAGATTATGCTTGATTCTGATTGATTCCTTATGACTAGCCAACTATTTGAAGGAGTGATGTTATTAGGGGTCCTAGGTGACATGGTGGTTTCAGACATGGCAATTTGTAATAAATTTTGCAAAAAGTTTTACAAAATTCAATTTGGGGTACAATGATATGTGTCTGCTCAATGGGCTAACTAGATAATGGATTTTTTTACAACTAAGGAAAACAAAAAAAGGGATATCCAACTAGATAAAGGCCATAAACTAAAGCAAATACATGCAAAACAATGAAAAGGGAAAGTAAAGCAAATAAGGAAAAATATAGGGGGTGGAATAGAATCATACCACCCACCTCCACCCCGGACTTGGACCTTTGATCGTACTAAGCAAACCTAAATCAGAGATGGAGGGAAGAAAATTACTCTAATGGAGGAAAGTGCAAATATGAATGAGGATTGTAATAGTAGTTTCACTAATAAGTGGAGTCAGGTCCAGGGTAGGCCTGAAGAGGTAGCTGGCTTTCATCCAATGAATCAACAAGTTGGACTGCCAATCTCTCAATTTTTTTTCTTTTTTTAGAACAAGAACTAAAATTGAAACATAAGTGTTAGCTAAGACAAATATAGAATAAAATAAAAAATTAAATGATTGGGTTTCCCCCCAATAAGAACCTAGTTTTATGTCGAAGGCCCGACAGAGCTGGATCATGGAGCTATTTTAGGCTTGGGAGGGGGAGGTGGGGGTTTGTGTAAGTCAAGGTCTTCTAGTAAGGAGAGTTGATGTGCCTTAAAAGATTGAAAATCCTTAATGGTGATGTACCATTTAAGCTGATGTCCATTAACCTTAAACTCCCCTAAAACTTTGTCCCAAAGAAGAAAAGTGCCATGAGGGCAGACACACTTGACAAGGTAGGGCCCATACAATCTAGATTTGAGTTTTCCAGGAAAAAGTCTTAATCTAGAGTTATACATTAAAACTTGATCGCCCTCCCTAATGTCCTTTGTCCTAATATGACCATCATTCCATAGTTTGGTTTTGTCTTTGTAAATCCTATAATTTTCATAGGCGGTCATTCAGAGCTCATCTAACTCTTGCATTTGCAAAAAGTAGTTTCCACTTGTAGCAATTAAGTCAAAATTAAGAGTTTTGACGATCCAATTGGCCTTATGCTCTAATTCTATGGGTAGATGTCATGATTTCCCATAAATCAATTTGAAAGGAGTGGTGCCTATGGGGTTTTTGTAGGCGGTCCTATATGCCTACAAGGCATCATTGAGTTTTAAAGCCCAATCGGTCCTAGTGCGATTTACTATTTTTTGTAGGATGGATTGTATTTGTCTATTTGACACCTCAACTTGACCACTAGTCTGAGGGTGGTAAGTGGTGGAAACCTTGTGATGGACTCCATACCATTTCAACAAGGACTCAAAACTCTTCTCTAAGAAATGGGAACCCCAATAAAAAACTATAATATGAGGCACCCCAAATCGAGAAAAAATGATATCTTTGAAGAGTTTCTTTACAGGCTTCAAATCACATGTTTCGGTGGGGATGGCTTCAACCCATTTGGAAACATAGTCAACAACCACCAAGATATATTTGTACCCACAAGAAGAAGGAAATGGGCCCATATAATCCACCCCCTACACGTTGAAAATTTCAATATCCTGCAAAGAATTCATGGGAATTTGGTCTCTATTAGATATGTTTTCAGTCCTTTGACATTCATCACAAGAAAGGACAAAATGGTATGAATCTTTGAATGAAGTAGGCCAGAAGAACCCAGATTGTAAGACCTTCCTAGTAGTTTTCTAAGAGCTCATGTGCCCTCCAGTGGGGCCATTTTGGCATCGCTCAAGTATGTCATGAGCTTCTTCCTTTGTAATAGACATGTGATATAGTCCATCTGAACATAATCTAAAAATACATGGATCATCCCAATAATATTGTAATGCAAAAATTTAGCCTCAGAATGTCCCTTATATTCGGGGTGCAATACACATGTGGCTAAACAATTTACATAATCAGCAAAGTAAGGATATTGAGTTTCCATCTTTAACAATTTATCATCAGGAAGGGAGTCATTTATGGGGATTCCATCATCATTGAAAAAATCAAGGTGACTAAGATGGTCGGCAACAACATTTCCACAAACCTTTTTGTCTAGGATTTCTAGGTCAAATTCCTAAAGTAAAAGGACCCAATGAAGAAGGCAAGGTTTGACATCCTTTTAGGTCATAAAATATCTGATGGCCACATGGTATGCGTAAACAATGACTTTGGAACCTACCAAATATGATCTAAATTTGTCAAAGGCACAAACTATGGCTACCATCTCCTTTTCGGTAGTTATATAATTCCACTGGGATTCATGAAGAGTTTTGGATGCTTAGTAAATTACATGGCACTTTTTATCAAATGTTGTCCAAGAACAGCACCAACGGCATAATCACTCACATCACACATTAACTCGAAAGGTAGAGACTAGTCTGGGTCCCTAACAATGGGAGTAGAAATGAGGGCATCATTCAAACAAAGAAAATTGCCCATGCAAGCTTTATCAAACACAAAAGGAGTGTCTTTTTGAAGGACATTAGTTAAGTGTTTGGTGATTTTATAAAAATCATGGATGAAACGCCTATAATAACCCACATGCCCAAGGAAGGCATGAATGTCCTTGATGGAGGAAGGTGGTGGGAGTTTTGAGATGACCTCAATCTTGGCTCTATCCACTTCAATGCCACATTTGCTCACCCTATGGCCTAACACAATTCCTTCAGTCACCATAAAGTAACACTTTTCCTAATTGAGGATCAAGTGTGCGTCCTCACATTTTCTAAAATTAGAGATAAATGATGGAGACAAGATTCAAAGCTATCTCCATAGATGGATAAATCATCCATAAAACCTCCATGATGGTCTCAGTCAATCCAGAAAAAATAGTGGACATGCACCGTAGAAAAGTAGCTAGAGCATTGCACAACCCGAATGACATTCTTATGAATGCATAAGTGCCAAACGGGAAAATAAAAGTCATTTTCTCTTAGTTGTCCAGATGAATGGGGATTTGATATAAACCTGAATAGCCATCAAGATAGAAAAAATATTGTTGATGTGTGAGGCGCTCTAGTACTTGATCCGGGAAGGGAAGGGGGAAATGATCTTTCCTAGTGGCTTTATTTAGTTTCCTACAGTCAATACACATCCTCCATCCTGTGACAATGTGAGTGGTAATAAGCTCATCATCATCATTTTTCATGACAGTGGTACCCCCTTTCTTGGGGATGACCTGAATTGGGCTAACCCAAGGAGAGTCGGAGATGGGGTAGATGATTCTTGAAATCAAAAGCTTGATAACCTATAGATGCACCACCTCTTTCATGTTGGGATTCAGTTTCCTTTGAGGGTCAATAGAGGGTTTGTACTCTTCTACTATAGGAATTTTATGCATGCAAATGGATTAATCTATTCCTGTCAAATCATCCATTTTGTATCCTAATGCAAATTTCCTCTTCCTACGTTCAGTCATTAGCTTAGTTCCCTATTCATGGGTGAAATCAGAGTTATTGATAATAGGATAAAGCTCTTGCTCACCAAGGAAAGCATACTTAAGACCTTTAGGGAGGGGCTTCATGTTAGGTACCTTAGGGGGTTCAGGTTTTGCATCTACAATGGAGACCATTTTTAGGTCTTCAAACTCCTCATCATGAATCTCCTTAAAGGTATCGAGATGATGTCTGAATTACTCCAATTGCTCATCTTCAAATCCATAATCAATAGGGGTCACAAGGGCATTTTGGAGGGGAATCCTCAACTAATTCCCATTCTTGTCTCAATTGTTGCATATTATGAATACAATTAAGAAGATAGACCTCTTCTTGGAGGCTTGGTCCACGCATGCTTTAAAATACCCTAAACTTTAGGGTTTGTTTTCCTAGGCACAAGAAAATGGTTCCAACCTCAACATCAATCAAGGCACAAGCGGTGGCCAAAAAGGGACACCCAAACATGATGGGGTACCTTAAGTCTTCCTTTATTTCCATGATGACAAAGTCACATGGGACATAGGCATCCTTCCCAACTCTTACATGTATGTCTTCAATGATACCCATGGGTTTTATCATGGATAAGTCAGCTAATTGGATGGTCATGGCAGTAGGGAGCATGTCAAAAAATCCTAGCCTCCTACAAAGACTATAGGGCATAATATAAATACTAGCCCCTAGATCTGCAAGACCCTTCCTCCAAGCATTATCACCTAGGTAGCACCTTTTTTATTTCTAGGAATCTTGCTTTGGATAATAAAATAGGTGGTCCTAGCAAACATGACTATCTCATGCTTGTCGGTGTGGTACTTCCTGGTCAAAAGAGATTTCATGTATTTGGACCAGGCTAACATGTTAGCCAAGGCATCACGAAAGGGAATATCCACATGAAACTTTTTCATAGCTTCCCTAAATTTCACAAAATGGGTGTCAAGCCTAGTTTGCTTTAGGCAAGCCTGGTAAGGTGGATGAGGTTTGTAAATGGGAATTTCTGGCTCATCAATTTCCACAGGTGGGACCATAAGAGAGGGGGTGGAAGGAGTGGGAACGATAGAGGTGGGTGAAGGAGGAGTTTTTATGACCACTGTATCATCATCCTTAAAGTCCAAGGGGACAACTACAAGTTTCTTTGGGTGAGGAGTATGAATTTTCCCCGAGTAGGTGGAAACAACCTTTAGTTGTTTGAGATGTTTTGGGTTGTTCTCAGGCTGTCCAACGAAGGTCCCTGCAGGGGGTTTTGTTGGGAAAAAATATGAGCAAATTGAGTGTTGGTTGACTTGTGATGTGATATTATGATTTTCTCTAAGGATGAAATCCTATCCTCTACCATAGGGGTGGTGAGAATCTATTGAGGTGGTGGATGATGAAGGTTTTGATATTGTTGTCCTTGGTAAGGTTCATGGTTTTGGAAATTTCCCATAAAGTTCCCTAGGTTTCCAAAATTCCTTTGGTTGTTATTGTATGGAAAACATGGTGGTAGATGATAGTTGGCTTGGGGTTGTGGGGGTCTTTGTGGAGGGGGAAGTTGATATGAGTTTTCATCTCCTGAGGGGTTTCCATATTAGAATCTCGGATGGTTTCTGGCTTGGTTTGGATTGCAGTAAGCCTGGCCCGAGATACTATGGATAGAGTTAAGGTCCTCCACTTGTTGACCAACATCAAGATGCATAGGGGTGTTTTAGATATATTAACATTGGAGGGTAGCATGATCATACCCTTAGCATATCCCACATAGAGATTCAGTAGCCCTCACTTGTTGAGGTTGTCTTTCATAGGCATTAAATGAGGATTCCAAGAAGTCCTATTTCAAAGAGATCAATTTAAGAGATTCAACAATAGTATGAATGTCTGGGTTTACCTCATCCTCAGAAACTTTTAGGACCCTACCGACTCCTCATCTAGCTTGGGTTCAGATGCTCTAATAACTACCTCCCACACACTGCTTAGGTTTTGGAACATGAAATTTCCTCTAAATGAGGAATGAAGAAATTTCTTGGTGTCATCATCAACACCACAATAGAATATCTCAACGAGTTGAGATTGTGATATGTTAGGTGGGGGGAACTTTGGAGGAGTTCCCTAAATCTCTACCAAGCTTCTCCCAAGGTTTCTCCAGGGATCATTGAAAATAAAAGGATTTGTCCTATGATCTCATAGGTAAGAGAAGGGGAAGAATTTGTCCAAAAAGTTTTGTTTGAAGCGCCTCCCAAGTGGTCATAGGATTTTCACTCTTCATGGTATTATACCAACTGCTGGCTGCCCCTGAGAGAGAGTATTTGAAAAGTCTAAGTCTAATGGCATCTTCGAAAACACCTAGGATCTTGGTCAAGGAACTAAGGTCTATGAAGCATTGGAGGTGATCTTGACATCGTGAGATGACCGTTCATGAGATGAACTACCTGGTTCATGAGAGGAATTCAATTGCATCAAGATTTAGTGGTAACATCATGTCGTGCATTAATTGGATTAGAATTTCCAATACAATTGTGATTGAGAAACATGCTAAAATGACCAATTCACCTGGTGAACCGATCATCTCACATGCCAACTGGTCGATTCACTGGTGAACTGATCATTTTGCCTACCGCATGTTGCAAAAATTTGTGAAATTTCAGTTCCTTCCACTCCCACACGGACTGGGAACCCTAACCCTAACCCCTCCTATAAATAGAGGAGTATTGGGGGCTTCCCAAAGATACAACTCAATTGCCTCTGACAAGTGTTATCCTCTCTAGTTGTGGTAACCAATAGAGAGCTCGAGCAAGTTGGTGACTAGTACACCATAAGGAGGGACAACTCCTTGATGTATGTTCTACTAAACAACAGGAGTTTCAAGCAGTCTGTGTGGACTTCTTCAAAGGCATGGAGGTTGTTTCCTACCACAAGGAGGACAATGTTAGTCTACTATTTGTGGTGAAGACCAGGAGCCATTGTAGACGTCATCTGAGTGAAACTAGAAGATAGTTGTATGACTACATTGATGAGGAGATTGTCGTTGGACTTGCTTCAAGACTAGGTATATCCTCAGAACCATCCTTTCCATTGTATAGTTTTGACGCGATTTGTTGGTTTAATGGGGAATTTGATAGTAAAAAAAATTCCACGGTCTATCTGATGCCATATTTCCCTACAGTGGTATGAGAGCCATGTCAATTTACTTTATTTGGAATTATCAATATGGTCTGATTTTTTTATCATTTATTTATTGCATACAATATGTAAATATTAATATCCACTCAAATACCACACATAATCCCAAATATATATATATATATATATATATATATTACACACACAATATACACACATCGTCCTAAGAGTGAGTTTCTATGGTAGATGTGTAGTGTGGTTATGGAAATACCCTTAATTATCTGTGCATAGTTGTGTGGTTGTTTATTTCCTATTCTATCTTAGTTTGCATACCGAGCCTCTATCTCATCTTCCAATTGTAAAATAATTATTCTCTCCTACCTTTTCTCCCCTTGAATGTAACTTGATGTTTCTATACAATCATGTAATAGTAGGATAGTGTATATTCTTGTTACTACGAAGAGGACGAGTTGGCTAGTTGGAGGACCAAGGAAGACCGATCAACTAGAGGACCCAAAAGGTGGTGGACCGGATTATAGACAACCGAAAGGCAACCAACAGACCGACTAGGATGCGAGCTGATGGGTTCAAGGGTTGAACTGATTAACCTAGATTGGCAAGCATGGATCTTTGTCAACAACAGGTTTCGGCATTAGATGTAGACCCTTGGTTGTTGTAATTCCTTATGGCTCCAAGGAATTACATTAGGATGGTCATAACCATCTTTTTTTTATTGCATGTTTTTGTGGATATAGCATGTATATGATACGTACTATATATGTGATGATTGGATAAAGTATATGTATGTATAAAATACAAAATCCCACAAATTAAAATATTAAGTTTTAGATGACTTCCATAAGCAACACACATGAAAATCTTAATCGGCTAAGCATGGGAACCCCAAGGGTGGTGCAATGTCTATCTCGTGGAAGTGTGATGGTAATAATGTAGGTCTACTAAGCAGGGTGCATTATTATCATGTTAGCTTTTGGTTCAGGATTAACTATGTGACCTTAATGAGATTAAGTACCAGAGGCATGCATATGACTATGGCAAGGAGTTTCAGATATTATCTATCCAAGAATTGCATATGATGCAATTGTGAAAAGTTGCCTACCTTAATAATTGACTATGAACACGTGTGTTGGCCAGTAATAGTTGAATTATTTTGGATCTTGGCTCGCTAGAAGGTTGTACGATGCAATCTTCTAAATTGATACATGAGGATAATCAATTTAAATAAAGTAGTGTGAGTGATAATTAATAAAATGCCTAATTAAATATCATCAAATGTTTTTCAAATCAAATCAAAAGGGTTTTGACAAAATGTAATTTTCTCTTGTAGAATAAAATGACAATCAAATCATTGTTGCAATCAGTCCTTAGGAAGGACAAACTTAACGGAACAAATTTCCACAATTAGTTTTGGACTTTGAGAAGGGTTGTCAATGATGAGCATAAGCTCTATATCCTAGATAAATCAGTGCTAGAATTACTTGCTCCTGATGCACCTAGGGATAAAGTGAATGCCTAATGAAAGCATGCCAATGAAGCCCTAGACATAAAGTACCTTATGCTAAGATGCACGAACTGTGAGTTGCATGAGAAATGCAAGGACATGGGGATTCTTGAGATGGTAATGCATCTTAGGAATGTGAACTGTAATCTCACAAAGAAATAAAGGCACAATGTTATAAGGGCACTCTTTGAGTGAAAGATGACAGAGGGAGGCTCAGTAGAGACCTATGTGCTCAATATGATAGGACATGTAGAACATCTTAAAGAACTGAGATTCTCTTTGAGCCAAGAGTTGGCCATATATATGATTGTGAAATCATTACCTGAATCATATAGCCACTTTATTGAGTGTTACCACTTGAATAAAATGGCCAAACAACTGTCAAATTTGCTTGGGATGTTGATAAATGTCGAATTAAGAAAGAAGAAGGACAAACCCATGATGATGATAAGAGGAGTTGAGTCCAAGGATGAAAGCAAGGCCATGAAGAGTTATGAGGCTAAGCCCAAATCCAGATCTTCAACACTCAATATAAGGAGAAAGAAAAGTACAAGAGGAATCTATCCTTTGTACTTGAAGGCATTTAGGAAGAAGAAGATGGGGATGGGAATCTCCACTTCAAGTATATATGTTATTGAGAGAAACTTATGTACTTATTTATCTTGGGTACTAGATACCGGATGTGGATCTCACATATGCTTGAATATGTAAGATCTAAAAAGAAGTAGGTCTTTGAGAAAGGGTGAGGTCAAACTACGAGTTGCAAATGAAGAGAGAGTTGTTGCCACTATAGTTGGAACCTATAGTTTATCTCTTCCCATAGGGATTTTAATAGAATTAGTGAATTATTATTATGTACCTACCATAAATAGAAACATCATTTTTGTATCTTGTATGGATAAGGGTGCATATGAATTTCATATTAATAATTGTTAATGTTCTATTTCAAAAGATGGGATCTTTTATGGCAATGCCCCGATGTCTTATGATCTTTATTTTTTAGATCTAAAGATGCATATTTATAATGTAAATACCAAAATACTAAAACTCAACAACTCAAACAAAACATACCTTTGGCATTGTTGGCTAGGGCACACAAATGAGAATCACATATCTAGACTGCGTAAAGATGGTTATCTGGACTCTTTTTATTTCAAATCAATGGAGACATATGAATCTTGTTTGTTGTTAAAGATGACAAGAATCCTTTCACTGGTAACAATGAGAGGGCTAGTGGTCTGTTAGGACTCATACATACTGATATATGTGGGCCTTTTAGAACAACTACTAGAGGTGGGTGCCAGTACTTCATTACCTTTAGTGGTGATTTCATTAGGTGTGTTTATGTTTACTTGATGAAACATAAGTCAGAAACTCTTGAAAAGTTCAAGGATTTTATGAATGAAGTATAGAACCAACTTGGAAAAAGTATTAAGGCACTTCATTCTGATCGAGGTGGAGAGTACTTAAGCCAAGAATTTGAGGACCTTTTGTGATCATGTGGTATCATATCACAATGGACTCCAAGTGGAACACCACAACCTAATGGTGTAGAAAGAAGGAATCACACATTCTTGGATATGGTGTGATCTATGATTATTTTAGCTAAACTTATGACTACATCCTGGGGTTATGCTCTTGAAACTTCCGTTTTTACACTAAATTGAGTACCATCTAAATTAGTTCAAAAGACACCATATGAGATATGGTATGGAAAGTGACCCAATGTGTCTTTTATGAGGATTTGGGGATGTGAAGCTTATGTAAAGAAAATGTTTTCTAAAAATCTTGGCTCTAAAACTTATAAATGTTATTTTGTTGGATAATCTAAGGAGACTAAAGGATATTAATTTTATTCCCTATCTGACAGCAAAGTTTTTGTTGCCAGAGATGATGTGTTTTTAGAAAAGGAATTTATTTCTAAAGGAATAAGTGGGAGGGAAGTGGAACTTGAAGAAGTTTGAGACCAACAAGAAAACACTGCACTGATAGATGTATAGGGGGAACAAAGAGAATCACAAAGTATTATGGAATCTCAGATTCCTCATGTAACATAGAGACCTCATAGATCTAGTAGATCTGCCTTGAACCTAAAAGATTTAGATATCTTGTGACTCGAGAAGGTGGTGAGCTATTCATAGATGATGAGCCAACAACCTATATAGAAGCTACTAAGGGATCAAAATCTAAGAAATGGCTTGAGGCCATGAGATCTAACATGGAATCCACGTACACCAACAAAGTATGGACCTTGGTGGATCTACCTAAAGGGGTAAAACCCATAGGGTGAAAGTGGATCTTCAAGAAGAAGACTGACATGGATGGAAAAGTAAAAACCTATAAGGGCATATTGGTTGCAAAGGACTTTTGAAAAGTTCAAGGTGCTAACTATGATGAAACCTTTTCTCCAGTGGCCATGGTTAAGTCCATCAGGATCATGCTTGCTATTGTAGCTTATTATGACTATGAGATTTGGTAGATGGATGTTAAAACCACATTCCTTAATGGGAATATTCTTGAGGATGTGTATGTGATACAACCTGAAGGTTTTATAAATCCAAAAGATGTAAATAAATTCTATAAGATACAAAGGTCAACTATGGATTGAAGCAAGCAGCTCAGAGATGGAATCTTTGTTTTGACGAGACGGTCAAAGAGTTTGGCTTTACTCAAAATGAAGATGAACCATGTGTATACAAGAAGGTTAGTGGGAGCATGATTGTATTCCTCATATTGCATGTGGATGACATGCTATTGATGGGGAAAGACATCCCTACTTTACAAAAGGTAAATACATGGCTAGGAAATACATTTTCTATGAAAGACTTGGGAGAAGCAACCTACATTGTGGGTATTAAGATCTATAGAGATAGATCCAAAGGCTTCTTGGACTAAGTCAAATCACATACAATGATAAAGTGTTGAAGAGGTTCAGCATGGAGAGCTCAAAGAAAGGAAACATGCCCAAGTGTCATGGATTTACCATCTCTAAAGCTCAATGTCCTAGTTCTTGTGAAGAAAGGGGACGCATGAGTAAGCTTCTGCAATTGGATCTATCATGTATGCAATGTTGTGTACATGTACGGATGTCTTATATGCCTTGATCATGATGAGCATATATCAATAAGATCCAAGTGATGCTCATTGGACATACGTGAACATCCTTAAGTACATAAGAAGAACTAAGAATTAGTTCTTCATGTACGGTGGAGAGGAAGAGTTGGTGGTAAAGGTTTGCACAGATGCAAGCTTCCAAACTAAAAAAAGATGATTACATATCATAATTAGGATTTATTTTTTTCCTCAACAATAGAGTTGTGAGTTGGAAGAGTTCCAAACAAGAGACATATGTCGATTCTACAACAAAGGTCGAGTTTATTGATGCATCAACTGCAGCAAAGGAGGTTGTTCGAATTAAGAATTTCATCTCAGGACTTCTCACAGTTCCAAGCATCAGAGACACAATTTAGCTATATTGTGACAATAATGGAGCTATTGCACAAGATAAGAAACCGAGATCGCGCTAGCATTCCAAACATATACAAATGTGTTGCCATCACATACGAGATATCGTACATCAAGGAGATGTGAAGATTTGTAGAGTACCAACTGATAATGATGATATTGACCCCTTTACTAAAGAACTCTCACAAAAAAAAGCATGATGGTCATGTTAGATCACATGGAATGAGATTCATGGGTGATTGGCTCTAAGTGCAAGTGGGAGTATGTTGGTGTGAGACCCCTAACCTTGCTTAAATGGTTGAACATGCTTAATTATCAAAATTGAGTTCTCAAAACTTTAATTAAACCTTTTAAGGTGTTTTGGCATCATGGGGCAAACTTAAATTACAAATTTGGTTCAATTTGAACATTGTTTGTGCAAGTTATGCAATTTTATGTACATTCTGGACTTTTCTACAAATTACCCAAATCTGAGGTTTTCTTTATAAATTTTCGCATGCATTATGTTCCTTATATGTTATCTTATCATGCTTTAGTTTTTTTATCCTTGGGGTGCTCAATTGAACCTTGGTTTGGTGGAATTACCCTTCTAGGGTTGAACTAGGGTTCCCCCCCCCATGGATGAGCCACCTTCAAGGCTAAAAACCAGTGGTTCCATTGGTTTGATCAACAAACGGTGGTCACTAACCAGTGTAACAGAAGGTGGTCATCCTAGAAGGGCCCTAGGTCGATGGTTTTTGCTGGTTTGGTTCACTTGAATTGATGGTTCACTTATAAGGTGATCAAACGATGGTTCAACCACCTATTGATCGAGACATGAACAAACGATGGTCACCACCCCTCAATATACATTGGTGGACCTGGGAGATCGTCATCTAGTGGTGTAGTAGACTAAAACAGCCAGTGTAGCTGATGGTTTCATGTCCATGGAAGCTTTATGCCATTGACACATGGAGAGCTGCTTAGACGCCCCATGCTTGTTCTCTTCCTTATCCTCAAGCTTTATATACCTATCCTTAAGCTCTCAAATGAAACTTTTGGCCTCTATCAATTCTCCCCTACTTATATCTTCATCTTTTCTATGTTTTCTGGTGGAGGATATTCCCAAGGTTGAAGGCAGTGATCGGCCTTCTTGTTGGAGCAAGTAAACCTTAGATCTACCCATTTCTAGGGTTTGTGAAGCTACCTTAAGGTGTTTTTGACCAAAATGAGTAAGTTTCTCCTTCTTCTTTCTCATTTTTCCAACTTTTCTTCTTCCTCCTACCTTCCTTCAGGTCGTAACCATTGCTTGTCATGGTAAAACTTTCTCTAAATATCAAAAATCCTACTTTGCATGCTCCTTATGCTAAGGGTTTGCTTCTTTTGTGGAGAAGCGTGCTAGATGGCCGAGTTCAGGGCTTCTTACTTGGGTTTTATACCTTCCTGCTCAAGTTTTCTACTGTTTGGGATTTTATCTTCTTCCTAAGAGGAAATTTCAATAACATGCTCAACGTTTGTTGCTTACTATAAGCTTGCTAGCTCATGTTCTTGCTTTAAAACGATGATATAAGCACTAAGAAGCTATGCTTGCCTAGAGTTTCTATTATTGTGGTATCCCCTGCTCCGTTTTCAGTCTATATGAACCTATAATCATGTTTACATTCTTACCAAGGTAGAAGATGACTTGGGTCAGGTTGGTATGACAACTTATGGTGCTAAGCACCTATCAAACGGTGGTTCATATTAGGGTTTTTATGTTGATTTCTACTCTAACACATGATTCGATGGTGTTGCTAGTGAAACAACCGGTGGTGTAGACTTAATAACAACCGATGGTAGTGACCAAGGGTGACAACAAATGGTGTCAACTGATGGTCACACCTTAGGTCAAGTTTAGTCTTGGTTGGAAGCTCAATGATCAATGGTATGGTACCCTAATGATGCAATCAACCAATGGTGACATCCGATGGTGAAAAATGATACTAGTTATAAACCTATCAACTGGTGGTGACAACTAATGGTGTAAACCAGTAGTGACAACCAATGACATCAACTGATGGTGTAACTAGATATCGTGAGTTGATTCTATCAAACCCCAAATCAATGGTTTCTTAGATTATATGGACTAAGGGTTAAGCCTACACCCTAATTGATGGTTTTGAATGTTGAACCAGATCTAATGGTTGAGATTGCGTGATTCAACATTCAATGGTATAGAATGAAGTCTTTAATGTAAAGGGTTGGTAATTATGATGTGAATTCCATGATTTCCTTCTTTTCATCAATCCAAGGAGCTTGATGTTGGAAATTGATGACCTACATTGGATATGCAATTGATGGTGGGTTTTACCCTACTTTCAAAGCAACCCTTTATGTTGTAAATCAAGGGATGTCTAGGTTATATATTGACTTTTTTATAGGTCCCAACTCAATGACTTTATAGGTGGTTTGTTATGGGTGTTTACTTATGTAAATAACCAATGGTCTTACCTTTTTGACATCCAATGGTTCTGGATGATGTTGTGGCATGGTGATATGGGTTGAATGATGATGGAATTGATGGAGGTTTTCTCTTAATAAGGTAGTTTTACCTTTTCCCTCATATGAATAGATTGGATGATGACCATATTTTTTGATATGCAACCCTAATGGGGCATAGCTTGTTACACCCTAATTCATATATAATTAGGTGATGGTGATTATTCATGATCAGCCTTCCTTGAATGATCAATAGGATAATGGAGTACTCTCTCATTGTGGTTGAACCCTAGTATAATATAACCTGATGGTTACACCTTGAGTTATGCATGGATCCATACTTGAAGATAGTATGGAATGTTATGGTGATGGTTCACCTTATGCCTCCATGATCCAGTGGGGATTCCATGGGTTAGGGATTGTGTATGAGTGTTGAAATATAACTTCAATGTAATCTATTTTGCTAAACCTAACCCTAATGCAAATAGAGAATGGTGGTTATATGTGCTATCCTTCCTTGAATGATTAATATAATAATGGAATATTCTTCCTAATTTTGTTGTAACTCTAATATGTTAAGTGGTTGTCATCATAAACTTTGTGATTCATGCTTTCTTATGCTAAACTTGTACACCATTAGTGTGATGATGACCAATCATTAGCTTCCTTATATGTTAATGTAATAAAGGAATGCTCTTAATGCTAATACAACCCTGCAATGTTATCTTGTAAACATCTTTTAGTTATTTAATGCAATATCATGTTGAGCATGTGCATCACATGTGTGGTGATGTTTGTTGAGCCTTGTTATAATGCATGAAAAGATAATGATGAACTTTAAAGGGAATGATATGATGGTCATAATGACCTTTGGGCATGGTTGAGGCCTGAACAAGGTACAATCCTCTTATGTTGACAAGGATTGATACCATGTGATGTTATGATAAGGATTTATATCATTTGATAGTGTGATGACAAGTGTAGCCTCATGAATGGCAATGAATAGTACCACATGATGATGATGTGATGAAAAGCATAGTCTCTTGATTGGTAGGTGAATAGTTGCTTTTGATGTTGAGATAAGAAATTACGTCTCACACATTTTATATCTTTGAAGTTGATATACATATATGCTTGCTAGAAGTGAATTAGAAATTGTATGACCACTTGTTTGAGGTAGCCATAATTTGCCCAATTGGAAATAACTCATCAAGTGAAACTCTAATCATGTAGTGACACGTGCAATAGATCCATCTGAGTGTCAGAACTTTCTAGATGGTGAAACGGGTATTCCTAAGAAAAACTCGGAGTGCATATTGCTGAGTATGCGGGGTGCTTATGGCCGGCCTAAATCTCACATCCAAAAAGGAGCAGATCTAGAGTAGTTAGACTTTTAAGAAAGTAACCTGACACTTAAGCCCCCATAACTATTATATGGGGTCTAATGTAGTAATCGGGGTCGAACCACAGGGACAAGGTTGGCAGGTGTTAAGCACACAAGTTCTCGTGCTCGTATACTCCGGATAAAAAGGGTAGTTTAAACTGATGTTCCCAAGGGAACGATGGTACTCCAACCCAAGTACAGTAAATAAAACAAATATAAGAAGAACAAAGTGTAATAAAAGAAGATATGGAGGGAAACTTGGATTGGGTTTCACCTACTAAGACTTCTCACCAACATGCAATATCATCCCTCCCTCTTGTATACTCCTATCAAAATTACAAGAAATCATACATGGTGTTTATTCCCTTCTCTCTCGAGATAAGGATAGATCTAAGTCTAGGGGTAACCTCTCTCTCAAGATTACTACAAAAAAACCACATAACAGAATGTATGATCTCATGCTTTAGCATTCCAACATTCTCATGCATTCATACTACTCCATAACAAAAGATAAAAGTGATATTACTCTCTCGAGATATCAACAATCAAACATCACAAGATGGTACCTAAGCATTCAAGTGAAGCATTAAAACCAGTGCATGGAGATACAACTCAGTACTTCTTCATATCTAGATCCAGAGGGTCGATGGCACAGACGATCTTCTTCTCTAGAATAAGATGGAGCCTTCAATCTTCTCTCTCCTCACCTTCTGCCTTTGGAGATCTAAGATTGATTGGATGGATGGATGGAGATGAGTCTGGAAAGTGGCAGCACTTTGGGGTCCTATCAGATCTGATCTATGATCCGTTGATTTGACAAGACAGATGGGTGGTCTATTTATAGGCACACTCCACCAACTTAACCCCTCGACTATGTTCGAGGCCTGGTCTTGGATTAAGCTTGATCGCGGTCGAGGCCTTATTTCTATTCTTACCTCAGTCGAGGTCAGTTGAACCCCTTACCTCAGTGGTGGTCTGGTTGGCTACCTCCTTGGGTGAGGGTCACAGTCGAGGTCGGTTTAGCAACCCCCTCAGTCACAGTCTAGTTGGCCACCTTCTCGATCATGGCCTGGTTGCTATGACTTTCTATAGGACCGAGGTTGAGGTGTTCCTTGCCTTGGAGAAGTCAAGGTTGCAGTCTTCAAGTTGGTCGTGGTCCCATATTGATCGTGGTCCCAAAGAGCTTGAGTGCAAATTGACCGCAAGCGCAAGGCATTAGGGTGAACTTGGAGACCTCGACCATGATGAGAAGGTTCATGCTAGATGAATGGGTCACGTTTGAGGTGATGATTGTGACCTGGGCTAGATATGTACCTAAAATTAAGAGGGAAATGTGTAAGTGAAGTATTTGGCATAAGATGCTAAAATAGTGGGGAAAGTTAGCAAAAGATATGCTATGAAGGCATAAAATGAATACAAAAAGTGCGTAAAATAAAGTGTTATCAACTCCCCCAAACTTAGAATCAAGCTTGTCCTCAGGATAAGTGTAGGCTCGAAATCATAGAGAGAAGGGGAAATTTGTGTGACAAATTTTTGTGAAACTTAACACTACTGAGTTATCTCATTCTTGCATCAAGACTGTCATGGTATTCTTTCTCAACCCCTTAAAGTCTCATTCCTCCCTCATATCTAGAGTTCCACAACTTCTAGTTCTTGCCATTGCCTTCAATTGTAAAATGTTTCTCCTTCTCAACGTATCACCCCTTCCCTTCAGGTTACTAACCATACTAATACAACATCTCCTCAAGGGGTAGCTTTCACACTCTTTCTTTATTTTCAGTTGGCCCTATGCTAATGTGTTTGGGTAGGCTTTAGGTTTTAAGTATTTTTTTTCTTCTCCTGAGCTCCCTCACCCACAACTATCATAAGGACAGTGTTGCCCTTTTGGGCGTCTGACTTTAAGTCAGGTGGTTTTGTGAGTTTCGTTCTGGATCGGAGGTGGGTAAGTTTTGCTTCAAGGTTCCACTTACGGGCACGACATATCTGCATTTGTGAGTGCAATAATATATTGTCCGTGTGGAAACGTTTGGCATCTTTTAGGAACAACTCACATTATAATTTTTTTTCTTTTTCTTTTTGGCTTTTTACATCTCCTTTCTGGCTCGGGTGAGGGGGACTTAAGTGGTCTTCTGGGTGGCCAAGCCTCTTTTTTTAGTCCCAAGTAGGGATGGATTTACTTGAAAGGGTAGTTGTTTCCTTCTCTATGGAGATGTAAGGAGTGGGATCCCATAGGGATCCACTCCCTACTAAAAATAAAAAGGGCAACATCCACCAATAAAAACTTTTTCTCAAAAGGGGATGAAACCAAATTTATTTAACATGATCGTATCATTACACAAAGTAGCAACAGAATTGAAAGATATATCTAACCATTACAAAGCTTCTAAACATACTAAACTTTCACCACACAGGGTGACATAAAGGAAAACTAACTACATATATAGAACTAGTTGAGGATCGCCTAACAACTCCAAGCAAGGTCTCCCATGAAGTTAGCTATCCTTGTTGTGGTCCAGGTCCTCCTAGATCTCCTTCTCCTTGTCCAACACCTGGGGTTGGAAGCGTACCCCGCAAAAGGAAAAGAAAAGGAGATATAAGCAAAATGCTGGTATAAGCATGCTAAAAAGGAATTGAGCATTATATTTTAAGAAAAAGGTACATCAAGTATAGAAGGCTTCCCATGCAAAGAGGTAAGAACTACCCAATCAGGCATAAAAGGAAAGAATCACAAACATATGGTAAAAGGAATACTTGCCATTAAAACAATAATAAAAGTGGTGCCACAAAAGCACACAAAGATTTCAGGGCACAAAACCCATAACAACCTACATGTAGGTTAGATAAACATAGCACTAGAACAACATAAATAACAATTGGCGGCCAACCCTCATAAAGTTGAAACCTGATAGAGAATGGCACATAACCAAACTCCCAAATATATTAGATTGGGCCAACCCTCATAAAGTTAAAACTCAGGTATGGGGCACATAACCACCATCCCAAAATAAACAATAAGGGCACATAACCCAAAACCAATGCAAATTATATTACTCTAGGGCTACTGAGTCACACAACATGCTTAATAGGGAGGCAAGTAAAAGTATAGTCGGATTTATAAATTAATCACCACATAAGTGATCATCATTATCAACCACCTCAAAGTGGGCATAAAACAACAAATTGAGTTCCAAAATGAACAAGGCATAATAAAGATTCCAACAGAAATTCAAGAAGATATTATGATCCCGAGATCAATAATAAGTAGGGTACTTCACATGAATCATCATTTTCAAAAGGAAAAGTAATGATTTTTAGGTTATTGTCCATAGGACCAAGAGAAAGACAAATTTGGTTATTGCTCAATAAAGAAAATAGGAGATGCTAACATACCTCTCACAGAGTCTTAAACAAAACACTTTCTAAAATCCTAAGCAAGATTAGAGTCCACTTATCCTATTATAATAACCATATACATGTATTAGCATTATATGCATTCTTTTTTTGGTCTTCTTTAAGAACTCAAACCCTAAATTTGTCAACTTTTTCTACAAACCACCGATTTAGGTATCGAAAACATCATCATTGTCTTATTTAGGGTATTCTGATCAAAATAACATATAATATGATGTATTTTGAAGATATTGACTTTTAGGTTTATTTTTGGTGGTTTTTAGTTAATTAAATCATCCTCAAAACACTTTTTAAAAAAACTCAAAACCAGGCATCCAATTTATTTTATTAGATAGATCATATTTTTTTGAGTTTAGAATACATTTTACTTTTAATTTTGGCCCAAGGGTTTAATAGTTATGAATTATACAAATTATTAACTTATTAATTAGATCCCTTAAAATCACTCATCATAAAACATTGGATTTAGGCGACAAAACCCTTACCAAAAAAAGCTTACATTTTTCTCGTTTTATTAACTAGTTATGCATATTTTTCTGATTATGGATTAATTTGTTATGGATCTTCAAAGCTCGACCAATCAGAAACTCAAGAATTGCCAAATAAGCTAGAAAGAGAGGGAAAGAGAGGGACCGACCCAGATGACTTGGCCCAATAGCATGCAATCAAATCGCTCAGTCAAGGGTCCTCTTTGACTTCGCCAAACAAAGGAAATCATGGACAAAAGACCATTATGCCCTTTAGCGCAAAAATGAAGCAAGGAGAAGAGAGAAGGATAGAGAAGTAAAAACGTTGGGGATCATCTTCCCTGCTCACATCGGGCGCCATAGTTGCTTGCTCCAGCAACAGTTTGTGTGGAGATTTGGGCAAAAACCAAATACGCGATCAAACTCGAAGCCAACCATGTGGAAAGAAAGAACAAGGTTCTACGAACTCACTGAGCCAATCTATTGGAGTGTTGGTGCTCTCATGCACACGAGGACGTCACCGCAAGGCTTGATCAAAAATAGGGTTGTCTACGGCCAAGTCCACCTTGTGCAAATAAATTGATGGGGAGGACGAGTTTGGCAGCAAGAGACGAAGGCATAGGGACCCCTATATGTAGGTGAGCTTAGGGTTAAAGCCAAAACTGACATGGCTGTGGGAAGCACAAAGAAGGAAAGTTGGGTGTTTGCAAAATACTTGACCATAGGTTGCGATTTGTGAACCAAAAGATGCGGAATCATCACACGATCATGCCGGAAGAACAATCGAGAAAAACGATTAACTGTGATTTGAGATATCCATGAAGTAATGATGGCAGTTCATGGGTGTACAGTTCACGGCGAAATTAGATTTGCCTTTTGACAACTTTTAATGTGTCAAATAAATTAATTACTATTTTCTCTTTCCTCCTTCATTAATGACATTATGATTATCCAAAAATTACAAAACTTGACCCACAAGTCATATTTAGAATGTTGGATATGAATTTGCCATCAATTTTAGATGTTGGAGTTATTTTTGTAATTATTTAATATTTTGAAGGTTCTACACACTTTCTCTCTCCTGATTTCACCTTTTAATCAAACTTTCTCCAGATTGAGTGAAAAATCACCCAAAGGCATATTTTATTATGTAGATTACGAATCTAAAATTAGTTTCCACTTTTGGAGTCATTAAATATTTTATTTCATATTTTAAAGGAAAACACCCTTTTCTTTTCTAAATAAAATAGATATAGTTATTATTATCCTAAATTGGTGAAACTTGGCCTCCAAGCCAAGGTATATCCCAAGAAAATGAATATGAGGTTATTATTATCCAAGAAGTTTTCCTTTTAACACATTATTCATTATTTATATTATTTCTCCTATTAATAATTTAATATCTCATTATTCATGTTTTAAGCATTATCTTTGATTCCCCTTTTCTCTTCCTTGCACCCTAAGGCATATGAAGGATCTAGATTGAATATACACCATAATTATCCCACATAGGATTATTTATTTTATATTTTGTGGAATTATAACTCACTATTCTCAATTATGGACACTTTATCTTTTATGCACATATCCTATGTACCTTTTATTGATTTTATGATTAATTTGAAGGTATTGGGTAATATTAATTTATACTCTTCATTTTAATGTGATTTATGCATGCATTAATATATTTAAGGTCACTAAATAGCATATACTAATCCTTTTTTTGGCTAAACCTCAAAGACTAAGGGTTCTAAGCTATGAACCCTGGAATAAGATTAATTCCTAGGTTTCAGCATGTAACAGCATACCACCCCTTAAAGAGATTTCGTCCTCGAAATCTAAGAAACTATCTACCACCCCTTAAAGATTCATCCTAATAAGACAAACAAAACTATAAGTAAAAAGGTAACTTCTTTCATATATATCACGCAAAAGGAAACATAACTTGAAATTCTACTATAGGGCTAAGGGTTACCTTCAACTTGATCATCATCATGGACTTCTTGACCATCCAAAGCAAAAACTCTTCTAGATCACCTTTCCATAGGTCTCTTACCATTGTTGTTACCATTGTTGTGATGAGGCACTTGAGGTTGTTGTTGTTAAGCCGGTACATGTCCATTATGAAGCTGAGGGAACCTAGGGTGAATATGTCCAGGTTCATTGCAAAGATGGAACACAACCCGATTGTCAGGTTGATACCTTGCTTGGTTCTTATATTGAGAGAACTTCCCTAGAGGATGGTAACCATTACACTTAGCAAACTTATATCTTCTCTACTCATCTCCTGAAGGTTTCCTCTTCTTATCAAACTCCCTAGGTTGAAACCCTGGGAAGGACTCCACGGCCAATGCTTTATCGACCATCTGCTGAAAGGTCAAGGGAAGTTGCAGGATAAGAGAACGTCCCACATTGTAGTTGATCCCTTGAAGGAATAGGTCAGCCCTATGTTCCTCACCCAAACCAACTGTGTAATGCTCCAATAGTAGAAACTTTTGCACATAAGCAGAAATGGATAAGGAACCTTGCTTCAAGCTGTAGAACTCTACTTGTTTCTTCTTTAAGGTAGCTGTGCAGATATACTCCCCATGAAAGAGAGACAAAAACTCCACCCAAGACATGATTGAGATGTTTCTAGTCCTTGCAATCCCATTCCACCAAACTCTTACAGGTCCATCTAAAACATATGAAGCAAATCTAACCTTCTGATGTGGGGGACAAGCCATATCATCAAAAGTCCTCTCTATAGCTAAAACCCAATCATCAACTTTGTCAACCATCTCTATCTCACATTCACACTTGAAGGAAGATGGTTGCATCTTCATGAACTCCATGACTGAGAACTCCTTAGGCTTCTCAGGTACAGACGGGTCTTTCATCTTCCCCGCCATGGAAGAAGCAAAGAGTTGTTGAAACATGGCCAACTCTTGCTCTGGAGTCATAGCTACTCCCAAACTAGCTGAAGTTGAAGTCCCCTGACCAAACCTAAGGGTTTGGGGTATCTCGTAACCGTAATGGTTGTAAACAATCGAGTTATCTCCCACCATTAGGGTTTTTCCTACACAAGGCAAGGTACTAGGTATAAGCAACCTAAGATAAAGGTAAACATCCTAAGGGAGACATGTTTGAAATAGTTAGATAACTGACATATAATGGCTCTGATACCATGTTGTAAGGAGTGGGATCCCACAGGAATCCACTCCCTACTAAAAATAAAAAGGGCAACATCCACCAATAAAAACTTTTTCTCAAAAGGGGATAAAATCAAATTTCTTTAACATGATTGTATCATTACACAAAGTAGCAACAAAATTGAAAGATATATCTAACCATTACAAGCAAGGTCTCCCACGAAGTTAGCTATCCTTTTTGTGGTCCCGGTCCTCCTAGATATCCTTCTCCTTGTCCAACACCTGGGGTTGGAAGCGTGCCCCACAAAAGGAAAAGAAAAGGAGATATCAACAAAACGCTGGTATGAGCATGCTAAAAAGGAATTGAGCATTATATTTTAAGAAAAAGGTACATCAAGTATAGAAGGCTTCCCATGCAAAGAGGTAAGAACTACCAATCGGGCATAAAAGGAAAGAATCACAAACATATGGTAAAAGGAATACTTGCCATTAAAACAATAATAAAAGTGGTGCCACAAAAGCACACATAAAGATTTTAGGACACAAAACCCATAACAACCTGCATGTAGGTGAGATAAACATAGCACTAGAACAACATAAATAACAATTGGTGACCAACCCTCATAAAGTTGAAACCTGATAGAGAATGGCACATAGCCAAAATCCCAAATATATTAGATTGTGCCAACCCTCATAAAGTTGAAATCCAGGTATGGGGCACATAACCACAATCCCAAAATAAACAATAGAGGCACATAACCCAAAACCAATGCAAATTATATTACTCTAGGGCTACTGAGTCACACAGCATGCTTAATAGGGAGGCAAGTAAAAGTATAGTCAGATTTACAAATTAATCACCACATAAGTGATCATCATTATCAACCACCTCAAAGTGGGCATATAACAAGAAATTGAATTCCAAAATGAACAAGGCATGATAAAGATTCCAAAAGAAAGTCAAGAAGATACTATGATCCTGAGATCAATAACAAGTAGGGTACTTCACATGAAGCATCATTTTCAAAAGGAAAAGTAATGGTTTTTAGGTTATTGTCCATAGGACCAAGAGAAAGACAAATTAGGTTATTGCTCAATAAATAAAATAGGAGATGCTAACATACCTCTCACATAGTCTTAAACAAAGCACTTTCCAAAATCCTAAGCAATATTAGAGTCCACTTGTCCTATTATAATAACCATATACATGTATTAGCATTATATGCATTCTTTTTTTAATTTATGAAAGAACCACCCCCGTAGAAGTGCCACAATCAAGACCCCCCCAGACATCGTAAACTCTCGGAGCATGAGAGGGTGTGGTCTGGTCACCCCTCCCATGCCAAATCAAATTCGTGTTACTTTTCACAGAGCGCCTTCGGCGTGATTCAAACTCGGGTCCTTCATCTGGACTTACTGAGCCGTAACCAGTCGGGCTATTCTGGTCGGACATTATATGCATTCTTTAAGAACTCAAAACCCTAAAGGCATCAACTTTTTCTACAAACCACCGATTTAGGTCTCGAAAACATCATCATTGTCTTATTTAGGGTATTCTGATCAAAATAACATATAATATGATGTATTTTGAATATATTGACTTTTAGGGTTATTTTTGGTGATTTTGAGTTAATTAAATCATCCTCAAAATACTTTTTCAAAAAACTAAAAACTAGGCGTCCAAATTATTTTAATTAGATAGATCATATTTTCTGAGTTTATAACATTTTTACTTTTAATTTTGGCCCAAGGGTTTAATAGTTATGAATTATACAAATTATTAACTTATTAATCAGATCTCTTAAAATCACTCATCATAAAACATTGGATTGAGGCACAAAACCCTTACCAAAAGAAAGCTTACATTTTTCTCATTTTATTGACTGTTTATGCATATTTTTCTGATTAGGGATTAATTTGTTATGGATCTTCAAAGCTCGACCAATCAGAAACTCAAGAATTGTCAAATAAGTGAGAAAGAGAGGGACCGACCCAGATGACTTGGCCCAATAGAGTGCAGGCAAATTGGTCGGTCAAGGGTCCTCTTTGACTTCACCCAAACAAAGGAAATCATGGACAAAAGACCATTATGCCCTTTAGCACAAAAACGAAGCAAGGAGAAATGAGAAGGGCAGAGAAGTAAAAACATTGGGTATCATCTTCCCTGCTCACATCGAGTGCCATAGCTGCTTGCTCTAGCAATAGCTTGCATGGAGATTTGGGCAAAAACCAAATACGCGATCAAACTCAAAGCCAACCACGCAGAAAGAAAGAATAAGGTTCTATGAACTCACCGAACCAATCTATTGGAGTGTTGGTGCTCTCAGGCACACGAGGACGTCTCCGCAAGGCTTGATCAAAAATAGGGTTGTCTACGGCCAAGTCCACCTTCTGCAAAGAAATTGATGGGGAGGACAAGTTTGGCGGCAAGAGACGATGACATAGGGACCCCTATATGTAGGTGAGCTTAGGGTTAAAGACAAAATCGACGTGGCCATAGGAAGCACAAAGAAGGAAAGTTTGGCATTTGCAAAATACTTGACATAGGTTGTGATTTGTGAACCAAAAGATGTGGAATCATCACACGATCATATCGGAAGAAAAATCGAGAAAAACAATTAATTGTGGTTCGAGATATCCGCGAAGTAATGATGGCAGTTCACGGGTGTACTGTTCACAGAGAACAGGACTCCTACGCAAGGTAGGAGACAAAATCTCTGCCGTTAAGCCTTGACTGGATGACTCACAGTGCGCGCACATAAATCACTTGCCAAATCAAATTAGGACTAAAGTGTGACATATATTATTTAAGTATTTTCTCTCTCCTCTTTTGAAGGTGCAAACGAATCCCAAATTGGATAAAATTTTGTAGAGAGGCTAATATTGGTATGTAGAATTCGAATATAAAATTAGATTTGCCTTTTGACAACTTTTAATGTGTCAAATAAATTAATTACTATTTTATCTTTCCTCCTTCATTAATGACATTAGGATCATCCAAAAATTACAAAACTTGACCCACAAGTCATATTTAACATGTTGGATACGAATTTGTCATCAATTTTAGATGTTGGAGTTATTTTTGTAATTATTTAATATTTTGAAGGTTCTACACACTTTCTCTCTCCTGATTTCACCTTTTAATCAAACTTTCTCCAAATTGAGTGAAAATTCACCCAAAGGCATATTTTATTATGTAGATTACGAATCTAAAATTATTTTCCACCTTTGGAGTCATTAAATATTTTATTTCATATTTTAAAGGAAAACACCCTTTTCTTTTCTAAATAAAATAGATATAGTTATTATTATCCTAAATAGGTGAAACTTGGCCTCCAAGCCAAGGAATATCCCAAGAAAATGAATATGAGGTTATTATTATCTAAGAAGTTTTCCTTTTAACACATTATTCATTATTTCTATTATTTCTCCCATTAATAATCTAATATCTCATTATTCATGTTTTAAGCATTATCTTTGATTCCCTTTTTCTCTTCCTTGCATCCTAAGGTATAGGAAGGATCTAGAACAAATCTACACCATAATTATCCACATAGGATTATTTATTTCATATTTTGTGGAATTATAACTCATTATTCTCAATTATGGACACTTTGCCTTTTATGCACATATCCTGTGTACCTTTTATTGATTTTATGATTATTTTGAAGGTATTGGGTAATATTAATTTATACTCTTCATTTTAATGTGATTTATGCATGCATTAATATATTTAAGGTCACAAAATAGCATATACTAATCCTTGTTTGGCTAAACCTCAAAGACTAAGGGTTCTAAGCTATTAACCCTGGAATAAGATTAATTCCTAGGTTTTAGTATGTTACAGGAGATAAGGATTTTCTTGTTGGAATCGTTAGGTGAGGGTGGTTGGTCAGAAGTATGTCTAGGTGAAGTTATCTAGTTTCCAAGGGTTTCATGAGCTAGGTTTCTGCATACACAATGTCTTATTGCAAGAATGATATATAGCAGTATTGCTATGTCTCTCGTTTTACCTTTATGTGTATTAGATACTCGTATATTTCTCTCTAGGAAAATGATAGTACTACCACTTTTAGTAAGAAAATAGACTAAATTATAAGGTAACTTCACAAATTTTTTAGGCAAAAAGGCAAGAGCTGTTTGGCAGAACTGAAATATGTACATGTAAAGTTTGTGGAAAAAGTGAAATTTTTTTAAAAAATGAGAGGTAAAATGGTGATGAAATTGTACCTCTCTAGCCCGTTTATGACCCCTCCCCCAAAATTATCCTTCACCCCATCCCGGGTTGTCAAAATTTGAATGAGACATATAAACGTGCTTTCTTTATTCTTGATTGTCTTTGTTGGAGGCCCACTTGGACTTGAGGAGCATGCTTGCGTACACTCCTCGCAGTGGATGATATTGCTCATATTGCATCCCCTCCACTCTTGTTCCCAGGTTGGCTAGGGTTGTCATCCAGGCTAGATAGTAGAAGCCATAGTCATTCAACATAGTCACCTGCTGAGGGCTCCTGTGGAAGAATCGTGTCTTCTTGAAGTCTTAACCTGTTGTATGATTGTACCCTTTTCCATGACTTTTCAGCATATCAACGATCACCTCCGTGCATGTGACAACCTTTTCTTCAGTTGGAGTCTTTGCAGTAGTCATGTTTGTCTTCTTGTTCATACCAAAGGTTGTGTCTGAGTTGTTATATAATACTGTAGTCTTTTTTTTATGTTGACCACCAGCAAAGTCCAATGAATATCATGAAGAATTGGCAGAAAGATTTAGTCTGGTAGGGACAACGTGAGGTGTTGTTCCAGGCGTTCTTTCTTACCTGATCTTTTATCTTTTATTATGTCATCTACGAGTAGGAAGTATGTCATATGTATGTTGGGCATGTTGTCACTCAAGAGGGCCTGGTAGGCTGACATTGTGCTTACTGATAGGTATCCTCCTATTCTGAGTGTGTCTCATAGGTCGTCCTTTATCACACATATCCCTTCTCTTTCAAAAATAGCTTTTGCCTATGAGTCATCATCTTTCAAGGACTTCATTATGATGTTTAGTGATTTTGAAGATAGGTTGATGCAGCTCCATCTGTTGAAGTCCTTGAAAGTTGGTATTATCTCCCCCGATGGTCCGTTTGGTCTTTCTTTTGATGGATCATCATCTTCTACTTCTCCTTCTTCTGGTTGTTCTGCTGAAGGTTGTTCTACTAGAGGTTGCTCAGGCTCTTTTTTTGGTATGCTTACTGTAGCTGCCTCAATATCTGCATTCCAGCCTTCCTTCCATGCTTCAGCCCTGGCTAGTTCTGTTGGATCGATCCATAGGGTTCTCAGTTGTTCCCTCCAAGTTACCTTTTCTGGTAGAGGGATCTTATTTTGAAGTCTTCGTTGTATTAGGTCTGAAGACATCATCGGGTCACTAAAGAAGTGATGATCGTAGATGACCTCCATTGTGTAAACATCACGCAACCCATGTAGATCATTTGCACATAAGTCCTCCAGTGGGATGCCCTTGTTGATGGCTTCCATCATCCTTAGTATGATGAAGGTACAATCCCCAAAGCCAGCCTCTTCTTGTGGTACTTTCTTACAAATAGAAAATAATATCTAGATGTCGTCGAATTTGTTGTCTATTGATTTTAATGCTCTCTGCAGACATAGCGGTATCTTTAGGACATCTTTGGCTTCTTTATTTTTATATATCAAGGTAATATTGTCCAGTTCAGCTGCGTAGTAGTTGATCACTATTGCCTTTCACTCGTATAGATCGACAATGATCAGTGCCCACTACTTCAGGTTCCTTATGGGAAGGATTACAAACTTTGTCCACTTTCTACGCACTGCTTCTTTCAGCTCAGTCACATCAGCATCCTTGTATTCCTCATTGCATAAAAGGCTTTCTAGATGTGTGGTGTCGTTGAACACTGGTTGCACCTTGTCTGAGTGTAGGAACTCTTTGAGGAGGGTGGCACACAACACTTTAAATAGTTTCTTGTGTACTCATTCCCTTTTTAAGAAGATCCCTCTGAAGTGTTCTCTAGTTAGACTTCTACCGCTGTTGTGATATATGACATCTACTCCAGGCAGATTATTGTTAAGGATATCTACTAAGATGTGGACATCTCTACATGTGATTCTTGATAGTGCAGTCATGTCCATTCCTATCATCTTGCATGGTAGAGGAGGAGCTACACCTAATTCTCCCTCTTTGACTGGTGTGCTTCGCTCCCTAGCGGGCTTGTTCGTGAAGAAAGCAGCGAGCCCTCCTTCCTCATCGTCTGAAGTCCGATCATGTGCTGCTGGGATGGTTGTTTTTTTAGTTGTATGTGGGCCTTCTATGCTCGTTGGCATCAGTGCAGTCACTATTACTGCCACCTCTAAGGAAGCTTCTACAGCTGTGCCATCCTTGACAATGCTTTCGTCAGATGGGTTACCTAGCTTGGCAGCGGCCAGTTCTGCTAGTGTTGCTTCCATTTTTCCGTCATAGATGTGGTCATTCTACTCATTGTGAATTGGGGAGTGCAGGAAGCCACTGCACATTTCCATCCCAGATGTCAAGTCGTCCAACAACGTATCAATATCTCTAAGCTCTCTGGATGTCAGATCTTCTGTACTTATGCTTTCTACTCTAGTGATGACTACTTGTGTTTATTTTTCTGATGCATCATTCCATGTGGTCGGGGTAGATTTGGCTTCTGCTGGTACCCCCTTCCTCTTTTTAGATTTTTTCCTTGTCTTCTTCAGGACTGTTGCTCAAATCTAGCTCCCTCGACAATGTAGTAGTCTTCTTTTTTTATTTCTTTGTCTTTGGGAGAGTCTGAAGGAAGTGGTACTTCCCTTGCTTTAGGTTCAGCTGTCGATGTGGTTTTACATTAGCGCTTTCTTCCTTTCGTGCTGAACCTGCACCTGTCCCTCCCATGTTGTTGTCATCGTCGGGATTCAGGGGACTTGATAAAGCTTGTGATGTGGAGGGCCCTGCCACGTGCTTGCCCTTCTTTTTATGTCATTGACTGTCGAACTCCCCTCGTTTGGCTTCCAGCTTTTGGCGGTCTTCTTCCAATTGCTGGTGCTCCAGGTCAAGGTCGTGCATTGCCGCCTCATATCCATTTGTTAAGCGGTCTCTATCAGCATGCATAACGTCCCTTTCTCTCTTGAGGGCTTCCATTTCCTCTGTGAGGGCCTTCAATGCTCCCATAATTGTGTTCTAGGTGTTTATCACCCCTTGCATGAATTGGGGTAGCGCTTCGGTTCTCTCATTCAGTGTTTGCACCTACGTAGATAGTGTACACAGGGTGGAGGTTATGTTTGAATTAAATTTAGATGTTTGATGCATGTGTTGCCACAATGCATCAAACTTATTACCCAGTATGTCTTCGAAGGTTGAAAGTTGGTGTGGTTGTGGCTCCACATGTGTCGTGGATGCTTGTGGTTCTTTCGTTGGTGGAGTTGGCATTGTCGAGATGGGCACTCTATATTCTGGCTATCCTGACGTCGGAAGGATTACGTCTGGAATTTCCATGTTGGGTACAGCTTCGGAGTCCTTGCCTTGCTGGTGGGGGTCTTGTTTGCCCGTCACCGGTTGTTTGGCGGTTGCTGTCTTAGGGTGCGGACTTTTGCTTAGCATATCGTCCATGTTTTCCTGGATGTCATGCTCTATTCTTTCTTTGTGTGGATGGCATTCCTCGGTCACTATTGTTTCAGTGACTATAGGAGGTGAGGTTGTCTTCAAAGCTATAAGCTTTTCTATCGCTTCCTTCTTCTTCCTTATTGCCAGCTTTTTCTTCTCTTCTAGCTTCTTCTTCTCTATATCTACAGGTTTGTCCTTACTGCTTGCTTCATCAGTTGCTGATGTCTTTTTCACAACGTTGCGGATGGCCCCTGAGTACATCTTGTCTATGTCTTCTTAGGTGGGCCACAGTTTTTCAGTGTCATAATACGCCATCTCTGGGAGGGGAATGAGTTACTTTGATCTGCTCTTCTTATAGTACAACTTATCTCCTTTCTAAGCTAGGATTCCCTCATTGAGGAGGGACTCAATGTCAATCTGTGTATGTCCCTATATTGCCTTATATCTCTTCAATGCTTCTGCACCCATAAAATGGTAGGCTATCTTTGTTATCTGGCCTCCCATGTAGAACTCATGCTTCCTCTTGGACTCTCCTCCCACGACAGATGACATCTTTTCAGTTAGTATTTTACCTATGTTCACAGTCTTCCTTTTCAGCATCGACCAAATCATGAACAAATCTCCTTTCGTTACTCCCCATGTTTCTGACCTTGTATATATCATGTTGGCTGTTATCTTTTGTATTACCTTGATAAAGCATGAGGTGGTTAGGGTAGCCTTGGAGTTCTTGGAGTTATGTTCATCTTCTCTTGTTAGGTCTTCCCACATCTTGTGACTATCATATCTAATGGTCTCCATCTCTCCCAGGGTGGCGGAGCAGGCTTGGGCTTCTGCTGTTTTCTTCATGAAGATAGTATTCAGCATCGCTTCTGTGATTGTGTGAGACTTCCCCCTAGTCTCACTTCCATCTTATAGTCTCTGCCGCCCTTTTTGCTTTCTTTTTCATTTACTGGGAGCTTCTCTAGTGAAGACAGGAATTCAGCCATCAACTACTTTGAGGATGGGGCTTCAAAGGTGCATAAGGTGCACATGTTTGCACCCTCTAAGAACTTGATGAACTTGTCATAGATCCCCATCTTTTTGAAGTCATCTATGTCCAGGTACCTCATGGGCCGGAAGATATTGACCCGTGACATCCAGTCATATTGCGACAGGTGCACAACATCTCTTGGTACAAAGGTAGGCCTGCTCTACTCTAGAGCTACCACTTCAATATCTTCTCCCTCCTTGTTGGCTGTCTCTGCCTCTTGTCCCTTTGTTGTTTTAGCAGCTATCACTTTTATCTTTTTGCTGCTTCTGGTTGGCTTGGGCTCAACCTTCCTTCTACCCAAAATTCTTAGCTCAGACTCTATGGGATGTTATTTTGAGGTTACTATCTGTGTTGCACTATGTGCAGTCTCTGACCCTTTTGGTGTCTGGTAACCCAGAATATTATGATACTGTTCCATCCGTAGCTGCTTTGTAGCCTCCTTGCTGGTGGCAATCTTATATTAGTCTCCAAAGCTATTGGTAGCTTCTCCACAATCATCTCTATCTCCTTCAATGAGGTTTCCCTCTTAGCCAGTGAGTCGTTGGTTGAAGCAGACATCCTGAAAATTTTCAAATTGATTTTATAATTAATTTATATCTTTCAATTAATCGGTGATTCTATTTAACTTTTCTCATATGCACATGTATTGTTATATATTTTCATCCATTTCCCTGAGACCACAGCCTACGGTCATTGCTCATGAAATGAAGAGCATCGCGACAACACTCCATGTCGATGAAAGTGAAGAAGTCGTGTTCAAAGGAACCCACCAAGGAAGACTGTGGCCCACGGTTAAAATTACTCAATTTTCAGCTGTTCGTGAGCACCGCGACCCACAGATGAAAATTGGGTCTGCGACTGGCAATCAATGTTCTTACACTGCGATCGCGAAGCAGAGGTTTGAACTATTCCATTGGGAATGAGAGTTGGGTGGAGGGTCGAGGCTTTGATTGGAAGATTGATGAGGGTAGCCGAAATGACAACATTTCAAGATTGAAACACGCTTGAAAACAGTGCCTTAGGGTGGGCGCGGGTGCCGCAAAAACAATTGGCGGGAGAGGGAAGGGAAAAAAGATGATTGGTAGATTCGTTGATGATGCGGCTAAGCTAAGGCCATTGGAAAGGGTAAAGGCATGTGAAAATATCAAGGGAAAGAGCGAGTTAGGTTCGATGATGGTCGCGGTAGTGGGCGGAGAGACAGAGCAATAGGAAATAAAAGAGTTTAGAAGATTACCTTGGTGGCAGAAAGAAAATCGACGAAACATGGGGTGAAGGGTTAGTGCAGTGGTGGTGATTTATGCTTCTGCAATGGTGGCGGAGTGAGCTCAGTTGGCGTTGGTGTCGTTGGTGAGTGCACTGACGATTCATTCTTTGGTTTGAGGAAAACTGAGATTTTAGGTGCGAGGAACAGTGTACCAAGTGTTTTAGAATATGTAGGAGAGACACCGCGACCCGTAGTGCAAACAAGGACCGCAGTCTTGGTCGACCCTCTCTATAGTATGAATGTCACAATCGCAATCTAGTTCATCTAAGGGTAAACATTGCGGTTGCAGTTTGGTTGGTCTAAGGAAGAAAAACTCCACGGTCGTGGTGCATTTCCCTACATTGAGCAAGGTTGACACCTCGATCGCGGTCATGATCGCGACCCGTGGTCCACTCAAACCAACTCGAAACTTAAACCAAAACATGAACTTGATCCTCCAATTAAACCATTTTCAAAGAGAACATAAGATATATACAATCTTACTAGATAAGGGGAAATTTAACAAACTAAAGAGCAGGAAAGCCAAAAGTTTAAAACAAAGGAGAAACATCAACTCAGGAAATCTGCCAAAAACTTGGGTTGCCTCCCAAGAAGCACTTGTTTAGAGTCTCTAGCTTGACTTCCCAATCATTCACTTTTCAACTTCCTCAGTTGACTATGGTGTCTCGTCATTCTTTTCATTTCCTGGCTGGTTGGGTTCCTCCAAGCTAATTTCTGACCTTCTTACAAAGGCTTTATCTTCATAGAATCTCTTTACTCTTTGTCTTTTCCCATGAAAGTGCCCGTCTTTTCCCCTGAAATTTCCATCATTCTTGATGGGTATGTCTTCTCTATAGAGAAGGACCTGACCACCTGGTTCTTAGCTTTCCTGGGAATAGTCTGATGCTTGAGTTAAATAGGAGGACCTTATTCCGTTCATGAATATCCTTATTTTTCAAGTGGGCATCATGCCAGACTTTAGTCCTTTATTTATAAATTCTTACATTCTCATAGGCATGCAAACTCAATTCCTCAAGCTCTTAAAGTTGTAGAAATCTTTTCTGGCCCGCTTTGTCAAGGTCCATATTCAGAAATTTGATGGCCCATATAGCTTTGTGTTTAATCTCAAGCGGTAAACAATAGGACTTTCCGTAAATAATCTTGTAGGGTGTTATTCCTATATGTGTCTTATATACAGTTTGATAAGCCCATAGAGCATCGTCTAGCTTAATTGATCAGTCCTTTCTTGTCTGACTCACTGTCTTTTCTAAAATTTACTTGATTTGTCTGTTTGATACTTCTACATGCCCCGATGTTTGGGGATGGTATGGTGTGGCGACTTTATGCTTCACTCCATTCTTCCTCAGTAGTACTTCAAACTATTTCTCACTGAAATGTGACCCCTAGTCACTTATGATGGTGTGTGGCACCCCAAAGCGTGGGAATATAGTCTTTTCAAACAGTTTAATCATTGCCTTGGAGTCACATGTTTGGGTGGCCACCACCTCAACCCACTTTGAAACATAATCAACAACAACAAGAATGTATTGGTTTCCCCTTGACGAGGGGAAAGGCCCCATATAGTCAATTCCCCAAACATTAAAGATTTCAACTGCTACCCAATCTGCCATGGGCATCTCATTCATCTTGCTTATATTCCCAGTGAGCTGGCATTCCTTACATGCCTTAACAAAAGATGTTGCATCTTTGAAGAGTGTGGGCCAATAAAACCCAGATTGTAGTACTTTCATTGTGGTTCTTTCTCCACTGTGGTACCCACCATATGGTGAAGAGTGGCACTCCTTCAGAATCAAAGGAACCTCAACCTATGGTATGCAACTTCGGTATAAATTTTTAGAACTCCTCTTAAACAGTAATGGGTCATCCCAGTAGTAGTTCTTGATGCCTGAAAATAGTTTCTTCTTCTGATTGTATGTAATCTATGGTGACAGTTGGCCGCAGGATAAATAATCATAGACATCAGCAAATCAAGGCAATCTCTACTCATTAGACTGAGCCATCAATAGGGCTTCATCAACATAATTGTCGTTCATGGGTAATTGATTCTCTTCATCAAAAACTATTCTATACAAGTGATATGTGACCACATTTTCTTTTCCCTTCTTATCAATGATTTCATGATCAAATTCCTACAACAGTAGAGCCCACCGTAAAAGTCGTGGTTTGGTATCCTTTTTCTGCATCAGGTATTTAATTTCTCTATGGTCCATATATACCTTCACCTTTAACCCTATTAGGTACGACCTGAAATTTTCAAAAGTAAAAACTATTGCTAACATCTCCTTCTCAGTTGTGGTATAGTTTACTTGTACCTCATCTAAGGTGCGACTGGTGTAGCATATTACATGGTGCTTCTTGTCTTTCTTTTGACCTAGTACAACATCTATTTCATGATCACTAGCATCACACATTATCTCAAACGGTAAATCCCAATCTGGAGCTTGTAGGATCGACGCAGTTGTTAATGCTTTCTTTAGGGTATTGAAATCCTCCAAGCATACGTTGTTGAAATCGAATTTGGCATCCTTGAGAAAAAGATTGGACAAGGGCTTCAAAATCTTCGAGAAGTTTTTTATAAACCTTCTATAGGATTCGACGTGACAAAGAAAACTTCTTACTCCCATTACAGACTTTTGTGGTGGCAGTTTTGATATGGCTTCTATTTTACTCACATCTACTTCGATCCCCTTTTTAGAAATTGTGTGTCCCGAGACTATGCCATTCTGTACCATGAAGTGGCACTTTTCCCAGTTCAAAACCAAATGTTTCTCTTCACATCTTTTCAGGACCAGGGACAAATTTCTCAAACATGCGTCAAAATTCGCACCATAAACTAAGAAATCATCCATAAAGACTTCCACTATATATTCTAGGAAATCAGAGAACATCGAGATCATGCAATGCTGGAATGTTGTGGGTGTGTTGCATAATCCAAATGGCATTCTTCTGAACGCATACCTGCCATAGATGCACGTGAATGTCATTTTTTCTTGGTCATCTGAGTGAATGGGGACCTGGTAAAAAACCAACATAGCCATCCAAAAAGCAAAAATAGTCGTGATGAGCCAACCTTTATAGAACTTGGTCAATGAATGGTAAGGGGAAATGATCCTTCCTTGTGGCCACATTTAGTTTCCTATAATCTATGCACATTCACCACTCTGTAATAGTTCTAGTAGTGACTTCATCACCATTCTCTCCTTTCACTACTATCATTCCTCCTTTCTTAGGCACAACGTGAATAGGACTCACCCAATTACTGTCACTAATTGGATAGATAATTACGGCGTCTCGCAATTTCAGGATTTCCTTCTTTACAACTTCTTTCAACATTTGGTTTAGCTTTCACTGGGGCTAAACTAGCAGCTTATCAGACTCTTCCAGATGTATTTTGTCCATGTAGAGAGCCAGGTTAAGCCCTTATTATGTCCTTTATAGAATATCCTATCACCCTTCTATGTTCTTTCAACTCTTTTAGTAGTTTTTTCATTTGTTCTTCTATTAGGCTTGCATTCACAATAACAGGGTTCCTCTTCTCGTAGTCTAGAAACTCATATTTTAGCCCTTCTGGAAGTGGTTTCAATTTGGGCTTCGGCTTAGGTGCCTCTTTCTCTTCGGGATATCGTTCGAGTGAAGCATACTTAACTATTTTGATAATTTCTTCTTTGTCACTGAGGTCTCCTTCATCTTGATTCAGATAGTCAAGGATTTCAACCACCTTGGGCTCTTCTACATTAGGATAGGGGTTGTTCAAGGCTCGCATCAGGGGGTCCACAAATGCCTTTTCTTCTTGCACTCCATCACAGTACTGGTTGTGACTATCCATAAAGTAGACCGACTCGAAAAGAGACGGTCCCTTCATGGCATCTTGAACTCGGAAGTCTACGTGATCATTGCCCATGCGTAGGGTAATAATTCCCTCCACGACATCTATCAATTCTCTTCCAGTTGCCAAGAATGGTCTCCCAAATATCATCGAGCACTTTGGGTCTTCAACTATGTCAATCACCACAATATCACAGGGAATAAAGAATTTTCCTACGTGAATGGGTACATCTTTGACTATTTCAACATGTCATTTGAAAGTGTGATCAGCCAATCCAATCCTCATATTTATTTTAACCATATCTGTTAGCCTAGGTCTTTGGGGTAGACTCAAAGGCATAAGACTGATGCTTGCTCCCAAATCTGCCAAACCTTTTCTCTTTACATTATCTCCAACACTGAATGGTATATTGAATTCTCTGGGGTCCTTCTTTGTTGGAAGATCTTCTTGGATGAAATCACTTGACATATTAGCTAAGTGCATTGTCTCGATACGGTCCCCTCTCCTTCTTTTGGTGATGAGATCTTTGAAGAACTTGGCATAGGTCGGCATCTCCTCTATAGCATCCAGGAACAGAACGTCCAGATGTAATTTCTTTACCGCTTCCATGAACTTCTTGTATCTTCTCTTCAGATGCGCCTTAATGAACTTATATGGGAATGGGACTCTCAGTGCATATGGACTCTTCTTCATGAAAATCTCCTCAACAGCATCAGGTTTCCTAACTTCTTCATCTTTCTCCTTGCTTTCTTCCACTTTTTCTTTATCAACAGGTTTTTCACGAGCGGCCTCTTTCTCAAGTGGTTGTTCATCATCCCTTCTTCCCTCATTGTTGCTTCCAGTTCCTGAGTTACTTAGCATCCTCCTAGATCGGAGGGTAGCCATCTTTGCAGTTTCAGTGTTTGATGGAATTTTCCCTAAAGGATTCTTTACCACTCTGCCAACTATGCCATTTGTTGGTCGATTTGATGTTGATGGGTTTGCATGTCGGCCATATGAACTTGCATAGTGGTCAAAACTCCAGAGTTAGCAAGATCACTTTGAGCTAACTGATTGTTCACCATAGCTTGCCTTTTAGCAAAATCAAATAGTTGGGCGACTAAATCTGGCTACTTGTTATCTGTTCCCTGACTTGACCCTTAGTTTTGGTTCTGCCCTTGATTCGTTCCTATGCCTTGATGGTTTAGATTCTTACTTTGACCCTGATAGTTGTTCTTATTTGTCTGATAGTTTGTTGTTCGTGTATATTGGGTCTGTTCGCTTCTCTTTTCGAACCATGGGGGCAGTTTTTATGAGCTGTTCAGTTGGTGCAAATTCTCGGTTGCATCGTTGTTTCCCTAACTGAAACCAGGGTGGTCTGGCCTCTTGAAGTTGGCGTAGAAAATGTTCTACGTCTCCTCTTCACTTTTGCTTTCATCACTTTCCTCGGGACTAGTGTAGATATAGTTATCAACCCCATGCCCCCCTTCTCCACAGGTGACACACTTCATGACCTTCTCGGTATGCTTCTTGCCCTTAACTCAAGTATCTTTCAACTATTTTACATCAATTTCTATTTCTTGAATTTGTGTTGTTATGGTCTCTAAAGCCTTGTCTTCAATAGATGATCCTTCAGACCCTACTTTCCTTGTCGGCCCTCTGTCATTCCTATCATAGTCTATGCAATCTTGCAGCACAGTCATGTTGTCTATTATCTTCATGGTTCTGCTTGGCTTCTTCCCAAGGAAATCACTACCAGTGGTTGTATTTAACAAAGTCCTTTCCATAGGAGTTATCCCATTATAGAAAGTGGTCACGAGGAACCCCTTGTGATAATTGTAGTGTGGACAATCTCTCTGGTACTCCTCGAAATGTTCTCATGCTTCGTGCAAGTTCTCTCCCATTGTGTAAAATAAGTGATTTTCTGCATGTTGCAGTTGGTCCTTTCTGTAAGATAAAACTTAGTAACAAAAGCATCTGTCAGGGTCTCCACCCATCTATAGATTGATAAAGGAAGATTGAGATACCAAGATAGAGCCTTGTCTTCCAAAGAGAAGTTGAAGCCTTTATAGTATATCACCTCTTGTGGGACTCCCCTCATCTTGATGGTATAACACATATTTTTAAATGCATTGAGATGATGGTATGGGTTTTGATTCCTTGAATTCTCACAAAAAGGTTTATTCTGGATCATTGAGATGATAGTTGGTTTTAACTCAAAACTTATTGCGTTGAAGTGTGGTATGATTATTAGGCATCTATACTCATTGGACCTTGTTGCTGCCAATTCTCTAAGAGTCTTCCCTTCTTCGTCGTCCTCGTTGTCTCTATCCCAACCATCATGATCTCGTTCATTGTCATGATGGTTTTGGTGGTGTCTTCTTCGATGTCTACAACATCGTTCTTCATCATGTTGATCTTTGTCACGATGATCGTCATAATGACAATGATGATGATCATCATCACGACGATCTTCATCCCTACATTCTTCTTCACATTGACGACCGTCATTGTAACGACCATCTCTATCTTCATCCGAGCCTGGTGGTGGTGGGTTGTGTTGATTCCTCACATCCCGCTCATCCCCAATGAGAGTAACATCTACGCGAGGTGGCATGGTAGCTCGAGGTTAAGGAGCAAAGTCAAATGAGTTTGCTTCCTCTGGGGTGCCTGAATAGACAGCACAGTCAAGTTAGTAAATTGGACGTGTTAAAACGAACTATTCTACACAAACGCAGGGTAGCTGACTTAAAGTAACAGTGCGGTCAGGCTTATTACTAAGCTTGAGGCACGGGAGTATAGTGAGTGGACTCAAGTTCTTAATAGTGTCGTTTTTCCTTGTCCCTAGCAACGATGCCAAAAAGTTGATCGGCTTAAATCTCACGTCCAAAAAGGAACGGATCTAGAGTAGTCAGACTTTTAAGAAAGTAACCCGACACTTAAGCCCCTGCAACTATCATACAGGGTCTGATGTAGTAATTGGGGTCGAACCATAGGGACAAGGTTGGCAGGTGTTAAGCACACAAGGTCTCACGCTCGTATACTTCGGATTAAAAGGGTAGTTTAAACTAGTGTTCCCAAAGGAATGATGGTACTCCAACCCAAGTACAGTAAATAAAACAAATATAAGAAGAACAAAGCGTAATAAAAGAAGATGTAAAAGAAGATATGGAGGGAAACTTGGATTGGGTTTCACCTACTAAGAATTCTCACCAACATGAAATATCATCCCTCCCTCTCATATACTCCTATCAAAATTACAAGCAATCATACATGGTGTCTATTCCCTTCTCTCTCGAGATAAGGATAGATCTAAGTCTAGGGGTAACCTCTCTGTCGAGATGACTACACAAAAACCACATAACATAATGTATGATCTCAAGCTTTAGCATTCCAACATTCCCATGCATTCATACTACTACATAACACAAGATAAAAGTGATATTACTCTCTCGAGATATCAACAATTAAACATCATAATATGGTAGCTAATCATACAAGTGAAGCATTAAAACTAGTGCATGGAGATAATCTTGACAAGAGTATATGTATATTCAAAATGGAGAGACAATATATATGTTGGGAGAGCCTTAGTGGCTACTCCCAACCCAAGTTAAGATGTTTAGCCACACATGTTCACAGGTAGCATAACAGCATTACAAGAAGATAGATCCATCAAGTTCCATGAAGTGATGAGGGAAGTATAGTGAAATGGAAGTGATAGATCTAGATGGAGAGAAAAGAACATTATACAACTCAGTACTTCTTTAGATCTAGATCCAGAGGGTCGATGGCATGGACAGTCTTCTTATCTCAAAGAAGATGGAGCCTTTAGTCTTCTCTCTCCTCAGATTCCACCTTTGGAGATCCAAGACTGATTGGATGGATGGATGGAGATGAGTCTGGAAAGTGGCAGCACTTTGGGGTCCTATCAGATCTGATCTATGATATGATGATTAGACAAGATGCTTGGGTGGCCTATTTATAGGCACACTCCACTGACTTAACCCCTCAACCACAGTCGAGATCTGGTCTTAGATAAAGTTCGATCTCTATCAAGGAATTATTGCTATTCTTTCCTCAGTCGAGGTTAGTTGAACCCCTTGCCTCAGTTGTGGTCTGGTTGGCTACCTCCTTGGGTGAGGGTCACAGTCAAGGTTAGTTTAGCAACCCCCCTCAGTCACAGTCTAGCTGGCCACCTTCTTGATCGTGGCTTAGTTGCTGTGACTTTCTGTAGGACCGCGTTCGAGGTGTGCCTTGCCTTGGAGAAGTCGAGGTTGTAGTTTTCAAGTTGATCGTGATCCCATATTGATCGCGATCCTGAAGAGCTTGAGTGCAAATTGACCACGAGCCCAAGGCACTAGGGTGAACTTGGAGACCTCAACCATGATGAGATGGTTCATGCTGGATGAATGGGTCGCAGTTGAGGTGATGATCGTGACCTGGGCTAGATATGTACCTAAAATCAAGGGGAGAATGTGTAAGTGAAGTATTTAACCTAAGATGCTAAAATAGTGGGGAAAGTTAGCAAAAGATATGCTAGGAAGGCATAAAATGTATACAAAAAGTGTGTAAAATAAAGTGTTATCAGCTTATCATCCTGAATCCAAGTGTTTGGAGTGGATGATTGTGGCCATACTTAGCCCTCAGTTTGAGAATGACTTCGGTTGTGTCTTGATGATTATATATGTGATGAGATTCGAGGACAATTGTGGTTGTACCTTGAATGGTAGGATATGTTTACCCACCTCCTTTCACTAGTGTCATGACCTATACCAAGGATAGACTAGGCTGTTAGTAGCTTGACCTTATGCATCACTGTGGCAGACTCATACTGACTGGGGGCAGAGAAGATCTTAGGACTCTGGCTCTTCCTAGATCTTGTATGACACTGATTTCGACTAAGCAGTGGTCAGTTGGATTTTAAGTGGTATCCTCAAATTCCTTAGGGCTTAATAAAAGATATAATACATCTGTGTAGCATATCTGCTTAGGGTTATACACAACACTTCACATTGGATGATAATCCTTGTTTGTTCTCTTTACATAGAAATGATGTTCAGTGCATTAAAAGATGGTAGATATGCTTATGATGTGTATATGCTCATGTTGACAATATGTACATACAATAGATATGCTTATGATTGATAGATATACTGCTATTGTTGGCTATGCTTATGTCATTCCTTATCACATGTTGTTAGCTATGCTAATACTAGATATACCTCTATAATTAGATATGCGTATACAGCTAATTGTGCTTATGCAAATAGATGTGCTTATGATGTTGGCTCTTCTTATGATGTAAATCTATTCAATCTGTTAGACATGCTAATGTTGTTAGATATTCTTATGCTTCTAAACTTTCTCATGATGATAAGAGACATTATGGTACTAGACTTGTTTATGATGTTAGCTATGCACGTTCTACTGAACTCCTTATACTGTTAATAAGGTAATTGATGACAGTCAGGCTAATGATGATAAATATTATCTGCATCTTTATGTCTCTTGTAAATTAACATTGTTGCTAAGCCTAATTGGTATACATGTTTAATTTGTTTTAAGCTATTTAATTACTTAAAACGGTTGTAATCAATAAGTGTCGTTGGAGGTTATATCTCTTGTTGGTACATGGGTCTCACTCCATGGGTCACCATAACTTTTAGGTGATTGGCAACAGTGGCAGCAAACCCATGGCATCAATGAGGAGATTTGATGTTGAACCTTTGAGAAGGTTGTTAGTTATGTAATGTGTCGTAGAGTCATCCTTGTACTCTTATATCTGGGGGGAGTTTATAAATGGTGTTTCAATCGAATCCAGTTTTGGTAGCATGTTGTATGCTTGTCCAAGTGATAAATGTGCAAATTTTTCCTGTGTAATAGGTATACGTGGTGGCTGAGTCCATGAAACAATTGTAAGAGATTTTTGGTGTAATATGAATAGCAGCAAGTTGTTGGGCTTTTGTGTAATAATTCAAAGCATGTTGATTATGTTGAAATCAGTTTTAATTTATGCTCTTTTTTGAAGATGTGATTAATTAGTAATCGATTGTGTTTTGAGTAGTCTCATTTAGTGTAGCGGGTTGTGACAAGTTGGTGCCAGAGCTATAGGTTTGCTGAGTCTACAGGGACACTAGGACTTAGGACGAGGATGATGTATAAGTATGGATCATGACATGAAAACATGGTGCATACTGCCTAATCTCACTACTTGGATGCCCTATCCAGGTATTCCGGTATTGAAGAAAAGGTAAGTATGGAACTCTTAGATTGATTGATTTCTAATTACTCTGATCAAGTAGTCATTTTGAAACAATCTAAAGAGCATTACAAAATAGAAATCATGGTGCAAATATTTCAATATTACCCTAAAGAATATGAGAATTACATCATAACCTATCAAAACTTGAATGTTTGGTAACTCTAAGAGAAATATACAACACCATGAAACCTAAATATGAATACAAATAAGCAAAAGAGGAATTCTTGAAGTTGTAATTCAAGAAGATAATAAAGTAAAGACAGATAAGTTAGTGCTAATAAAGTGATTCAAGGTATCAAATTCACATAAGATGGAGAGAACTCATGTGATGGATATAATATGAGAAGATGAATGAGAACAATGAAAGATGAATAAAATGGAACATGAGTTAATCTCACACCAACCTATGTGTGTAAGAAAGTGTTAATGTAAATCTTCATGACATGTGAAAGAAATGTAGGGATATGATCCCTATTCAATGAAGAAAGTGTGAAATCTGATGATCTATATCCTGATAAGTGGTTGAAAAACATAATAAAATAAGAGAACATACACAAGTATGGTAAGTAGTTAACAAAGAAGGAGCAATGAGATATGTTAATCATGATGATTTATATGCTAATGGTAAGTAACCCAAGATGAAAAAGGGTAAAATGTTACATAAAAGGAGTAACATGTATGATGAAGATAGAATCAGTTAAATCCCTTACCGGTAACCTTGGTCAGTGTTGTTGTGTTATGGGAAGTGTGTTTATCTTTGTGTTCTCTCTTTTTGAGGCACACCATTTAAGTAGATCTTATGCCACTTGGTACGTGTGGATTCGTTGTAATCATGGGATGGATATCTTGGTATGATGTGTGGTTGTCTTGGACTATAGATTCAAGATCTTTATGTTTTGTAATGAGTATGCTTTTGAGACTTCCAATAATTAGTAAGACTCCTTTTATATGTTTTAGGATTTGTTATTTTGGTGAAAATTGATCAGATAGGGATATGAGTTCCTTATAGCACAGGAGGTGGATACCAAGGTAATGAATCCTAGTATCCAATATGTATCAATAGTATGGGAAGTATGTGGAGGTTGGAGATGTTTATAGAATAAACTTTCTAAGTGTTCCTCTCGCTTAGAGTGAGAGAGAGAGAGAGTTAATGATGATCCTATAAATGTTGTTTGGAAGGAAAAAGAGTGATTCTATAATGTTGTGTATGGTCTGTTGATGGTTGGGCAAGACCACTGGCAAGGATATATGGTTTTTTTATCAGAAGACATGTGCTACTGTGTTGCATTAAGATAAACCTATCAGAATTTCAATGGATAAGAATTAGAGTGGATGACATAAGTTACATGACCATGATGAGTTTAGGGTTATGTCATTTACACTAGCCAATGTAACGGTAGCATTCATAGATAGGAGGAACAGAGTGCTCAGATCATGTCTCATAAGTTGTGACTAGATTTGAATGATGACATTTCAAAGTATTTTAGAGATGGTCAGTACCATGGTCAACATCTTTGCTAACCTTAAGCACGTCAAGGTAGTTATACTTGTGTGTGACAAATTCAGCAAGAGTGAGTTGGGGGTTCACTAAAGTATCATCTTGGAGTTATATATCTGCTAAGTGTGTTATATGAATCCTAGTAAGATGAAGATAGTGTCATTTTCCTAACCCTAACAAGGTCAACCAGGAAGTTATATTTATAAAAAGTTGTGAACAAATGTATGATTCTTCAACTAGACAGATGGCCAGTCCACCAATGAGATGATTAAAGAATCTTCTAAGAACATGTGCCTTATAATTCTTGAAAATTAGGGGATGTCCACCTGATTGATTGAGTTTCTAATTACAACAACCATTAAAGGATCATAGATATGAAACCTTGTAGAGTTACATATGATAAGAGATACATGATGTTCCATGTTTGGTAAGAGCTAGTGAGAATGGCCTCTGAGTGGTGTGGTACAATAGATAGAATAGTTCAGGATGACAGTTAGAGTCTCAAGTTGAAAGGTACTACTAGAGTGGTACATGTGGCACAACTAGTTTCTATTTTCCATGTTGAGGGGTGTCACCCCAATTTTGGACAAGTGATATAGAAAATGGAGGTAGAGTTGTATGAGAATGTTTTCTTGTGAGAGGGTTTATATGCTAAACCAAGATGAGAAATGTAGGATTTGAGAGAGAAGAACATGATATTTATGAGAAAGATGTGACATCACCGAGAGATGGAAGTAATAAGGTGGAGGTTAGAATATGAGGTTCCTAAGAAGTACTCATCTTTGCTTGGCTTGGATTTCGGGGGTGAAATCCCTAGTAGGAGTTTATGGTTGTGAGACCCCTAACCTGGCTTAAATGGTTGAACATGCTTAATTATAATAATTTTGTGCATAAAACCTTAATTAAACTTTTATAGGTGTTTTGGCATCATGTGACAATCTTAAGTTTCGAATTTGGTCCAATTTGAACATTATTTGTGTAAGTTATGCAATTTTATGTACATTTGGACTTTTTCACAAATTATCCAAATCTGAGGTTTTATTTGCATTTTTTAACATCCATTATGTTCCTTATATGTTATCTTATCATGCTTGACCATGTTGAGCCATGGGGTGCTCAATTGTACCTTGGTTTGGTGGAATTACCCTTCTAGGGTTGAACTACAGTTTACCCCCCCCCCAATGGATGAACCATCTTCAAGGATAACACCCAGTGGTTTGAACAACAAATTATGGTCACCAACCGGTGGAACAACAGGTGGTCATCCTATAAGGGCCCTAGGTTTATGGTTTTTGTTGGTTTGGGTCACTTGAATTGATGGTTCACTTATAAGGTGATCAAACGATGGTTCAACCACCTATTGACCTAGACATGAACAAATGATGGTCACCACCACTCAACATCCAGTGGTGGACCTGAGAGGTCATCATCCGGTGGTCTAGTAGACTATAATAGCTAGTGGAGATACTTATTGTGTGTCCATGGAAGCTTTAGTCCAAGAACACATGGAGAGTTGCTTAGACGCCTCATGCTTCTTCTCTTACTTATCCTCAAACTTTATATACATATCCTTAAGCTCCCAAATGAAACTTTTGGTCTCTATCACTTCTCTCATGCTTAGATATTTGTCTTTTCTTTGTTTTTTGTCAAAGGATCTACCCAAGTTTGAAGAAGTTGACTGACCTTCTTGCTAGAGCAAGTAAAGCTTACATCTACCCATTTCTAGGGTTTACGAAGCTACCTTAAGGTTTTTTGACCAAAATGAGTAAGTTTCTCCTTCTCCTTTCTCATTTTTCCTATTGTTATTCTTCCTTCTACCTTCCTCCAGGTCATAACTATGGCTTGTCATGGTAAACTTTCTCTAAAGCTCAAAAATCCTACTTTTCATGCTCCTTATGCTTAGGGTTTTCTTCTTTTCTGGAGAAGGGTGCTAGATGGCTGAGTTCATAGCTTCTTCTAGGGGTTTTCTACCTTCCTACTCGATTTTCCTACTGTTTTGGATCTTATATTCTTCTTAATAGGCAAGTTTTATAACTTTCTACATGTTTGTTGCTTACTATAAGCTCACTAGCTCATGTTCTTGCTTTAAAATGATGATCTAAGCACTAAGAAGTTATGCTTGCCTAGAGTTTTGATTTTTATGGTGTCCCTTGCTCTATTTTCAGTTTATATCAATATGAAATCATGTGTATGTTCTTCCTAAGGTAGAAGATGACTTGGGTCAAGTTGGTATGATAGCTGATGGTGCTAAGCACTTATCAAACGATGGTCCATATTAGGGTTTTTATGCTGATTTCTACTCTAAAACATGATCTGATGGTGTTGCTAGTGCAACAACCAGTGGTGTTGACTTAATAACAACTGATTATAGTGACCAAGGGTGACAACCAGTGGTGTCAATCGATGGTCACACCTTAGGAAAAGTTTAGGCTTGGTTGGAATCTCAATGATCAATTGTATGGTACCCTAATGATTCAATCTACCAATGGTGACATTAGCTTAACACCCGATGGTGAAAAATGTTATTAGTTCTGACCCTATCAACTAGTGGTGACAACCAATGGTGTCAATCATTAGTGAAAACCAATGGTGTCAAGCGGTAGTGACAACCAATGGCATCAACCGATGGTGTAACTAGATATCATGAGTTGGTTCTATCAAACCTCAAATCAATAGTTTCTTAGATTATATGAATTAAGGATTAAACCTACACCCTAATTGATGGTTTTGAATGATGAACCAAATCCAATGGTTGAGATTTTGTGCTTCAACATTCAATGGTATATAATGAAGTCTTTAATGTAAAAGGTTGGTAATGATGATGTGAATTCCATGATTTCCTTCTTTTGATCAGTCCAAGGAGATTGATGTTGGTAATTGATGACCTACTTTAAATCTGTAATTGGTGGCGAGTTTTACCCTACTTTCAATGTAACCCATTATGTTGTAAATCAAGGGATGTATAGGGTTAGATGGTGACTTTTTTCTAGGTCACAACTCAATGACTTTATAGGTGGTTTGTTCTGGGAGTTTACTTATGTAAATAACAAATGGTCTTACCTTTTCGACATCCAATGGTTATGCATGATGTTGTGGCATGGAGATATGAGTTGAATGATGATGGAAATGGTGGAGGTTTTATCTTAATAAGGTATTCTTACCTTTTCCCTCATATGAAGAGAATGAATAATGACCATATTTTGTGATATGTTACCCTAATGGGGCATAGCTTGTTACACCCTAATTCATATACATTTAGGTGATGGTGATTATTCATGATCAACCTTCCTTGAATGATCAATAGAATATTGGAGTACTCTCTTATTATGGTTGAACCCTAGTATAATATAACATGATGGTTACACCTTGAGTTATGTGTGGATCCATACTTGAAGATAGTATGAAATGTGATGGTGAAGCTTCATCTTATTCCTCCATGATCCAATGGGGATTCCATGGGTTAAGGTTAGGGTTTGTGTATGAGTGTTGAAATATAACTTCAATATAATCTATTTTTCTAAACCTAACCCTAATTCAAATGGAGAATGGAGGTTATCTATACTATCCTTCCTTGAATGATCAATATAATTATAGAATATTCTTCCTAATGTTGTTGAAACTCTAGTATATTAAGTAGTGGTCATCATAAACTTTGTGATTTGTGCTTTCTTATGCTAAACGTGTACACTGTTAGTGTGATGACAACCAATCATATAGCTTCCTTATATGTTTATGTAATAAAATAATGCTCTTAATGTTAAGATAACCCCACAATATTATCATGTAAACATCTTCTAGTTATTTAATGCAATATCATGTTGAGCATGTTCATCACATGTATGGTGATGTTTGTTGAGCCTTGGTATAAGGCATGAAAAGATAATGACGAACTTGTAAGAGAATTATATGGTGGTTTTAATGATCTCTAGGCATGGTTGAGCCCTGAATGAGGTGTAATCCTCTTATTTTGACAAGGGTTGATACCATCTGATGTTGTGATAAGGATTTATATCTTGTGATAGTGTTATGACAAGTATAGCCTCATGAATGGAAATGAATAGTACCATGTGATGATGATGTGATGGCAAGTATATTCTCTTAATTGTCAGGTGAATAGTGGCTTGTGATGTTGAGATAAGAAATTATGTCTCACACATTTTATATCTTTTAAGGTTGTTATACTTATATGTTTTCTAGAAGTGAATTAGGGTTTGTATGACCACTTGTTTGATGCAGCCATAATTCACCCTATTGGAAATAACTAATCAAGTGAAACTCTAAGCATGTGGTGTCCTATTCCATATATCCATATGAGTGTTAGAACTTTCTAGATGGTGAAACGAGTATTCCTAAGGGAAACTCAGAGTGCATGCTATTGAGTATGTGGGGTGCTTGTCTTCCTAAATCCAAGTGTTTAGCAAGGATGACTATCGTCATAGCTAGCCCTTAGTTTGAGAATGGTTGCGGTTGTGTCTTGGTGATTATATATGTGATGAGATTGGAGGACAATTGTGGTTGTACCTTGGATGGTAGGGTATGTGTACCCACCTCCTTTCACTAGTGATGTGACTTGTACCAAGGATGGACTAGGATGTTAGCAGCTTGACTGTATGTGTCATTGTGGCAGACCCGTATTGACTAGCGGTGTAGAAGATCTTAGGAGTCCGACTCTTCCTAGATCTTGTATGACACTAATTTTGACGTAGAAGTGGTCACTTGGATTTTCAGTGGTATCCTCAAATTCCTCAGGGCTTAATAAAAGATGTAATACAGTTGTGTAGCATATTGCTTAGGGTTATACACAGTGCTTCACATTGGATGATAACCCTTGTTTATTCTCTTTACATAGAAATGATGTTCAGTGCAATAAAAGATAGTATATATTTTTATGTTTGGATATGTTCATGTTGACAATATATACATGCAATAGCTATGCTTATGATTGATAGATATACTACTATTGTTGTCTATGCTTACTACATTGTTATCACATGTTGTTAGCTGTGATAATATTGCTAGCTATACCTATGTAATTAGATATGGGTATACTGCTAATTGTTCTTGTACAAATATATTTTCTTATGTTGTTAGCTCTACTCCTGATGTAGATCTGTTCAATTTGTTAGACATGCTAATGTTGTTAGACTTGCTCATGAAGATAAGAGACGCTATGCTACTAGACTTGTTTGTGATGTTAGCTATGGACATGCTACTGAACTACTTATACTGTTAATAAGGTAGTTGATGACAGTCAGGCTAATGATGATAATTTTTATATGCATCTTTATGTGTCTTGTAAATTAACATTGTTTCTAAGCCTAATTGTTTTTTTTTGAAATTCTAGGTAAGTATATTTCCATCACTACTAAAAGGGGCAAAGTTTATAAGCTATAACCAACTTATAGCTCCATAACATAGCTCAAACAAAAGTAAACTAGCTAGTCAACTTGGAAAGGGTTGTAGATCCCAATTCCTACAAACAATGTGGGAAAGACTAGTAAGATTGTTTTTATAAAGATTATAGAGAAATTCCAGGTCCTTCTCAATTTTGTTGAATAGGACAACTGAATCATTTTCTTGAGCTCCATGTTTCCTATTGTTCTATTCTTTCAAGATAAAATGAAAACAATCACCGATGGCCCAAGATTCCATGATGTTATTGGCCTTTCCCTTCCTGCTATCTTCAGCCAAGCAGTTGAAAAGAGAGGTTGATTTCCTGATATTAAGATTCAACTGAGAGCAACCCCATAAGTATCTCCAGTAGGGCAATCAGTAAACAAATGGTAACTGCTTTCTTCAGCGTTCTTGCAAAGGCAACAGACTGTGTCGAAATTTGGATTCCATGCTTTGACTTTGTCCTTGGTGGGGAGTAGATTTCGAATAGCTTTATATGTTGTCAAACTCCATCTTGGATGATGTAGTTTGGTCCAAATATTCTTGAATGAGATTTCAACCTCCTTTTTTTGTCTGCATTGCTCCCATATAGATTCATCATCAACATTGTGAAATGTAGGCCATGGATTCAACATTCTTTTCCAAGTAGTGGATCCACCCACTTAGTTAGTATCAAGGTTTAATACATATCTTTGATGCATCCATATACTCCATGTGTTGTCCTTATATAGCAGGTTCTTCATTTGTTTCAATGTGTGATAATCAGCAAGTTCAGAAAGGTTTTTCAGGTTGAGTCCACCTTCTTCTCTTGGAAAGGATAGCTTGCTCCAGCTGATGGGTGGGTTGGACTACCCCAAATGAAGTCACTCATCATGATCTCCATTTGATTTAAAGCAGCAAGAGGTACTTCTCCTTGCCTGAGCTAGTAGTTTATCAAACCCATGGCATAGTGGTTGATGAGAACTAGTCGACCTGCCATTGATATCTTGGAACTTGGCCATTTTCCAATCATGTTCTTTAGTTTGTCAAGACATTCATGGAAGTGCCTGCATTGGAGATTGCCACCAGCTAAGGGAAATTTGAGGTATGTTGTTGGCCATTCACTTCTTTGTATGCCAATAGCATTAGTTAAGCTAATTTTATCCCTACAAGACTTGGAAAGGTATATGCTAGTCTTGGTTGGATTGTGCTTCATGCCTGAGACCTTCCCAAACTCTAGGAGAAAGGTTTTTAGATTCTTTAAACCATTGCATCTGCTTTCCATGAAGATGAGAACATCATCTGCAAATAATAGATGACTCAATGGTTTTGTACGCCTGATAGGATAGGACTTTATTAAACCAGTGTTGTGTGCTTTTTCAATTCTTCAAATGAGACCTTCCATGGCAATGGCAAATAGTAGGGGTGATAGTGGGTCACCATGTCGAAGACCATTTGAACTTTTAAAGAAACTCATAGAACTTCCATTGAGTAGAAGAGAGACTGAAGGAGTTTCTACACACTGCTTGATCATAATTATCCATCAATCGTAGAAACCCAAACCATCAAGGGATTTCCAGAGGTAGGACTAGCTGACTAATTTGAAGGCCTTAGTTATGTCTAGTTTCACACAAGAAGATGGGGGGCTATGCTTACGGTTGAAGTTTATGTTGAACTTAGCGACAAGCATTTAAGAATCCTCTATATTTCTACCATTAACAAAGGCACCTTGATTAAGTCCCAGTTTTCTCTATAGAAGAACCCATTGAATCCATTGAGACCATGGCTCTTATGAGCTCCAATACTCCAGACTGAATCCTTGATTTCATGCATATTAGGAACCTTGCATAGAGCTTCATTTTCTTCATTAGATACCTGACCAATCCAATCACATTCAGGGAATGAATGATCAGTCATTGGTTGGTTGTAGAGGCCTTCAAAGAACAACAAGGTTTCAAAAGAGATGCTTGCCTCATCGTACAAGATGTTACCTGCAACATCAAACAACTCGGTTATAGTATTAATGACATCATGTCATTTGACAGCAATATGGTATAGCTTGGTGTTCTTGTCACCATTAGCTATCCATTCTAATTGACTTCTCTGTCAATAATGCTTTTCTTCAGCCTTTGAAAGAACTTCTAATTTTTCAAAGGTGACTTTCTCGGCTTTGACAATATCATCATCTAGAGGGTTCTTCTGTAAGGTAGTGGCAATGTCATTCATTTCCATTCTTTCCCTATTGATGAGATTCTTTAGGTTGGCAAATTCCTTTGACCATCTCTTGAGATCGACTTTATCACACTTGAGTTTCTGTGCAAATCTGAATAGAGGGTTACCTTGGCATTTATTATCCCAAGCTTTATTGATTATCTCTCTACATCCCGACCAATCTAACCAGAAGTTCAGAAAGTAGAAAGGTCTCTTTTTCTTTGTCAATTCCTTGATGTTAACATAAATAGCTAAGTGGTCAGAAAACTCCCAAGTTTTTAGCTTCAATTTTTATCAGGGAATCTACTCAATCATGCATCATTCACTAATGAACGATCAAGTTTACAAGCAATCCTTTTAGTTGTGCCTTGTTTTTATGCCATATGAAGATTTCATTTCCAATAGATTGTAATTCAGTAAGGCTAGAGTTCTCAATAGTAGTGTTGAATGAGCTGAGAATTAAAGCAGGAACTTCTCTACCTCCAGCCTTCTCTTCCCTCTTCCTTATATTGTTGAAATCGCCTATTAGTAACCAAGGATCATTGATTGAATGGCTAATATTCTCTAATGTGTTACATAGACCAGTGTGTTGCTGAGAGATGTTCCTCACATAAACAGATGTAAGTGCTATAATAGGGCCACCTTTAGTAGTACAAGTCATGCTAATTTTTTTTATCATCCATGGAACCACAACCAATGTTCCAGGTTTTCAGATTCCATCCAATGCATATGTGACCATTGTCATCGCATTCATGGTTAGTTAACCATTTCCAACCTCTAGGTAAAAGTTTTTCAATAACATTCTTCATATGTACCTTAATCTCTGTCTCAACTACAACAACAATAGAAGCTTGCAATTCACTTACTGATCTCCTCACCTCCCTCTTTTTTCATGGTTTCCCTCAACCGTGTACATTTGTCATGAGATAGGTCATTAATGACCATTTCTAGAAGATCGGGTGCGACATTGTCGGTCCACTCTATCATTCTTGATTGATTTCTCCTTCGTTCTGGGGGTGCAATAGAAGTCGCCTTCTTCAATATCAGTAGCTACAGCCTCTACACTACCTTGTTCAGTATCATGTGTGTGGTTATTTCCTTTAGTCCCAGAGGTCTCAGAAGTAGTAGAGTCAGCAGTGTTATTATCTGTAATAACAGTGGTTGCAGCCTCAACAATAGGTTCTTTAATCACTTGTTCTTCAATGTCCAAAGCATCAAACTTGTTGTTGATGAGTACAACCAGAGATTCAGTAGAATGTGGGTTGACCTTATTCTTCTTATTGACCATGACTCTCCATTCCTTCTTCTTGTGTTGATTGTTTTTGTTGTTTTGAGAAGCGCCTTCAACATTCATCTTCATTGGGCAATCAGAGTCATTGTGTCCAAAAACTTTACAATCTGGGCACCTTTTGGGTATGTGTACATAGTTGATAGCAACTAGAACAACATCACTCCTTGGCATATTCACCCAAACTTTTTATGGTGGTTCTTCATCAGCGTCGATCTTGACCAAAGCTCTAACTTCACCCAAGGATTCCTGACCAATTGATTTTTAATCAATCCTCTTGAGTTTACCGACACCACTCGCAAGTATACCTTCATCATGTGGATACCAATTTCTCCCCATGCTAAGTATGTTAATCCATACTGGAATTGTATTGAATAGATCCTTTTGTAGATCATCACAAATTTTGTAGTCCTTGATGACCACCAGTCTACCATCGAACCAACGAGGGCCTCCTTTGGTGATGTTATCTTTATCTTCGGTTGTGTTAAAACAAAGCAGAAAGAATTGATATGGTTTTGAAAATAGATCAAATCCTACCTTGGGCTTCCATATTTGTTTGATCCTAGGAAGCAGATGATAGTAATATGCCCTCTTACCCATGATGTAGAAGATGGTAGTATGCTCCCATGATTTCTCTATTGCCTCATAAAAGTTATCATCGATGGTGAAAAATCATTTACCTTTGATCTTCTCTGATTGTTGGAAGTCGTGCTCCTTGAACGTATTTTCTCCCCCAAGAACATGTGCCCAGGTCTTTTTCCCTTTCAATGTTGTAGTGTTGTCTATATCCGTCATCATGTCTAGGGAGAGGGGAGGATTGCCTCCCCTCCATGAAGGTGGGAGGTCACCTCCTCGGTCGTCGCTCCAAACCTTAGCAGACCTAGGAGGCAATGTGCTTGCTAAGCCTAATTGTCATGCATGTTTAATTTGGCTTAAACTATTTAATTACTTAAACTATTGTAATCAATAAGTGTTGTTGGATGTTATATTTCTTGTTGGGAAAGGGGTCTTACCGTGGGTCACCACATCTTTTTAGGTGATTGGCAGCAGTGGCAACAGACTCGTGGCATCAATAAGGAGCTTTGGTGTTGAACCTTTGAGAAGGTTGTTAGTTGTCTAGTGTGTCCTAGAGTTGTCCCTATACTCTTAGGTCCGGGCAGGAAAGTTTGTAAATGGTATTTCAATCGAATTAGGTTTTCGGTAGCATGTTATATGCTTGTTCAAGTGATAAATGTCAAAATGTTTCGTGTGTAATAGGTATACATGATGGTTGAGGCCATGAAAAAATCGTAAGAGAATTTTGACATAATATGTATACCAGCAAGTTGTTGGGCTTTTGTGTAATAATTCAGAGCATGTTGTTTATGTTGAAATCGGTTTTAATTTACCCTCTTTTCTGGGGATGTGATTAATTATTAATCGATTGTGTTTTGTGTTTTGAGTAATCTTGTTTAGTGTTATAGGTTCTCACAGTTGGTATGTATGACCAAAGAGCCAATCATATGATGATTGTAGTAGCTAACATTAAAAAAATATAATCATGTCTCTAATATTGAAATCCTTTATCAATTAACATTCCCTCAGTGTGATCTCCACACACATATAAGTCAGTGTCAGCTTGAATATTTGGTGTTGGCAAGCAATTTGAGAATTGTCTAGAGTCATCATACTTGTTGTAGTACTCTTATTCATCTATAGGATCTTCGCTGAACTTCCTTTTACCATGAAGAACAATCAACTATTTTTCATTTGCAGGATCATCAATATAAAATACTTACTTCATCTGTGATGCCATTATGAATGATTCACCCTTCTCGCCAATCTTTTCAAAATTCACTAATGTGAAACCCAATTCATCCACTACAACTCCTTTGGTGTTATCAGCCCAATTATACTTAAAGACCGAAATTCTAAAATCTACATAGTCAAACACCCATATGTCTTCAATGAAACTTTAACATGACATTTTAGTTGCACATGAACTCTTATACTTTTCACTAGAAAAAACAATGAAGATGCTTGATGGTTGACCCTATTGTTTTGGACTACACTCTTATCATCTTGATGCTTTGTGTAATATAAAAACCCATTTATGTCAAACCCTTCATAAGATATAACTTTCATTTTTTGTTTAAAGGTGAGGCGTTTGATATTTTTAGAAACATTATTCGGTGTTTGACATAGTTGACGTGAGACTTTATCTCCAGACCACCTAATAAATGTCATGTTATGCTCTCTAGCAAGCCACATTGAGTTAGCTCGAGGATATTTTGTCATGATGAAATTGGTATGTTTGGTGATATAAACACTCACTTCATCAATGTTGTGTAAATTATACAAGTGAGCTTGTTCCCACAGCTCACGACTGATTACTTTCACTTATGATCATAAAGTCCCAATGCTAGAATAGTCCTCAATATTCTTGTCATTTACAGGAGCTTCATTACAACTCAAAAAGTCATTGCAAAAGTCCATAACCTTTCTCGTCACATAACCTTTAATAATACTCTCTTCAGACGGATAATAGTTTTGAACATCACCTTCAAAAATGCCCATGTACCATTCAAAAGGATACATCCATGCAAGAAAACTGGTACCAACATTTTCACTAGTCAAATGGACAACAAGATGTACCATGATACCAAAGAATGAAGGAGGGAAATACATAGTGTAACATACTGAATCTTGGATTCAATTGAAATTTAACCCATTTTCAAGATTGTATTTCCTTCATATCCTTTTTGGCCTTTTTCCTAAATTTCCCTATCTTTTCTATCCTCTTTGGCCTCAATGTTGAAATTGAGCAATACTTAATGGTGTGAATTATATTTGACCCACATTCATTTCAATGAATGGGTTTTTGCACAAGCATCTCAACTAATGTGTTAATTAGAGTCTAATAATGAAAAATGACCATTAATGAGAGATAATTAGTAGTATATTAATTTAGAGTCTTTATCACTTTTTGGGATAAGAAATAAGAAGTAATGTGGAATTGAGTTAGTTAATGAGATAATAACCCCTTTAACTTTCTCTCTCCTCCTAAATGTTAATAAAGAAATAAAAAGGAGAATAGGAGGTGTGACATGACTCTTTAATGATTTTATAATGTCCATCTTAAATTTCACTCAAGGATTTAATTAGAAAGCTTTTTCATATCAATTCACCCTCTTCAATACATTAATATACACATTAATGGCCAATATGGTGGTTAAGAGTCATATCTTGTGCAAAACGAAAATATAATTGCATAGTATTATTCTAGACATTAAACTTGGTCTATGGTCCAAATGTGAGGTTATTTGATCCATGTTTGACTTTCCAAATGTATTAAATTCATTTGAATATAGTGTAACTATGGTTTTTAATTCGATTTCAATTATGCAACACATTTAAGCAAAAGTTGATGTTTCATTTTGATGTCACACGTTACTCTCTTCCTGTGTGCCATCTTACGACCATGATTTAGTGCCTGATCAAATGAGAGATGCAACGGTCCAAAAGTCCGTCAACTACCTCTGAAATGCTCGAGGTCAGCAAACATTTCACTCTGCGGCCCCATTTTCCCTCAACTGACCACCAATTTGCGTGATTCCTTTGTTGTTGAGTTTGAATTTCTCTACCGGTTAATTTGAGCCATAACTCACGATCTGCAACACACTATGGATGAAACACCCATTTGGGTCTTTGCTCCTCTTGTGACCATGACTTGCAGAGTCGAGTACACGGCACCGTTTGGCTATTTAAGTATTCGAGCACCATCCTTGGAGATCACCCTACTCACCTCCTCCCTCAATTTCATCTCAAATTCCCCCTAACTCTACCTCCCAATCGAGTTGCCTTCTCAACAATGACAATCTAGAGCATGCTGCTCTGATTGAAGGACAAGTGTTCAAACTCTTATATAAATAGGATTGCACATACCTCACTTAAGATTCCTAGACGAGACCTTTCACCAGTTATGTTGTATCTAAAACCACTTTTAACCTATTGACAAATTTCACCATATGTATTAGGGTTTTATAAAGCATAAGGTGTAGGAAACCCTAATTTTTGGACCTTCTATGAAAACCATAAATTTAGGACTCAAAACTTGGACCAAACGACTACTTAGATTCTCTTGATTAAGAAAACATATTTATTTCTTAAATTTGGAGTTAAAATGAATTAGTTACATATTTTAAGGCTTTTTATATAATAAAATGATTTTTTATAATAAACATCAAAATAGAGATGCAAATCAATGCTTAAAAACCACAACGTATTCCTTGTGAAAAACTCTTTCCAATGATTATTTATTTGTATTTTTCTGATAATGTATCAATTTACTATGAATTTTATAAAACTGACCAATGGTAATTCGAGGAAAAGCCACGTGTGTTCACTAAATGGACCTAGGCCTATTCTGACATGGGCCAATCGGCACCTGACAGCTAACAAAATGGGGCTCATCCTAAAAGATTGATGATCAACAGAAACAAAGAGTGAAAAACTCAAAAATACCCATACATGATTGATTATGGGATTAAACAACTAGGAGCAATTAGCAAAAGTGTCATTCAGATACATAACGAATCTCACAGTTGATAGACCAATGGTGTGTGTGAATTCCCCAAAGTACCCTTGCTAGATTAATCATTCAATTGATATTGTGGGGATGCTAAGGTCATTTGATGTCCTGGGATCTTCCCCTCACATCCATGGAGAGAGCTCGCTACCTGCAAGGGAGAATCTGTGATCAAAACCCAAAAACAAGATCATTTGCGGGAAACTCAGAGTGTCAGAGACTTCCTTGCTCAATGTCGAGGCCAAGGAGTCAAGATATAGGTCTTGAGGTTCCAGAACACCATGATGCTAAGCTTCAGGACGCGATAAATAGGGTAGGGCTTTGAGGTTTCAAAACCATAGAAATATGCCAGAACAGGGCCGAATGAAGATTAAGAAATGTTGCTTGAGTCAAGGCAAAACTGTGACCACTGTTTCAGAGGTAGAAGGGTACATGGTGCTCGCAATTTGAGTGATCGGCGATGATTAATTTGTGAGTTCTAGGACATGATGACTAGGTGTTTTGTGAGGAAAATAATTGATGAGGAATCGAAGATTGGTGTTCAAGGATGCTTACCATCTGCCTGATTGGCATGAAGCAAGGTGATCCACTGACTGCGGATCTCAAATTGGGGGGGCAGTATTCACGGGTGGCACAACTGGGTGTTGTGCATATCTAGTTTTTAGAGTGGAAAAATCTTTTGGTTGTTTTTGTCTCAAGTCCTCCCTTTGAGCAGCTTCTATAGCCTCTTGCTGAGTGATATAGGCTACGTGCAAGTTGGCTTCTTAAGCCACGCGTTCGGCCATCATCAGCTCTCTTTGAGCGGCAAGTGCCTTCTCAATCCTACAAGCAACCACTTCTTCATCCATCCTAAGTTGGTTTTGTCGATTTAAGCAATGGAAAGTCCTTTCTGGCTTGGGATAAAAAACTGGCGATGTAAGACCATTCGATGGGTGGCACATGCACAGTTATACAGATATATTTGAGTATAGAAAAAACATACTACTGAATGGAAACTCACTAGAAAGAGAATATAACACTTTGAGAATGTTATTCAGAAGGCATAAAAAATAAAAATAGTTTTTCAAAAAAAATTTGGGGTTTGAGAAAATGATCTGTTGGCCCTGGCAACAGTGCCAAAATTGATACGCGTCATTTGGACACCAATTCACTAGAACAATTATCCTAGGGTTTAATCTTTTTTTACTTTCTAGTTAAGGCTAGTATAGAAGGATCGGTCCCACATGACAATATTTTTAAGATTGTTTTCTTTTAATCCTGATTGATTTTTGAAATTATTTCTTTTTGGTATTTTTGAATAAGAAATAGAAAATAAATTCTAGTTTGGGGGTTGGTTGTTTAAGCTAGAATGAGAAATTAAAATATAAATATGTAAAGCATTACACTAAAGCAAGGAACTCAAAAGATTAAACTAAAGCAGAAGAAGTAAAGGGAAAAGATGGTTAGCACAAATAAAATATTATCTAATGACAAGTATAAAATTACTAAAATTAAAAGATACAAATTTAAACAAGTGTTAGAAGAAACGATTGAAATCAAGAAAGAAGGCTTCGAGGCTTAGGGGTTTCACCAACTTATCCCTTGTAAAAATAGGATCAAGCGATACACGACAAACAAGATAGAAGCATGTATGCAATTTATTCGTAAACAAAATGCAAAAGAGGAACTCCACGTGAACCCATTGGTCCTAGTGTTCATGCATCCTTGTTCTTCATCCTAAATATGATTTTTCTATGGTTACATCCAAATCCTCATGAACTCGGTTTAGGCGTTCTAAATCCCAAGTTCCATGGTCGCATCCACCGGGATTAACAAACGATTAAAATGATTAATTACTTCTTTTCAATCATCAATTTTTAAACCAAAAATCATCCATTTATAATAGTCGTGTAAAAAGCTTGATCTGATTAACACATGACTAACGGGCTACTCCCCTCACCTTGATAAGAAAACTACTCGTTACTCATAGTGAGGATGGGAGAAACAAGGAGAGAAAGTAAAGGAGTCATAGACGACAATTCTGGAATCTTTGAAGAGTCTAAGGCGGTGACAGTTAAATGACTTGATTTCTTTTTCTCCCACTCCAAGATGAAAAACACAAGAAGAAGAATGAGGAAAGGAGAGATTCATATGTAGAATAAAAGAACCAACTTTATTGCTTTTATTGTAAAATTACACTAGGAAGAAAAATAACATAGTTTTACTACTGATTGTGTACAAAAAATAGGACTACAAACTAAGACTCTATTACAAATTAAGAGTCTATTACAACTAAGACTCAATTTACAACTAAGACTCGATGATCTTTTTCTTGTGGAGTCCCCCCTCCTTTTATAGGAGGAGGGGTGGAAACCCTACATAAAAGATTCCCTAGAAGAATCATGGAGGTCGGCTTATTTTTTTATAGATCTAGTCAATAGAGGAAACAGTTGATTGCTTTTAATTATGTTGACCTTTCATATTCTTTTTTCTATAGATTCCTGCAAAAGCTATTTTGGGCGTATTTTTAGGCCAGTCATAAGTTTGAAAGTGATCTGAAAATATATTTCTCATGTAGATAATTCAATTCCCTTTCCAACACATACTTGCCCATTAAATTCTATCTTGGGGTGTGAGAGTTATGACAATTTTGGTGTGAGATGTGTATTTGAATCAGGCATTGAGAGAATTTGTGCAAAATATCTTCCAAGGAAAATTAGTCATTGAGCCGTTTTCCTACAAAAATTCCACCAAATATAATTAAAATTCCAAAAAAATAGAAAAATATAAACTAATATAATTAATTACAAAAATAAGAAGATAAATAACAAAACAATCCTAAAAAGATATCTAAAATATGTAAATAAAAAGGATAAATACACATTTATCAATGACCGTGAGTGAGCCGATCCTTCTTTATAGAATGACCATGCGTGAGCTTATTTTCAAGCGCCATTACTTGTAGCAAGTTGGACTAGGTGTTTATATATGGATATCCATGCGTGAGCCAGTCCTTCAGCTTGACTATGGGTTGATGTTTGTAGTTGACTGAGATGTCTCTACAGTGTTCTCTTATGTTGATCAAGAGGTGTGGAGAGGTTGTGGATTGTGGCTCTTTCATTAACCTTGTATGACACTAATTTTGACTTATCAGTGTTCAGTTGGATTTGGGTGGTACATCCCAAATCCCCATGGCAATAATAAAAGTTGTAACACAGTCGTGTAGCATATTTTGCTTAGGGTCAAATGAAAATAACATTCGATGAGCCCTTACCTTGCTTTTGTACAACTTAGTTAATAGATTATACACATGTTCTTCATATTCCTTTTTAGAATATTAATTGTTCTATTACTCAGTTGTAACTATCTAGTCTTGCTTACTTTGCTTTATCTGTTGAATACATATCATTTAGTTGAATCGACTCATCATGCTAAGTACTTTACCTACATGGTTAGTTATTTGTGCTTTAATAGATGTTGGTCGAGAGTTATATATCTCGTTGGGACATTTGGTTTCACCTCGTGGGTTTTCAAATCTTTTAATTGGTTGTGCACGAAGAGATAGAGGTCGTGCATCCGAGGAAGAGCATCGACAAGAGCAGTAACTGATAAGGTTGGATGTGCTACTAGTCTTTTGGTGATAGAGTCCTAGATGTCGTCCCTATACACTCGGGTCTTTGGGGAGTTCTTGATGTGTTTTGTGGATACGTTATCAATATGAGGTTTTTCAACTTATGAGCCATGCATGTAAGATATGGCATGTATATATATATATATATGCATGTGGAATAGATACATCATGCTTTAGAACATGATATAAGCACCCTAACATAATCTATGATGAATGCGGCAGGATTGTGGACTTATATGTGATAAGTTTTTGGCATGTGGTGCTTTTGTAAATCGATTTTAATTTCCTATTTTTTTTTTGGTAATACACATGTTTAGTTCTAATTATGTGCTTTGGTTTGAGTGATCTGGTTTGTGGCACATCAAGGCGTCACACTCGCTAATCAAGTGGCCAGGATATCTTCCTCCAGTAGGAGAGGCAAATCCAATCTAGATTACTCACAGTCATTCCCACGTGTCATAGTGCACCCAATCATCACCTTTATGACAACCCTTATTTAGGATCATGGTAGATGATGTCAAAGTGTATTGAATGACATGTGATGAGTGTGGTGACTTTAGGTCTAAGAACCACAATCACCACCAACACTATGAGAACTAACTATGACTACCTTTGTAATGGTTTCCATGTGTCACTCTCATGGTAAGTTCGTCCATACATTGTTCTCTAACAAGTATCTATGTGCTTGGTTTGATATCATATATCATGACTGATGAGATTCTTTCATTATGTGTTATTCCGGTCCATGATCCTTCCATAATGACATCCAACTGGGGACATAATAAGAATATATATACTCTTAACATACATATGATCTCATTATTCAAGTCACGTACTTGAAGACATACATCGTTGAGTAATATCATTCTTTAGATATTTATCATGTTACTTCAATATCTCATAACTGAATAAAATAAAATAAATTGGAAGCATGCCTTTATTATTAATCAAATAATTTACAAGTTATGCCATGAACCGACCAGTTCACTCAGTGAATTGGTCAATTCATGCCAGGTTAATCCAGAATTCTGTCAATGCAATATACAATCAACCAAACACTTAAACTGATCATTTCATCACTTGAACCAATCAGTTGGGAGTTCAGTCAGTTGACTTGTTGTTTGAATTGAATACCTTAACACTTTAGCAATCAATTCAATTATCATTCATGATTATAACTCCTCTTCTAGGTGTATCTTGTATGTGTGACACTATAGGTCTCATATTACGTTGGCAGTGAATGTCCATAACCAATTATGACATCACAAGCAAAGAGTGGTGCCTAGTCAGACATCATTGCTACCCAAGTAAATGGAAAGTTGGAGAACAACTTCAACCTAGAATCTCTGATTGGTGTTGTAGTGTTTGTATAGTTCCTTTGTCACTGATATCCAGATTGAACTCGAGGCATGGAGCAATCATCCTAGTATACATTCAATCTCTATTCCTTACAATAGCAGATTGTCTGAGATATATGTAAGCTCAAAGTCAGATATTACCTCACATGTGTATGGACATGCATTTCTTAGTCTTTCTAATCAAGTGGCCAAGATATCATACTCCAGTAGGAGGTACAAATCCCATCTACATCACTCACAATCATCCCCATGTGTCACAATGCACCCAATCATCACCTTTATGGCAACCCTTATTCAGGATCACGATGGATGATATCAAAATATACCAAATGACATGTGATGAGTGTAGTGACTTTAGGTCTAAGAAACACAATCACCACCAACACTATGAGAACTAACTATGGCTATCATTGCAATGGTTTTCATGTGTCACTCTCATGGTGGGTCCGTCTGATACACTGTTCTCTAATAAGTATCTATGTGCTTGGTTTGATATCATATATCATGACTGATGAGATTATGTCATCAACTAACACACACTCTAGTCTTATGTGTTATTACTGTCTATCAACCATCCACAATAACATCCAACTAGGGGCATAGTAAGAATGTATATACTCTTAACATATGTATGATCTCATTGTTTAGTTCACATACTTGAAGACATACATCATTGAGTAAAAACGTTTTTTAGACATTTATTATGTTACTTCATTATCTCATAATTGAATAAATAGAATAAATTGGAAGAATTCCTTTATTATTAATCTAATAATTTATAAGTTATGCCATTACAAACATCATATGTTGGCTCTATGGGCATACATACCAATAATATGCCCTATTATCATTAACTCTGATCTTACTCATGATCAGGAAACCAAGCTCATGACTGAGTTTAGGAAAAGGAGAGATGCCTTAGGGTATAAAATGATTGATTTGATAGGGATTAATCAAGACATTTGCATGCATAAAATCCCTATGGTAGAAGAATACAAACCATCCCGGGACCCTCAAAGGAAACTAAATCCCAAAATGAAGGAGGTTGTCCAATTGGAGGTTATCAAGCTCTTGTCTTCATCAATCATCTACCCCATCTATGACTCCCCTTGTATCAGTCTTGTCCAAGTGGTCCCTAAGAAAGGGGAACCAATATTGTGAAGAATGATAAAGATGAGCTCATCCCTACTTAGACTGTTATGGATGGAGGATGTGCATTGACAATAGAAAACTAAATAAGGCTACTAGGAAAGATAATATCCCCCTTCCCTTATTGGATCAAGTACTTGAATGCCTTGGCCATCAACAATATTTCTGCTATCTTGACAACTATTTAGGTTTTTATCAGATTCCCATCCATCCTAAAGATAAGGAGAAGATGACCTTCATCTGCCCGTTTGGCATATACGCATTCAGGAGAATGCCGTTCGGGTTGTGTAATGCCCCAACCACTTTCCAAGGGTGTATGCCTGCTATTTTTGCTGGACCAACTGAAATAGCGATGGAGGTGTTTATGGATGATTTCTTTGTCTATGGAAAATGTTTTGATTCTTGCCTTAGACACCTATCTCTTGTTTTGGAAAAGTGTGAAGAAGCACACTTGGTTCTAAATTGGGAAAAATGTCACTTCATGGTGATAGAAGGCATTGTTTTGAGATACCGAGTAAGCATTTGTGGAATAGAGGTAGATAGAGCCAAGATTGAAGTGATCATCAAAATTTCCCCTCCCACTTATGTCAAGGACATTTGTTCCTTCCTTGGGCACACTGGTTTCTATCGGTGATTATCTGTGATTTTTCAAAAATCACCAAACCTTTAACCAACCTTCTTCAAAAATATGTTCCCTTCTCCTTTGAACGTGCATGTATGACCATTTTTCTTTCCTTAAGGGAGGCCCTCACACCTACCCCCATCATTCAGGCATCTGAGGGTCTTGCCCTTCGAAATTATGTCTGATGCTAGTGATTTTTCCGTAGGTTCTATTCTTGGACAACGTGTTAACAAAAATTACCATGTGATTTACTATGCATCCACAACTTTAGATGATGCCCAATGAAACTACACTACCACAAATAAGGAAATATTAGCCATTGTCTACGCCTTAGAAAAGTTTTGCTCTTAATTATTCATTTCCAAATTACTTGTTTATACAAATCATGCATCCATTTGTTATTTGATGACCAAACATTCGTTGGATCCTTTTACTATGCGAATTCAATTCAAAAATCCTTGATAAGAAAGGTTGTGAGAATGTTGAGGTTGTCCTTCTTAGTCGCCTAAGCTCTTATGATGGTGATGGTATTCCTATTAATGATTCTCTACCTGATGACCAGTTGCTCAAAGCTGAGTCCCAATACCCTTGGTTCACTATACCCTGATTACAAAGGACATACTAAGGCAAAAAAATTACATGACGTCAAACACTATTATTGAGATGACCCTTATCTTTTTAGGCTATGTGGTGATGGTATCTATCATTGGTGTGTCATTGAGGAAGAGGTCGATGACATTTTTGAGCAATGTCACTCTGGCCCCACTGGAGGGCACACGAGTTCTCAGAAAATGGCTAGAAAAGTTCTCCAATCTGGGTTCTTTTGGCCCACTCTATTTTAGGATTCCTATGAATTTGTCTTAACTTGTGACCAACAAAAAAGATCTGGGAACATTTTTAAAAGAGATCAAATGCCCATGACTTATAGGCAATAATAGAAATTTTTTATCTTTGGAGCATGGATTATATGGGACCCTTTCCTTCTTCCCGTGGGTACCAATATATCCCTTTGGATATGGATTATGTCTCAAAAATGGGTAGAATCCATCCCCACCAAAACTTGTGACTTCAAATCTATTGAAGAACTTTTCAAAGACATTATTTTCCCTAGGTTTGAGGTACCTCGCATGGTGATTTCGGATGAGGGATCACACTTTATAGATAAAAGTTTTGAATCCCTACTAAAAAGATATGGGTCCACCACAAAGTCACCACTCCTTACCACCCTCAAACCAGTGGCCAAGTTGAAGTTTCAAATCGGCAGATTAAGTCCATTCTAGAGAAAATAGTCAATTTCACTTGGAATGATTGGGCTATAAAAATCAACGAGGCATTGTGGGCATACACAACTGCTTACAAAACACCTATAGGCACCACTCCTTTTAGGTTGATTTATGACAAGTCTTTCCATATACCCATAGAGTTGGAACATAAGGATAGTTGGGCCATTAAAACTCTAATTTTTGACCTATCTACAGCAGTAGCAAACCATTTTCTTCAAATGTAATAGTTAGACAAGCTCAGAATGACTACCTATGAGAATGCCAAAATATACAAGGACAAAACCAAATTATGGCATGATGGCCATATTAGGCAGAAGGATATTCAAGAAGGTGATTGGGTTCTAGTTTAAAATTCTAGGTTGAGACTCTTCCCTAGAAAAATCAAATCTAAATGGTACAAACCCTATCTTGTTAAGCATGCCTATCCACATGGCAATTTTCTTCTCTGGGACAAGGTGCATGTCGAGTTCAAAGTTAATGGGTATATGATAAAATGGTATACTACCATTGAGGATTTTGTAGCATCTGAGGCATATCGACTCTCATTACCTGAAGATCTAGACTTGAAATATCCTCCACCTCCACCCAATCCTGAGCCTGAATTGACTCCATTAAAATCTTGTGTCAAGCCTTCAACATAAATTTGGGCGCTTGTTGGGAGGCAACCCAATTCTTCTTTTATCTTCATTGTTTTTTCCCTTTAAAATTGTTTTAACTAACACTCTCCTTATTTCTCTTTTAGCCTAGTTTATTTTGACTTTAAAAAAGTGAGAAGTATAGGAACAACCTTCTCCCACTTTCACTCATCAAAAGAAAACCACCTCATGCCAAGCTCCAAGTCTGGGGTGGAATGCCTTCTGAACCACCATTCTTCCATGCCCCTCATAAATTTAGTAGGGACGCACCATTAAAATATGACAAAGAGCACACAAAAAAATTGTGGTCAATATAACCATAAGTCCATGAATAAGAAATCACAAGTTGAATAGAGGAGGGATTATCTTCTTCCACCCCTCATTCATCTTGTTCTTGTGCAAAAACTCACAAAAAGAAAATATGGAGTGTCAAAGTAGAAGTGAGATGAACCCTATTTTCTACAAAGTCTTGATTAGAAACAAGGTATGAAATATTTTTATAGGGAATATGGAATTTCGTGTTATGTGGTTCTAGGGGATAGGATCTCTTAACCAAATTAGGAGGTAAGGAACAAAGTGATGCTCTGAGGGTGAGGACAGACATGTTGCTAGTACAAATTGGAATTATTTGTGATTTTATTTACTTGAGGACAAGAAAAAGCTCAATTTTAGGGTATTTTGATGAATGTATATTCATCCATTTTCATTTAGACTTTTCATAAACTTTCCTTAGGATTTATTTTTCCTTTTTGACAATTTTTAGAACTAAAATAAAATTGCCCATTTCTCAACAATATAACAAATTCTTGTTCTTTTCATTCATATTTTGTAGATTTTACCTTCAAGACATGATCCTAACCACTTGAGCACTTGAACTGGTCATTCATGGTTTCAACCGCTCGTTTCATCTTTAAAATAACTCCAAACCTCAGATCTAGATGACCACTTTGGTCCTCAGCTCCACCTTTCACCCTTATTATTCAATAGCTAAGACGAGCCTCCCTTGCCATGTGACTGCTTGGCTCATCTTGCCACCCGAGCATCTCATGATCACTAGATGACCTCTTATATTGCTTCAGTACTAAGTCAGATTCAGCCACGAGCTGCTCATCTCACATCCCAGTCGGGAGCTTCAAGCTTTCAAATGGCCATTTTAGATCGCTTAAAGACTTGGTCAAAGGATCCACCACTTAATATTTGGGTTTCACCCTTAGGTTGCACACACTCTGTCCCCAATCGATCATCCCAGGTTCTTCAATTTAATTAGCTTTTGATCTCAATATTTCTAGTTCTTGTTCTTTTGTTCTTAGTCTTCTTCTTTTCTTTAGGAGCAAGGATCTAAGGGGGCAATCCATTTTGTTGTCACTAGCTAAGATCCCTTCTGGGATTCTTTGTCCTCTAGTCTATGGCTTCCTTCCTTCCTTCCTTACATTACTTCTTCTTTAATTTCTATGGCTAGTGAGTAGTACTCATATCGAGGCGCAGGGAATAGCCCCATGACCATAGTGCAATCAGGATTGATTTCTTTATGTTGTTATTATATAGATGGTGCTTCTTTGGATAATTACCAATTTGAACGACTTGATCTCTCATTTCTCTTGAACGTTAGTCTTCGGGGATGTGACTGCAGAACCCAAGGCTTGAAACAACCAAACAAGTGTATAAGCATCTGAATGAGATCTCGCAAGGATCTTTGTTGGGATGTTCAAGATAGGATCTGTGGGCACCAGAACCAATAGACCCACATGGAGTTTGACTTTTTTGATTGCATTTACAAATGCTTTTTCATACCTTCTTCTGACTAGTTTTACCATATAGATTCACCAGTTTAGTTTCACAATGGCTATGGTGGTAAAAGCCATAGCCCCAATATCTTTTCCATCCTCTTTGAACGCTTGCTTCCAATCACTTCATTTATATTCTTGAAATTTAATTATGCATTCAGATAATTCTTTTCATATTGCTCTTAGATTAATTCTTTCTTCACTCTTTTTTTAGCATCATCCTTTCTTAATTGTTTTAGTTTAACTTCTACTTATTTGTAACTTTAATTCCTTGTTTTAGTGTAATCAATCACCAACTCTTTGGATCTTTACTTTCAACATCTTTTTGTTTAAAGTATATTGGGTTGAATTTTAGTCTTGAAAATGTTGTTCTTAGGGATCAACCCTTTTCTATACTAGTGAATTACCTTAATTGGTTGTTCACCCATTGAAAAGGTTAAACTCCAGGATTAATCTCTTAGTGAATTGTTGTTTTTCCGAACAATGCACATCAAATAGCTATGATGTATTACTTGTTCTTTTTTGAGAATATTGCTAAGTTGTACTATGATTATAGTATTGATCTTTGCCATGTCACTAAGAACAACAAAGAATATTGATGATTTGTCGCTACTAAGTGTTTATATTCTTCGTCTCTCTCTCCCCCCCTCTCTTTCCAAATATAAGGTCAACACATCCCCGACGCCATAGGGGAGGGAATCCCTATAATCGAAGGGTTGGGGAAAATGAATTGTGACACTACTTAATAGTACAATTACATCAAAAGACATCTACAAATATGTGTCTACCTTATTTGTGACCTAAATAATGACTTTCTTAGTATTTCCTTCTTTCTCAAATTATTTAAATTATGCAATCTTATTAGTGTTTATCTTTTACCCACATACACAACACCTTGTGTGTTGATCCATTGTTTCACGTATGTTTTAGGTCCAGAGCTAGTGTGGGAGGAAGGACGAGAAGTGAGCAGTGTTCAAATTGTACCTATTGTGTTAAGATCCTAGTTAGCATACATGTTCAAACTATGTAAATTCTCTTTTCAATGTGTAAACTAAGTTGTAATAATTCATTTTGTAATATATATATATATATATATATATATATATATATTGATGTTGAGAATGTTATGGTGCATGATATTATAGTTGAATGTTCATGTATGCATATGCTGCTTCTGCATCGCTCCCTGAGTAACATATTTGGATTTTGTCCTCTCGGCCCTGCATGGTTTTAGAAAGGTGGGATTTGGGGGCATTAAATTTTTTTTGACAAAAACATGAATGTTGAATTGCTTTGCTACTTATAAACCTTGACGATAACAAATTGGTGCATTATCAAAACATATGTCTATTTTTTACCTTGAGATAGTGACACATGTATAATCATATAATCAATTACCAATTCCAAATACATGTGGTTATGCCAATTTGAGTACTTAGTAGGTATTATTTTTATGAAGTATATATATACACATACATGTACATGCATAACAAAAAAAATATGATTATGAGTATATACAATAATACAATGCTCGAGTTTCTCACTTACAACCCAAAAATTACAACCTATCCCAAAATTTCACCAATGGATTTATCCCAAAAACTACTAATTGCTTTTGTTTATATTATTTCATCTAACATACTTACATTGCTTTCTAATGCGACCACTTTGAATCCATATGGTAACCTTTATGTTGAAGTTAGGGAATTCCATGGTTGTGCATGCTTTGTGTGAATAATGGTATTCTAATTTAGTCACTTTAAGACTTATAAGATGGACACATCTTCCCAACAAACTAATAAATAAGGTTATACATGTGCTAATGATGAAGTACATCCAAAAATTATCATGGAACATTGTCAGAACCATTATTAAAGCACCCTACCTTCACAGCCAGAGCATCACCAAACGTTTGATGTCAATGCACAATCAACAAACCATTGGTTCATTCATCCTCCATCTAAAAAGGAGAAAGGGATTAAGTCAACTTGACATGTGGGTAGGATCCCTCAACCCAATCCAACACAAACCCAACACCACACGCATAATGGAAATCTAGGCTTTAATTTTATATCGCTATCATAGTGGTTTTTTTAATCTAGAGTACCCATTCTCAAGGACATGATTCACTTTCCATAAAATGTGTGATGACGATGTACATATGAATAGATATTACATTCTTATTTATGCATGCGCATGAAAAAGACACCAACATTTCATTCTATTGTATTACTTTGATAATATTTGTGATTTTTTATTGACTTTTTCCATTATTAAGTGTAAAATTATATGTAAACTTGAAAGTGAATTTCTAAATTAGTGTTATGAACATTTTTATCTATGAATGAACATTATAATCTATGAAGGTATAACATGAAAGGGTGCAACATGCCCATGTAATGTGAAATTAAGGCAAGATAATTATAAGCCATTGTTTCATCAAATTTTGTAGTATGACACCTTGTCTCACAAAATTAAGATGTATTGTGACCAATCTTGATAAGTGTAAACATTTTTGGTCTATTCCACAACATAGAAGAACTTTGTTCTCCAATTCAAATCTAACCATATTTTCATTATTTATTACTAATCAATCATGACAAAACATAAATATATTTTAACTCTCTTCTCAAGGATTCAATATAAAGTATCCTTTCATTTGATGATATTATATATTTCTCTTTATTACGAGTCGGATGCAAAACATGACAAGATCTTGATTACATTGTTAGTATTTTTCAAGAAACAAAACGAGCCATGTTATCCTTCACACATAACCATGAGTTGAAAAGCTAAATCGTCTATTCATCATGAGATCTCAATATATTTGTTTTACCTATTACATGTATATTTATCTATTACTAATGAACACACGCATGAACATGCACATATCACATTAAATTTAATAATTTTAAACAAGGTAATTCCAAAATACGTATATCTTCCAAACAAACTTAAATAAATGTACTTATTATATCTAGTTAAATTTTGTTCATTTTCACTTTAGAAAAGTTGTTGCATATTTGTTCTGTAAAAATAAATATTTTATAAAAATACCTTCACAAAAGCATGGGCATCAAATTTAGATGCTAGTCCTTTCTGGATGGAAAAACCTATAGATCTAAAACAAAATTATAAAATGTAGAAGATAGTAGCATAAGACTCCTTTTTGGGAGTGATATCATCAGGTCATGTTCTGAAAAGGCCACAAGAGCTCTTTTAGGACCTTTAAACCAGCTCAACATGCAAGGTCAAAAAGAGTATCATGAACCAACTCATGTTGAAAGTTATATCCAAGTCTTATGTAGGAAATGAACAACATGATCACTGAAGGGATCTAGTTTTGCGGTGTTGCAAAGTGGACAAATTTGGGTACAAGAAATAATGAGTCAACCACGAAGGATAGCTCGATACTCAATATGTGACATAAGCCATAAATGGATATGACAAGTAGGAAGTATTGTGTATGGTCGGCTTAGAATGAAGAAAGGATAGCTAATTTTCATCGAGGGAGATCACTTGTAGTAAATTCATGAACAATATTTTATAGTAAGTGTCTCAAATAGAGTAGGTCTTTGAAAAGACAAAAAGTGTACGTGATAATTGGGACCAATAGAAGGATGAAAAGATCTTATAGATGTATTCATCTACAATAATGAAAGAGGCTCATGTAGGCATCGATCTAGCTTGTCATAAGATGTGATCTTGGAGTTTATGGGTGTAGATCTAAGAAGAAACGTAAGCCAACTTACTAACATCATGGGAATATTTGATGTCTAACCCTTTGAGGTGCATAGGGAGTATGTACAAGTGCTACTATAGATTACTAAATCTTGCTCCATCGCCAACAACAATACTTGGTAGACATTGACAAAGGCCACCATTAGAATCTTTCAATATAGAGACGATAGATGTTGTGGGTGTTGTTCAAAGAGAAAGCAACATCTTGGACAACCCAACACATGATTGGAGAAAAAGAAGTTCACATTATTGGTCCTAAAGAATATCCAGGCGATCCATCATGACAAGGATTTTAGCCACACATCCCTTGAGAAGCTTTGGGCAAAACTTGGATCTGTGGGAACATGTCCACCTAAAATCCTCACTGCATGCATAGGATGATATATGTTAGTATGAAACACACTAAACTCTGGGTCTCATCTTGAATCATATGAAGGCCAAAAAGTTTTCATCTTCTTAATATAGATATGAAGACCAAAGTATGGGCCTCATTTTGTGGATAATAGACATCGCTTTGGAGATTTTCCAGTGTCACCAATGAGGGTTGCATTACAAGATAGAAAGAAAGAAGGTCGATGTGACATTCATCCTTCAGTTTAAACTAAGAGGATGGAGAGTTAATGAAAAAGAAGTGGCCCCAATGAATCATCTTGTTGAACACTAGTTGTGGAGAGAAGAGGCTCACTCTAATACATATAGAGAAGAATGGGGAGCTATAACAGAATTCAACTCAACATGCAATAGCTGGACAATGAAGACAAACCTCCTGAAATATGGTGGATATATTGACTATATTGAAAGTATTATTGAAATAAACGAAGGCCATTGTAGTATAAGTAACATTTTTTGGTCATGGACAAGGCGAGTGGCACTGTGTGGAATGGCTTTAGCTCTAAGAATACTAAGACCAAATTCATGGTCCTTAAGATAATTGACTGCATCAGGTAAGACAACCTTCATTGTAACCTTGGAAATAAGGCGATGCCAAGTTGTTTTAACCATAATAGACCAAATGTCACTGTCTAGATAAAGACTATGAGTCAAAGGGATACTAGAAGCATAGGGTGATATGGAGGTATTACAATGACCGATAAATCAAAGGTTGACCACAATTGACACTACATTCAAAAAGTAATCTTTAACGACTATTGTTGCACCACATATAGCATCAAGAATCCATCATGTGTACAAGTTGTTCTTTTCTGGAAGGATAATATAACATCTTCAACCATTACATGAGAAGCAATAGAGAGAGAGTACAAAATACCCGACACATGTTGCACCATAAGAGGGGGTGTTGCAGGTATTTTGCTTCAATCTCTAAACATGTAGTAGCGTTGTAGGGGGAAAACCTCTAAAGGAGAGAACTGGGATGGTAAAGAAAACTAGACATCCTTGATCTTTACCTTGGCAAGGGAAATTTTTACTTTAACAGATTGTACACACACAAAAGGACATTGGTTCACTAGTACATAAACTATCTATAGCATCGGTTAAAAAAATCCTATAATTTCGGTTAAGGATTGATACTTAAGTGGGCGACATAATAGCCACACGTCTAAGATGTCGGTTATTTGGGGATGACAAAAATGATGATGGATATCTAGCCTCTATTTTGATGATAAAAGAAAATGACACAGATAGGAGTCTTAGTCGCCGATTACCAAAAATATCGACGTCAAAAAATCCATACCAGGTCAAATTTGTAACTGGTAAAGGACCCTAAGTCATCGGTTATCGAACAACCAACACCTATCAAGCATTTAAGTCATCGGTTTCAACTGAGAAAACTGACGATTCAGATGTACAATTTGAGTCAAGTAAATCGATGACTATCACATGCTAACCAGAATGGTTGTGCTATCCAGCACATCCATTTTAGTTGTCCTTTAATGTCGGTTATATTACTAAAATTGACGACTCAATCCTATAGTGTCAGTTTTGTTTAACAATAGACGACCATGTTTTTTTAAATAGCAAGCCTACATACCTTATACCTAGATGGTCGGCAGGATGCAAAACCTACAGTTCAAAATAGGAGTTTTGAACTATAGGTTAACAACATCTAGTGAGTTCAGCCTAACATCATGCCACCAAACCAGTAGTAAAAAACATAATATGCACACAATTCTATTCATTATCCAAGTCCATATCATCACATCTGCAAACATAATTACATTCATCTTCACATTCATTCACACACATGATACTTCATTTACATATACACCAATTTCATTCTCATGACATGTAGAAACAAAATTCATTCATTCATCTTCTCATTCACACACATGTATATAGGTCATCATTCACATATGCACCAATAATTTACTTGCATCAAATTTGAAATTGCAAGAAGTCATAAGAACCACATGTATATAGAAATAATGACATCAAACTTTATAAAAGTCATTCTTTCATCCCAATCAAATTTAAAGTTGACATCCTTTTTGAAGGGTTGTGCCCATTGTTCTCATATCTCATCTAGTTGTTCTATCGTATAGGCCATTTGCATGTCTTCTAGATTTTCTAGCGTATTGAAGTCTTTCATTTGATACACCTCCAAAGAGAATGACATATATAACTAATAAGTTTGATATTTTCATATTATCCAATGAGACTATATACTTTTGATGATCAATACTATATACATAGATTACATTTTATATCTCGACAATGTCTAGTGCTCCATATCTAAAAATCATGTCCATATACCACATCACATAGTATCTACATGTCCAACCTTTGTCTTGTACATAACACTATAAATTTCAACATACAAAACTTTAATATAAAAAAGTAAGCATAGTTAGCATAAATATGCATTGGAGTAAAAAAATACCTCAACATTCTGCCAAACTATCATTTTCTTTTTTTGTCCACCTTTCATCTAGTACTTTTGAATTCTTTTATAGTCTTATACATTAATGTAACACATTAAATGCATTAGTAAATAGTCATGTAATATGTATGTTAACAGATATAAATGTAAAAATTTAATCACGTGAATAATGTTGATTTCAATTTTTGTCCCCCACTATCTACTTCACCACCCTTAGGATCTAAATAATACAATAGTTAGTGTCCTAGGGACAATAACCAATAACACTCAATGATTATTCCTGAGTAAAAACAAGACAAACAAAATAAAACTCAAAATCAATAATGAAATGTAATTCTTAAGTTAAAATTATAAGAAGAGTAAGTAAACTTACCCAACATTGTACGGAGCTAACATCATGCTCTTTTTATTTTTATTAAAATATTTAAATGTGGTAGAGAAGTATTGGGCAAAAAATGCATGGCATTTAATTACACGGCTAATCAAGGATGGAACTAGAAATGCTACATGGGCTACTGAAAACTCAGTACAGATCCTTTGTAAGTGGTTGCAAAACATATATCATGTATGCATTAATATATAAAAGAACAAATCAATATATATAAAATAAGGTATACAACTATATAAGATCTCACCATATCCAAAGTTCTATCATAGATGTATTCAAAAAAGCATAACCAAACAACTCCAAAACACCTTGCAGAAATATACTGGTATCATGAGGTTAACCTACGACATCCTCCTTAAGATGGACCATCATAGACAACCTTTCTTCATGTCTGCCTATCCATACCGCCATACCCCTACACTGAGGACCTAGCGAGTCAAATAGGTCTTTTGTAATCCAATCAGGTAATTGAGGAGGAGGTGGAGGAAGAGATGTAAGGGGATTCTTAGGTAGTATGTCATGCACATATATAATCTTATATCTATGGTTTCATGTATATAAAAATACAAACACAATGTAAATTTACCATACATCAGTATATACAACTCCAACTTGGGCCATGTGACCACACCACCTTCTACATCACCTATTGTCACGTGCTCGGGGTGATCATATGTCAGTACAATATTCTACTAAGGGGCATACACAAGTCTCGGTGTCACACAAAATGCATTGGCAGGCAACAATGCACCATGAATCATGCCACCTTCAAGGCATGGGCAAGCCTCTCCCAATGCAACGACATATTCTTGTAATTTAAGATGGCATGACCTCACCCATAAAAATTTGTATAAAGTGTTACATATCATACAAATCATTATGAAAGACATCTATGTCATAAATATACTTATAGCGGATGTGCTAGGTGGCGGGTCTACATGATTCCTCCCAACCACCTTTGTTGTAGGGGGGTCCACCTCATAAGAAGATGTGGGAAGCATGTGTACTGTATGAGGAGCTATTTGAGAAGCATGATACTGGCTCATTGCTTCTTGAATTCCCTTTGTAGTTAACTCTTGTACCTCCTCTTTTGAGAATCCCCCTTTCTGGACAAATTTGCACTTATGCTTCGATGGCCCAAAGAATGTTCTTATGCCAACACCAGCGCCTGCAACCCTAACACATCTAGGATGTTGTGGGTTACCTAGAGAAACTATCAATTCATCCCTTGTGCCCTCAGAGATGAACTTGCCTTATTTTCTTTGCTTGTGGAGATCCCTCTAATCATCAACATTAGTAATTGGTAAGTAAAACATAACAATCAACAATACTAATTGCTCCAAGAGTTGAATTTTACCATTTTTGTAGTTGCCTCAGCAGTTGTGGGGTTGGTTATTTCTCTAGATTCATTTTTCCTCCTAGCTATCCACATGTCATGGTGAGGTAGAGGTCCAGAAGTAGTAGAGGACTCACCAGTGCCATGAGTAGGCTGATGATAAGAAGACGCATGTTGTACCTTTTGGCGAAGATTTGCACAACCACTTGGACTCATCATTTGGTTGCGCACATTCTTTGCATGCATTTCTCTTTGAGCATTGCTTGTAGCCTGGTTAGTAACAATCATCAATAGTAATTAATAAGTAAAACATAACAATCAAGGTCAAGGTAAAACAATGAATTCATAAGAATGTATTAAAAATGGGGAGTGAGGCTTAATACCTTGAATTCATCATTTTATTTTTCATAGCAACAAACACCTCCCACATCTCCAGATCAAGATAGGTCCATTGCTCAGTGGTTGATTTCTTCCTCTTCTCAGCATACTGTCTGTATAGTCTTGTCAGTGTTGTCCTATAATTCCTTAGTACCCTCCCACATGGTTGCATCACCTTTTTACAATGTAGTTTTTTTTATCCAGGTCATATATGCATTGCAAAAGTTCATATATTTAATGGAATATTCTTAATAACAGATTTGTAAATAGATTTAAAAATATAATTACAAATGATAATATCTCACACATAGTTCTTTCCATATGAAGTCTTTCTTGCTTTTGTGAAATTTTTGCCAAGATTCTACTACTACACTACAATGGATACGAGTAAGAACCCCTAGATATGACACAAAAGAGTTGTAGTTCTTCCCAAAAGGAATTCTTGCATCATCAAACTCAACGACCAACTTAGGTCTATTACCCCTTTGTTGTATTAACTTGTTCATCATGGTGATGCCCCTTATTTTTGCACACTGACGATGCTACTAATCAAGCTGAACAAGATCCTCAAGGCATACATCCTCAACCTAAAATTGACAAAAAAACACATATAGGTCATAAAAAGATATAACTTATAAATGTAATAAAACAATACAACAAGATAGACATATTGTAAAATGCACATCTCGGTATGGTGCACATCGGGATGCAACTCATCCTCATGGTAATAATCATCATGGTCATCATACTCATCGTCAAAAACCATCATAAAAATGTCATATAAAAAGTCAAACAATGAAATATAAGATTATAAAATGAATGGACATTTTGATACCCAACCCTAATATTTCTAATGAGGCATATGCTTAGCCTTTGATTCTTTCTATTACCTTCTTTGGCACATTTATTTTACTACTTGTTTGGGTTGTATGCCCCCTGCCATGTCACTATAAATTTTTTATTTAATATTTCCATTTTATTTATTAAACATGATAACTTGATGACTTATTAGCTATTGTAGTGTACCTCGGTACTAACTACCCATAGTTTGGGCATTGAGACCTGGGGAATGTGATCACTCTCCCCACTTTTATATATATTTGGTAGGTGTTTCGAAATGTGACCACTCTCCCTCACCTATTTGTTTTGGTTGAGGTTGGTAGGTTCCTCATCCCTACTTTATATAATATAGTCATACTTTTATCATGCACACTTCAATATTAATATGTGATGTTATGGCAAGTATTCTCTTTTATGTGCCTCATACTTTTGACAATTCTTTAGCATAGTGGAATCATTACTCCATGTTTACTTTTTGCTATACTTTATTTGTCCTTATTTCTTTAATTGACACATACTTTATTCCCCTCTTTTTGGGTGATCCCAACCACCCAGATTTAGGATCAGAGTGCACAACAGGAGCATGGTGAACGAGCTTAAGACTAGGAAAATGAGTTCATCCTTACACCATGGACTATTTGCTAAGTTATTTTGTTGGAGACACATTGATGTAGTTTAGTTTCCCTCTACCTTAGATCCTTTAATTGTATCAAGCATGTACTCCCTTATTTGGGAATTTTGATGTACCCTTTACATGATTGAATATAGTCAAAATTTTAACTTCCGCTACTATTCATTGGATTTTATTTACCATTTTTAGTAGAGAGGTGTTTCACTTCTTTACACATATCAAGATGGCATAGGGTAACAACCACTTCTCTTTGCAACTTATCGAGATTCTCAAGATCAATAACTTTTCTGGATAGAGTGTTGAAGAAGAAACAAAGTCTGGTGATTGAAACCTTACATGCTTTAGCAGTATAGATCAAATTGCCACATGCAATATTTGTTGCATTAGAGTGTGACAATCATGAGATTTAAGACATATCAGCTTCAAATCTTTCATTGATACTAGTCTACATATATTGGAATAGTATCCCTGTGGTACCTTAACATTAAGTAAGCTTTGGAAAAAATGTTTTCTTCTCCTTTCTAAACAACATGTAACAAGTAGGAGGTAAATATGTTTTTAGTCACTCCTAACTACTTTTGTTAATTTTTTTCCTTATTCCCATTTGACGTAGGTCCATTCTGGATTTGATACTATCTTGAGTCTTACCTAGTATATTCAACAGAGTACCAATGACGCTATCACAAACATTTTTCTCAACATGTTAGACATCGATACAAAGCCTAACTACCAAATAAGTCCAATAAGGAAGAACCCAGAATACTAACCTCTTCTTGAATAATGATTTGTCACTCTGTGTGGGAATGGTACACTGTGATCTCTTACCAAATCCATTGACAAAGTCTTTTACTCTTTCATAAACAACCTCCCCTGATATATGTTTAGGGGCACTTCGTTCCTCATTTGATTCATTGAACGCTCTACACAACCTTTGGTAAGGATGGACTTTTATAAGAAACCCTTGATGACCAAGATATACAGTCTTGCCGATATTTATAAGTCATATTGAATCAATGTTCTCTTCTTATATAAGACATGCTTTGGACCCTTTTACATTGTATCCAGACAAATTCCCATATGTTGGAAAGTCATTAATAGTGAAAAAAAACATAGCATGTATATGAAATGTCTCTCTAGGCAAAGCATCATAGGTCATCGCACCTTCTCCCCAGAGTTTCTTTAAGTCATCAATTAGAGGTTTAAGATAAACATCAATGTGACACCTCGTCATGCTAAATGAGATTACTCAAAACACAAAACACGATCAACTGCTAATTAATCACATAGTCAAAAATGTAGAATAATTAAAACTAATTTCAAGAATGTGAAAAAACTCTGGAACATTTACATAAAGGTCCAACCTTTCATTTTCATATACTATAACATGTATTTACATCTTGGTCCAATGTCCTTAGCCACATCCTCTATACAAAAGATATTTCACAGGTACATGTCATATATTTACAAACATTGGCAAACTACCAAAATCTTGTGTCGATGTAAATATATCATCTAGAAAACACATCCCATACTGGGACCTAAGAGTACATTGACGACACTAGGACTCTACTACTACCATCTACAACTGACCAACCTTCTGAAACTACTAATCACCAGACTAATCTTCTCCAACGACACGAACTTGACCTCGTTGCCCTTGATCACCTAAAATATGTGGTGACCCATAGGTAAGACCTAGTCCCAATGAGAGATATAACTCTCTTCAACAAATATTGATTACAATAGATTAATAGTAAATAAACTGGACATATAGGGTATTGAATAAGCAATTGAGAAGATTGAACAATTTAAGCATACTAAGCAATTATGCAAATAAGCTTTAGCAACAAGTAGAATTACTCAAATTTCATAAGTCTACATTCTATAAGAACTAAGTAGTATAAAGATAAAAAAAGGGTTACTCAACCAATCTGAGACGTATTTAACCCTAACAGATATATACTACATGGCTTGGATTCCATCTTTTATTATGTTTCCCTGAGGGATTTGAGGAATACCACTCAAGTCCCACTGACCACTACTAAGTTGAAACTAGTGCCTCATAAGATCTAGGATAACTGGATTCCTAAGATCTTCTTTGCCCTCAGTCAGTATGAGTTTGTAAAGAGTGAGACCCGAAAGGGGATCCACTCAAAATGATATAATACATGAGCCATGTAATAATAAAGCAGCGGAAACAAAACTATTACAAAGTCACTTCATGATTCATTTATACAATTGTTCCTCACCATAATAGGTGATTTTACAAATACTTGAACTAAGCATAACTAAGCCAGTAGCAGATGGTAAACCAGCCATTCCAAGCTATCATTAAGTTCATGACACATTAGCAATCTTTTTGGAGCTCTTATCTTCCAATGTACCTAAACTTGGGTGGAAGGGAACATCACCCAGAACATAAGAAACAATAAAGAGGTCAGCAAAGGCTGAGTATGTACATATAATAAACATTCTGGACATTATATAGGGTTACAAGTACAAAAAGAGATGTTCCCACAAAAAAGGGGGCTATTTGCAATTAGGTATGTTCAAGAGAAAAGTAACAAAAGAAATGAGGCATATTAAATTTCAGATTACAACATGATGATAAAAGAGTGTCTTGCCATAACAATCATCCATAGATTCACATTAAAACAATAAATATTTGCATGCATAACAATGTAGACTAAATATACCTAAAACAGGGCCATAACACCATAGGATCATGGCCTAAAAACAAACAAGGGTGGAAATGCACACCCCGGGCGGAATACACACGCCCTATATAAATATGGTTGTACATAAGTACCGCTATTGTAGATATTCTAGTCAAACATGTAGCATGCATAAAATAGAGTGACAAGACTGGCATTTTAGTCAATTTCAAATAAAAAGACAATATAGTATAAGGGGTCCAAAAACCCATTATAAACAAGGTATCACAATAACCAATTGAATATCATGAATTGAGAGAAGGAAAAATAATAAATGTCCAAGCAAGTGATTTTCAAGTAGAATAACAGTTCAAGAGATGCCTCATTAAAAGAATGTAGATTTTAGTCAAATAATGCCCAAAATAAAATAGAGGATGTACATACCTGATCTTCAAGACTAAAGGCTAACTCAATTGATCTACTTGGTCCATGAAGTCAAGTTTTCACCCTAAGAGTATATTAGGTATGTTAGTCAAACCAAAACGAACATGTATATACATTTCTATTTTTGGATTTTCATATTGTCCTTATCCTAGTCCCAATCACCAATGACACATTAGTGTTGGAGTCTTATTAAGTGGATATATGATCCATTAGGTATTTAGTATTAGTTCTAATATCCATCTTTGAACATACATATGTCTACATATTTCTAGGTTACACATATATGTTTCATACTAATCTACATTCCTTTATTTTAGTATTGTGTTTTACTCTCTCTATATTTATTGTATGGCTCAAGTTTAGTCAACTAGGATTGAGTATACATTTTGCATCAGGTACATTTACTAGGATGCTCTTGAAGGAACTTAGGGCTAAAGTCTCTCATATACTTGTATTTTAAATACATAATTACCTCCTATTTTGGGAAACCAATACTATACATTATCATCATTTTTACGCCAAGTACTCAAAACATGTAGTATATTGTCTTACCTAATATTATCCATGGATTTTGTAATAGTAAGAATACATGAGCTACTGGATTCAGATTCCCTATAGACTAATACTCTAGTACATATATGCATGCCATCGTGATAAGTATATATATAATTGTAAGGGGTCAACTTAGTCAATCGAGTTAATATTTTGTGTTTATATCCCATCTGTCGTGTAAGATCTAATTCTGAAATTGAAATACAAGATGTAGTGCATACCTTCATTTAGAATTTTCATTCGACAAGCCTGAAGTCCTACTGGTGAAAGTTTGATGCATGGGGTTGCATCATCCTTCCTTCTTGGGTTGGCTAACGATGACTCCGTGTTGTATCAGTAGTTATGCCATCTGTGGTGGCATCTGAACCTGTCGCACTCCACCGATGAGGCCACTAATGGATAGAGCCAGCAAGATGGTCAGTTGGTTCAGTTGGGATTAAGGAAGTAGAAGAGGGCGGTGGGGTTGTAGGTCATCTGTTGGCCACTAGAGGTAGCGGCCATGCCTGCGGTCCTGGTGGCAAGTGCAAGGTAGGAGAAGGTGGATTTGATGGAGTTAGAGGTTGAAGGAGGAAGAATTGCATGCATATGTGAAAGATATGAAAGGAAGGAGCTTAGGTGTTTAAGGTTTCAGAGAAGATAGTGACACCTACAGCTTTGGTGGTCGCTGCATGATAGAGCTGGAAGGTGGCAGAGTTGCAGGTAGAGGCTAACTAATTGTACGTCTTTGATGTCTCTTCAGTTTCTGGCAGAAAGTGGTCAGTAGTCCACAACAACCTCGAGTGGTAGGGCAGATTTGAAGGTGTCAAGGTCAGAGCAGCAGGGACGAGGCTGCGAGAAGTAGGTGATGCAGTGACCAACACTGTCACTGCCGACGGCAGTCCCTTCCGCCAGGGTACATGAGCACAAGGTGATAGGGATGAGAGTTGTGGTGGTAGCTAGGGTTTTGGGGCGAAGGGGGAGAGGTTGTCTGCATCCAGGGCGGCGGTGGACATGGTAGCTGTAGATCCGTCGTCTGCTGCAGACAGTGCCTTCGTCTCCTTGCAATCATGAACGATGGGTGTGGATGTGTAAAGGTTGAAGACAGTAGAGACGGAAGACGCGAGATGGTGTCAGGTACACCTGGGTTCGTGAAGGTGAGGCTGGCGTCGATGGTTGTGAGGGAGGCGACTACCAACAGATCTCATGTTGCAGGTCTGCCGCCAGACGGCTGGGTGCCAGAGAGAACGAGAGATGAAAGGGGCTAGGGTTCAGCGCAAGCAAGAGGAGAGAAAGGAGGGAGAGGACGATAAGAGGTAGACCATAATCTGAAGAAGAGTGCGGCGCCAGTGGGATTGTAGGAGGCGGTGCTCTACGTGCTAGCAGGAGGTCGGATGAGTTACTATGGTGCGGAGAAGAGGCTTCTGAGGGGCGCTGAGGTTTAGGGCTATGTGCTAGATAAGGAGAGGTTAGTGGTGAAGGAAGACAAGGCGTGTAGGAAGAGGAGATGAAGAGGAGGCGGCAGGTACCTACTGGTTCTGGTTGCAAGGGAACTGGTCATCTGCGGAACAGAAAGTGCGAGACGCGCGGGGAGGAAGACGGTGGGTGACGCAGTGGACCCCATCAAACATGTGATCAGGAAAAGATACGGAACATAGGGGAAAAAATGAATTTGCTCAAATAACCAATAAACGTCTAAATAAATAACTTGTACTATATTGAACTTCATTGGAGGAGTAATTAAAGTCTGATTAATATGAAAACTAGCACAATAATTAACTAGGATGCGAGGAGTCCAAAATCAACATCAATTTTATATTTTGAAAGCTATAAATAGTAGAATTCATAATTTGTACATTGAGAATTTGTTTATTGTTTTTACTCATTTTTAGTAACTCAATTGTGACAATATAATAAGTATTACATTAATTATTTATACTCCTAGGTCTGTTTTATAATAGTGTCAAATCTACTATTTGGCCATACTTGTACATTGAGTTTTGTTATAGATATGTTAATATTATTTTACCATATATGAAGGATATTTATGAATCGTTATACCACTTGGTTTCAATTATTCGTTAAGGCATTGGATGATCACATAAGAGAATAAGGGCCTAGAAGATAGAAGGATTGACTTATTTACCTAGAATTGAGTCTGTTACAGAGTTCTCCATAATGACACATCAGGTCAAGTTGCTAACAACCTAGTTTTTCCTTAGTACAGGTCATGGCACTAGTGAAAAGAGGTGGGAAAACAAACCCTACCATCCAAGTTACAACCATAGATGTCCTCAAATCTTATCATATATACATATCTGAGACACAACCATAACTATTCTCCTACTGAGGTATGACCACAGTCATACTCCCAAACATTTGGAATCAAGATGACAAGCACCCTACATACTCAATAATATGTGCTCCAAATTTCCCTTAGGAATATTCATTTCACCATCTGGCAAGTCATGATACTCATATGAATCTATGGCACATGGCACTACATCATTAGGGTTACACTTAATTAGTTATTGTCAATTGGGTGAATTAAGGCTTCATCATACAAATGAACATACACACGCTAATTCATTTCTATCGTGTATAAGCATTACAACTTTAGAAGATATAAAATGTTTAAAGTATAGATCTTAATCACATTACCATATGCTATCATCCATTGCATTGTAATGAACCACATTATCATCATATCATTTCAAGATTTCCATTTCTTATCACAAGTTCCAAGGTTTCAACCCTTATTGAAACATGAAAAGGACTTCACCTCAATCAGGGCTCAACATGCCCAAAGGTCATTAAGGCCATCACATTATTCATAGAAATGTCATCCTCATCATTCCATTCCTTAAACAAGGCTCAAAAGATCATCAACAATTATGTGTCCATAGGTAATATTATGGCAAGGCACTTTGATATTTAAATGGCACTACATTGTGGTTCAAACACAAGAGGAGTGTGATTCATTTACACATTAATCATGCAAGAGGGATGATTATAACCAACCACCATCATTTAGTTACATTAAGGTTAGGTATAACAAACTATATCACATTGAAGTTACACACACCCACTTAGTATGGTCATTTATCAAATATAACTATCCGAGAGCAAAGGTAAGACAACAAATTAATGATATTGAATCATCAAATTATCATCACTAGGAACAACATATAATTTCATGGGATTCATTCTAATCCATTGGATGTTGAAGCATCCAATCTTATTCATTGAATTGGGTTCATTGCTCAAAGTTATCGATTAAAGTATAGTTTTAACTATTAGATCAATTGAACCAAGGAACCATTGGTTTAAAGTTTAGTCGAATCTAAAACTACATACTTAACTTATCATTTGTGGTGATGACTTGATCCACCATTAGTTGTGATCATTAAGTCACCATTGGTTGTTATATCAACACTATATTCATTTAATACCATCAGATATAAAGCTAATGTCATCATTGATTGATACCATCATTAGAGAATCAAACCATTGCTCATTAAGATTCTAAGAGAGCCTAACACTGACCTAAGGTGTGACTATCATATCACACCATCATTCATCACCCTTGGTCACCACCTTCGATTGTTATGAAAGCCACACCATCAGGTCATATGTTTAGAGAAGAAACAACCTATAACCCTAATATGGACCATCGGTTGATAGGTGCTTAGCTCTATAGGTCCTGATACCAACCTAAACTAAGTCATCTCCTTCCTTATGAAGAACGTGCACATGATTACAGGTTTATCCAGAACTGGAAACAAAACTATAAACATCATAAAAAAATCAAAATCCCAAACAAGGTTAGCTTCTCAATGCTTACATCACCACTTTTAAGCAAGAACATGAGCTAACAAGCTTATAGTAACCAATATAAGTAAAGAGGGTTATAAAACTCACCTCTACTGATAATAATAGACTTCTAGAAGCAAGAAACTCGATCCAAGAAGGTATAAAACCCAAGAGGAAACTCTGAACTCAGCCAAGCAGGAACTCTTCTTTACAAGGAATCAAAACCCTAGAAGAAGAAGCAAGAAAGGTAGGATCTTGAGCTCTAAAGCAACTTTTACCATGGAATAATAGAGTTTTGACCTGGAGGAAGGTATAAGGAAGGAAAGAGTAAGAAAAATGGAGAAGGAAGGAAGAAAACAACTTGCCTTGGTTGAAAACCTGAGAAGATGGCTTCTCGATCGAAGGGCTCTGGTGACGGTGAAGGTGATTCCCTTGTTGATGGCGGCAGTACATCCCAGGGTGGTGGTGGCAGGTCGGGGGGAGGTGTAGTGTTCAAGCAAGATGGAAGACCTCCTCCTCCTGTTCCCTGATGTGCTATTTCTAATAGAAGGAATGTCCATATCGAGGTGGAGAAAGACCCGCACCAGTGGTCTGAATAGTTCAAGAAGCCATTGAGAGAGGTAGATCTGGGTGCTCTGGAGGCTAAGAAGTTGGAGATTCGTGATGGGGCGATTGTGTACTCAAAATCGATTCCAGAGAAAAATGTTGTGAGGTGGAGGTTGTCGGTTGCGGGCTACATTGTGGACCTCAAGCCTCATTGGCCATCTCTGCAATAATATCTTCAGGGGCTATGAAAAATCAAAGGCACTATTGAGATCATATCATGGGGAAATGGATTTTTCATTGTGAATTTCTCAGATGCAGATGACTTGAAGATAGCTACTAATGGAGGGACATGGTTTGTGGTAGGAAAGCCTCTCATCATGAAGAAATGGGTGAGAGGTTGTTCTATGGACAAGTTAAAGCTAATGGAGGTCCCTGTTTGGGTGCGAATTTTTGATTTATCCTTGGAGTTATGGGATAAAGACATTTTTAGTATGATAGGTACGTATATTGGGAATCCAGTGAAAGTTGATAGAGCTACTCTTGAGTTCCAGAGACTAGAATTTGCTAGGTTGCTAGTCCTGAATCCTACATCATCTAGCTTCCAAACTTCCATTCCTCTACTGAGTGATGATGGGATTGAAGATAAAGTTACTGTACAATACGAATGGGTCCCAAGCAGGTGTGAAACATGTGGGACATTCGGGCATGATAATGCAGGCTGTGAGCAAGTAGTTGAGAAAGGTAAGAATATGATGGTCTGGATACCTAAGAAAATGACATTGGAAGATAAAGCAAAGGAGAAGTCTGTATAAGAAGAGCTTTCTTCAGATGTTGAGCAATTTTTGGATGCATCAGATGTTCCTTCTAAACATATAGAAATAGAGGTGGTTGGTGATGTTGATGTTTCAACTAAAGAGTTGGAGAATGTTGTGGTCATAGGATCCCCAGTTACTAAGAATGATACTCTTATTACTCCAATTAATAGTGCGGACAGAATTGATGGTTTCCAACCAGTAGTTAGCAGCTCCAGGAGAAATAGGAGGAAGAACTCTCCGCCAAAAGGTCCTTCTAAGTCATTGGAGGTCACGTTCCGCTCAGGTATTCATCTCTCTCCCAATTCTTTCCAACATTTATTTGTGGATGAAGCTGGTTCAGATCCGGCTATGGAAAACAGTTCTTCTATGACTTCTACTAAGGTTGGCAGGCTCTCAACCTTCATTCCAAATGGATAGTTATCTTTTTATCACCTCTTGGAATGTGAGGGGACTAAACTATTCTGGTCGTCAGTCTGCACTCCAGGAGATGGTTATGAGGAATGGGATTTCGATTGTGTGTATTCTTGAATCTAAACTTAGAAGAAGGAAGGTAAAGAAGGTTTTGAATAGAATGTATGGTGATGATTGTTGGATTTCTAATCATAACATTCATGCTTTGGGGCGGGTTATTATTGCGAAGGTTAGGGATGATATTTTTCTCACCAAGGTGATCAAATCTAATCAGTTTCTTCGTGTTATTGTGTCCTCTCCTATTGGGGATTTCTTGATTACTGCTATTTATGGTCATAATAATATTAAAGTATAAATGAGTTATGGGATTTGATTAGGATGTTGAGCTCTATGGTCAGAGGTCCCTGGCTATTGTGTGGTGATTTTAATGTAGTGAGGTGTTCTGATGATAAGTTTGGTGCTTGTGATCCAAGTTTTTCTTCTATGTCAGATTTCAATGAATGTATCCTAGCTAATTCCTTGGTTGAATTGGACCTCAGAGGTGCCAGGTTTACTTGGGATAATAGACAATAGGGTGATAAATTGGTTATGTCTAAACTTGATAGAAATTTCTACAATTTGGATTTTCTTGAGTTTTTTCCTGATCTTTGTGGTGAGACTATAGCTACTATCCATAGTGATCATAGAATTGTTAAGTTACAGTTGAACAATGGGGTAAATAAGAAGAAAGCTCCTTTTCACTTTGTCAATGCCTAGTGCCAGAGAGAGGATTTTCTGCCTATTGTCAAGGAAGCTTGGGGTCTGGCTATTGTAGGTAATACTATGTATCAGGTATGCAGAAAACTTGACAATGTTAGATTTTCTTTGTCGAAGTAGAATAAAAAAGTTGTTGGGGACCTTACTGAGGTTAGAAGAGTTAAAGATAGGAAGCTTTAGTTGCTCAAAATTGGTCTGATTGTAACCCAGATGATGAGAGGGAAGTTGAGGAGGCAGGGTGTAAAAGGAAGATGGCCATTGAGGCCTATAATCTTGAAGAGTCATTTCTAAAACAAAAGTCCAGAGTTAATTGGATGAGATTAGGGGATAGAAATTCAAGCTTTTTCTATTCTTCTATTCAAACCAGAAGGATGAAAAACTCTATTAGAAGTATTCTTATTGATGGAGTTAGTCATTTGATGATCAGGTTATCCATGATTGCTTTGTTCATTATTATAGTAATATCTTTAATGTTGGTTTTGTTGGTGAGGTTGTTTGGAAAGAGGAATGGGAGCTTCCTAAGATTAATAATGCCCAATTTTATTCTTTGTGTACTCTGGTTACTAGAGAAGAAATTGAGAGAATTTTCATGTGTAGTGATGGAGATAGGGCTCCTCGACCGGATGGGCTCAATTATACCTTTTATAAGGCTGTGTGGCATATTGTTGGGGATGATGTTGTTAGATCAATTTAGAATTTTTTCAAAAGTGGTTGTATGTTGAAAGAGGTCAATAGGATTTCTATAGCTCTTATTCGTAAGAACAAATGTGCTATGGACATTAAAGATTGGAGGTCGATCTCCCTTTGCAATTCCTTATATAAGATTATTTCCAAAGTTCTTATTAACAGGTTGCAACCGATTCTGCCTGAAATTATTAGCAAGTCTCAGTGTGCTTTTATTAAAGGAAGGTCTATTTCGGATGCTACTCTTCTGGTCAATGATTGTTTGAATCTGGTGATGAAAAGCTCTACTCCCAAGATCTGTGTTAAGGCTGATTTTATGAAGACTTATGATTCTATTAGCTGGTCTTACTTGCATACTATCTTATCCAAAATGAATTTCCCTGATTGTTGGATTAGATGGGTGTTTGAGATTCTCCACTTGATTAGTTTCCAAGTTCTAATCAATGGTAATCCTTCTAGTAGTTTTCAACCTTCTAATGGTATTAGGTAGGGGGACCCGCTTGCACCCTACTTGTTTGTCATTACAATGGAGGGTTTATCCGCTATGATTGCAAGTTCTATTAAAAAGAAGATTTATCGTCTGTTAAAAGCTGGGAATGATGTTGATATTTCTCATGTTTTATTTGTTGATGACCTAGTCTTATTTCTGATGGCAAGGCTGAGTATGTCAAGGAGTTGAGTAATATCTTATCAAACTTGAGCAGTGTGTCTGGGATGAGTATAAGTGGGAGTAAGTTGTCTTTCTTTTCTAATAAATGTACTGATGTGAATGAAGTTGAAAATATTTTGAACATCAAAAAATAAGGACTACCTGTGAAGTATCTTGGGTTCCCATTATTTGTTGTAAGATTGTCTAAAAGATTGTGCACTCCTATCATTGACAAAATTAAAGGATGCCTTGAAGGTTGGAAGTCAAGGTCGTTGTCTAATGTTGGCAGAATAGAGCTTATTAATTCTACTCTGTCTTCCTTTCAATTATATTGGGCTACTTCTTTTCCTCTTCCGGTGGCTGTTATCGATGAAATCAACAAACTCTGTAGAGACTTCCTCTAGGGTGGTCCAAATTTAGAAAAGAAGACTCATCTTGTTTCCTGGAAGCAAGTCTGTTTACCTAAAAATGAAGGTGGTGTTGAGATTAGAAGATTAAGAGATATTATACTGGCTTGTATAGTCCTTAATCTATGGAATTTAGTTATGACGAAGGATTCCCTCTGGGTCTGTTGGGTGCATGGTAGGTACTTGAGGGGTGATTCCGTTTGGAGGTGTAGAATCACCTCCTTTTCTTCGTGGGTGTGGAAGCAGATATTGTACTGCAGGGATGATGTTATCTGTAATGTTTCTTTCTCTGTGGGTAATGGCAAGATTATTAAGATCTGGTGACATCCTTGGTTGAATGGGGGTTATTTGGTGGATGTGATGGGGGTTGGAGTTGTCATGAGGAGTGGCACGGGTAAATTTGCTAACTTGAGTGTTTTGTTATGTGAAGGAGATTGGATTATGCCCAAGTCTAGGCATGTTAAAGCTATTATGTAGGTTATCCATGAGGCTATTAGCCTTGACATCCATAAATATGATTTAGTTCTCCTGAAAGGAAATGAAATTCATAGATTTAAAGATGCTTGGAAGGTTGTTAGATCCAGTGGTTTGTGTCCTTTTTGGGTTGAATGGCTATGGAAGTCTTAAGGTCTGAGAAGGTATATTATTCATGGCTGGAGATGCTTTTTGGACAAGTTGCTGACTGTAGATCATCTTCAGAGGACTGGTGTTCCTATTCCCTCGAGATGCATGTTTTGCAAAAAGGATGTTGAGGACTTGCATCATGTTTTGTTTAAATGTGAATACATTGTGCAAATCTCGAAGCTGGCTATAGAGGGCTGTTATATTACTCATTTTCCTTCATCGTTCTTTGATGTTTGTTCAGTTAAAGAGATGAAGTGCAGAGTTTCTGTTTTGGCTATCTTCCACAACTTTTGGAATGAGCGTAATGCTAGGATTTTCACAGATATCAGCTTATGTGCAGATAGGAGATGGAAGTTATTGAAAAAGGATATAGATGCTCTGATTGTATAGTTTCTTTCTTTTTCTTTTGTAGTTTGGTTATTTTTGAATTGAAAATTGCTTGTATATACATTTTGAAAATCTATGAAAAGGAGTAACACGCTTTTTTGATTAAAAAAACCCCTGAGAAGATGACCTTAGAACCCTAGGTTGGGCTAGATGGAGCTCTAGGAGACATTATTCTCCAAAAAAAGGTTGTCTTCTACCTTAGACCACTTTATTCTGCATCCAAATAGAGCAAGGTTAGTACTATAAGGTACATGAAAGAGGGAGCGATCAATGATTTCAATTTGGAGATAGGAAGGGACATATATAGCTTCATGGATAAGGAAGGGGTCAAGCGTGAGGGGCCCATGAGTTTCCTATGTGTCCATAGCCTAGAGCTTCTATGTCCATGCAACACCTCCCTCACTTACCACCTACACTTTCTATCCTTTATCCAAACCCTTATTGTTATCTTTATCCTCATCCTTATCTTCACCCTTATCCTTATCCTTATCTTTACCATTATTCTTATCCTTACCCATAAAGGGGGAAACCCCTAAAATGTCCTTGAAGAGGAACACCGCCAAACCAAGAACAACTAGGAGCCACATAGCCCAAAAAAGTCAAGAATGATAAGGAAACCTATAAGGATCATAATGCTTGTGACAATATACATAGAAAACCTCCAACTGGGTAAATTGCAAAAAAGTCCAGAATGTACATAAAATTTCATAACTTGCTCAAACAATGTCCAAATTGGACCAAATTTGAAACTTAAGCTTGTCTTATGATTCTAAAGCATATCACAAGGTTAGATTAAGGTTATAAGCATTCAATTATGGTAATTAAGCTTGTTCAAAAATTTAATAAAGTTCACGGGCCTTACCATCGATGCCATTGATAGGTTGTTTAAGGCCTGATATCATCAACGGAAACATAATGCACTTATTTTTCATACACAACTAGGTACGAAGATTGTATACAACAATCATAACAAGCTAGGTGCTACGTTGGATGCTCAATGCCTGTATGGATTCATCCCATCGGTATAAAGCCCAAGTCTTATATCTCTGACTTCTTCACCAAATTCAGGGTATAATAAATCAATTTCTTCCAATGTGGGGAATCAGACACATGTCGTAGGATCACATCATTATTTTTTTTTAACATATGCATGCCACCTAAAATTCTCCACATCCATCAGATTGGCAAAAAAGTGTTGAAACCATGGTATTATAGGTAGATGGCACATCACCTTGGTAGGAGAGCTAGTTTTGGACTTCCCTGAAGTCATCATTTTATACCTTGATGCCCCACATTTTAGACAATCTTTCAAATTGACTTAGTCCTTTTGAAATAACACACAATCATTTGGGCATGCATGTATCTTCTTAGCCTTCATTCACATTGGGCATAACATTTTCTTTGTTAGTATGTTGAGATTGGAAGCTTGTTGCCTTCAGGAAGAATTTATTTCAACAAAGACAACAATGATGTGAAACTTTTGCCACTCCATCTATTGTTAGCCTTCAGATTATACAATCTCAACACAGTGCTTAGCTTTGTAAACTTAGTACAACCTATGTATAACGGTCTCTCAACATCATAAATAATGTTGCTAAATAAGGAAGGTGGATCGATGTTCTCTACCCCACAACTATTTAGCATCACATCAAACATGTCTATCAAAATTAGTTTGTTCACATCTACATCATCGAAAAAAATTTCTTCTTCAACACAAGTATTGCTATTAACATCTACTGATCTCATGGTTGGAATCTCTCCATGCTAGTACCATTATGTATAGCCCTGTACGACCCCATTTCACATGACATGATTTTTTTATTTCGTCACCAGTGTTGACTTTCAAGTTGTTGCCGCAATGCCTACATGGACAATAGAACCTATCTCCAGGTTGTTTCCTATGTTCCTCCACAAATCTTATAAATTGATGAAGACCAGTAATAAGCTCTAGGGTGCATCGATTTGGAATGGACATCCATGATCTATCCATTCTATGATCAAAGAGAAAACAAATATTAGAGTTTAGGGTTTACAAATTAGGTTTAGTATTTATAGATAGATTAGGGTTTATTATTTTCGATTTAGGGATAAGGGTTTATAGATCAAGGTTTATGGTTTACATATTAGGGTTTATGGTTTAGAAATTAGGGTTTAGGGTTTAGTAATGAGTGTGTGTACCACCTATCCCATTCTTGAACACCTAATCTCACTAGTAAGTGTATAATGTGTATTCGACTTTCAAGAAAATTTGGGTAATATTTCCCCACAATTATCCAATTACACTAATGTAGAAGGGAAAAAGTCCACCAACATATGTACTTAGAGAACAAATGGGGAAGTGTCAATGAAACATCTTGAAAAATGAATATACATTATACACTTACATCCTGAGTGAGATTAAGTTTTCAAGAACACTCCTAAACTGGGGACTATCCAAGATTTACTCCCGATGAAAAAATCTTAGACGAGTTTCTAGGCCAACAAAATACATGTATGTTGTCATTCCTTTGCCTATGATCATAGTTTCATCATTCATATCTTAGGATTTATGTAACATCATTTAATTCAATTCATTATTCCATTTGGGCTAGTTCATTCATGCATCATTAACCCTAATTAATTAATATTAATCAACTACACAATCTAGAAGAAAAATTATTGAACTAAATTAAAGTAATTACCAACAAGAGAGAAAGAAAGCAATATTAATTAATTAAGATAACTAGTAAATCACCATTAAAAAGAATAAAAACCCTAACAAGAATGAATCACCATTAACTATTCAATTTAGAGTAATAGGCAAGTAACATAATAAGATTTAAGCAATTCATTAGCAAAGCGGGCCATTAAGGGTTTAAGAAAAATCTACTTCTAGTTAACCACTCACCACAATCGTGGAGCAGGCTACAACGATGGTGGCCATAGGTGGAGGTGGAGGTGGTCGCGGCTAGTGCAGGATGGAGGTGGGGCTGCGACGGATGGAGCAACGATGGATGGAGCAAGGTGGCTGTAGTCGCTGGTGAGGTGGTGCAACACGACAGCAAAATCAGTAGGGCAGAGGTGGCACAATGGTGGCTAGAGCAAGGCAGCAATAGCAGGGCAGAAGAGAAAATCATTGGAGCTAGGAGGAGGACTGCGATGAAATAAAAGATTGAGGGAAAGAAACAATTTTTGGGTGCTATTAAGTGAATTTCATCGTCGGTTTTTAGCAGAAACCAATGCCTAAAACTTAATCGTCAGTTAATCAAATCAAATTGACACATAAATGAGTGCTGACAAACATGACTATGCTGAGAAGCATGATTGTGTTGGTGACTTAGTCCTCAGTTTCTAAAGCTAAAACCAACGATAGAAACCCTAATCCCCCCAAAAAAGCGGCCTTTGTCGGGAGACTTACTCGTTAGTTTCCTTAGCTAAAATCAATGACTAAGTAAGCACTTCAATGTTGGTTGCTATATGTAAACTAATGACAGAGACCCATCACCAAACAAAAAAGGTCGGCCTCAACAAGGTAACTTAGTCGTCGGTTTGGCAAAGAAACTGACAATACATAAGCAATTTGGGGGGGGGATATTTTCATAGGTATAAGGTGGGAAAGCACTTATACGTCGGTTCCATATTTAAAACCAATGACAGATACCCTTCTACAAACAAAAAAGTGGGCCTCATAAAGGGGACTGTGTCATCGGTTCCTTCATGTAACTAACGACTCAGAAGAAATTTGGGGGGGTAATTTTTTTCATAGGGGCATGGCTTAAACTCTGTGTCATTAGTTTCAGGAATGACTGACGCTAAACTTAACATTTTTGGAGGCAAATATGATCCGCTAAAAAATTGTATTTCACATGTTATCTAAGAAGACCATTTCACTTAAACCAAAATGTCATTAAAGTAAAAGCAATACCAGTTTTTTTTTGTAAATCGGTGGGACTTGACCAATGGTGACAATATTACTTAAGGACCAATGTTATTGGTAGTATGGTATTAGTTTTGCTTTATAATCGATGTTAGAAAAAGTGACATTAGACGTCAGAAATGTACTAGTGGTGGGCCAAGATTTGGGCAAGGAGTTGTTGGATACCTTTAAGATCTATATTTCATGCTTCCAGGGACTAAAGGATCATAAAAAGTTGGAGTGAGGCGTGCTTTTGTGCTAAGTATTCTTGAGCAGACTCAAGAGAAAAGTAGTAGATAATGCACGTCAGGAGCCACTTGTTGTAGGACAACACACATAGTGTCAGTAAATGGTAGATGACAAAGAACATGATTGTCTTTACTTTTGGAGCTCATACGTGAAAGAAATAATCAATAAGATTCATGCTGATCTCAAGACGGTTCATAGGAGCTGGTGGAAATTCAATATGCTGACTAGTCATCAAGGTACAAACAATAGGAGCTGGAAATCTAGGCTTGATGGGGGAAAGCAAGTGAGCATTCACGTCTATTAGATCTTGACAAGGATGGTAGATTAAAGTGATAGTAGCATGAGAGCAGCCGGAGGCGCAACAGGGATAAGCCTCAGACCAAGATTGGGTGGCAAGACGCAAGTCACTCATCCAAATTTGCAAGAAGAGAGAGCAGTGACTAAGCCTTCCAAAACATCAATGTATTTTAACACCTAAATGTATGTCCGCAACTGGATACATGGAGGACAAATGTATGGCTAAAAAATGATTGGAAAAACTGTATGGAGAAAAGGGCTTTCCACGACATGTATGGAGACTCTTGAAAGGACATGTGATGTGAGCACATGTGCTAGTCGACTTGAACCAACAACTATAGAGGAATTTGACAGTGTTGAAGCTTCCTAATATTATTGTGATTTTTGCTGATGGCAAAGGGATATGGATTAGGATGATGTAACAGAGACCAGTGACATTAATAATGATTAGAGAAGGAGAGGAGCCAACACCAACTGTAACAAAATAAAAATAAAAGACAATTTGGCCATTAAATTCAATTTTTTTTTTTTTGAAAATTTATGAGGTAGTGTGAATCTTATGAAAGAAAAAAAAAACAATTTCATATTTGGTACAAGCAGTGTAGTTTTATACCTTCAAACTACCATCATCTAAAATAGTGTGAAATTAACATTACACCACCAAATATCAAACAAGATATATTAATTTATGATAAAATATGTATACTTGAATAGAGATCAATAAAGTGATGTTCAATTCTTAAACAATTATAAGTTCTTTGCTCCCATATACTCCTTCAAAATTTCATAGATAAATAATAGTTTTGTTATAATATCAATATGCATAGAGGAGAGAGTGAAACAACAATTGATTGATTGATTTTTGTTACAAATTAGTTGATTTTTCCTATCCATGACTATTAATGTGTTCCACAAACTCTATTTTATTATGACTGGTGATGAACATGTAGTCATGGCCTTTGAGGAGTAATATTAACATAACATGTATAGAGAATTAAGGAGACCTATATGTAATGGAGCAAAAGATATGGGATTGTCATTAGGGACAAATTTCCATCTGGGATTGGTTATTTGTAGTTTCAGAGAGAAGAGTGGGGGATTTACAATAAGCTATGGAATAATTAGAGTGGAGGGAGAGATGGGCGAAAAAATATATTTGTGTGTTTTTTGTCATGTAAATCTCATATTTTGAGTAGTGAGGGATGTAGTCGTTATATGTCGAAGGGAGTGGGTGAATGATTTTTTGGAGGTCAAGTAGTTGGTGAGTGGTGAAGTATGTTAGGGATTGAGAGAAAATGTTAAAAGTTATTACCAAAAAACTTGAGAGAATGACAATTTTAATAAAAAGAGATGACAGAAGGACTCATCATCATGAGTTTGTTGGACAAAGGGGATGGAACAATGTGACTTGAGTTGGCACTTTGTTAGTATTTTCCAAGTTATACAACAAGCCAAGTTCCTACACACATAGGATGTGCCCAAAATTTAAACAGGCCATTCATGTATGGGAGTCAATCTATTTTCTTTACCTATTATCTGCATCTTTATCTTTTATATTAACATAAACACGTTTCACCTTGAAGTAAAGAAAGAAAGAATGAAAAACTCAATTCCAGTTTTGATGCTTTTACATCCCCTAAAATTCATTTTATTGATAAATAATTAGTGGGAATTTTATAAAACTAGAAGCACATGATTCTTCCTCCTCTAAATAAGTACCATACAATCCAAGTAAAGTAAAGAAATTAACCAAATTACATAAAATTTGTATACAAAAGTTAATCTCAAACTTTTTAACATATGTAGACTTATGGTATCACTTAAGCAAGAAGAGTATGTTAAGGAATAATTTAATCACATTGACAATATTGGAGTATAGTATGTTATTTTCGTCTACCTCCAGGCAAAGAATTTCAAACATTCTATTATTTCAACTTATTTTTTTGTATTGTATTCAATTCATATCTACTTGAAATTAGACAACCCTACTTCTAGGTGGAGAGAATCCCACTCCAAGATAGTGTAAGATCATTTATCTATCAAAGGTTTGTCATGTCTATAACTACAAACTTTTGTTCTAGGTACCCAAGGGCTGTCAAAATAAAAAGAAACAATATGGAAAGTTCATTTTTTCTCAAACCTCTTTCTCATATTCCATATATACTCACTCACGCACACACACACACACACACACACACACACACACACATATATATATATATATATATATATATATATATATATATATATATATATATATATATATATAACATTGATGGGAAGGTTGTCAATTATACTATTTTTCTCCTTGAACAATACTTAACTATTCATAGAAGGATAAATATGCATATCTTTGTAATCATATGGAGTGTAATAGACAAACTGGGTTGTAAAAGAAAATACTAACAGTCTATTTATATTGTAAGTAAAGGCTAATCGACTAAAAATATTGAATTTTCATAGTAATATCTATCAATCATTGGTTATCATCTAGTTTCATTGAAATAGAAAGCATAGCTTGCAATTTTTTTAGTTTAAAAAATAGAACTAGCAATAAAAATTTCAAAATGATAGGTATTTTTATATAAGTGGATTGTGAAGAGAGAGGTCAATGCACTTTTTTGTTTGTATTATTATATTAAGGAGGAGGAGGGGTTCCATATAATGTATAGACACTCCTTAATAAAATTTAAATACTATTTTAGTAAATAATTGTTGTGTGGTGGATGATAATGGTCTAATTCTGGATTAGTGGCCCATTCAGGTTATATACACGCATAAGGGTAGGTTTCCCCCTTACAACCACCAAAAATCTCAAATTTTGGTGCAAGCTTATAGGGAGTAGTGACCAATGAAGTCTAGAAACCAAAGGGGTATGTGAGGAAGTTAATTTAAATAAGGTTTTCATCTATTCATGTCCCTTCAAGGTAAGTAAACATTATAGTGTTTCCCTGATAATAAGTTATATAGAAAAAGGGTTCGTATGGAAAGCAGATTAAGGATAAATGAGTGTGAGGAATGGAGATGATATTATAGATGTGCTTATTCATATTTTTCTTTATAATGAAGGTAATTTATGTGACAATAGTTAATATCTTCTTTCTTCTCTCACATGATTGAGGGTCATGATAAGTGGAGAAAATCAAAGAGGAATAACATATAGGTCAAAATGGTAGATGAAGAGAAACCTAGAAGAACATACCAATTACAACAATTGTGACGACAGTTACAATACACATTTTAATTGTAGTTAAGAAATGTATGGATATTTATGTAAAAAAATCAGAAAGAACATTATTGCTCCCAAATTATTGTAATGAATGTGAGACAAGGATATATTTAAGTGAAAACAAATTTCCATAAATTTGGTTGATTGTACCTAAGGAAAAGGTGCAAGTAGATGTGAAAATCCTAGCAATTAATAAAATAAAAAGACAAGAAAGTCAAAATTTCAATTGTATTCTTCCCATAAACATATGACAAAGACAAAATAAACCGTAAAATTGTGATTTACCAATTCTTTATTAACTTTCAAAATGTAAGGTTTTTGGATCCTTTTTCATGGAAGGTCAAAAAAGTGATAAAGTAAATATAATATATTATAGAGGTAAGTTAATATTTTAAGGTGAGTGTAGGTTTATTGCAAGCATACTTTCCTAGAATGACCAAACCTAGATAACTATATCAATACGAAATGTGACTCCCTATCACATAGATTATCTAACCAAACTAAATATGCCTAGTTGTTTGCCATGATAAGTGCTAAAATACAAAATATGACAGACACATGACAAAATGTGATGAATATCTATTCATTGTAGTCTATATTTTTCTTATAGTTTCCTTTCACATTTTTGTGCATATTAAATAGGATTTTGATTTAATTTCTTCTTTATCTAGATGTCCACAATTTTGATTAAATGTCATTCTAGTTGTAGGAAGGTAGAGAAATGTAGAATGAATGTTTTCATATGTTATGAAACCCTAGAAGTGGCCCAAGGTGACCTTAATCACCCCCATTCATTAAATGTATCAACTACAAGGTCATGTGTTCCTATTGATATCAAATAATAAAGATATTACAAGTCATAAAGTCAAGTTGTTATTCTAGAGTATATTGATGGTCGACTAGGGGAATTATTCCACCATAGAGGGAAACTTACAACCTAATTTGGTCATCCCGTATCTTCATATGATCAATTACCTCCATACAAAAAGTTCAAAGAATCATAGGCAATGTTAATGAATGGTTACATAAACCAATTGATTTAGACAAATTAGCTGACTAGATAATAGTCCTTGACTCTAACAGTGCTTCATATGAACTTCCATCTTACCAGCTAGCATCATTAGCCAATTGAATAGATGTATTAGGCAGCATTAGTGAGTTCTACAATCCATTTAGCCAACAATATAAACATGCCAGTAGATCACTTAGGATGCCCCAATTTTCACAAGTTGGGTTTAGTATCCTCCAGTCACCTAGTTACGACATGTTAGACAGTTGGATAAACGTCATCGTAAAAATACTAAAAATTTTATGCAATCTCATGGGCCCAATGTACTTGGATTATAGGAACTTAGGTCAAATAAAGGAACTTTTCAATGTCATTCCTCCTAGCCATAAATTTTGGAAAGACCTACGAAATTTCCATAGTACACTCTAGGCTTAAGAATTTACATTGTTTAGAGTTTCTATTCAGATCGGATTCACATACAAAAGAACATGGGTTTCCCATGCATCTTCTTCACGATGACCTCTTTCACTTCCTATCTATCTTTTTGTGCTACAAGCATCATTAGAGAGTATTTTCTCTCATGGGTCATGGGGAATCACTGAACTACTCATTAATTTCTCCCGTGTTTTACTTTGATTGTTTGTATATTACTACTTTTTTTAGCATCAAACTCTGGCTAGTTCTGATTTAAATTGATTGATCACCCATGTTCATATTTGGTTTGATAATTTGACATCATGAGAGAATGATAATGATTGATAATGATATAATTTTCATACTAAAATCTATATGTTGCAAAGGATAGGTTATTAGTCGAGCGACAAGTAAATCACCTCTCAAAAACTATAAGAGTGTGACATGAGTGGAATTCATTATAAAACATGACATTTGTATTTGATAAAAAAAATAGATTTATTAAATTGTTTCAATCTTTATAAGTGTTATACAATTGTTAATCATAGGTAGAAAGAGACCTATATAGGGTAGTGAGGTGAAGTATATTCCCCCAATGATTTTATCATAGTGATTAATGCTTAGTTCAATTCAATTTTGTAATATGAGCTGAAATAGTTTCTCAATCAACAAATTATCATCCTTATTGATGACTTCTTGGTATGACCAAATCCTAATATTTTCTTAAAGAGTTTATCCCTCAGGATTCAACTCCTAATACTGATTCACTTGCGGGTGGATTTTGTTCTTCTATCCCAACCAAAAGATGTTTTAATCTAGTAAATTTAAGGCAACATAGAGCTTGCACCTCATTTCTTGGGGCACATAACTTTTTGTGAATTATTCCATTAGGATTAATTTAGTTTTTTTTTGCGATTTATATATTTTTATATCTTATTGGATATTTGGAGTTTTTATTAGTTCCTAAACCTTCTATTTCTATTTTCATGTTTGATATTTGTGTATGCTATACTCCAATAATGAAGAACTAAAATTCAATCTTAATTCTAAGATCAACTAGACCTTCCATCATTTCCGCAGACAAAGAAAGGGAAAATGACAGATAAAAAGATCTAAAACCGCAACCATGAGGCACTTGAGCAAAAATCCAACAAGTCATTTTTCATCAAGGGGCACTTGCATGGGCAAACTACTTGACTTGAGAGTTATACATTGTCCATATTTTGATAGTGACTTATCCAATCCATTCATATGTATCTAATATGTTTGTTTAAGATTAATTTCAAGCTTTAGGTACATGAAAACGATCAAATTACACAAGCCATAGCTTTTTCAAGTTCAAGTAAAAAACAATGCATTTGTGCAGTTTGGGAAATCACTCCAAATCACCTTAGATTAATTTTTTAATCACTTGTATTGATGATATGGCTTATAAATAAGAAGAGAAAAAATCAAAGACACTTAATTCCAACGTTTGGTCACTAAAAAATCATTTTGGAAAATTTTTCACAACAACTTTGTTAGTCGAGTTGGAAACTTAAACGATCCAATGATGGATTTTTTGAAAAGATCAATTGGTCAAGTTGTACTCTCACAGAACTCGACCGACTGACTCACTGACCAAAACTAATTTTGACTTATCGTTCGAGTTTCCCATAACAAACTCAAGTGTTAGTTTGAAAATTAGCTTTGTTGGTTAGTGGATCAGTCGAGCTATCTTTATTGAAACTCGACCTAATCAACTGTATAGAAAACACAAAAAAGTGATTATAATTGTTGGAAAAATAGATATGCCGCAAGTTGTAAAATGGCTATTTTTCATTCTTAAGTGATCCCACACTCAAAGGAATACCCCCATCTATAAATAGGACCCCTTGGAGTTCATTTCAAGTTTGCTCATTCATGCTATCCTTGGTTCTTGCTATAGTTGAGTGTGATACAACCCTTTGAGCCCATTTCTCTCTCTCATTTACAAAGCATTTCATGATTATGAGTGAGTTGGGCATGTTGTAAGAGAGCTACCTCCATGTTCTTGTAAAGCTCTCATTCCTTCCATCTTCCCAATCCCCTTTCTCAAAGAGCAAAGGTTGAAGCAAGCTACTCTGAGTGACGGTGAACCTACTGGTTTCTTCAAGGTTGAAGAAGAGGTGAAGATCTTCTCCGGGTGAAGGAGAAGGGAAATGCAAAGATTCAAGAAGAGTGGGAAATTCCTTCAAGGACAAAAACTTGATGCAAGTGTGGGTAAGTCCTTGTTAAAGGCTGAAGACATCTTGATCAAGTGGGTAAGTCCTTGTGTAGGTGAAAGACTCTTATTTTGAGTAGGTAAGTCCTTGGATGTATGATGGTCTCCTTGTATCTCTTATCATGGAATATAAGTATACATGGGTTGTAAAGTCCTAGAGGTTGATCTCTTTAGGTAGTGGATTGACTATATCCTAGTTTGGAGATTGGAACCACTCTGACCACCTTGTCCAAGTGGATATTTCAATCTCTCTCATCATTGTTTTTCTTGCTTAGATAGGACTTCAAATTGTACTTAAGCATTTGGTTTCAATTGATATAATTTGAAGGTCTAACTATTCTTGTGATAATTTTGAAGCTCTATTCACCCCTCCCTAGAGCCCTAGATCCAACAAGTGGTATTAGAGCTAAGGATCTTCTCCAACAAACTCCCATGAGATGAGAAGATGGGTGAGAACCCAATTGGTTCACTCAACCTAGAGGGAGCCTTCTCTATGCGTCCTCTGGTCTTTGACGGCACCAACTTCCTCTATTAGAAGAGGTGTATGCAGTTCTACATTCAAAGGATGAACTTTGATATGTGGAAGGTGATGATCACACCATACAAGGAGCCAAACAGAGTTGTGCCAACATGGAATGAAGCTTCTCTAAAATATGCCCAGCTTCATGCCAAAGAAATTATCATCCTCTACGCATCCCTCACCCCAATGGAGTTCAACCATATCTCCTTATGGGATACAACCTATGAGATATGGGATAAGTTGTGAATCACCTATGAAGGCACACAAAAAGTTAAGGAGGCAAAGATCTATGTAACATCCCAGGATTTGAGGCCTCAGATAACATGATCTTAAAAGGAATGATTGGACTACCCATATCACCAATGTGCACCTCCTTTTCTGGGAACCCATCACTAAAGAACTCCATAGTTAAGTGTGCTCAGCTTGGAGCAGTACTGCGATGGGTGACCTATCGGGAAGTTGATCCTGGCATGCACATGAGTGAGGATAAAGCGCACAGTTAAGGCTAGTGGTAGTCTATGGGGATATTCATCATTCCTGAAACTCTACTAGAGCCTTGGGCAGTGGGCCCAGGCGTTACAAATGGTATCAGATCCATAAACCCTCTAGTAGGTGGGGACCACGTGGACATGGCATGCCAGTCTTGAGCTGTGCGGTCCAAGCATGTAGGAAAGGGCTGTCCATGGTTGACGTAGCCACCCTTGTGCTGGTATTCCATGATCGGGAGCTGGGTGTCCATGGGCCATTGTGGGTCTGCACTGAAATGGGGAAGAGATTATGAGGCCTTATAGTTGAGCCTTGACGAGGACGTCAAGAGTCTAAGTGGGGGAGATTGTAACATCCCAGGATTTGAGGCCTCGGATAACATGATCTTAAAAGGAATGATTGGACTACCCATATCACCAAGGTGCACCTCCTTTTCTGGGAACCCATCATTAAAGAACTCCATAGTTAAGCATGCTCAGCTTGGAGTAGTATTGGGATGGGTGACTTGTCGGGAAGTTGATCCTGGCATGTGCGTGAGTGAGGACAAAGCGCACAGTTAAGGCTAGTGGTGGTCTATGGGGACATTTGTCATTCCCGAAACTCTACTAGAGCCTTGGGCAGTGGGCCCGAGTGTTACAATCTACTTGTTGAACAAACTCCTACAGAACTTCAAGATGGGGAAGAAAGAAGGAGTTTTTATGATGTACTCTAGGCTCAACATCATCATCAATGGCCTAGCTACTTTAGGACACACTTTGGACAGAGGAGCTATCACTCAAAGATCTTGAGGTCTCTACCAAAGAGATGGGAGTCAAAGGTGACCTCCATTGAAGAAGTGAGAATTCTTGGTGACATTCCAATTGAAAATATCATCAGCAATGTACAAGCTCATAAGCCAAGGCTTGACAAGTAAGAAGAGTAAGCCAAGCAAGAAGAGAAGGAAGCAAGAAAGATCAAAGATAGTGACTTCAAAGCTCAAGTGGAGGATGTCATCCTTCAACAACAACTTGCTTTCCAGACCTCTCCCTCCTCCTCTAGTGAAGATGATGGCTCTAGTGAGCATGAAGCCAATTACTCCAAGGGTGAGCACTTTAAGTTAAAGCAATCTTCTTCTTCTACTCTAAGATGCTACAATTGTGGTAAAAAAGGACACTACAAGAGTAAATGTCCTAAATCAAGAAAGTCACAACACAAGAGAAGCTCCAAGAAGGAGGAAGAGTACAAGAAAGAGATCAAGTATAAGAGGAAGGAAAAGAAGGAGAGGAGACACAAGAATGTAGCTCATGCAACTTGGGAAGCATCATCCTCAAGTGGCTCTAGCTCCGATGAAGATGAAGAGTGCCAGCTTGCACTCATGGCCTCTATAAGTGAAGAAATTGGTGAGGTAAGTGAGGTAAGCTTGCATGAGTTAGCTAAATAAACTCTTATTGATATGCCCGTTCTTCTTTTGTTAAATGTAAATCTAAAAGAAATAGGTTAGGAAAAATCAATGATTATTTGTATGCTAAACTTGAGATTCTTGAGAAAAATGAGAAAATTTATCTTGAGAGAATTGACAAATTGCAAGGATAATTTCTTGATCTTGAGGTCCAATACAATGAAGTTGAGGTAGAAAATGTTGTCTATATTAAGAACATTGAATCTCTCAAGGAAGATATCCAAAAGTTCCTAAATGAGCTTGAAATACTTAAAACTAAAAATGCTCATAGAGATGAGAGGGATGTTTATCTCAAAGAAATTCAATTTCTTAAATATAAAATGCTAGGTTGCTTGGTCAAGTTAATGATTTATCTTCTAGACCTATCTTGCCTACTAATGATGTTGCTTCTATTTATCTTAAAAAAAGATTATTATTTGACTAAATCCCTATGTTTAGAGGTCGCCTTATTCATGCTAGACATGATCCTACTAGTTTGTCTTCTACTATTATATCTCTCACGGATGACAAATATAGACTTAGAGCCTCTCTATAGAAGCTCCCTAAATAAAATCCTTGACCATTCCCAAACAAAGTGGTACTAGTGGTTTGGGATTTGTAGGGGGAACATCTAAGGGTGAGAACAAAGCCAAAGGTAATAAAAAGAGTAAGGAAACCTCCTTTTTCATTGGAGAGTCTTTTGAAACTAAGAACCCTATGATTTTTTCTCATTGCAAATGTGATGATCAGTATTCTACTTATTGTCCTTACAAGCCTAAGGGCATAAACCCAAAGATGAAATGGGCCCCCACACCAACTATGGATCCCAAAGTTTGGAAACTGACACTCTCCTTTCTTGCAGGAAAAAGGAAGATGGATTGTAGATAGTGGCTGCACTAAATACATGATAGGTGATATAAGCCATTTCAACAACTTCACTAAGAAGAAAGGAGGTTCGGTTACTTTCGGGGACAAAAAAGGGTAAGGAAAAAGGTGAGGGTGATGTAGGTCAATACTTGTGTATTAAGAATTTTCTTTTTGTGGATGGCCTACACCACAACTTAATAAGTGTAAGTCAAATATGTGATAATGGCTACCTTGTGCTATGCACTTCTTTTGAATGCTTGATTCTAGATTCCTTTACTTATCATGTCATATATAAGGGAACTAGAAGTGATAATCTTTATGTAATTGTGCTTGACTCTACTAAGTCTATTGTTGGTAGATGCCTAGTAGTCAATTCAAATGATATTTATCTTTGGCATCGTTGGCTTGGTCATGTAAATATGCATCAATTGAAGAAGTTGAGAAAAAAGGACTTGGTCAAGGGAATTCCCAAATTGGATTTTGAAAAAGATGAGGAATGCCAACCTTGTACCGAAAGAAAGCAAACAAAGTCCTCCTTCAAATCCAAAGGATTTCTTAGTACCAACAGAGATCTTAAACTTCTCCATATTGATCTATTTGGACCAATGAGAACTCAATCGCTTCATCATTTCAAGTATTGTCTTATTATTGTTGATGATTTCTCTAGATATACTTGGACCTTCTTTCTCGTTTCCAAGAGTGATATGATTGATGTTTTTACTAGTTTTTGTAAATAGTTGAGAATGAAGCTTCTTTCCAGATTGTTTCCATCTGTAGTGACCATGGGGGAGAATTTTAAAATTACCTTTTTGAACATTTTTGTGAAGAATCTGGCTATGCACATAACTTCTTTTCACCTCAAACACCTCAACAAAATGGGGTTGTAGAGAGGAAGAATAGGTTACTATAGGAAATGGCTAGGACCATGCTTTTAGAGTATGACACTCCAAAGAAGTTTTGGGCCGAAGCCGTTAGTACCTCATGTTTTGTGCAAAATCAGGTTTTTACGCATCCTTCTTTGAAGAAAACCCCCAATGAGCTATGGCGTGGTAGGAAGCCTTCTATCGAGTACTTTCATGTTTTTAGATGTCCTTGTTTTGTTTTGAATACGAAAGATTCTCTTGACAAGTTTGATCCAAAATCTTGCAAGGATTTATTTCTTGGCTATATCACTACTAGCAAGGCTTATAGAGTGTTTAATGTTGCTCTTTCTGAAGTTGAAGAATCTATTAATGCTAAGTTTATTGTGACTAACCCTTATATTCCCAAAGATATTATTTCAAATGATGGTGTTGCAGGTGAGGTGATTCCCATCCTAAAAAAACTCAACATCACCCAAAAGGAAAAAGAGGTGGTCATTCAAAAAGAAGAGAAAGATGAAGAGAAGAAGGATCCAACCTCCCAATTTGCAAAGAATCATTCAAAAGAGCCGATTTTAGGTGAGCCTTTTGAAAGAGTGAAGACGTGGGCTGCCTTCAACAAATAACAATTCAACAATGCATTCATCTCACAGCTTGATCCAAAGAACATCAAAGAAGCTCTTGGGGATGATGAATCGATCTTAGCCATGCAAGAAGAATTGGATCAATTTGAGAAGAACAAAGTGTGGACCCTAGTTCCAAGACCATGTGATATAAAGATCATTGGCACCAAGTGGGTCTACCGCAACAAGCTAGATGAAAGTGCCAAAGTGGTAAGGATCAAAGCAAGGTTAGTGGCTCAAGGCTACAATCAACAGGAAGGTATAGAGTTTGATCAAACATATGCACCCGTAGCTAGACTTGAGTCCATTCATATGTTGTTTTCTTTTACTAGTTATAAAAACTTTATTTTTTATCAAATGGATGTTAAAAGTGCATTTTTGAATGGTACAATTGAGGAGGAAGTGTATGTTGCACAACCCCCAGGATTTGAACATGATAGTTTACCTAACCATGTTTACTAATTGCAAAAAGCTCTCTATAGACTTAAACAAGCACCTCAAGTTTGGTATGAGAAATTAAAGAACTTTTTGTTAGATCATGGGTATATCATGGGCAAAGTAGATTCTACCTTGTTTCTCAAACACACTTCTAACACTTTTCTTATCATTAAAATTTATATTGATGATATCATTTTTGGCAGAACTAATCTTAATCTTTGCAAGGAGTTTAGTGATCCTATGCAGAGTGAGTTTGAGATGAGCATGAAGGGTGAGCTTACATTATTTGTTATATTTCAAATCAAGCAAACCAAAGATGGGAACTTCATTAACCAAGGCAAATATACAAGTGAGCTACTAAAGTGCTTTGCATGGAGAACACCAAGTCGATGGACACACCCATGTCAAACACTACCAAACTTGATAAAGATGAAGAAGGTAGATGAGAAGCTCTATAGAGGTGTGATTAAAAGTTTACTTTATTTAACTTCCTTTTGACCTGATATAATGTTTATTGTTGTATTGTGTGCTCACTTTCAATCAAATCCCAAGAAATCACATCTTATAGCTATTAAGAGGATTTTAAGGTAATTAGACAAAACCCCAAATTTTGGACTATGGCATCCCAAGCCAAGGGACTTTACTCTTACCGCTTATAGTGATGTGGATTATGTAAGATGCTTGATTGATAGAAAGTGCACAAGTGACACTTGCTTTCTCCTAGGACCATGCTTGGTGTCTTGGTTCTGCAAGAAACATATCACAATGACATTATCAACTAGTGAGTCTAAATACGTTGCAACTGGGAGTTCTGGTGCCCAATTTGTATGGATGAAGAAAATGCTCCAAGACTTTAACATTCATTTGATGCTTCTACTATCTATTGTGATAATACTAGTATAATCAATTTATCTTAGAATCCTATATTGCATAGTAGAGCCATGCATATAGAGGTTCGTCATCATTTTTTTCACAATCACATTGCCAAAAAGGATATCTATATCACGCATGTGGAAAAGGAAAATCAGTTGACAAACATTTTCACTAAACCTCTAGCTAGAGAGCAATTTAATTTTATTAGATCTAAACTACTCATAATTGATTCAGATGTATCTGATATGCCTTCTAGATAGTTGCTATCTATCCTATATGCTTTGCTTGTGTCTTGATCACCATTGCTTGTTGAAGTTCTATTTTATTGTTCATATGCCTTGTTTTATCGCAAAATAGTACCCAATGATGAGTGATATGTTCCTAAGTATGTTTAAAATGCAAAATGAACTAGAAAAATAAATTTAATTATCACTCTAATGGCTAGAAATTAAAATTTATAATGTTGATTCAGGTTGACCATCGGCCGAGTTGCCAACTCGACCTATCTGTAGCTAAGGGCTTTTGTAAAAAGCCATTCGGTCGAGTTTCCCAGTCACAGAACTCGACCGATGGTCGGGCTAGAGCAAGCTTAAGTGTGGTTTGGCTGACTTTTCTCCCTCTCTACTAGAGAAAAATTGATTGATTCACTCTCTATCTCCCTCAAGCTCTCAACCCTATCCCCGACCATCCTTTCCCTAGCTATAGTTCGACCTTGTTTGACCTTTCTAGACCTCTTGCCCATCAACCCTAGGTGTTTGGTCGGTTTGTGGTGGTGTTTCCTATGTTTTTGATCTCTCTATCCTCTTATCTTTCCTCCATGGCTTCCAATAGGAGAAAGAGAGCCACCCCATCTAGAGAACCATCCTCCTCCTCCAACTCGCACCTTATACCCTTTGATGATACCTTGTTTGTCTCCAATGATGCTCTCAATAGGTACAAGGAGCTCCTTCCTAGGAACCACTTTCCATTTCGTGCCTTGTTTGAGCCATGCCCACATATACAAGAGGTCATTTATAAATTTGTTGAGTTGTTGTACGACCACCATCTCTCCACCATGAGTTTTGAACATGCATGTTATTTCAATTCCATCACAAGCACCAAATCCGTTCATGAATGCTATGAAAATTTGTAATGGAATTATGAAACTCATGTACCCCCTCCTAATGCTCAAGTGGTTCTTACTTCCATGATTGCTGGGAAGAAATTCCAAGTCTCTGAGGATACCTTGAATATCTTTTTCTTTGGTACTGAGGTGACTGACATATGGAGGAAGGATTACCCTGAGTATTTTTACCTCCTAGACCTTGAGGCCTTCTACAAGAAATATGATATCACTCTCCATGACATACATAAATTCTTGAAGAAGCCATATTTTCCCAACAAGAAATAGTCTACCCTTCCTTCCTCAGCCTTAAACCTGAAGAACTACTTGCTCACCCTAGTAGTCAACTACAATATTCATCCAAAGAAAAACCAAATTGAAATTACAGAAAATATCACAGTGATTATGTTTTGTATCCTGAAAGCATCAGAGTCAAGTGGGCCAGATATATTCTCCACCACATGGCCTGCTTTGAATCTGGTAAGAACACTCATGGCACCCACCCTCCCTACTCATCCCTGATCTATGGTCTGTTTAAGTCTTCCACTGGAAAATCTCTTTTTCATGACATCCATTACAAACCTGCTTGAAAAAGAGTTTTCATCAGTGAGACCATAATTTAGAAGAGTGTGCCAACCCCTTCCTCTACCATACCTAAAGCCTCCACCTCCACCCATGCACCTCTACTTCCTCATCCATCCCAACCTACCCACACCTCTTTTCATGCATCAAATGAAACCCTCACGGGTTACATGATGCATCAATAGGCATATAACCTTGAGTTTAAGGAGCATATTCATCAGGTTCTCTATGCTATCATGTCTACCATGAACCTATCTTGTACCCATCCTTACCTTACCTACCATCCCTACCCTGGAGGTGATTATGCATCCTATGCATACAATCACTTTTACCCTTCCCCTTCACCTATTACTTCTGTTGCTACTCCCTCTACCGTTCATGGATCTACACATGTTATGCTACCTCTCCCTACTAGTCCTATATCTACCTTGCTTGTAGGACTTGGCACATCTGCTCTTACCTTTCTTCAAGCCCAAGAGTTACATGACCTTGGTATGTCTTGGGCTGAGCAGAATGCCATGTGGCCCAGTCATGGCTTCAGTCCTTCTATCGATGAGGAGATGCTAGATTAGACTAATGAGGAAGTTGTTGCTACTGATGAGGAGGCATCTGAGTATGATGATGAGAATGGTTCTGATGGCTCTACTGGTGGCTCTGGTGATGACGGTGACATTGCTTCCTCTGCTGCACCTTTAGATGATGATGAGAACTATGAGCCTGAAACCTATGATGATGATGCCTTGGACATATATAGTGTGACGTCTGTCTCGGAAAACGAGATCAATGAATGTGGAAGTGATTAATTAGCAGCAGAATTACTGAAAATCTCTAAAAATTAAAACTTTTCGTAAAGAGATCTACAAACTGTGAAACTCTTTCATAAGAAAACAAGGTAAGTTATTTACAAACTGATCCATCATTACATCTCTGTAAAATCACATCTCGAGGGTTACAAGCATCAACTGCCATGTTAACTGTGTAAAGCAGTGTACACAAATCTCGAGGCATTACACCAAAATCTCAAATTTATAACAAACCATCTATTGACTCCTAGGACCTGAGAGTATAGAGACGACACATAGGACTTTCTATCTACAAGACTTGACAGACAGTGTCTCCACCTAAGGATCATTATTGTCCCTGATGTTGTTGTTGTTGCTGTTGCTGCTCACCCACTGAAGGATTCCTTCGTCCTCGGTGTCTACCAAAAAAAGTTGAATCCCACAGGGGTGAGACAATTGAATGATTGTCCCAGCGAGAGTTATAACTCTCTGCCAGAAGCATTGTTATTGCTGATAATAGAATAACACTGAGCAGAAGAACTATAATTATTCAACAGTAGGCAATTCATTAAATAAGCTAAGTAGATCAGTAATCTCTATGCAATCATTTCAATTATAACTTGATTGAATGATAAGACATATAATCAATAAGGAATATGAAGAACATGTATACTAGTTATTCAACTAGAGTACTATAAACAATGTATCATCAATCATTGTTTCTCGTAGTTCAACCTAAGCAATTATGATATACGACTGATTACATTTTTCAAATATATTTATGCCCTGAGGAGATGAGTTACACCGCTCATACTCCAACCGACCATTATGAAATCGCAATCGGTACCATACATAGGTCATCAGAAGAGCCGGATTCCTATGACCTCATCTTCCTCGGTCAGTGTGAGGATCATCATGCAAGACATCTTGTGTCTCTGCCATAATAGCTATCCAGGGTATTCTGGCACTTCCCTATTAGAGTTACAGTGGCATGTTGTACTCTCTTCGCAATCGAGGGATTTCTTATTTATCTCTCATCGATGCGGCATTAACAACATCATCGGGAGATTAGTGATACATCATCCCGGCATGAACATATAATGAAGGATTGAGCGATTAAATGTACATCTCACATCAATTCCCTCATTAGGACGTAAGGATATTCGCGTCCATAACCCCACATACTCAAAAGTATGCTCTCCATGAGTTCCCTTAGGAAAACCTATTTCACCATCATCTAACTTTTGACAATGATGGATCTATGGTCAGGGCTCTACATGATATCATTATACTTGATTATTTAAGTACATTATGGCATTATTTTAGCATCAGGCAGGTTTTCAAACATAAACCAATAAGACAATTGTTATAAAGAAAGAGTATTAATTATATCAAGTTCATATCACATCTTGTTAACATTGGGATATCAATCCCTAACCATCTCATCATTATGATTCAGTAATATGGGTGTTCAAACCCTTAGATCATCAAAACACTTGTTACCAAGTAACATATTGCCATCAAGTCATTTAACAGTATGAACATGATAGTGGCAATGCAGATATTTCTCATGGCTCATACAGCCTATTAGTCTTATTTGTTACCTCTCACTAGGTAACATAGCATATCATTGCTTTCAGAACTTGTAAAGTGCTTTTAATGAATATGACATCATAGCTCTTACCTGGATATGCTCATTATTTCATAAGAAAGCCTGCATGACTAAATACAAATGATAACATGCACATTATATCTATATCAGCACAATGTAAAACAAAGATAACTTTACTATTCAAGGGTTGCACCACTATGCCCTTATTAGGGTTAGGGTTTCCCTTTTCAATTCAATTAGGGTTAACCAACCCCTTTAGCTTAATTAGGAATAGTATTTCCTTATTTCATAAATCAATCATAGAATTTCATGCTTAAAAGCATAACCCAGAATTAGGGTTTACTGTTCACATCATCACATTCCCTAGATTAGGGTTTACTATTCATATCACATCACATTACCCTAGATTAGGGTTTACTATTCACATTATAATGAATTAAGATCATACCATCATCATGTATTAGGATTACATCCATTAATGCCCTCAATTAGGGTTAGGATTCATTAACCATCATAATTAGGGTTTCCATGATCTCACTATGAAAGATCATACCCTAATTAGATATATTCATTCATGTTGGGAGTCCATTACTTAATTATCATTCATATAAGAAGTCTTCTCTCTCCTCTTTCTATCAGATGATGTTTGCATCACCCTTGATTAGGCTAAGTCAATTCAATATTGACATCATGGGTTATGTCATTACTATTGTGATCATTAAAGCTCACTTGTTCAAAGAGTATTAGTCACTCAATCCCATCAAGGGTACCTTTGTAATGATCACCACTGATTATAACATGCATTAATCAACTAATTACTTGGTCCCTTAATCACTTTAGGTATCTATGAGGTTTAGGTTAATCAACTACTGAACTATCTTGACCACTAAGACATCAAACGATCTTGACCTTCATAGACCTCAAACGGTCTTGCACACTAAACCCCCAAACGGTCTTGGACAGACCTTGAAACCGTTTGGTGTTGAAGACCGTTTGGTCTTGTTGACTTTTGAAACCGTTTGGTAAAGTGCACACTCAAGACCGTTTGCCCAAGATGGGGGTGAAGACCGTTTGGTCATCTTTGACTTTGAAACTGCATGGTCATAACCGACCTTGAAACCGCATGAGATCAAATGTTTTGGGATCGTTTGGTCCCAAACGGTCTTGAGACCATTTGGTCCAAACCACCTCAAAACCGCAAGGACCAAAAAGTGTCTCAACCACTTCAAAGGAGTTAGGGTTTCCAATGTTGAACCCCTCAATCGATCATGTACTTGTTAGCCACTCATCAATTGAGTTAATTAGGTCAACCCTCAACTGATTTGACACTCAATTGACCCTCAATTGATCATCAATTAGGGCTTGAGTTGATTGGATTAGGGTTTGGAATCGATGACCCTTCAACATAATTCAATGGGAGTCTAATTGATTTGAAATCATTGAACCATCATTCCATTTGATCATGACCTGACCCCAAATGGTCTTGGGATCATTTGGATGACCTCCAAACGGTCTTGAGACCATTTTCTCAAGTCAACATCAAAAACTAACTCAACCAATTAAGGTTTGGCTCATTGGATTGATCACTAGGTCAACAATCAATTGCACTTCAACTTGTTACCTTTAGATCTTCAACCACTTAACCATAGTCAACCCTAGACCTCCAAACAGTCTTGGGTGACCCACAAACGGTCTTGGGATCATTTGGATATCCTCCAAATGGTCTTGATACCATTTTCCCATTATTTCATCAAAAACCAAGTCATTCAATTAAGGTTTGAACCCTAAGTTTGGTCACCAAATCAGCAATCGATTATTCATCAACTTGATATCATTGGATCCTCAATTGGTCAACCCTACTTAACCCTAGACCTCCAAATGGTCTTGGGTGATCACCAAAAGGTCGTGAGACCGTTTGGGTGATCCCCAAATGGTTTTGAAACCGTTTGGGTCACTCAACCCAAACTTCAACATAATTCAATTATTGAAATCAGCAAATGACCCGATTAGGGTTTTGATGATTGATGGCCCTTCAATTGGTGATTCACTTGGAATTAATTGATGATTTTTGGTAGGTAATTAGTATACTTTATTCACAACAGACCTCCAAATGGTCAACGCCTGGTCAATGCCTCCAAACAGTCTTGGACCATTTGCTTCCATGCGTTCTTGTGAAACCGTTTGAACTCAAATGGTTTGAAACCGTTTGCTCCAAACGTTTTGGTAAACCATTTGCTAAAGGTTGGGAGACTGTTTGTTAAAGTAAAATCTTGGATAAACATAGTAATTAATGTCATCTTCTTCTACCTCTGTTTAACCAATAACATGGGTTTTTCTTCATGGAAATAATAGCGAGAACACACAAAGGTGTCTAAAGAAGAAGATTTAAACAACGATTTTAGGAAAGAAAGATGTATTAACAAAGCTCAAGGGTTAGAGTTATAAAACCTTCCTCTAGGACTGATCCAAAGCTCCAAGCTTCGTATCTTTAATGGTGTCTTGAGCTCCAGTAGTTGTCCAAGGTCCGTTCTTCAAGTTTTGGATGGAAAAGATGGCTAGAAAGGAGAATCGTGTGAAGAACATCATAAATCTAACCTTATATAGTGATTTCCACCATGAATTCGAGGTAGATGGTGATCAACACATACCAAGTCAGTGAGGTTGTCCTTCCTTTGGTCCAGAGCTCCTTCTTGTTTGGTCAAAGCAAAGTAATGAGAAGAAAAGAACTAAGGAACGATCCTTTGAATTGTTGGAAAGATACACTTATATATTTTTGGATATTTTCAAGGAAAGTGAAAAGAAGAGGATTATCTCCTTTTATTTCCCAACTCAAACCACCAAAGCTTCCTCCATACTTTGGCCACGTTTCCACCTTCTAGTCTCATGCAAAACTCCTCCATTATCCAAGGTTTAAAAAGAACTAAACACCTTTTTAAGAGAGGTATATTAATATCCACCCTTATGGGATATTTATATTATTAGTGTGAGTAGTTTCCACTTCTACCATGATCATTCAAATGAGGCGCCCCTCTCATTTTCTTTGATCTTCTTGATGCCCAGAAACATGAGAGATCCTCTATAGGGTATATTTTACATGTTGGACCCTAGGTTTTGGGTAAATTGCACTTTACACCAAAACTAGGTTTTAAAGCACAAGGATTGCTCTACAAGCTATATCTTAGTACCCAAGCTTGTGGAAACCTTGCCACTACATAATATACATACTCATGGTGTCTCAACATCAGAGGAACATCTTAACATGTGCAATTTGCAAGTTAACCCCTCTACTTGGATAATTTGCACATTAGTCCATTATAAACAAAACAATGTTTCAACATTATTCAAAAAGGACTGAAATAGAAATATAAGTTCCTCAAAAGCCTTAATTACATTTCAAAGGAGGAACACAAGCATCTAATCACTTAATTAAGCAAAACACCTAGGGTTAGTACATAACCCAGGTCAGGGATGTTACAAATTATCCACCCTTTACAAGGATTTCGTCCCCGAAATCATTACAAAAACATATTAAGAGAAAAGAGCAGGGTATTTCCTTCTCATCTCTTCCTCTAGTTTCCACGTGGCTTCTTTAATACCATGGTGATTCCAGAGGACTTTTACAAGACTTATGTCTTTCTTTTTCAGCTTTTTAATTCTTCTGTCAAGGATTGTCACATGTCCTTCTTCATAAGATACATCATTGTTTAATTCTACCTCCATAGGTTGCAGAACTGAATCTGTATCAGAATGACATTTCCTAAGCATGGAAATGTGGAACACAGGGTGTAACTTTTGTAACTTTGGTGGTAACTCTAGTTTATAAGCTACCTTTCCAATCCGTTCAATGATTGGATAAGGTCCCATAAACCTAGGAGCTAACTTTCCTTTCCTTCCAAATCTAAGAACTCCTTTCCAAGGTGAGACTTTGAGGTACACTCTGTCTCCAACCTAGAATTCTAAAGGTCTACGATGCTTATCAACGTAAGATTTCTGCCTATCCTGTACAGTCTTTATCTGTTGTTGTATTATTTTAATCTTCTCCGTGGTCTGTTGCACAAGATCAGGACCTAAAAGTTGATATTCACCAGTTTCATACGAACATAAGAGTGATCTACAACTTCTACCATACAAAGCTTCATAAGGTTCCATGTCAATGCTATGTTGATAGCTATTGTTGTAGGCAAACTCTATCAAACTTAGGTGCAGATCCCAACTTCCTGTAAACTGAAGAACACATGCTCTAAGCAAGTCTTCTAAAGTCTGTATAGTCCTTTATGATTGTCCATCAATCTGAGGATGAAAGGTTGTACTAAACCTTAACTGTGTGCCTAAAGCTTTATGAAGTTGCTCCCAAAAATGACTCGTAAACTGGGGACCTCTGTCAGAAACAATGGTAACTGGGACTCCATGCAGTCGTACTATCTCATCTACATACAACTGTGCCAGCTTCTCAGCAGAATAGGTTGTTTTGATAGGTAACAAATGTGTTGTCTTTGTCAACCTATCAACTATTACCCAGATGGAATCCTGACCTTTGGGTGTTCTAGGTAAACCAACCACAAAGTCCATTGTTACATGATCCCACTTCCACTGTGGTATGGGTAAAGGTTGCGTTGTTCCTGTAGGCTTCTGGTGTTCAGCTTGCTGACACACAGGATACCGCATAACAAACTCAGCAACGTCTTTCTTCAAACCAGGCCACCAATACATATATTTCAAGTTTCGATACATCTTGGTGCTTCTTGGATGCATAGCATACATTGAAGAATGAACTTCTTCCAGGACTAACTTCCTCAAGTTATCCACATCTGGTACTATCATTCTGCCATGATAACAAGCTACTTGATCATCTGAATCATGGAACCCTTCTCGTTTCTCATTACCATACTCTGATCTAATCTGTTGAACTACAACATCAACTTGTTGTGCCTCTTTAATCTGTTGTCTCAGAGTAGGTTTTATGTGCATCTCAGCTAACAACCATGATAACAACGATACTCTTAACTGTACATTGTCTTGCCTTAAAGAGATAAGCATCTCCCTCTTAGAGCACACTAAAGAATTCAGTTGTGCTCTGTCTAATGCTAGTGTTGCTGATTTCCTACTCAAAGCATCAGCAACTACGTTGGCCTTCCCTGGATGATAATCAATTGTACAATCATAGTCCTTGATTAATTCCATCCAGCGGCGTTGCCTCATATTAAGCTCATGCTGAGAAAAGATATACTTAAGGTTTTTATGGTCTGTGAAAATCTAGAATGTATTTCCATAAAGATAATGTCTCCAGATTTTCAAGGCATGAACTACAGTAGCTAGTTCTAGATCGTGTGTCGGATAATTCTCCTCGTGTTTCTTAAGCTGTCGAGAAGCAAAAGAAATCACTTGCTTATCCTGCATCAACACACATCCTAGTCCATTCTTAGAGGCATCACAGAAAACTATATATACTTTCCCTTGCTCAGGTAACACAAGCACATGTGCACTTGTCAACCTTTCCTTCAACAGTTGAAAAGATTGCTGACACTTGTCACTCCAGGTAAAAAGAACATCCTTCCTGGTCAACTTAGTTAAGGGTAAAGCTATAGAACTGAAGTTCTTAATGAACCTCCGGTAATAGCCTGCCAATCCTAAGAAACTTCGAATCTCTATCTGTGTTTTCAGTTGTTCCCATAGCAGGACAGATTCTACCTTTTTAGGGTCAACATGTATACCTGTAGCAGATATTACATGTCCAAGAAAAGAAACTTTTGGTAACCAGAACTCACACTTGCTAAACTTAGCATATAACTTATGCTTTCTTAGCAAAGTTAGAGTCTGACGAAGATGTTGTTCATGTTGCTGAGCATCTCTACTATAGATCAGGATGTCATCTATGAAGACAACAACACATTGATCGAGAAAAGGTCAGAAGATTCTGTTCATGAGTTCCATAAATGCAGCTGGTGCATTAGTTAGTCCAAACGACATAACTATGAATTCATAGTGACCATACCTTGTCTTGAAGGCAGACTTAGGTATGTCACCCTCCTTAATACGTAGCTGGTGATATCCCGACCTCAAATCTATCTTTGAGAAGACTGTTGCACCACACAACTGGTCAAAGAGATCATCAATCCTCGGTAGAGGATACTTATTCTTTATTGTTATTTTATTTAACTGTCTGTAATCAATGCACAACCACATTGACCCATCCTTCTTCTTAACAAAAAGGACCAGAGCACCCCAGGGTGAAGTACTCGGTCGGATGAAACCCTTCTCAAGCAACTCTTGTAGTTGTTTCTTGAGTTCTTCCATCTCAGCAGGCGCCATCCTATACGGTGTTTGTGTTATTGGTTGTGTGCCCGAGACTAGATTAATTTCAAAATCAATCTCTCAGGGCGGAGGTACACCTGGAAGTTCTTCAGGAAATACATCTTCGAATTCCCTAACTATAAGAACTTCAGTAGGATTAGAACTCTCCATGGTGGTATCTACCACATGGGCCAAGAATGCATAACACCCTTGCCTCATCAGCTTCTCAGCAACCATAGCCGACACAAGACAGGTTGGTAGAATCTTTCTATCTCCTTGAAAGATCCATGTGTCACTATCATCAGCGAACATAGCTTGCTTGGACTCACAATTCAAAACAACCCTATACCTTTCCAAGGTATCCATCCCAAGGATTACATCGAATCCATGCATCTCAAGTGGTATAAGATCCACTTGAATATGATGATCAGAAAAGAAAAGAATACAGGGAGAACATATCTCCTGCAACACAATAGATCCCATCAACGGAGTTTCTAGCAACAAACTATCTGCTCTATGACTTGTAGTCAGGTTGCAGTCAAGAATCACTCTTTGAGTGATAAAGGAGTGTGTAGCACCCAGATCAATTAAAATAGATACGACGCAAGATGTAGACATATCAGAATATAACAATTCCATCTGACCTGCCACAACCCGAGGGTTGATCACTGCATTAGGTGGATTCATCGTGTAGAATCTTGCCGTTACTTGTGGTTGATTCGGTGCTCGATGACTAGGTGTCGATGATCCAGTATGGGACGCTTGTCCACATCCTCTAGCGTTACCTAGAAACTGTCGCCTTTGAGATCCTTGCTGACTCTGCCTTTGAGGTTGAGTTACACTCACTTCTCTGGCTCTGCAATCTTTCATCAGATGTCCCATCTTTCCACATATGTAACAGCTTCTGTTCAGTTGTTGTGGTATGGGTGGTCCTGTAACCGACATAGATGCTGAGCTACGAGCTCATTCTAAAGGTAAGCTTCATCCTCTACCCCTATTTGACGTCCACTGCGTCTGGGTACTGAATCTAGGTGGTGGTGTAGGCACAGAAAACCTCAGTTTCTTGAAACCTTTAGATGAGGATCCTTGGAACTGGGGATACATATTCTTGTTCTTGGTCTGTATCCTTTCTTCTACATACTTCTCTACCCTTCTTACAGACTCCACAAAGGTAGCAAACCTTTCCCTGTTCTCCAGAGAAGACACATGAGTAGTCAACTCAGCGTTTAATCCTTTCTCAAAATGCCTAATCCTTTCCTCATCTGTGGTCGCCATGTGTGGACAGAACTGCAAAAGCTCCATAAACTTAGCCTCGTACTCGCTAATGTTCATTATTCCTTGTCTTAACCTCTCAAATTGAGAGATTTTCTCGTCCAGAAACATCTTAGGGAAGTATCTGTTGATAAATTCCCGTCAGAAAACTTCCCATTCGATCTCAACACCTGGCCTTTTCCCTTTCTCCATGGTCCACCAGTGACCAGCACTCCCCTTGAGAAGATACACAGCATGTCTAACCTTCTCATCTTCTAGGATGTTCAGGATTCTAAAGGCCTTCTCTAGTTCAGTTAACCACAAGTCAGCATCTGCTGGGTCAACTATTCCAGCATACTCTGTTGCGCCAACTCGGCGAAGTCGTTCAAATGTCTTGCCGGCTCCTTGTCCTTCTAGATGGGTAGGTGCCTTAGGTGTAGGTATAGGCATCCTATCGGTCATATGTGTCATGGCAGTCATAAACTGCCCAAACATGGCTTGGACGGCTGGGTTCCCCATGTCAGTTGGATTGAACTGAGGTGGTTCAGGCATAGGTTCTTATCTGCCTTAGTTTCTTGCACCTCCTCTGGGTGCAGCGACACTACTTTCTACAACGTGTTCCTCGTGTGATCCAGACATCTTTAGTTTTTATGTTCTCCTCCTATACGAGCAGAAGACACTATCAGATATACTGGAAGACACTAGAACAGACTCAACAACCTAAGTCCTATGTCTCTATAGACTCAGCGAACCTAGAGCTCTGATACCACTTAATTGTGATGTTTGTCTCGGAAAATGAGATCAACGAATGCGGAAGCAATTAATTAGCAGTGGAACTACTGAAAATCTCTAAAAATCAAAACTTTTCGTAAAGAGATCTACAAACTGTGAAACTCTTTCATAAGGAAACAAGGTAAGTTATTTACAAACTGATCCATCATTACATCTCTGTAAAATCACATCTCGAGGGTTACAAGCATCAACTGCCCTATTAACTGTGTAAAGCAGTGTACAAAAATCTTGAGGCATTACGCCAAAATCTTAGATTTATAACAAACCATCTACTGACTCCTAGGACCTGAGAGTATAGAGACGGCCCATAGGACTTTCTATCTACAAGACTTGACAGATAGTGTCTCCACCTAAGGATCACTGCTGTCCCTAATGTTGTTGTTGCTGCTGTTGCTGCTCACCCACTGAAGGATTCCTTCGTCCTCGGCATCTACCTAAAAAGTTGAATCCCACAGGGGTGAGACAATTGAATAATTGTCCCAGCGAGAGTTATAACTCTCCGCCAAAAGCATTTTTATTGCTGATAATAGAATAACACTAAGCAGAAGAACTATAATTATTCAACAGCATGCAATTCATTGAATAAGCTAAGTAGATCAGTAATCTCTATGAAATCATTTCAATTATAACTTGATTGAATGACAAGACATATAATCAATAAGGAATATGAAGAACATGTATACTAGTTATTCAACTAGAATACTATAAACAATGTATCATCAATCATTGTTTCTCGTAGTTCAACCTAAGCAATTATGCTATACGGCTGATTACATTTTTCAAACATATTTATGCCCTGAGAAGATGAGTTACACCACTCATACTCCAACCGGTCATTACGAAATCGCAATCGGTACCATACATAGGTCATCAGAAGAGCTGGATTCCTATGCCCTCATCTTCCTCGATCAGTGTGAGGATCATCATGCAGGACATCTTGTGTCTCTGCCATAATAGTTATCCAAGGTATTCTGGCACTTCTCTATTAGAGTTACAGTGGCATGTTGTACTCTCTTCGCAAGTGAGGGATTTCTTGTTTATCTCTCATCGATGCGGCATTAACAACATCATCGGGAGATCAGTGATACCTCATCCTGGCATGAACATATAATGAAGGATTGAGAGATTAAAGTACATCTCACATCAATTCCCTCATTAGGACGTAAGGATATTCACGTCCATAACCCCCACATACTCAAAAGTATGCTCTCCAGGAATTCCCTTAGGAAAACTTGTTTCACCATCATCTAACTTCTGACAATGATGGATCTATGGTCAGGGCTCTACATGATATCATTATACTTGATTATTTAAGTACATTATGGCATTCTTTTAGCATTAGGTAGGTGTTCAAACATAAACCAATAAGACAATTGCTATAAAGAAAGAGTACTAATTGTATCGAGTTCATATCACATCTTGTTAACATTGGGATATCAATCCCTAACCATCTCATCATTATGATTCAAGAATATGGGTGTTCAAACCCTTAGATCATCAAAACACTTGTTACCAAGTAACATATTGCCATCAAATCATTTAACAGTATGAACATGATAGTGGCAATGCAGATATTTCTCATGGCTCATACAACCTATTAGTCTTATTTGTTACCTCTCACTAGGCAACATAGCATATCATTGCTTTCAGAACTTGTAAAGTGCATTTAATGAATATGACATCATAGCTCTTACCTGGCTATGCTCATTATTTCATAAGAAAGCCTGCATGACTAAATACAAATGATAACATGCACATTATATCTATATCAGCACAATGTAAAACAAAGATAACTTTACTATTCAAGGGTTGCACCACTATGCCCTTATTAGGGTTAGGGTTTCCCTTTTCAATTCAATTAGGGTTAACCAACCCCTTTAGATTAATTAGGAATAGTGATTCCTTATTTCATAAATCAATCATAGATTTTCATGCTTAAAAGCATAACCCAAAATTAGGGTTTACTATTCACATCATCACATTCCCTAGATTAGGGTTTACTATTCATATCACATCACATTACCCTAGATTAGGGTTTACTATTCACATTATAATGAATTAAGATCGTACCATCATCATGTATTAGGATTACATCCATTAATGCCCTCAATTAGGGTTAAGATTCATTAACCATCATAATTAGGGTTTCCATGATCTCACTATGAAAGATCATACCCTAATTAGATATATTCATTCATGTTGGGAGTCCATTACTTAATTATCATTCATATAAGAAGTCTTCTCTCTCTTCTTTCTATCAGATGATGTTTGCATCACCCTTGATTAGGCTAAGTCAATTAAATATTGACATCATGGGTTATGTCATTACTATTTTGATCATTAAAGCTCACTTGTTCAAAGAGTATTAGTCACTCAATCCCATCAAGGGTACCTTTGTAATGATCACCACTGATTATAACATGCATTAATCAACTAATTACTTGGTCCCTTAATCACTTTAGGTATCTATGAGGTTTAGGATAATCAACTACTGAACTATCTTGACCACTAAGACATCAAACGATCTTGACCTTCATAGACCTCAAACGATCTTGCACACTAAACCCCCAAACGGTCTTGGACAGACCTTGAAACTGTTGGGTGTTGAAGACCGTTTGGTCTTGTTGACTTTTGAAACCGTTTGGTAAAGTGCACACTCAAGACCATTGGCCCAAGATGGGGGTGAAGACCCTTTGGTCATCTTTGACTTTGAAACCGCATGGACATAACTGACCTTGAAACCGCATGAGATCAAACGTTTTGGGATTGTTTGGTCCCAAACGGTCTTGAGATCATTTGGAATCAAATGGTCTTGAGACCATTTGGACCCAAACGGTCTTGAGACCGTTTGGTCCAAACCACCTCAAAACTGCAAGGACCAAAAAGTGTCTCAACCACTTCAAAGGAGTTAGGGTTTCCAATGTTGAACCCTTCAATCGATCATGTACTTGTTAGCCACTCATCAATTGAGTTAATTAGGTCAACCCATAAATGATTTGACACTCAATTGACCCTCAATTGATCATCAATTAGGGCTTGAGTTGATTGTATTAGGGTTTGGAATCGATGACCCTTCAACATAATTCAATGGGAGTCTAATTGATTTGAAATCATTGAACCATCATTCCATTTGATCATGACCTGACCCCAAACGGTCTTGGGATCATTTGGATGACCTAAAAACGGTCTTGAGACCGTTTGCTCAAGTCAACATCAAAAACTAACTCAACCAATTAAGGTTTGGCTCATTGGATTAATCATTAGGTCAACAATCAATTGCACTTCAACTTGTTACCTTTAGATCTTCAACCACTTAACCATAGTCAACCCTAGACCTCCAAACAGTCTTGGGTGACCCCCAAATGGTCTTGGGATCATTTGGATATCCTACAAACGGTCTTGAGACCGTTTGCCCATTATTTCATCAAAAATCAAGTCATTCAATTAAGGTTTGAACCCTAGGTTTGGTCACCAAATCAGCAATCGATTATTCATCAACTTGATATCATTGGATCCTCAATTGGTCAACCCTACTTAACCCTAGACCTACAAATGATCTTGGGTGATCACCAAACAGTCTTGAGACCGTTTGGGTGATCCCCAAACAGTTTTGAAACCATTTGGGTCACTCAACCCAAACTTCAACATAATTTAATTATTGAAATCAACAATTGACCCGATTAGGGTTTTGATGATTGATGGGCCTTCGATTGGTGATTCACTTGGAATTAATTGATGATTTTTAGTAGGTAATTAGTCTACTTTATTCACAACAGACCTCCAAATGGTCAACGCTTGGTCAACGCCTCCAAACGGTCTTGGACCGTTTGCTTCCATGCGTTCTTGTGAAACCGTTTGCTCCAAACGTTTTGGTAAACCGTTTGCTAAAGGTTGGGAGACTGTTTGTTAAAGTAAAATCTTGGATAAACATAGGAATTAATGTCATCTTCCTCTACCTCTGTTTAACCAAGAACATGGGTTGTTCTTCATGGAAATAACAGCGAGAACACATAAAGGTGTCTAAAGAAGAAGATTTAAACAACGATTTTAGGAAAGAAAGATGTATTAACAAAGCTCAAGGGTTAGAGTTATAAAACCTTCCTCTAGGACTGATCCAAAGCTCCAAGCTTCGTAGATTTAATGGTGGCTTGAGCTCTAGTAGTTTTCCAAGGTCCGTTCTTCAAGTTTTGGATGGAGAAGATGGCTAGAAAGGAGAATCGTGTGAAGAACATCATAAATCTAACCTTATATAGTGATTTCCACCATGAATTCGAGGTAGATGGTGATCAACACATACCAAGTCAGTGAGGTTGTCCTTCCTTTGGTCCAGAGCACCTTCTTGTTCGTTCAAAGCAAAGTAATGAGAAGAAAATAACTAAGGAACGATCCTTTGAGTTGTTGGAAAGATACACTTATATATTTTTGGATATTTTCAAGGAAAGTGAAAAGAAGAGGATTATCTCCTTTTATTTCCCAACTAAACCCACCAAAGCTTCCTCCATCCTTTGGCCACGTTTACACCTTCTAGTCTCATGCAAAAATCCTCCATTATCCAAGGTTTAAAAAGAACTAAACACCTTTTTAAGAGAGGTATATTAATATCCACCCTTATGGGATATTTCTTAATATATTATTAGTGTGAGTAGTTTCCACTTCTACCATGATCATTCAAATGAGGCACCTCTCTCATTTTCTTTGCTCTTCTTGATGCCCAGAAACACGAGATATCCTCTAGAGGGTATATTTTACATGTTGGGCCCTAGGTTTCGGGTAAATTGCACTTTACACCAAAACTAAGTTTTAAAGCACAAGGATTGCTCTACAAGCTATATCTTGGTACCCAAGCTTGTGGAAACCTTGACACTACATCATATACATACTCATGGTGTCTAAATATCAGAGGAACATCTTAACATGTGCAATTTGCAAGTCAACCCCTCTACTTGGGTAATTTGCACATTAGTCCATTATAAACAAAACAATGTTTCAACATTATTCAAAAAGGACTGAAATAGAGATATAAGTTCCTCAAAAGCCTTAATTACATTTAAAAGGATGAACACAAGCATCTAATCACTTAATTAAGAAAAACACCTAGGGTTAGTACATAACCCAAGTCAGGGATGTTACAGATAGCTTAGATGTTTTAGTTTCTAGTCTGTAGATGTTGATCATATTTATCTTTCTAGACTATTTTGTACTAAAAACATCTGGGCACATTATCTGAGATGTACTGTTTCTATCATCATGTTGGCTTCATCATTGTGATTTGTAGTTGTTTTGAGGACATGCTTTCTATGTTGTAATCTTAATCATATGTACACTTACTCTTTAATTGCTATATCTTGTGAGTTGGTGCCATTTTTCCCATATTTTAATTATGACTTTGATTGCTTGTCTCTCTTGTCTATGTTTGATGTGTGCTTTGAGGTTGCATGTTTTTATCATGTGAATGTATGTTTTGGTTGTTCTTGGAGAAGACCTATTTTTATGCACTTCTACCCCCTTCCTTTTTTATAATGTCAAAAGGGGGAGAGAAGTTCAATGTTTTGAAGCTCAACCATATTGCTTTTATTGCCTATGTGATCCTTTTTTTGTTCTATATATGCCTTATCATGTGACTTGATAAAATACCATATAGTATATACATGCTATATTGCTTTGTGTAGAAATACTAACTATGTAGGAAAGAGTGAGCATAGATTGAGGGGGAGCAATTCACACTATTAAAATCATGAATCCCCTTGAAATTGACAAAGCTAAGGTATAACTTTTAATATCCTTTTTAATATGTTGAGGAATGGTTTGTCATTGTCAAATAGGGGGAGAATGTTGACTTGAGAGTTATACATTGTCCATATTTTGATAATGACTTATCCATTCCATTCTTCTGTATCTAATATGTTTGTTTAAGATTAATTTCAGACTTTAGGTACATGAAAAGGATCAAATTACACAAGCCCTAGCTTGTCCAAGTTCAAGTCAAAAGCAATGCAAGTGTGCAATTTGGGAAATCACTCCAAATCACCTTAGATTAATTTTGTGATGACTTGTATTGATGATATGACTTGTAACTAAGATGAGAAAAAACTAGGGGCACTTAATTCCAATGTTTGGTCACTCAAAAACCCTTTTAGAAAATTTTTCACATCAACTTTGTCGGTCAAGTTGGAAACTCAACCGATCCAATGATGAATTTTCTGAAATGACTAATCGGTTGAGTTGTACATTCACAGAACTCGACCGACTAACTCACTGACCAAAACTAATTTTGACTCACCGGTTGAGTTTCCTAGAACAAACTCGACCGATAGTTTGAAAATTAGCTTTTTCATTTAATGGATCGGTCGAGTTATCTTTATTGAAACTCAACTGAATGTACTATAAAAAAATATAGAAAAAGTGATTATAACCGTTGGAGAGTTGTTGTAAAAGAAAATAGATCTTCTACAAGTTGTAAAGCGACTATTTTTTGTTATTAAGTGATCCCACACTCAAAGGAACACCCCCAGCTATAAATAGGACCCCTTGGAGTTCATTCCAAGTTTGCTCATTCATGCTATCCTTGGTCCTTCCTATAGTTGAGTGTGATACAACCCTTTGAGACCCTCTCTCTCTCTCATTTACAAAGAATTTTGTGATTATGAGTGAGTTAGGCATGTTGTAAGAGATCTATCTCCATGTGCTTGTAAAGCTATCATTCCTTCCATCTTCCCAATCCCCTATCTCAAAGAGCAAAGGTTGAAGCAAGGTACTTCGAGTGATGGTGAAGCTTCTGGTCTTCTTCAAGGTTGAAGAAGAGGTGAAGATCTTCTCCAGGTGAAGGAGAAGGGTAAGGCAAAGATTCAAGAAGAGTGGGAAATTCCTTCAAGGCCAAAGACTTGATGCAAGTGTGGGTAAGTCCTTGTTGAAGGCTGAAGACATCTTGATCAAGTGGGTAAATCCTTGTGTAGGTGAAAGACTCTTGTCTTGAGTAGGTAAGTCCTTGGATGTATGGTGGTCTCCTTGTATCTCTTATGATGGAATATAAGTATACATGTGTAACACCCTGATTTTTCACCACATAATTATATCAGTGAGCAGAAGCTCTTTACTCAAGGGGGTGTCACATAAATGATAATCTCTTGCAATTTTAATAAATAGAACACTTTGCATTGAAAGAAATATGATTCATACATAGTTCAAGATAGGAAAACTACATAAAATACATTTAATCTACTTTGGTAGAAAGACTATACATGATATACATTCTATCTAAACTTTGGATCATCTTGGTAACTAATCCTTGAAGTTTCCTTGAACTAATCCTTACATGTCATGTAACTTCTTCCTCCTAAGCTTGCTCGTTATCTGTGGGCATCTCGCCCCTAGCCATGCATAAAACCAATTGGTAAGTGGAATTGAACATATTATAATATAAAGCAAACTTGTAAACTGAAAATAGACTTTGAACATTAAACATTAAACATTGAAAAGACATACAATTACTTTTTAAATTATCTTTTATCTTGCCTATATAAGGATCCTCAGGTTGCACATATCTGAATCTTCTCTTATGCACCGAAGTGCCTCTTCTCTTATGCACCGAAGTGCCTCTTGGGTTTCACTGAAGTGTCTCTTCTCTTATGCACCAAAGTGCCTCTTAAATTTTGCTCCGAGGAGCCTCTTAATGAGGACCTTATATATGTTATCTTTTACATTATCTTTCTCTTGAAAACTCTTACTTTGTTCTTAAAACTTAACTTTAATTTTACTCTTAAGGTTCATGAAGGTGATATAATAATAATAGTAAAAACATGACATTCAATTCATCATACATTCATTGACTTTAAGCAATTGAAATAGATAGCACTTCATAACATTCATTGCATACATACATTTATAAAAGCAAACATTACTTATGTTCAATTAGCATGGACCATTTACCTTATACTTGGGGAAGATCTGATTTCCTTTCCTAGGTTCAGTAAACCCTAATCATGCCCTTGGGGTTTGAAAACCCAAATTCTCATGTCCAAATATATTTTACATTAATATGGATATCATCCAAAGCATTAAACCCTATTTATCATGTATATGGTTATCAACCTAAACACTCTAAATGTTTATCATCATCATAATCATTATATCAAAGTCTCTTATGTTCAATAACATCAGATAATAACACAAAAGAATATATTTTTACTCTTTCTAACATTTTAGTGCCCAAATCTAGGATTTTAATGTATCAATCACTTACTAAACATATATTCATGGAACTTCTGAAATTGGAAACATATTTAGACCCTAGACTTATTTTATTTAGATCCCCCTTGTTCTCCTGATCAATTTGATATATGGTTTTGCTATTTTCCGACCTATGGTTTAAATACTATGCTATTTGTAAGAATGAGCTTACATTGTCCAATGGGAGCTTGACACGTTAGCGTTCCACAAATTATTCTGACTTGCATACGAGCCGGCTCAACTCCTCCCTGGGCTGTCAGTTTAACTGAACCAACCCAGTCTATTTCTCCCTTCCTGAAAATGTTGACTCCTTCCATACACAGGTTGCGCCTGCGTCGCTAGTCCCTGTCACCGCCTGGTTCAGTTCTGATCAGCGTGGCTCTGTGAGGGAATTGTCTTTGTGCGACCCATGACTACGGCGAGCGTGAACTGACACTACTACAGAAACGGCCTTTGGCGTCAGTCTTTTAACCCCATTTGGCGTCGATTTCCGACCGACGCCTATGTGGGCGCCGCTAAAGGTCGAACACTTCGGCGTCGGTTTTTTAACCGACGCCTATTTAACCTATAGGCGTCGGTCTTTTAGTAGATAACCGACGCCAAAAGGGTTCGCGCCACAGAAAACGGCATCATCTAGGGCACTTTCTGCGTCGGTGATTTACTAAAAGACCGACGCCTATATTCCATGTAGCGTCGGTCTTTTAGTAGATAACCGACGCATAAAGTGTCCTAGATGACGCCGTTTTCTGTGGCGCGAACCCTTTTGGCGTCGGTTATATACCAAAAGACCGACGCCTGGTTGTTTAAATAGGCGTTGGTTCGATACGAATATCCGGCGCCATTTCCAGGACTGCTTTGGCCACATCAGGCGTCGGTTATCTATACATAACTGACGCTGTAGGTCTTTGCTGACGGTTTTCTATAAATAACCGACGCCTATTTATATTTTTTTTTCATATCAGTTTGCAGGCCTGCTGTGGCTGGTCAGCAGGATGAGAACCTGCAGTTCAGTTTTCTGAACTGCAGGTTTACGACATCCATTGATATCAGCCTACAAACAGGCCGCAAACCTGCAAAAGTCACAAGGAAAATTTCACACAAGTACATACATTCAGACATCAATTCAATTCTCACATTCACACATATAGAAACATTCAAATAAATGTATTAACATTCAGAAATATTCATTTACAAAGTATCATTCATTATCTCTATCAACATCCCAATTATATCTTACAGTTGCCACTGCCTGTATGGCTTTTGCCCATTCTTCTCTTACTTCATTTAATGCTTCCATCGTATATGGAGCATGTATATTTTTTAAGCGTTTACCTATAGTGTGGTCAGTTTTAAACACCTGCAAAGAGAATGATGTATATATATAAGTAATAATATAAAAATAAGATTGATATATTTCATACTAACTAATGAGACTATATATAATACCTCATGTATGCTATCGATATCCAATGCGGCATGTTTGATAATCATCTGCATAAATCGCATCACATAGTATGCGCATGCCCAACCATTATCTTGTGTAGCACACTATAAATTGAAACATACAAAATAATACAACTAAGCACAATTCACATCAATGATATATACATTGGAGTCGGGGAGTCGGGAACTTACTGGTACGTTCTCCCAATTTATTGGCTGGTTCTTTTTCCTTGGGACCTTTCCTCCAGCCTTTTTGAATGCATCTAAACCCCTACATGTTAATATAACACAGTAAATTGCATAAGTAAATAGTAATGTAATAAAAGATGTTAACGGATATAAAAATGAAATATTTCTCACAAGAATAATGGCATTCTCATTACGTGTCCAATTTTAGGGTTCAATGTACTCCCCGCAGGATCTAGATAATAAACAGTGAATGTCCGGGGGACAATAACTAGTAACTCCCAATGTCTACCGCTAGAGGTAAGAAGTTAACAATAAATAACTCAAAATGCAAAATAAAAATGGAATTTTCTTAAGTCCAAATTATAAATAAAGTAAACTTACTTGACATTGAATGGAGCTATTATTATCGTCTTCTTTTGCTGACCAAAAATTGTAAAAGCATCTATACAGTATTGTTGAACATTATCAGGGTCTTTAGCTACCAAACTAATCAATGATGGAATCAAAAATCCCAAATGATCAAATGCAAATTGTTTGCAATGATCTTCGACTAAGTAGCTGCAAAACATATAGGCGTATGCATTAATATATAAGAAACCAGATCACCGGATCTTACACAAGGTATATGGATGTATAAACAAGATCTCACCTTATCCATGTCTCTATCATTGATGTATTCAGCCAATCATACATAAACAGCTCAATAATATCTTGTATAAATAAAGAGCTATCGTATGACTGGCCTGCATAATCTGCATCTAAAGAAATACTTATAGGGCAATGTACATTATGTGCCCGTAGCCAACATGCCATTCCCCTACAAGCAGGACCTAACGGGTATGTTAGGTCAGTTGGAACCCAATCGGGTAATGCGGGAAGTGGAAGTGGAGGCCTAGGTGCTCCTGGTGCCTTCTTTTTAACATGTACATATAATTTCAGATCAGTTGACATCATATATACACATTAACAGTCTAAATCAATGTAAATTTATCTTACAATTTCAGTCATGTAGACGACATCTGCTTTGGGCCACAATATCACCCCGCCTTCTGCATCAGCAAGTCTATCAATATCCGGGTGGGGATATGGCAATGTAGCTTCTCTCCAATCGGGTAACACACGTATCGGGCTCACACGAACGTAGCCCTGTGGCATTGGAGTCCCGTGAAACATTGCCCCAGGAAGGGACGGGTAAGCCTGCGCCTCTGCAACAACGTAGTCTTGCATTCTTAAGCGGCATGACTTCAATGCCTACAAATTTACGTAAAGAATATTATACATATATACATATCATCTTGAAAACATAACAACTTGAAAAGACTAACTACAATGTCATAAACAATACTTACAGCAGACGTGCTAGGCGATGGGTCTCCAGGATTACTCGCAGTCTGTGCATCAGGAGAAGAGTGGGTCGCCATAGGCGTATTGGAAGCCTGAGATGCCTGCCACCGCAGCAATTCTTCCTTGACCTTCTCAGCAACTACATCGTTGACCTTCTTAGCAACTAAATCCTCAACTCTCTTATTCTCCTATACATGGATAAAAGAAACATTAGCTTCTTATTAATGAATTTCCTTTTGCAGTAACATTCTAAAAAAAGAATAGGTTACCTCTTCTTGAGAAAGTCCCGCTCTGGGTTTGCGCTGGGATGGCCCAAAGAATGCTTTGATGCCAACACCAGCGCCGGCACCTCTAACACGTCCAGGATGCTCTGGGTTACCCAGAGCAACTGTCAATTCATCCCTTGTGCCCTGAGGGATGAACGTGCCTTGTTTCCGCTGCTCGTGCAGCTCCCGCTAATCACCATAAACAAAAATTGGTAAGTTAACACCACAAATAATCAATATTCAAACGATTTCTCTAAGAGTTGTATTTTACCATTTTTGCAGCCGCCTCAGTAGTTACAGGCTTCTTTATTTCACCCTTCTTGTTTTGCCTGCCAGCTATCCAGATATCATGGCGAGGCATGGGTGTGGTAGACTCCTGAGTAGGAGCAGACTCCTGAGTAGTCGCAGACTCCGCCTGTAGTCTTTGGCGAATGCTTGCATAGCCTTTTGGACCCATAGTGTGGTCATGCACATTCAGTGCACGCCTTGCTTTTTGTGCGTCACTGAGGGCCTAGTTAGTATGCACATTAATGATTTGGTTAGTAGCACTAAATGCTAATCTTGAATAGGTGAATACAATGTATATTAATTAAATTGGGAGTGACACCTAATACCTTGAATTCTTCAGATTTTCTTGAAGCAACAAAATTGTCCCAATCTTCTTTGTCCAAGAAGTTCCATTGTTCAAGGGCTGACTTCTTCTTCTTATCACCCTCTTTTATGTATTCTCTGTTCAGATTTGTCCTATAATTCCTAAGCATCTTTCCAGCGCGTTGCATCACATTTTTACGATGCAACTTCTCATCCAATGCAAACAGATTCTGTAAAATAGAAATGTTATTAACTAGTATCCAAAATAGAATTGCAAATAATAGAATTTGTAATCTACAAAATAGAATTGCAAATAATAATAACTCACGCATAAATCCTTCCATATCAAGTCTTTTTTCCCTTGAGGAACTTTATGCCAATTATCATACTTAACACCACAATGGCTCCGAGTGGTACACCCAAGATAGTTTACAAAATTATTGCGGTTCACTCCAATTGGATTTCCTCCATTATCAAACTCCACCACCAATTTGGATCCACTACCACTTAGCGCTAATAACTTCTTCAACATAGTGATGCCCCTTTTCTTGTTAAGTGTTTGGTGCTGCGCATCAAGTTGCTCCAGTGCTTCAGTGGGTACAGGTGCATCAACCTAAAATTTGACAAAAATAAACACACTAAATTAGCCCAATATAGAAATATAGGATATATGACATAACTAGAAGATAATGAATTTTATAGAAATACAGGATATGTTTTTAGAACTTACATTAGTATCCTCGCCATGCTCGTCATGGACAGCATGCTCATCATGGACTTCATGCTCATCATGGACATCATGCTCATCATGGTCAGCCATCTGAAAATGTCATTTAAAAGGCAAACATTTAGCATTTGTATTAACTAGAAAAAGGCACACATTTAGCATTTGTATTAACTAGAAAAAGGCAAACATTTAGCATTTGTATTAACTAGAAAAAGGCAAACATTTAGCATTTGTATTAACAAACATGTCTCTAAAATTGTGATCTTTTATCAATTAACAATCCTTCATTGTGATCTCCGCACACATATAAGTCATCATTAGCTTCAATATTTTGTGGAGTGGGAAACCCAACTGAGAATGGACTGGAGTCATCATACTTATCATAGTACTCTTCTTCATCTATAGGATCTTCAATGAACTGTCTTTTACCATGAAGAACAACCGACCATTTATCATTCGCAGGATCATCGATATAGAATATTTGTTTCGCCTGTGATGCCAATATGAATGGTTCACCCTTCTCGCCAATCTTTTCAAAGTTCACCAAAGTGAAACCCAATTCATCCACTATAACTCCTTTGGTGTTATCAACCCAATTACATTTAAAGAGCGGAATTTTGAAATCTATGTAGTCAAACTCCCAAATGTCCTCAATGACACCGTAATATGACATTTTAGCTTCACGTGGACTCTTATCCTTTGCACTTGCAAAGTACATAGTCGACGCTTGAAGAGTGACCCCACTATTTTGGACGACACTCTTATCATCTTGGCGCTTTGTGTAATATGTGAATCCATTAATGTCAAACCCTTCATAAGACATAACATTCGGTTTTGGTTTAAAGGCGAGGCATTTGATAGTTTCTGTAATATCATTTGGTGTTTGAGATAGTTGATGTAAGACTTTATCTTCAAACCACTTAGTAAAAGTCTTATTATGCTCTCTAGCAAGCCACATTGAACTTGCTCGAGGATGTTGTCTCTTTATGAAATTGGTATGTTCCTCGATATAAACACTCACTTCGTCCATATTGTGTAAAATATACAAGCGAGCTTGTTCCAACTGCTCACGGCTGATTACTTTCACCCGTGATCCCAAAATTCCTTTGCCCTCCTCAATATTCTTGTCATTATCAGGAGTGTCATTACCACTGAGAAAATCATTGCAAAAATCCATAACCTCTCTCGCCACATAACCTTCAATAATACTCCCTTCAGGCCGATAACGGTTTCGAACATCACCTTTAAAAACGCTCATGTATCGTTCAAAGGGATACATCCAATGCAAGAAAACTGGTCCCAACATTTTCACTTCCCTAGTCAAGTGGACAACAGGATGTACCATGATATCAAAGAACGAAGGAGGGAAATACATCTCAAGCTGACATAGGGTAACAACCACTTCTCTTTGCAAATTATCGAGAGTATCAGGGTCAATAACTTTGCTGCATAGACTGTTGAAAAAGAAACAAAGTCTGGTAATTGCAAACCTTACATGCTTCGGCAATATAGATCGAATTACCACGGGCAATATTTGTTGCATTAGAGTGTGACAATCATGAGATTTAAGACCTATCAACTTCAGATCTTTCATTGATACCAATCTACGGATGTTGGATGAGTAACCATGTGGCACCTTAACATTTACCAAGCATTCACAAAAAGTTTTCTTCTCCTTTCTAGACAACGTGTAACAAGCGGGAGGTAAGTATGATCTTTTATTACCCATTTCACGTAATTCTGTTAATTCTGACCTTATTCCCATTTCACGTAGGTCCAGTCTGGATTTTATCCCATCTTTAGTCTTACCTGGTATATTTAATAGAGTACCAATGATGCTATCACAAACATTTTTCTCAACGTGCATTACATCGATACAATGCCTGACTGTCAAAGAACTCCAATAAGGAAGATCCCAAAATATTGACTTCTTCTTGAATGAAGAATTGTCACTCCGTGTGGCCATACTACATTGTGATTTCTTACCAAATTCATTGACAATGTCTTTTACTCTTTCATAAACAACATCCCCTGGTATAGGTTTAGGTGCACTCCGTTCATCATTCCATCCATTGAATGCTTTGCGCTTCCTACGATACGGATGGAATTTTGAAAGAAACCTTCGATGACCAAGATATACAGTCTTGCCGCCATGTTTTAGTCTTATTGAATCAGTGTTTTCTTCACATATAGGACACACTTTAGCTCCTTTGACACTATATCCAGACAAATTCTCATATGCTGGAAAGTCATTAATAGTGCAAAACAACATAGCGTGAAAATGAAATGTCTCTCTTGCTGAAGCATCATAGGTCATCACACCTTCAGCCCAAAGTTTCTTTAAGTCATCAATCAAAGGTTCAAGATAAACATCGATATCATTTCCGGGTTGTTTAGGGCCCGATATCAACAATGACAACATAACATACTTATTTTTCATACACATCCAGGGAGGAAGATTGTATATAACAAGCATGACTGGCCAAGTGCTATGTTGGCTGCTCAATGTCCCGTACGAATTCATCCCATCTGTACAAAGCCCAAGTCTTAGATTTCTATCTTCTTCACCAAATTTAGGGTACAATAGATCAATCTTCTTCCACTGTGGGGAATCAGACGCATGTCGTAGGATACCATCATTATTTTTCTTAACATCTGCATGCCACCTCAAATTCTTCGCATCTTTCGGATTTGCAAACAAGCGTTGAAACCGTGATATTATAGGTAGATACCACAACACCTTGGCAGGAGAACCAGTTTTGGACTCCCCCGAAGTCGTCAATTTATACCGTGACGCACCACATTTTGGACAATCTTTCAAATCTACATAGTCCTTTTGAAATAATACACAATCATTCGGGCATGCGTGTATCTTCTTGGCCTCCATTCCCATTGGGCACAACATTTTCTTTACCTGGTATGTTGAGATTGGAAGCTCGTTTCCTTCAGGAAGCATTTCTTTCAACAAAGTCAACAATGAAGTGAAGCTTTTGTCGCTCCATCTATTGTTAGCTTTCAACTTATACAATCTCAACACAGCGCTAAGCTTCATAAACTTAGCACAGCCTGTGTATAACGGTATCTCAGCATCATGCACAATGTTTGTAAAGATAGGAGGTGGATCGGTGTGCTCTACCCTACAACTATCCAGCATCGCATCAACGATGTCTGCTGGAACTGGTTCGTTCACATTTACGTCATCAGAGGCAATTTCTTCTTCCACCCAAGCACTGCTATCGACTTCTACTGGTTTCGATTTTGAAATCTCTCCATGCCAGTGCCATTCTGTATAGCCTTGTACAATCCCGTTGCACATGACATGACTTTTGATTTCCTCACCAGTGTTGACTTTCAAGTTGTTACCGCAATGCCTACATGGACAGTAGAACCTATCTGTAGGTTTTTTCCTATGTTCCTCGCCAAATCTAATAAACTGATCAAGACCAGATATAAACTCTGGGGTGCAACGATTACGAATGGACATCCATGATCTATCCATTCTATGATCAGAGAAAACAAGTATATATTAGGAAACAAGTATATATTAGGAAAAGATTAGGCAGCATTTCCCCGCTGTTCTCTAAGTACATATGTACTTAGAGAACAAACGGGGAAATGCCAACAAACACATTTGATGTCATTCTTATATATAATAAATGTGTACCACCTATCCCATCCTTGAACACCTAATCTCACTAGTAAGTGTATAATGTGTATTGGGTTTTCAAGAAAATTTCGGCAGCATTTCCCCGCTGTTCTCTAAGTACATATGTACTTAGAGAACAAACGGGGAAATGCTACCAAAATTTTCTCGAAAACCCAATACACATTATACACTTACATCCTAAGTGAGATTAGGTGTTCAAGAACAGTCCCAAACCGGGGACTATCCAAGATTTACTCCTAATGAGTCAATCTTGGACGGGTTTCTAGGCCAACAAACACAATAATAGATATCTACAATGAAGCCGGACTCCATACAAACAGTATATAATTTAGTGATTGTTCATTCTAATTTATACCAATGTATAAGTAATATAAAAAACAATGATTGTTCACATTCTAGGCCAACAAACACATGTGATGTCATTCTTATATATAATAAATGTGTACCACCTATCCCATCCTTGAACACCTAATCTCACTAGTAAGTGTATAATGTGTATTGGGTTTTCGAGAAAATTTCGGCAGCATTTCCCCGCTGTTCTCTAAGTACATATGTACTTAGAGAACAAACGGGGAAATGCTACCAAAATTTTCTCAAAAACCCAATACACATTATACACTTACATCCTAAGTGAGATTAGGTGTTCAAGAACAGTCCCAAACCGGGGACTATCCAAGATTTACTTCTAATGAGTCAATCTTGGACGGGTTTCTAGGCCAACAAACACAATAATAGATATCTACAATGAAGCCGGACTCCATACAAACAGTATATAATTTAGTGATTGTTCATTCTAATTTATACCAATGTATAAGCAATATAAAAAACAATGATTGTTCACATTCTAGGCCAACAAACACATGTGATGTCATTCTTATATATAATAAATGTGTACCACCTATCCCATCCTTGAACACCTAATATCACTAGTAAGTGTATAATGTGTATTGGGTTTTCGAGAAAATTTCGGCAGCATTTCCCCGCTGTTCTCTAAGTACATATGTACTTAGAGAACAAACGGGGAAATGCTACCAAAATTTTCTCGAAAACCCAATACACATTATACACTTACATCCTAAGTGAGATTAGGTGTTCAAGAACAGTCCCAAACCGGGGACTATCCAAGATTTACTCATAATGAGTCAATCTTGGACGGGTTTCTAGGCCAACAAACACAATAATAGATATCTACAATGAAGCCGGACTCCATACAAACAATATATAATTTAGTGATTGTTCATTCTAATTTATACCAATGTACAAGTAATATAAAAAACAATGATTGTTCACATTCTAGGCCAACAAACACATGTGATGTCATTCTTATATATAATAAATGTGTACCACCTATCCCATCCTTGAACACCTAATCTCACTAGTAAGTGTATAATGTGTATTGGGTTTTCAAGAAAATTTCGGCAACATTTCCCCGCTGTTCTCTAAGTACATATGTACTTAGAGAACAAACGGGGAAATGCTACCAAAATTTTCTCGAAAACCCAATACACATTATACACTTACATCCTAAGTGAGATTAGGTGTTCAAGAACAGTACCAAACTGGGGACTATCCAAGATTTACTCCTAATGAGTCAATCTTGGACGGGTTTCTAGGCCAACAAACACAATAATAGATATCTACAATGAAGCCGGACTCCATACAAATAGTATATAATTTAGTGATTGTTCATTCTAATTTATACCAATGTACAAGTAATATAAAGAACAATGATTGTTGACTTTCTAGGCCAACAAACACATGTGATGTCATTCTTATATAATAAATGTGTACCACCTATAACAAACACATTGTCCAACATTAGGTTCAACACTTGAAACATACATTCGTTTTCAACATAAAAAATTTGTATCATTAGGGTCCAACATGTGGATTATATGGGACATACACATCAAGGTGGTCATAAGGGAGGATATTTCCTTATTTATGAGTAAGCGATATAAGATTAAGATCCATATAAAAATTAGGGCATAAGTAAGAAATAAATCTTCTTTAGGATACAATAGACCCTTACAGATGTATTTAGGGTCATAGGTACCATCATAGAACAAAAGGGGTACACTCTAGGATTTAAGATCACACTACATTATGTATTTTATACAAAATTACATGTATGTGTATATAAAAAATATATTTATAAGGAACTTCTATACATATCTAATCAACAAATCAGTAATTAACTAAGTATTCATCAATACTTACTATTAATCAGTATCTCTAATCATTAAAATCGGCAAGCAGATCAGTAATTGTAAATAACAAACTATGAATTGTTGAATTAAAGTAATCACTAAAGTAATACTAACCAGTAGTACCAATCATTAATCACTGAAAGCAGCAAGGAAATCAGTAAAACTAATCATACATTACTAGTATATAAGGAAACCAGTAGTACCAATCATTAATCACTGAAAGCAGCAAGGAAATCAGTAAAACTAATCATGCATTACTAGTATATAAGGAAACCAGTAGTACCAATCATTAATCACTGAAAGCAGCTTACATACCTTTTCCAGCAGTGGTGGTCGAAGCAGGAAGAAGGGGGTGGCGCCGGGCGTGAGCAGGAAGAAAGGAGCTAGGGCGGCGGTGGGCAGGCAGGTGGGCACCAGGCGTGGCAGCGGCGCCGGTTCTCAGGCGTGGCGGCGGCGCAGGCGGTTGGAGCAGCAGGGCGGGCAGCAGGGGCGGCGGAGAAGAAATGCGCCGGAGAGGGGCGCCGGAGAGGGGACGCCGGAGATGGGGCACCGGAGAGAAGCGCCGGAGAAAAACTAGCAGCAGCAGCAGAGAAATCACCGGAGAAATCGCCGCAACAGGGAAATAGGGTAGTAATGAAACAGAAGAAAGGGGAAGAGTCGGGTGATCGCGGGTTATAAGTTCCCAAATAGCGTCGGTTGTTTACAACAACCGACGCCTAAACAACTTTAGCGTCGGTTGTTTGCAACAACCGACGTCCAATTGGACGATATTTTTATGAAAATGTTTGGCGGGAACCACCTTCAGCGTCGGTTATACAAGGATAACCGACGCTGAAAGTGACATTTTCAGCGCAAATTTTCATTACACATAGGCATCGGTTTTCTAGGTATATAACCGACGCTGACAATGACACTATTTTTTTATCGAAAAATGGATTTCGCGGGCGACTTTAAGCGTCGGTTTTTTATAAAAAACCGACGCTTAATACAAAGCGGTACCCATGTCTGGCTGGTCTTCGAATATAGACGTCGGTTTGCTTAAACAACCGACGCCTTATATGATAGGCGTCGGTTTTCCTTAATAACCGACGCCCAGAAAAGCGACACTGAATGCTATTTCTGTAGTAGTGTGACCGGTTCAGGGCCAACCTGCCCCCTCGCTCTGCATTCTCATCTTTGTGCGGGGGTTCCACTTCCGTCGTAGCCGCAGATCGCCGCTGACAGCAGCGTGCTCCGACACCCACACCGAAATGGCCAACGGAGTCGGTGACCAGTGTTCATTCCGCCAGCTGCTGCAGTACCCCCAAGGTCCACCTCCATCACTCTCCATCTCTCTGGCATAAACTCTATCTCTCTCCTGTTGGTTCTGGTTTTGGTTCCCTCCCGTCTTCTTCCATTTTCTAGTGAATGGTGCTCTGTTCTAAGTTCCTCCGGTGAATGGTTGAACACCCAACCTCCCTCTTGTCGTTAGTATATGTTCCTGATCTCATGAGCCACTATCCAAACCTGCCAACTCCAAGCACTTCTCATCCATGCTGCACAAGCCCTCCAGAAGCTGACTCCATGGGTCTGCGCCTACTCCAAGGTGCCTTGCACGTATGCGGCGCCAGGATACTGACATGCTCTGCCATATCTATTGCCCGTCATCTCCATGAGGACCTGGGTACAGCTGTACAACTCATGGAGTCAATACGAGGACGAGCGTCGTTGGCGGAATCATCGTGATCGTTGGCCAGCGTGTATGCCTCATTCTGTCTGGAAGGGTTTGGATGACCGGCTTTCACCTCCAGGGGTTCTCCATGGGCCGCATAGGCTGAGGGTCGAGTTCTAGGGTCAAGACAGGGGTTCCTATGGTCTGTTATATAGGCTCTATATGGAGTTCTAGGGATAGAAGGAGGAGGATGAAGAAGGAAGGAGAGATGGGAGATGGGTCTGAGTTTGTTTCCTTTTGGATTCATGGTAGGTGATGGTCTTACAGGAAGGTGGTTCACTCACGTTAACCATGGCCCATCATTGTAATGTAGTCCCATGCTTGGATACTCCACTTATGGTAAGAAAACTAATTGCTCCTTTTCTATCATAGAATTTCGGACTTGCCCAAGTCCTTTTTCAAAAGGATACTTCTTGATTGGAAAACCAAAAGCCATCGTGGAAAGTATATAGATATGAGTCATGTATGGGGTGATTAGATCATTAGGCTTCTAAGAAAATCTTTATTCTAGAATAATCTTTATATCTATCTCAATTATATATTTCCTTAAATCAACCATCCCTACCACATGGAAAGTCATTTCTGCTTCAAATTTTACGATTATCTTAATTTTCATATTATCTTCAATTACACTAAAAGTTGGATCGAAATATACCTATTAGTCATACACAACATATCCTTTCTAGAAATTTCTAAACTTATTTAGTTACCAATTGCCCATTAGTTTTGTAAATCTCTTTACTTCTTTAGTTAATACTTATCAAGAAGAAAAGAAAGTTATTTATTATTGGTCCTAATGAGTAACTCATCTTATAATTTTGAGATTGGTGAAAAGGGACATTTTATTATTCCCCTTTAGAGGGCAACGTTACTTTTAGTGAATCTTCCATGGTGTCTACTATGCAAGACACAAATAGCTCTTAAATAGGTTCTCTACATGGCATCTCATAATAGGTGGAGACCAAAGAAGATGTTGGCTCATAGGTTGATGAACAAGATCGCTCTTCTACGCCAGATGATTCAGTGCCCACTAAAGATAAAGAGGAGATTCTAGAGTTCTTACAGTGTAGCCAAAGGCAAAGGCAAACAGAATGTCAAACCACTCCAACGTTGTGGCTTTGGTGACTCCATGGTACCTTATGTCTTTTTCAACGACGTTGATGTGGATATTGGTGATGAGACCACCAATTTCTGTGATGCAGTCGTAGGTCATGATGATGCTCCACAGTTGATTGCTACAATGAAGGAAGAGATGGAATCTCTTCATAGGAATCAAACTTGGGAGTTGGCGTACCTCCCAAAGGCAAGAATGTAGTAGTCTGCAAGTGGGTCTATAAGAAGAAAGAAGGTGATAGATACAAGGCTCACCTTGTTGCAAAAGACTACAGTCAAATTAAAGGCATTCATTATAATGAAGTCTTCTCACCCGTCATTAAGCATAGTTCCATATGGGTTGTTCTTTCTTTGGTAGCCATTGAAGACCTAGAGTTGCAACAACTAGATGTAAAGACAACTTTTCTGCATGGTGAACTAGAAAAAATGTGGCATCCAACTCACAAAACAAGATTAATTAAAACAGAAGCGATTTATTAGCAGCGGATTACTGAAAATCACTAAAAATTAAAACCATTTACACAGAGATTCATTCACAGGAAAACTCTTAAATCAAGAACCAAAGTATTATAATTACATACTGGTCCACATTGTACATTCCATGTACCATCTCTTTCTCGAGACATTTATATACATCACTTTGCTTGATGAAAGCACAAGTAACAGAATTCTCGAGGCTTCGTGCCAAAATCTCAGATCTATTATAAAAACACTATCACTGACTCCTAGGACCTGAGAGTATAGAGACGACACATAGGACTTTATGTATAGAGCCTGACAACCAACATCCCCACCTGGGATATTACTGTTGTCCTTACCGTTGTTGCTGCTGCTCTTCCCTTTCAGTAGGGTTTCTGCTTCGTTGTCTGTGTTTACCTAAAAACGTTGGATCCCATGGAGGTGAGACAATTATAAAAATTGTCCCAGTGGGAGATATAACTCTCCGCCAAAACATTATCATTGCAATTTAAAAGAAATAAACTGAGCAGTGGGATAATATAATTAGTAGCAGCTGAATCAACATCTATGCATATTAGAGCAACATTCTTATGCAAGTATTTCAACTATAACTTGATAAAGCAGCCTGTCTCTTATTCAATATAGAATTGAAGAACATAACTGACTTTTATGTATCAAGGACATGCTAAGTAGTATAACATCAACCGGTGGTTCTCGTATTTCAATCTTATTCAAATACGCTACACGGTTGATTATATTTTTCAAACATATTTAAGCTATGAGGAGATGAGGTATACCGCTCATACTCCAACCGACCATTTCTAGAATCGAAATTGGTACCATAAATAGGTCAATGGAAGAGCCGGATTCCCATGACCTTCCACATCCCGGTCAGTACGGGACAACAAGCAGGACTATGTCGACTGCTCAAAATAGCATTCCAGGGTATACTGGAAACTTCGCTATAGAGTTACAGCGTCAACTGCACTCTCATCGACAATTGAGAGATTTAATGTTTATCTCCGTCGACCCAACATTAAATAACATTGGGAGACTAATGTTACATCCATCCCAACCATCGGGAGATTTATGATACATCCATCCCAACACATGAAGGATTGAGAGGTTTGATGTTTACCTTCCCTCAATCTCTTCACAAGGACGTAAGGATATTTTCGCCCATTTACCCCCACATATTCAGAATATGCGCACTCCAGGAATTCCCATAGGAAAACTTGTTTCACCATCATCAACTGCTAACGATGATGGATCTATGGTCAGAGCACTACATGAATAGATTTCACTTGATTAATTAAGTACATTTTCATATTCTTTTAGCATCAGCCAAGTTCTCAAGAATGACTTATTTTAACAATGCTATAAAGAGACATGTACTATTTGCATCAGATACTTATCAGTCTTTAGAAGACATTGGGAACTCAGTTCCTCTTTTCAATATTGGGAATTATCATCCCTTCATAATCCCATCACCATAATCATATGGCTTGTTACCACTTTTCTAGGTAATCATCACCTTCAGGTCATCTGACCAAGGCAAACATGACACTTGCTATTACAAGCATCACTCATGGTACTTGAGGCACATTAACTCTCTTGTTACCTCTTATCAGGCAGCAAGATATATTATGGAACACAAGGCCCAAACACCATAGTGAATTAAACCTCATAGTTCATACCTGACTATGATCATCATTTCAGAATACCTGCATGGTCAGCACAATGATAACAGTAATATCAATTGCATATCAATGCCATGTAAAACAATTATAAATTCACTATTCAAGGGTAACACCACTATATCCTTACCAGGGTTAGGGTTTCCCACTTCATGTCTTTTGAGGACATTCACTATATTAACCACATCAAGGTTATGTTTTATCACCATATTTCTCACATTAGGGCTTCATAAAGCATTGCATAGTATTACCTGGATTTGAGCTTCACATTACATCAAACATTAGGGTATCTCATGAAACCATTCTTAGATAGGGTTTCACATAAATTTCACCCCATAAAGGGTCTACATTCCATAAACCATCATTAGGGTTTACTATTCATCCCAATTAGGGTTTCATGTTTCATTACCCATAATTAGGGTTTATCACTCTTCCCAATTAGGGTTTTGGATCACATTACCCTTAATTAGGTCTACACACATCATCACCCTGAATTAGGGTTACATCCATACCTTGGATTAGGGTTTTAATAAGAATTGCCCTAATTAGGGTTAGGGTTCAACAACCTTGCTAATTATGGTTTATGCTCATGATTAGGGTTTCATGATCTCTTTATTTAAGGATCATACCCTAGATCACCACTTGAACCATACTCATGTATGAATTCCATTCTATTATCCTTTCAACTTGATTAGGTTATATCAATCCTTTCATCAAGTACATACAACTATGATTAACATCGTGTACCCAATCATTGTTATTATAAGTAATTAGGGTTTATCCCTTAATTGGCACTAATCACTTAGGTACTATTAGGGTTTCAACCTTTGTACTAATAATCATTGGATTATCAGAACTATCATTACCTTCAATATCCACATGATTGAATCACATTCAACCTCCATTCGGTTTCAAGGTTTTGTCACCAAACGGTTTGAAACCGTTTAACACCAAACGGTTTTGAAACCATTTGACCTCAAACAGTTTTGAAACCGTTTTCCCCCAAACGATTTCAAGACCATTTGGTCTCAAACGGTCTCAAGACTGTTTGGGCCAAATCAGTCCCAAAACCACAAGGGCTCACTAGGTCATTCATCAATCCAATCAATTGCAATTGCACCATTGAATTGACCATCAGTTATTCAATTGAAGGATTCATCAATCAACACCATTAGATATTCATCCATCAATCAAGGATCAACCACCAACCCATAAAAAAGTTTTGAAACCGTTTGTTCCCAAATGGTTTCAAGATCGTTTGGGCTCAAACGGTCTCAAGACCGTTTGACCCAAGTTGTCTTGAAATCGTTAGGACCAATCAAGGATTCCTCAATCGACTTGATTATGGCTTCAATTGAAAGAATGTACACACATTGAATTAGTCAATTGGGTCCATTGGATCATCATCCAACATGTAATTAAGTTCAGACCTCAAACGGTCAATTAAACCAAACGATCATCATGACCAAACGGTTTGGAGTACAAGTCACCAAACGGTTTGCAAACTGTTTGGTCTCAAATGGTTTGGTGAAACCATTTGGACCAAAGGTCCAAGACCGTTTGCCATTTGTTCTTGGTTAAGGTGTGTGCTTATGATCATGTTATCATCTTCAACCTTCATACCCACGAATACTTCTGCCATACTCATGGAAATTACATTAATTAATCAAAGGATTTGCAAGAAAAGCAATTTGAACATAATTGATGGGGAAATTGAAATCAATAACAATGAAATGGGTTCAAGTTATATAACCCACCTTAAAATGAGCTTCAAAGCTTAAAGATCCATGGATCCAATGGTGGATGAAGCTCTAGCAACCTCCCAAGGTTGTTTTTTAAGCTTTTGGAGTGAAAGGTTCAGCTAGAAGCGAAGATGGGATTGAGATATGAAGAAATTATACATTGTTTTATGATTTCCACCATGAAATCAAGAAGAACGAAGGTCAAGGACTTACCAACAGGTTGGGGCATCCTTCCTGCTGTTCTTAGCTCCCTAAGTTGTTTTTGCAAGCAAAGGAAAGAAGTGGACCCGAAAAAGATCCTTGGTTTGGGTGGTAGAGGCTCTTTTATAAGAAAATCAATGAGAGAGAAAATGTTTTATATAAATCCTTTAATTCCAAAATTATTGCCACCTATTCCTCCTTGGTTTACTTGCATGCAAAGGCAACTCTATCCCACCGAGATCCCTTCCATTATCCATGAATTAAGGGAAAAGAAATTAAGCACCTTAATCCCTTATAATATTAATATATTTTTTTGAGTGGAAATTCTTTTCCTTATAATAAGGTGAGTGGAGTTTTCACCTCCTTAAGATCTTTTGTGGTCCTTGCTAAGATCAAGGAAGTCCACACACATATGAATCCAACCATTTTAATTTTTGTTGAAGGCCTTTCAATTATTTTATTTATTTTTGTATTTAATTGAACTAATGTTCTCATTATGCTTAAATCTTGATTATTTTAATATCAAGATTCTCTCTCCTTCATCATAATTCAAATGAGGCACCCCCCTCATTTTCTTTACTCCACATGATGACAAGAAATATTAGGGACCTTATTTAAGTGGTAATTTACTTATTGCACCCTAGGTTTTGGGTAAATTGCACATTACACCAAAACTAGGTTTTCATGCACAAACATTGCTTTATCAGCTCTTCCTTGGTATTCAGGCTATCAAAAGCCATACCTCTACATCATCTTCATTCTCATGATGCATCAACACATGAGGAACATATTATCATGCATAATTTACAATTAAACCCCTCAACTTGGGTAATTTGCACTTTAGTCCAAAATAAGCAAAATATTGATTTCAACAATATTAAAAAAGGACTAGAAATGAAATATAAGTTCCTCTTGAGCCTTAATTATCTTTCAAAAGATAAGAGAAAGTATATAATCACTTTAATTAATCAAAACACCTAGGGTTAGAACATAACCCAGGTCAGGGATGTTACAAAAAAAGATCTACATGCAACAACCAGAGGGTTTTGAAGACAAAGACAACCATGGGTGATTGCTCAAGAGGTCACTCCATGGGCCGAAGCAATCTCCTAGACAATGGTACAAGAAATTTGACTCTTTCATGATGCACATTGGATTTTCCAAGAGTATCTATGATGCTTGCGTCTACTACAAAGGGCTGGATGACAATTCCTTTGTTTACCTAATGCTATATGTTGATGACATGTTGATCGCTTCTAGACACGCATCTGAGATTGCCAAGGTGAAATCTTTGCTAGGTGGAGAATTTGATATGAAAGACCTAGGTGAAGCTAAGAAGATTCTTGGCATGGAGATTTAAAGAGACCGTAAAGATCGAAGGCTTATCCTGACACATGAGAAGTACATCAATAAGGTTCTTCACTGGTTCTACATGTTAGATGTGAAGCCTGTTTCAACTCCATTGGCCACTCACTTCAGGCTATCAACTTTGTAGTCTCCACAGTATGATGAAGAATAAAAAGAGATGACACGTGTACCTTACTCCAGTGCCATTGGTAGCATCATGTATGTTATGGTTTGCACTAGACCAGACATCGCTTATGCAATCAGTGTGGTTAGTCGTTACATGGCTCATCCTGGAAAAGCACATTAGCAAGCAATTACGTGGATTCTGAGGTATTTGAAGGTCACTTCAAATACTTGTTTAGTCTTTCATGGAGCTCAAGTCATCACAATAGGGTATGTGGACTCAGACTATGCAGACAACCTCGACAAGAGGAGATCTCTCACAGGTTACATGTTCATGGTGGAATCTACAACTATTAGTTGGAAATCCACTATACAAAGTACCATTACTTTATCTACTACTGAAGTAGAGTACATGGCGGAAACAAAAGCTGTGAAGGAGGCTTTATGGCTCAAGGTCTTGATGAATCAATTAGGCATGGTTCAAGAGCAAGTTATTGTTCAATGTGATAATCAAAATGCTATACATCTTAGCAAAGATCAAATGTTCCATGAGAGAATGAAGCACAATGATGTTAAGTACCACTTCATTAGAGAAGTTGCAACAAAATGAAAGATTCAGATAAAGAATACTGATATGTCTGAGAATCCATCCTACATGATGACGAAGGCTCTTCCATTAGCTAAGTTTGATCTTTGCTAAAAATTAGTTGGTCTTCTTTATACCTGAGCTTTGCCCATGCAAGGCATGTGGAGGAGATGGTATTCTTAATCAGTTTCTGATATTGGAGAAGATTGCAAGTGATTTTCTACTTCCATCATTTTCGAGTTGAAGAAACAGTAGAGTTTATTGAGAATGTGTCTTAAACTCTCTATAAAAGCTTCCTTGATGAACCAGACGTCTACGCCAAGCATCGACATCTTCAGGATGCATTTTGGACACCTACATGTGTATTTACGGTCATTACTCCAGACCATATATGGTCTGCCTGGAGGCCCTAGACTATATAGGTTCTTACGGTCTAGCCAAACCATATACAGTTTAGTGTTGGACTGTAAATGTTGCTTATTTGGAAATACAATCTGTGTTATGGACCGTATATAGTCCCTGCCGGATCGTAAACACAGCGGAAAAACAACCTAATGACTTCGGGACTTTGGATATGGATTATATTCTTATAAATAGACTCCCCCAACTCGTCCCAAACATGAAGAACAATAAAGAGACATCAAGAGACGTCATTTTTTTGAAGATCTAAAGCCATAGACGGACCTAGAGCTTTCCTTAGGGTTTCACGCCTCCAAGAGCTCCTCTCTAAGCAATTGTCTTCTTCCACAATTGGCTTTTGGGTGTATAAGGGGATTAGGTACTTCTTCTCTCTTCTATAATCATCATCTCTGTAATCTCTCTATCAATAATATCGTCTCCACTAGTGGATGTAGGCTCCCACATTGGGAATTTTCCGAACCACTATAAATCTCGTCTTTGTGGTTGCTTGCTTGTTCTTTTTTATCTTCGTCGTATGTATTCAGTTTGGATTGCTCAATCTCACGCTTTCGCATCTCCGCATCAAGCTCGTTGGGCCTTGTTGTTCAGGTCTCCCATCACTACCATATCCCGACATGGACTAATCTTAACACAAACTTGTACTTATATTTTCATAATTTTCAATTGTCCCTAGGTACAATGCATTTTTTACCATAATTTCCCGTGTGACAACAACTTAATACCTATAGAAAGTCACTTTCACTTAGACATGAAGACAATTTTCCTTTGTATAATTGGAATTTGAGTTTTTTTAATCAAAACAACAATACACCATTAATTAAGTTTGGGATCCATATATCATTAGCCCCAAGAAAGGGTTTCTCCCCTTAAGACCCATAACTTGTAATGGAAAAACATAGGATAGTGGTTAATCAAGGACACTCATAGTAATCATAATATTTTTTGGAGCCATTAAAGCCCACATAGCCCACCCCTTACACTCCAGAGATGGTCATGCTTGCACTAGCGTCTTCATAAATTAATCCCAGTTAGAAGAATTGAGTCAAAGACCTCCTTATGAGTTGGTTTGATCGTCTCCACACTACATCATTGAGGGCATACATGAGCAAAATTGTAATTGTGTAGATACATTGAAGCAATTTGGTTGAGCGTACTGAGGAGATAACATGTTATTAGAAAAGTCAATGTTATGGATAAGTACTTTCAATATAAAAGCTATATGTTGGGTATTGTGTAACCAGACACAATAATGTCTTTTATTTCCATTTGGTCGATGGGTGTTGATAACTCTATTTATACAACCTATACATATGTAATACTAGTTTATGTTGCTTTTACGCCTGAACGAACATTACATCCCTACACAAACACCCCCTAAAGAATGATAAGAAGAAGGGAACCATCTTCCCCTCTTTATGATTCGAAGTACTTCCTTATTTTTATGGTAGCAAGTCCATATGGATTTTGTTTTCTGATCGTATCCATTTTCTTTAGTAGTAGTGAACATTCCGTGAATCTATCTACCCAATATCCCCTCTATAAAAAGGACACTCTGCTGTATGTTAATCGTACCTGTCCGCTCGACTTCTTTTTTAGGCCTTTCTTGGCTGCTGTGTGAAGATATGTATTACATACTCTAACTACTTTATTTGTGTTGTTAATTATCTAAGCAATTCCTACCACTGCCACGCTACGATGAACTGTAACAATTTGCAGTGTGATCTCTTCAACTGCCACGTTGCCGAAAGTGCACCAGATTGCGGCAGCGTAACAAGGAAGCCAACGCATGCTTACAAATCTATACTATCTATACTACATAGGAAAACCCGTGGAAGAGGTTGGATGCAATTTTTTTCATTATTTTTTGAAATTATGTATTAGTCCCTGTGTGTACACCACAATTTGATCTTTAATTTTTAAATTTATATATTATATTGGGAGACACATCTATACTATATGAAAAAGCTTGTGGAGGGGGTTGGATGCAATCCTTTCTATTATTTTTTAAAATTACGTATTGCTCTCTGTTAGTGTACGCCACACTTTTGTCTTTAATTTTTTAAATTATATATTATATTAGAATACACATCTATACTATATAGGAAAGCTCGTGGAGGGGTTGGATGCAATTTTCTCCATTATTTTTTGAAATTATGTATTGGTCCCTCTGTGTGTACACCACTTTTTTGTCTTTAATTTTTTAAATTATGTATTATATTAGGAGACACATCTATATATATAGGAAAGCCCGTGGAGGGGGCTGGATGCAATTTTCTCCATTATTTTTTGAAATTACGTATTGGTCCTTGTGTGTGTACATCACACTTTTGTCAATAATTTTTTAAATTATATATTATATTAGGAGACACATCTATACTATTTAGGAAAGCCAGTGGAGGGGGCTGAATGTAATTTTCTCTCCATTATTTATTGAAATTACGTATTTGTCCATGTGTGTATGAGAAGTCCAATTAATATATGTATTGTAGATATATCTTTTTATTTTTATAAGTTAGATCGATAATTTTTTTATTGTAGCCTACTAAGACACCCGTGCATAGCACGGGTTTATGCCTAGTAATATAGGAAAGCCCGTGGAGGGGGCTCAATGCAATTTTTTCATTATTTTTTAAAATTACATATTGGTCCCTGTGTGTGTACACCACAATTTAGTATTTAATTTTTTAAATTTATATATTATATTAGGAGACACATCTATACTATATAGGAAAGCTTGTGGAGGGGGCTGGATGCAATTTTCTCCATTGTTTTTTGTAATTATGTATTGCTCCCGGTTAGTATACATCACGCTTTTATCTTTAATTTTTTAAATTATATATTATATTAGGAGACACATCTATACTATATAGAAAAGCACATGGAGGGGGCTGAATGTAATTTTCTCCATTATTTTTTGAAATTATGTATTGGTCCCTGTGCGTGTACACCACACTTTTGTCTTTAATTTTTTAAATTATGTATTATATTAGGAGACACATCTATATGTATATGAAAGCCCATGGAGGGGGCTGGATGCAATTTTCTCCATTATTTTTTGAAATTACGTATTGGTCCTTGTGTGTACATCACACTTTTGTCAATAATTATTTAGATTATACATTATATTAGGAGACACATCTATACTATATAGGAAAGCCCGTGGAGGGGGCTCGATGCAATTTTTTCATTATTTTTTGAAATTACGTATTGGTCCATGCGTGTACACCACAATTTGGTTTTTAATTTTTTAAATTTATATATTATATTAGGAGACACATCTATACTATATAGGAAAGCTTGTGGAGGGGGCTGGATGCAATTTTCTCCATTATTTTTTGTAATTACGTATTGCTCCCTGTTAGTGTACATCACGCTTTTATCTTTAATTTTTTAAATTATATATTATATTAGGAGACACATCTATATGTATATGAAAGCCCATGGAGGGGGCTGGATGCAATTTTCTCCATTATTTTTTGAAATTACGTATTGGTCCTTGTGTGTACACCACACTTTTGTCTTTAATTTTTTAAATTATATTTTATATTAGGAGACACATCTATATCTATACTATATAGGAAAATCCGTTGAGGGGGTTGGATGCAATTTTTTCTATTATTTTTTGAAATTATATATTGGTCCCTGTGTGTACACCACAATTTGGTCTTTAATTTTTTAAATTTATATATTATATTGGGAGACACATCTATATTATATGGGAAAGTTTGTGGAGGGGGTCAGATGCAATTCTTTCTATTATTTTTTGAAATTACATATTGCTCTCTATTAGTGTACACCACACTTTTGTCTTTAATTTTTTAAATTATATATTATATTAGGAGACACATCTATACTATATAGGAAAGCCTGTGGAGGGGGTTGGACACATTTTTCTCCATTATTTTGTGAAATTATGTATTGATCCCTCTGTGTGTACACCACACTTTTGTCTTTAATTTTTTAAATTATGTATTATATTAGGAGACACATCTATATGTATAGGAAAGCCCGTGGAGGGGGCTGGGTGCAATTTTCTCCATTATTTTTTGAAATTACGTATTGGTCCTTGTGTGTGTACATCACACTTTTGTCAATAATTTTTTAAATTATATATTATATTAGGAGACACATGTATAATATATAGGAAAGCCCGTGGAGGGGGTTGAATGCAATTTTCTCTCCATTATTTATTGAAATTACGTATTGGTCCATGTGTGTATGAGAAGTCTTGTTAATATATGTATTGTAGATATGTCTTTTTATTTTTATAAGTTAGATCTATAAATTTTTTATTGTAGTCTACTAAGACACCCGTGCATAGCACATGTTTATGCCTAGTGTATAGGAAAGCACGTGGAGGGGGCTGGATGCAATTTTATCCATTATTTTTTGAAATTACGTATTGGTCCTTGTGTGTGTACATCTCACTTTTGTCAGTAACTTTTTAAATTATATATTATATTAGGAGACACATCTATATAGTGGAAAACGCGTGGAGGGGGTTGAATGCAATTTTCTCCATTATTTTTTAAAATTATGTATTGGTCCATGTGTGTATGAGAAGTTCTATTAATATATGTATTGTACATATATCTTTTTATTTTTATAAGATAAATCTATAAATAATCTTTTTATTTTTATAACATAAATCTATAATTTTTTTATTATAGTCTACTAAGGCACCCATGCATATCATACAATTTTCTCCATTATCTTTTGAAATTACATATTGGTCCATGTGTGTGTACACCACACTTTTGTCTTTAATTTTGTAAATCATATATTATATTACGAGACACATCTATACTATATAAGAAAGCTGGTGGAGGGGACTAGATGCAATTTTATACATTATTTTTTGAAATTACATATTGGTCCCTTTGTGTGTACACCCACACTTTTATTTTTAATTTTTTAAATTATATATTATATTAGGAGATACATCTATACTATATAGGTAAGCGCGTGGAGGAGGCTAGATGTAATTTTCTCCATTATTTTTTGAAATTCCATATTGGTCCATGTGTGTACACCACACTTTTGTCTTTAACTTTTTAAATCATATATTATATTGGGAGACACATCTATACTATATAGGAAAGTCCGTGGAGGGGGTTGGATGTAATTTTCTCCATTATTTTTTAGAATTCTAAATTGGTCCATGTGCGTGTACACCACACTTTTGTCTTTAATTTTTAAAATCATATATTATATTAGGAGACACATCTATACTATATAGAAAAGCTTGTGGAGGGGTCATGATGCAATTTTCTCCATTATTTTTTGAAATTACATATTGGTCTCTGTGTATATGGACCACCCTTTTGTCTTTTAGTTTTAAATCATATATTACATTAGGAGAGACATCTATACTATATAGGAAATCCCGTAAAGGGAATTGGATGCAATTTTTTTATTATTTTTTGAAATTACATATTGGTCCACGTGTGTACAAAAAATCCTATTAATATATGTATCGTACATATTTTTTTATGTTAAATCTATAAATTATTTATTGTAGTCTACTAAGACACCCATGCATAGCATAGGTTTATGCCTAGTTCTATATATATTCTCTACGCATTGTATTAGCAAATTTTGTTTACATGCCTACGACAACACATTATGATCGATATGTAAATATATATATATTCTCTACGCATTGTATTAGCAAATTTTGTTTACATGCCTACGACAACACATTATGATCGATATGTAAATAGTGTTATTTATCTTAGGAAGCAGTGTTAGTTTGGGATCCGGATAAGTTAGAAAAACATTACTAAGCTTTATCTACATGGTTGAACATTACATCTATATGTTTTTACAGTCTGTCAGTGAGCTCAAGGTATAATTGTGTGCTTCTGTGAATCGTGTATGTATTTCCTTCCTTTTTTGCAAATTGCTTTTAAGTGACTTTTTTTTTCCGATTGCACTGACATGCAATCAATATTATATATGGTACCTCTATGCTTTTCTTTTGAAAATTATGTGAGTTTTTCATACCGTGTCATATATTAATATGGAGGCATTGTTATCTTTGTATTGCGGTCTTATTGAATCTACCTTATTGTGGCAACACATCCCACTATCACATAGACAGCGAGGTGTTACGCGAAAACGTGCGGAAAACACCATAACCACATATTACTAACACATGGGTTAATTAAAACCGATTGCGGAAAGCGGATAAACTGAGAAACCATAACATACAGGTCCTCGTCCTGCAAGAAAACATGTTATATAAATATATACAAGGCTTGATACGTGTCCACAGCTTAGGAGACCAGCTGTCCTGTCATCACATGAGTCCATCACCTGTTATATATATATATATATATATATATATATATATATATATATATATATATATATATATATATATATATATATATACATAAAGGCCCACATCCGGCCAACAACAAGATATACAAAGGATCAACAGCCATAGATCGTGAAACAACGCCAAAACGCTCCCAAGGACATGAGAGCACAAGGATGACTCTAGACTCTACCATAAGACACTAAAACAACAACATATCCATCTCTTGCCTTCTACTGCTCGTCTGGCTGCTCGGCCGCAACTCCGCGATCACCACCACATCTAGCTCGAACACCTGAAAACCAGCAGAGTGAGACAATCGAACGTTGTCCCAGCGAGAAACATAACTCCTCGCCAAAACTGTAAATCCAAAAGGATAAAGCAACAACAACAGATATCTGGTAAAGGTATAACAAGAGCAGTCTATATAGCAAAGTTATTCGTACCATTCAAGCTTACCAGGTTGTTCATAAGACATATCACCAATTATCTCTTTATGGAACATGATTAACAAGATAAGATATATTGCCACATAACATGAGGAACATATAAATAACTGTCAGATATAGCGAGATTAACTACACAAGCAAGGCCTCAACCAATGTTCTGTGTTGTGTCTTAAGCAGTAACTACTATACGGCTGGATTACGTATTATTATGCCCTGAGGAAGTGAGTCATACCACTCAAATCCAACCTTCGGTTGCGAAACCCAAAGTCGGTGCCATACAAGGTCAAATGGAAGAGCTGAACTCCACGACCTCCCACCTCGTAGTCAGTATACGAGTACAACACAAGCAGGACCGCAGTCTCATGCTTAAGTGGCCTCAGCCACAGGGTCAGCTTCATAGGCTATCCATCCTCTAGCCCGCCTCGGTATAGATCACGACGCTAGTATATCTGAGCCACGAGCCTGTTCACCGTGCTCTAAGCCATGAATGCATTCATGCTCCTTATATCACATATCCGGAGCCATGGGCATGTTCACCATGCTCTATTCATATCCCGAGTCTGCAACCGTAGCTGCACTCGAATCCTCACTATTTTAGGCTAGGATAAACCTCGCATATTCAACAATATGCACTCCGGGTTAACCTGTAAGAGAACTCGTTTCACCATCACCAATTCCCGACGATGATGGATCTATGGCCAGGGCAAACTACATGATATATTCCATTGTGATTAATTCGTATCTTTTATGTGTATTGCAAGATTCAACCAAGTTGTATAACATACAAACTGTAATAGGAAATAAACAACAACATTATGCCTTTATTGTAGTCACATCATCTTGATCCATCACAAGGATCCAACATCACATGTTATCACTTGGCCTCTTGCCAATCATCCAGATCCATCTCAAGGATCATCACATACCATGGGATTTCAGTCTCTCATCATATATTGCCACTGCCTCTCAAGGCTTCATCATCATCATGCGATAGCAATCCCAAGTACTGTTTAGCCAAACACATCATACATGTTATCTCATCATCAAGAGTAACTATTCAAGCAATGTTACTCATCATATATTCCTTATAGCCTTTTACTTGGCTAATCATCACCTGCATGGTTAGTGTACACAATAATCATAGGCTTAACAAAAATCATAGGCTTAACAAAAGACCATGCTTATCAATATAGGGTGACATTAATGATTACATGCCTCAACTTGTGATCATGAGCTTAGGTTTCATCACAAAGCAAACCAGGTTACATGCTTACCATTTGTTTAGCATTATACAACATATCATGGTGGTCACATATATGCGTTACCTAAACAAGCTTTACCATATCAATTACCATTCGGCATGTCGATTTATATGAGGGACAGAACTCTTACTAAAAGCATCAAAAACCCTCACCATAACTGGTATCGGGCAGGATACCCTCATCTATGGGTGATATCGAGCAACATAGAAACCAACCCTATCTGTGCACTTCAAGGGTAACGAGCAACGCATGCAGTGTACGTTTGCAACACTGTGTCGTGTGCAAAGATAACAGCCAAGGGCCTGCTGTTCAGCTAGGTGTATCGGGCAACATAGTGTCGGACTGGTGTGACGCGCACCCTGTCGTGCACTCACAAGGGGTTAGTGTGACGCCCATCACAACTACTATTAACGCCTACCTCAAAGCACAACAGCCCCAAACTACATCTTAAGACAGGTGTGAATCGGACCAGGTACTCCACAAGAGGTATCGTCCCGAGGTACAACTCAAACTGCTATCAAGGGACCTATCGCGCAACTAACTAAACCATGACCTAACGGCCGTCACAAGGCAAAGTGGTGGTGTGACCACAGAGACCAAGAGTATCGTCCATCACAACCACCATAGCATGTCGTCCAAGGTGTTAGGTCAAGAAGGCTGTCGGGCAGCACCTCCCCAAGCTCATCATCAAACTTAAGCACAGGGGCACCAAACCCTAAAGTGTCAAGAAGATGGCTCACCTCTCAACTTAAATGAGAGAGGGGTCTTGTACATCTCTTAACACCAAACGGGCAACACAAGGAACAACCTTAGCACGGTTCATATCCACCACAAAGCTCACTCTTCAAGTCCATGGTGAGAGGAGGGTGTTGCTCAAGCTACTAGATCACAAGCTCACCTCTCAACTTAAACAAGAGAGGAGTGTTTCTCATGATGCTAGGACTCAAGCTCACTCCTCAAGACCTAGGAGAGAAGAGAGTATTGCTCACCAAGGAACACTAGAACACATGGTTCGGCCAACAAGAACAACTAGGCAAGAAACAAAGCTAGCAACATATAAGAACATGAAAGGAGGTAGTATAGTTAGGGTTAGGAGTTATGCAACCCGCCTTAAGCAATCTCCAAGCTCCAAGGAAGAAGAAAGCTCCAAGGAAGGATCGGCCACCAACCAAGCTAGCTCCTCCAAGGGTGTCGTTCACCAAGGCAGAGGAGAAAACCAAGAGACTAAAGGATCCATAGCAAGAGGAAAAGAACACATATATAGAAGGGAAGAGAGGAGAAAACAAGGTAGAGCCAAGCAATGTGTCTTCCTCCTAGGGACATTTGTCCTAGTGCACGAGCCACCACTCTAGCAAGCCCTAAACACATGTCCAAGGTCATTGCTACATGCAAGCATCAAGCACCAAGTGTCCACTAGTGGTGACACAAATGAGGTCAAAGCTTGGTCAAAGATCATGGACGACACTGCCCTGGGCGACACAACCACCTCCTGGCCGATACAAGGGCCCAACAAGGCAAATGCAAGGCTCAACAAAGCCCAACAAGGTCAAGCCCAATGGTACTCAAGCAACGAGCCCAAACCATCCTCTCTACACTAGAGGAAGTAAAGAGAGGGAGAAACACCTCACAAGGTGGCCAACTTTCCCACAAACCCTAGGCTTGGGTAAATTGCAAGTAGCACCCTTCAACTCTCAACAAAGCACAACTAAACCCTAATCACCACTAAAGGTGATTAGCAAACAACAAAGCATCAGGGTTAAGCAAAGCAAACATGGTCAAACCCTAAACGGAGGTCAGGGTCCTTACACTTATCTATAATAAGAGGCAGTTTTGAGTTATGACAGTTCATCGAGCTGCTTGAGCTGGTTACTTATCTTTTCCTAATTTGATTTTTTACTATTTCTGAGCGTACTTCCCCATCGTGCTCTTCCAAACAGCACGTCAATTTGCTTGGCCTTTTAGAGAGAGAGAGAGAGAGAGCATAGCTACGTCATGCTGCCATCAAAATGCTAGAGGGCATGCGTGCTCCCATAACATCACTTATTGCATATACATGGCCACGTATCAAAATTATTCTCAATCAGGTTCATATGTATATCTATGAATATAATTATAAAATAAAGTCCACCAGTTATGCGTTTGAATATGTTTCTACTTTCTACCAAGTGAAACATTAGGTAGGTAGCCACTTGCATTATACAAAACGATTTAATAATATATAAGTACTACTAACTATGATTGCATGAATGATCATAAACACAATCATGGTGGATGTGAAGCGAGTCAGGTGTGTGTCTGACTGCTAATCGACCTATTTAGTGAGCGAATGTGCGTCTGCCTGTTAATTCTTACTATTTTTTTCCTGAACCAGGGTATGTGTACTTGCTATCGACATATTCTCGCTTCTTTATTCTTCTATTTTTCTCCAATTTTTTTACACTAAATAAAAAATAGAAATGTTATTCAAGTTTTAAGTTGTAGGTATGTACTTTTATTAGACCACTCTATTAGTGTTTTAATAGTTTGGTATATGCTCATTGTTCCAATCGGAATGTGTGTTTCAATAGTCTATATGCATACTAATCAGTCAAGACTAATTATGTATTTGAGATTATTAGTTTTTCAAAGGGTGTTCCAATGGATTATCTATGCTTACTAAACCAATTTATTTGCGTGTTCATCAGTCTATCTTAGTACTAAATAGCTCAGTTTGTTTGTGTGTTTAAATTTTCTGTCTAAGTATTTATTTGTCCAATGTATCTGGGTACTTACAGGTTCGTGGGATCCCACGAGTCAAATGCAAAAAATAGTTTTGCATTTTAACCAAGATGTTCATGTTTTATATAGATTAGTATATGTTAATGAAGTTGTCATCACGAGTCAAATGCAAAAAATAATTTTGGTTAAATTTTGATAATGATATGCTATAAATTGGAGGGAGTCAACCAGTCAACTAATCAATGTATTAGGTATTCATTGTTTGTATTTTAACAATATGTATGTGTGTTAATCAATCCAGCCCGTTTGTATGTTAATCAATTCATCATGTTTGTGTACTAAAAAATTAGAATGAGTCAAGTGAATATCAATCGAGACACTTTCTCTTAATGGGAAGCCAAAAATAATTTATAACTCACAAAATTTGTTTGCATTTTTATTTTTATTTTTGTTATGCAAACTAGAGAGAGTCAACTAGATATTCATCGAGTTGTTTTCTTTTAACCAGGATGTATGTAATTATTATTATTATTATTAAATTATTTTAAAAAATGACAATTCTATTTATGTTGTCGTCGGGGTTTGAACTTGAGACCTCTTGGTAACAAACCAATGATCTTACCACTGGGGTGTCCCATGTTAGACAATTATTACTAAATTATGAATTCAAAAAAATCAATTTCAAATTAAATTTAAGTGATCTTCAAATATTTTTATCGTGTGTAATAATATACATTAGAAATTTTATTGTGCTAATTCAACTGCTATTCACGTGCTTAGCACATGCTTTTAACTAGTTTGGATAAAAAGCTGTGATGCCAGCAATTTTGTTCTCAGCGCCCTAAACCGAAGGCGAATAGAAGTAGTAAGGGCTAATTTGGTTGGATGTAAAACCAACCCACACATATAGTTGGAAAACAGGAAATCAAACTTAAGTAGTTGCAATTAAATTGATTTTGTTTGGTTGCTCGAAGATGGTACTAGTTCAGTTGTATTGTTTTTATTTGGTACCACGCAGTTTCATGCACAAATCGTCATGTCTTTGGCGTCATTACGTCAGCTGCAGCAAGTAATTATGTTTAGACAAGCAATTCTGTATTTTTTTAAAGCATCCAAGACAAGTTCCCGTCCAAGCAGCTAGTTGGGAAAGTGAACTGCACCCATAAAGTGCGCAGTTCATTTTCTACAGTTTTTACCGTAAACAACTGCACTGTGTGGTTCGTTTTCTAGATGCGGTTTGCAACTAAACAAAACCAAACGAAAGTAGTTTCGAGACACGTGTAGTTGGAACTGGTTCGGTTTATTTGTAGCCCAACCAAACGAGGCCTAAGTGAAATCGCGCAACCCAGCCAATCACAACTCGACCAACCTTTTGATAAGGCTTAAATAGGGAAGGAGCTGTTGAACTAATAAATCCCATCCAAGTTCAACTTCTCTTCATTCAAGCGCCCAATTCCGAATCCTGATCCCCATCCCCACCAAATGGTTCCTGAATCCTGACCCTGAAACTCACGCGAGTCCACGGTCTACCTTTTCTCGTTGAAAATAATAAAAATCACTGCTACGCCCAACACACAAACTAATTGGATTTGGGCCCCGTCTCCTCCGCCTGTCAAAATAATTCTGCTACTCTCCACCGCCCAGTTCTCTTCTCGCGTCTCCGGCTGATCGAGCCAACCGCTCCGGCGGAGAGCGAGAGCGCATAGCGGGTGCCTAGAGCGGCTTAGAGATGGCCATGAGGGATCTCATCACTGGAGGGGCAGCGTGCGCCGTCCCGGGCAGCTCGTCGTCGTCAAATCCGTTTGGGGCGCTGGCAAGCGCGGTCTTGGGGACCTCTCAGAAGGCCGAGGTATCACTTCTTAGACCTATGCCCTGTCTTCTCTTGTTTCTTCATAAGTTTGCTGCAGTTTCCTACTTGAGCCACTGGAGTTTGCAATTTGATGTTGAGAACGGGGCCATGTTACGGCCGGCGGCAGTCTAAAGAACTATAGCAGATACTGATTCTGTTGTAGTCAATACAACTGTTTGATTTTTTCGGGAAAGAACCAATTTGGGGTTACTTATTGCCGCTTTCAGTTTGTGGAGATTTCTCGGCAGTTGTTTTGAATTTTGACCAACCTGTGCACCAATTATAGATTTTTGAATTACACTCCAAAGCCCCGATGCACGCCAAAAATGTTGAAATTGGGTAGGCAGGGCTTGACCGTGTATAACAGCCAGCCAAATTCAGATTTTTGTCTTCCATGGAAATGCCACCAATGAATATCAATTGAACGAATCATCTCAAACATCGATACTCGAAGAACAGATGCACCTCTTACTTTATGCAATTACACAAACAGATCCCACCATCACCATATATTGCACTGTCTATCTTACATTGCCCTTTTTTACATGGAACATCTCACCAGCAGTAGACTGGGGCGAGGATAGGTAATGAGCAATTATCAATCAACCTGATCAAAGGAATGACTTGATTTTTCCTGCAAGAACTTGCATTGATACGTCTGCCGATTTTAAACTGTTTTGTATGGAATATAACTTAATATGACTTAAAGGTTTAGCTAAATAGTGTTCTTGGATGCTTAGTCACAAACAGAAACAATCTTCTGAAGCTCACGCTTCTTCATTAATGAGCTTCTGCTATAACTGATCTTTAGTTGTCACGATTGCTCTGAGTGGTTATTTGGGGCATCAAATTCTTAGCGACAACTATTGGACAGTTCGTGTGATCAAATCACTTGCCAACAACCAGTTTTTCTCTTTAATGGTTTCTCTAACTTTTCCCAAACTCAGTAACCTTTTGAACTTGACAGAATAAACTTTGCAGACAAACATTAATTAGCTGTAGTAAGGTAATAAAGACCAAACATATGGTACACTCAGATGGCATATCATTGCACCCATGTCCTTTTTAAGCCTCTCCGGAAACAGCAAGTATCAAAATTACAAGTAAAGAATCATTCATGCAAAATTACAAAATCAAACCCTGTCCTAAAAAAGACTCAACTACATTTTATTCCTCATTTGGATTTAAAAACTAAAATGTACTGTCACATGGATAACAAGTTCATTTGATTTGGTTCGAAAAGTTAAGCAGAAATTCTTGTCACTTGACAATCAACTCCAGTCTTCCGAAGCCATTATTCTAGTTGTGTTTGTAAGTGTAAAGTGGATTCTTATTCTAGTTCCAGTAGGACACTAAGTTTATCTTTCCGCGACTCGCTGTAGAGAGAAAAACCCGTATTTGTTTGTCCATCTATGAGAATATAGCACATTGTAATTACCTAAAAAAAGAACTGTGACCGATATCTCTCCTCACAAATAAATGGGCAATGTTATGCAGTTCTGCTGCAATATGTAGCATATCTGCACACGACAACCCGCATTTGGCTCTTCAAAACAAGTTATTTATGTGTAAATCTTATGTGGCAGAAGTCAAAGTCTGTCCAAATGAGAATTTACCCAGTCTCAGTTATCATATTTAATTAATGACCATTTCAGCTATTGTCCCACCTTTTTGGAATCGGGCAATCATATAATCTTTTCAGACCAGCTTTTCATATGTCTAGCTTTAATATAATATTCTTACGTTTTATGCACTTATTTCAGATCCAAAATTACTGATATACTTGTAGAAGAAAGCTCCTCTACATCAACCTTGCAATTGAATCTCCACTTTCACCTGGAATTGAAGATACTAATTGGCTATAACACCATTTGATTCACTTATCTGAAAAAAAAATCTGCTATCTTTGAAGCATAATCATTCAGAAGTTCTAGTTTACTCTAATTTACAGTTCCAATTGTTGTAACAATAACACTTTTGATAAAACCAGCACTGATACTTCCGATATAACTGTAGAGTTTCTCCCGTGAAAATATTTTCTGATTTTGGCATTTTTCTTGATGACAACATCTTTATCCTCCTGACACTCCCTTCTAATCTCTTCATCGAATCTCAAATCAGAAATTGAGGGCTGTCAGCATAAACAACTTTGGTGTATTTTCTTCCAAAACAAGCTTGCTTGCGATTATTCTACTACCAATTTTTGTATTCTATGCAGTATTTGTTCTAATTTCACATAGTTTCTTGACGCAGTTCTAATCATTCTTCATATCAAAACAATATTTTGTTTTTCCCGACCCTGTGCTTTTTAGTCTTATTGGTCATATTTTTTTTCTCACTTTCTTAATTGCTTTTGAGTAGAAGATCCAGTCTCTGCAGTGCATTCCTAATCTTAGGATGGTACTTTACACCTGCCTATTTACAGGAAATCTTTGGAGTTAGTGCCCATTATTGACAATTACCTCATATATGTAGAAATAGGCCAGACTTGCTTTACAAGCACTGTTGCCCTAGGTGTGGGATTCTTTCATGTTATAGGTACATGCCAGTAGTGACACGTCAAAGCTTCTTATTAGTTCAAAGAAAATGCTATAGATTCCATGTCAAGAGATGTGACAATTACTTTTAATAACCTCCACCATTATCTTTTCAAGAGATTATCCATAAACATACATGCACTCTGTGTTCTCTTTTTTAGTTCAAATATGTTTTATTATCTTCTGATGAGTTTTTATGTTCTGCCATGTGGATAGGAATTGGCTGGGCTTCCTAATGCTTCAGTTATGGTTCCCGGTACTTTTGCGGACTACAGACCTGAAACATCTCTGTCGGCAATCCCTGGTTCTGAGCAGGAGAATCTGCAATACCAGCCTGATGGACAGGTACTTCCTCTTTCTTTGCAACTGGAATGATGTTTCTATTATTGTAGAACTTGGAGTAGATATTGACTTTCTTTCCACAGAGCTCACAGTTCATGCGTGGTTTTCAATCCTCTGGTCAAGGAGTTTTTGCTGATGCATGGAATGACATCCAGCGACCTGCTGTTCCAATCTCTCAGGGAAGAGAAAATCAAAATCAATTCGCGGATTTTGAGCAAATATATGATCACGCAGCTGGTAATTCTCAGGTCCAACATTCTTGGGATGGTAGGTTGATTACTCTTTCTCAAATATCATTCTTTCTGTATAACATGTTATGTCAACTGTATACAACTAGCATGCATACTATGATGAACTTTAACTATAATATAGTTATTCTACGACTGAGACCACTCTCTTTAATTTCAGGTCCACCTCAAAGAGTGCTGTCGAATTTCTTGCATTCCTTCATGGAAAGTAGTCGTGCTGGCATTCCATTCCATCCTGCCCCTCTCCCTGTTTTAGGATTATCTAAAGGGGACAAACAATGCATACGTGACCGTAGCTGCATAATGGCACGGCATATCTTTGCAGATAAAGGCGAAGATTACATCAATGCACAGGTACTATCTGTTCATCACATAGATGTTCGGGTTCATGGCACAGTGCTAAATTTACTGACTTAATAGATCCAAGGTTTAATGGTTAATGCTTCTTTTTAGTGCTAACTGAAAGAAATGCTGTTTTTACAGGTCAATTCTCTTTTGCATTCTTTGGACATAGACAGCAATGATCGGATGAAGGGCCCTATGCATGGTATGCCCCCTGAGTTGGAGGAGTATTGGACTGAATCTCAGCTACCGGTGAAACCGGGGATGATGCCGGCTGATAGATGGGTTGCTGAATATGGTCAACAGAAAGGTCACAACAATCCAGGTGCATGGGCTGATTCCTTTGAGCGAATGCATGGGGCAAATGGTTGGGCCTCTGAATTTGAGAAGGTTAGATATCTTCATGGATCTACATTATGTGTGCTACATGTATGAAAACTTGAAACCTGATCTAATATATCTACTTACACAATTCCATTGATTTATAAAATGAATTTGTGGACAGTGTGCATCCAACATAATATATTGTATATTTTTCAAAATCTATGTAAGAACATGTTTTAACTAACTATCATGATTTACTCGTGAACACAGTTTGGCTTCTATGATTTTATCTCCATCTGCAAACGCTTAAGTTTATGGCGTAAACTAAAAAACCTACTATTCTAATGATCTTTAGGATATGGTCTACATGGCAACCTCCAAAGGACATCTATCTCATGGGAATCAGCCAATGAAGTAGATAAAATTCTCATTTTGCCTAAAAATATTGGCGAGCTAGCATCACCCACATATATTATTTAGCAGACTAGCAGACTTTGGGTGGAGTCGGTGGAACTTAGGCACAGGCAAGATACATAAACTGTACGTGAAATCACCATTTCGAACGTCGATTCCATCAAAAGCCTGTAAGTTTGCTAACTTGGTTCGCGAATATGCTATTTCGCCAATATCTTAGGCAAAATGGGTTCTAAAAAATTTACCCAAGTATGTAGGTTTTGAAAGCAATTTATGGTTGAAAAATGGTCTATCTTAGTTATTCATGCATCTAATATGATGATTATGTCTTTGTTAAAAAATTATGTGTAAGCTTAGTGACTTATGATAGTCCGTGATGAATTAGAAGGTGTTATATCCACCAAATAACATGGTTTGATGTTTCTCTACACATGCTCTAATTTAGCTCTTTGTGCACCTGCTCTGTGCATCCTGTCTAGGTTGGGTACTTTCTATAAAGAGTGATTATGATAGTGACTGATGAATAACAAGGTGTGCAGCCATCAAATGATATTTGAAGGACCCATTTTTCAGTGTTCGTGTTAAACTAACATGTTTTCTTTGAAAAGGCCTACCAACTATGAGGGAGTGGTATATTTTTTTGAAATGATTGTACACTCTACTTCCTAGAAGAAAATGAAAAATGCTAGGGCCAAACACTCCTTTTTTAATTCAACAATTGCTATATAAATTGATTATTACCCATAAGAAATGATACATAAACAGAATATGGTGATGCTGGTAACTGGTTGGAGAACTTCTATACCTAGCAAAGCTTACTCGACATGATATTCATGTGAAGTAAAATAATCAGAGATATTTTTACTTGGTGTTCAATCCGACTTATAGCTAGGGACATAGAGTACAAAATTACCACAAACCCTAAAGGCACTTGTCACTGTCTTTGAAGAACAAGATGCCGTTTGGGTACTCCCTTTTAAAGTGCCATTAGTCATACATGTGGATGGAAGCACGGTTGGGACTTGAGTGGAGTTGATGCAGTTGAGCGTGGACGAGAAAGAAACTACAGATCAAAACCTCGTTGATTCACAGAATACCGAGAGTTTGAGACCAAGATTCGTGGATTTCAAAGAAATATCGGGAATTGATAGATATGGGGGCAAGCCGCCGTTTTTTCTTCAATTGCAAAACTGAATGACAAAAAGTCTTACAACTTACAAGTGTTTAGACAGTAAACCCTAGTCGTGAAACCCTAGGAAAAATAACAAAAAGGTCCTTGAAAACATAACATAAAGTGCTGGAGAAAACTAATAAAACGTGAATTTAACCCTCAAGCTGAAGGAATTCAGTCAAAACATGTCATGGCTCATGAATTTGCCATGAGTCTTGCTCAGAAGGCCGTTTCTGCTTGAAAAACACTAGTCTTGCATCAAATTTGACACTGGAGCAGAAAACTCAAAATCTACATAAATTCTTCGGGTGCTCCAGTTTCTGCATATAATATAACTCCATTTGCCGCACATCATTCCCCCCATGGTAGAGAAGATTCGCCCTAGAATCAGAAACTGCATCATCATCCGAAGAAGAATTGCCAACAAAAGGAACAAGATGTTTCACATTAAACACATCTGAGGCATGAATATGGCTCAGCAACTGAGGACGATATGCATTAGGATTGATCTTCTTCAAAATTTCCACCGGGCCAAAAAGGCATCGATATCGGTCATTTGATTCCTTGCATCCATGTGATCGTCATTAACTCTCGGTCTCTGGGGCGGCATAGCTCAAGATCGATTGGAATTTGATACCACTCTGATGCAGCGTGTGTGGATGAGAAAGGAACTATAGATCAAAACCTTGTTGATTCCACAGAATACCAAGAGTTTGAAACCAAGATTCGTTAATTTTAAAGAAATACCGAAAATTGTTAGACATGGGGGGCAAGCTGCCATTTTTTCTTCAATTGCAAAACGGAATGACAAAACGTCTTACAAGTGTTTAAATAGTAAACCCTAGTCATGAAACCCTAGGAAAAAATAACAAAAAGGTCCCTGAAATTATGAAAATATAACATAAGATTGCTGGAGAAAACTAATAAAATGCGATTGGACCCTCAAGCTGAAGGAATTCACCCAAAAAAACCGTCATGGCTCATGTTTTCGCCACGAGTCTTGTTCGGAAGGCCGTTTTTTCTCGAAAAACACTAGTCTTGTATCAAAATCTGACACTGGAGCAGAAAACTCAAAATCTGCATAAATCGTTTGGGCGGAGCTCCAGTTTCTGCATATATAACTCCATTTGCCGCGTATCAGGAGTTCTCCAGATGCATGGGAGGGCAGCTGTGTTCAGAATAAATTCTGACGGAAGCCAGCGCCAAGTGCTGTGTATATGTACTAATAACTGGTAGATCAAATATAAGAAGTAGACTTTAGCAGAGCCATCAATATAAACATACTCTTATATATAAACTACATGTAGTTTAAATGTTTTCATCCAAACGGCCCCTATGTCCCATGGAGTGAACACACCCTATAAACAAGTTACTCCAAAAGCAGGCTGTTGACTTATTCAACAAGTTTGAGCTGCGTGTCTGGAGCAACACCACCAACAACAGTAATAGCAAGAACAATAGAAGGCCATGAAGCAATAATGATTATTGTTCTAGAAAGCTTGGAGTGGGATGCAAATGTATTGACCTCCCAAATCGCTTCAGAGTGTTAAGTCGTCTCTCAAGTGGCCACCTACTAGAGAACTGAATTTTACATGTGTATACAAATTTCGTGGGTCTTAACATGTACATTGTATTTTAAACTTTTAGGAGTCTATGCCAATGCCATGTCGATAATAGATTAAATAATTGTTAATTGTTGGCCATCCAGATACGATTTGAATCAAGGATATCATACAAGACCTGGGTCTTGGTGATGTCATCTTGACGTCTCTCACACAAACAAATAAAAAACTGAAAAAACATAATATTGAACATCAAAACATAAGTAAGCACGGTTCCAGTCAACGAATTCATAAAAGTAGTATGTCCAAATCACTTTAGGAGACATTAGAGAGGGAGGAAAAGGAATCCATGCATCAATATAAGAGGAAACAATATGTGCAAATAAATTCCACAAAAACTAGAGAGAGAGAGAGAGAGGAAGATTGAGTGGTTGGACCTATAGGAGAGAAGTGGAAGAAATAGGAGATGTACCAAACAACACTTCAGTTCCACTATGTATAGTGCAATAACAATTCCATAATGCCGCAGTCTCCTTCATGTGGGCCACTATTGTACAACTCCCAAGTCTTAAGATGTCCACCACTTCAAGCAAGAAAGAAACAATTTCCGTAGGGGCTTTTAAGAAATCGCGGGGTAGTGGGAAAGTGCGGTAGTAAAGGATGGGTCGCCTTTTATTAGCATTTTTGTTTGAGGGTTAAATTTGCAATCATTTTAATATCAAACTTTATATATAATAGTTGAAGGCTTATTTTAAAGTTCTCAATTAAGTAGTTAATTTCTTATTGTAATCGAGTGAATAGCAGGAAATCAGCCAATTAGGGGCTTCCCATGAGCTATTTTTATAAGCCCTAGCGTAGGGGCATTGTTTGGCAGTTGAATTAGATGAATAAATTGAGTTTCACAAATGGGGATTGCATCAATTATATTAGTGTTCAGGAAATCAGTCTGTGGGACCGCATATGCCGCACATGTCAAAGTGGAGCAATAATCGGACCAGACCCAATTATTCGAGGGATTACCTAATTATGTGGCCACTTATTCGCTGCTTTTGTAAACACGATAACATTTAAGGGAAAAAAAGAAAACCCCTCTTAACCAACCCCCTGATACTCAGAGACTCCGACCCCGATACCCCAACCCTAAACGCTTCGTGCCTCCCTGGCTCCAAAGGATCAAGCAAGGCGGTGAGAAGATGACTGCTGAAGAAGGATACGACACTCCTTCGTGCGGCTATGGCAGCCACTTGCTCCACTTCTTTGGTGGTCGGCCCCTTGTCATCTCCTCCTATTGGAAGGAGACCATTGGAGGAGCTGTTGAACCAGCGTCTCCAACCTTAGATGGTGGTCAGCTGATTGGGAAAAGAGGAGCATCGTCCAGTCGTCTCAGTTCCACCCATCGACATGTAATCATCTTCCTTTTTTCCTTTCGTCGTCTTCCTCAGTTTACTTCCACTTGCCTCCAGTTGTATGATACCCACTTTTTTTGTTTAATCACTTAATCATGTCATCCTACTCTACTCTTCTTCATATGTTTTTTATTCTTTTGCATCTCCCTCCTCCACATTTCCTCTAAACCTGAAGAAGAGATTCCTCCACCTAATCATTATCTCCATGTATTCCAGTTCTCCTTCATCGCCTAATATAATCTTCTCTCTAATCTTCCTCCTACTCCCACTTGGACAATCCACATTTGTTTTCTTTTATCTCCTCTTTACTTTTCCCATTTTCATGTCAAAATACCAGTCAACTACCGGCTACCCTACTCATCCAGTTTTCTTCTCCCCATGTTTTTCAAATTTCAGGTTTTATTGTTGTTTTTTAATTTTATCAAATATGAAGTTCGGATAGATATTAGTTAGTTGCCTCCATATATTGTTGATCTCTTTTCAGATTATTGTAGATTTTGATAGCGGTGTTGGTTATTGATTTTTGTGTTGTGTTGTATGTCTAATCTTTTTAGTGCAATCTTGGAGAGTATTGGATCTTGTTGATTTTACCTCATTTGGAATTGTTAACTCTATGTATATCAGTAAAACTATGTATGGTCAATGTGTAAATTTTAAAAAATATGAATCAATTTCTAAAAAAAAAAAAATCCAAAAACGCATATACTCATGTGTGCTGCATACACTCTTTTTGGTACCCTGTCCTCCCATACACCAATTACCGCTTTTCTGGGCACAGGTTGGTATTAGAGTGTGAGATATAGTCCTAGGTCTGGATCCTAGGACCCAAAGGGAAGAACCAAAAGTCCTAGGTGCAACCCATCTACCCTCATTGATTAATCCCAGTCCCTAGGTTAGGATGAATGTCCTCCACTCAAAGTCAAAAAGAAAAATTAACTATTAGTCGTGAACAATACACCTTCACCGCGCCATGTTCATCATTTGTCTTCTCCTTTCTCCTTCGAGTTGCTGCGCCCATGGAACAAAACTTTGATAGAAATTACGATTTCATTTCTTTGCAATCGGACATCGAAACGTGTGATCAGACACAGAAATGCACAAAATGCAGTGAATGGGATGCAATTTTGCCAAATTTTCGACTCTAGGTGCAAAGTTTTGCAAAACAGGGTGAAATTTTGCAGCAAAAGGCCCAGTTTGGGCCGTAATTTTACAAAATGACAAAAAAAAAACTTAAAATTTGAGAAATTTGTTCTTTGGGCTGCTAATACATCTTGGGTATTTTGGCATTTTTTTTTGAATTTCTTGCTTGTAGAGCCTTTTTTTCTTAATTCTAAGGTATATTTCCCCTATCCATAGACCATCTATACATTACCTTCAATTTCTACATTCTTCTATAGAGATCTAAAGAAATACGCCAAAAATAACAAAATTCTTTCTTGGATCTATATATAAATGCCCATGTAACCTAGTTAAATGCTAACACTAAACTTATAAAAGCTATAGTTCGTAAGTTTGTAGCCTGTAATTGAAAGTTCTAAGTGCTAAGATGTAACTTGAAATTTTTAACAGTCTAACTGTCTAGCAGACTTGACATTTCAATTCATTTGTGCACTCATTCAGATCCTACCTTGATGTCTAAAGTCTAACCATATAAATTTATTTCTAGTGTGTTTATGGCTAAACATTATGTTTGCGAAATTTCATAACTTAATTCCTTCATTTTTCCATGGAAATTCTGTCGAAATTGTTCATCTTTCTTCACTTACAAATGTGGGAGACCCCTACATATCCAATATGAAATAGTATTGCATATTTGAGTGGATCTTGGCGTCTAGATCGTTCTAGTAAATTTTAATGATTTGATTCACTTATTTGGTCGTCGAAATCATTAAGGCCGTAAATATCGAAATGTCGGCCAAAATTTCTGGGCCATCGGATATGGCATCAAAATTGGACATTTAATTCCTTGGCTCCGCCGCCACTCCCTGCTCCTCTATGAGGCAAGGGGGCATCCACATCATCACCCCACCTCACCAACCAAAACAATCGTCGCAACCATGATAATGACATTGGACCGCACCACCGTCATCTGGGGACCCAATCCGAGCAGGTATTCCCCCTCTTGTGGCCCATGTGGGGCTGACAGTTGCCCTCCACGTACCTGACCCGCCACTCCCGAGATAGTAGCCAGTCAAATGGCCGACTGCATAGTAGCTAAGGCGTCCACACCGATCTACCTCTCGCTAGTTGGCCGATCGCACCTGCAACACAAGTAGGCTGTTAGTGAAGCCACCAAAAGCATACCCAAGGGCCGCCGCCTCTCCCTGAAGGCGGTAACAATAGGTTGATGCCTTGTGATCCCTTCATAGACTAGTGCTTGGACAAAATGATTGCATCAACGAGGATACCACACAGGGTGGAGCTAGTCATCCTTCTACTAACCTCAAGCCTGGCCTTCCCCAAGGAAGGCGACTAAAGACATGGTTCCTCCCCTTATGCATCATTACTATTACAATAATGTAAAAATGGGGAATTTGTTCCCCAAACTTGTTTCGGTTGCAACAACAATGATTACTACCACAGTCAGACAAAGTTGACTTCGTTGTCGACGTAGCTACTTCCAAAGTTAGATTTGCAAACTAGTGGGTCGAATCATCCAGAATTCGTGTAGGAATGAGTTCAACCTAGAAGTCGCGGAACTCAACCCAGAAACCTCACCAAAACTACACCATTTTGCATAATAAACCTCACCAACACTTCCTCAATAATCCATAAACCTCACCCACACTCACCGTTTGCGCTATGAGTTCAACTCAAAAGTCGCGGAGCTGAAGGAAGCCACGAGACCTTCTCGACTGCCTACAACCCTTGATTCAAGAAATGCAACAAGAGATGCAGGTAGCGTTTGAGCTCATGCAAGAGCGACCTAAAACACAACTTCTACCACATTAGGAAGTGCCTCCTCAACAAGATACATTACTTAAGATTGATGTTTCAAAATTCCATGGCACTGTCTGCCCTGACGTATTACACGATTCGGCCCACACCATTGAATCGTTCTTTGAGTTAAGACCAACTCGTAGATAATTGTAAGATCATGTACGCAAAAGCCAAGCAACACAACCCTGCTCTTACTTTGTGGAAGTGCTTGTCCACAGTTTGCCACATCAAGACTTGGGCAGAGATGAGAGCTGAAATAGTGTCCTTTGTCCCTATCAATTACAAACAACAATTATGCATCAAACTACCTGACATATGAATAAATAAGAGGGCTAAATGCTATTGTATATTTAATCAAGTACAATACACCTCTCCTTAAATAGGACTGAGTGAGACTAAGAAAGAGATATGCCAACAATATGGGAACAAACAACAACTGTGCATCCAACTTCCAGACATGTGGATAAATAAGAGGGCTAACTGTTATTGGATATTTAATCGAGTACAATACACCTCTCCTTAAATAGGACGGAGTGAGATTAAGAAAGTGATATGCCAACAATACGAGACTAAATGTAAATCAGATCATTAAGTAAATACCAATAAGTAAAATCTATTTCTTAACACTTCCAATAATAATCAGATTTTGTTGATGAATGCATCAGTATGTTCTATGACTTACACTACAATCAGACATCATTCTACCTAGGCCTGTAAACCGATTGAATATGGAGCAGACACTACTATATCCGGTATCCAAATCTGAAAAAAAAGTTCGATCCAATATCCAATCTGATATCCATCGAATATCATAGAATAACATCCAAATCCGATTTGAAGGCATTATCTGAATTCAGATTTATATTAGAATAACATCCAAATCCGATTGAAGGGATTATCCGAATTCAGATTTATATCTGATTTGAACCAAAAAACATACATATAATGTTAATATGTTAGATCTATGAAATATTTATATTGCATTAAAATGTATGATAAAGTGCTTCTCTTACATATTTTTATATATGAATAATATATTTTTAATAATATATGTATATATTTGTCAAATCTTGATTTTGTTCGGAGAGGATACAACAATATACGATATTCGATTAGAATCTTTAGATCTAAAAATTGGATATCCATAACCCAATTCGATGTCGATTTTTTTTTGAAAAATTTTGAACTCGAATTTGGGTCGATGTTGGGGGTTTTTATTTATCCATTTACATGTCTAATACTAGCATCGAGATCACTATGTACCCTCACATGCTCGATTCCTCTTATCACTGTCGCATAGGATACTCAACAGTTTAATGTATGGGGAAACAATTTATCTAGATACACAGACATATCACGAGTAGAAAAGATACGTTAAAGACTACCTCTTGATGACGATCTTCTTTGACATCGACCCCATCCATTGACTTCAATATCACGCCGATGTCTTGTACAACAACATCCTCTATTCAGATTCACTGCTTTTCTTGTAAGGGGTTTAGGCATTGCTCTGCCTAATGCCTCGATTATCTTATAGTTATGGCTTCAAACATTAAGGAAGATGAAGAAGAATATGAGAACATCCTCACTGCAAGCGAGCCTAGCAATAATGCGTAGGATAAGATCCACTTCAATACATGTTCGTATCACCATTGCTTGGATAGTGTCTTCGTGAAGCTCCACGACGTGCACTCTTCTCGTCTAAGGGTGGGTGTGCATTACATATGTGCATTTTTGTAACTGACAACAAGAGCTCCACCAACCTTGTATCAAAGATGATTATGGATTTTCTAGGTTACAACCTTGTATCGTTGGCTGGCATCTCAACGTTCACCAACAGTTGACTCAATGTTGCCGGGTGACTTGTGCAATGGAGTCTGCAAGCGTGCTCTGTGATGTTGTGCCTTGTAATGTGGCATATATTGTGCTCAAACAGTCAAACAACCTTGGCAGTATGACCATCACATGTTGCATGATGGCTTCACCAATGTCTACTACAACTTACCATGACGATGCGTCTTTTAGCTGTCATTCTTAGACGGTGGACCGCTTATGTAGTATCATTTAAACTTATGCCGCCAACGTCGAAATGGCATGAAGTACCACATCTATACCCACACTAATATGATGCTTGTTTTGTCAATCCGGGGGGAGTTTATGTAGGACAAGCTATTCATCTAGAGCCTATTTGGGTCTGCTGACTCTTGTTAGTCAAAATTGTTTATTTATTTGTAGTCAATGTCTTCTATTGGTTGCGTTTTATTAGAGTTTTAGTTTGCATTGTTTGTCATTGTTTTAGTGTTAAGGGTCATATGTAATAGTTGGGGACTTGGTTGGAAGTTATCAATTAAATAGATTATCCTATCTACAGTTGGTCTAGTAACGAAAATAAGCCAATTAGGGCTTTTGCTAGTTATCTATATATACCCACGTCCATAGTTCTCAAGATGGCCAGGTGGTGACCAACTTTGGCTGAGCGGCTAGGGCGCCCAGGCGACTACTTTCTTTAAAATAAGTATTATAGCTATAACTACTATATATAAGTATATATGAATATCATGCCCAAACTCGTTTAGTACTGATCCGAAATCCCCAAACAAGTTGAAATAGATGTAACTAACTGAGTTAAAATTGAATTAGAGGCAATAAGAATTTAAGAAGGAAATGTTCATACTATAATACACTACTTGTAAATCAGTTTGTCCTTGAAATTCTCTAACAATATTACTGAATTAAGAACGAAATAAGTAGAGATTATAATAAAAAAGAGATGTAGATGTAGATTTCCAATGTTAATAATACAAATACATGACATAATAGATAAAGAGAATGTTATACATTTCACATTCTCACTTCTGTAGATAAAAACCCAAAAGGTTGTGTGTTATAGTTGTATACCCCAATTCCCAACCATAAATGATAAATGCAAATGCATAACGGTATATCATTGCTCCACACAATAAAAATATGTGATTGCCCTTGGTGTTTGAGCCCCTACTTACGCCTGTCCTACAAAAAAGAGGGTGCCCAGTGAGTCTAACACCTGCCTAGGCGGCCCAGGCACCTGTCTGATTGCCCAAACACCCTTGATGGCCCCCTGTTTGGGCCCAATAGTTGGGCATCTAGCTAGGCGACCCCATTGGGTGCCTGGTCGAGAGGACTCTCAGGCGAGCGCCTCAACAACTATGCCCACCCTTGTGGTTATTATTCAACATTTGCATTAGATGAATGAATTTAGTTTCATAAATGTGATTTGCATCACAAAGAATAGTAACCAAAAAGAGAAACCAAGGTAGAAGACATACCTTGCTGCAAGCGAACAATTGTATCTTAATAATAGCATTAACACTTGGAGGCATGTAGGAGCTACTGTAGTAGTGGAGGCAACAACGTCTAGACCCTATAGCTATACTGGCTACAAGAGAGTTTTCAAGGCGGCAAGGTGAGACGACATTCGGGTTGAGCGCCTTGCGACTAGTGGCGACTAGGGCTCGCTTAAGTGACTTTAAAAAGTTAAAATATTAGTACATCTAAGCTATAGTATACATATATAATGATTTACATAAACGATTCTCCCTTCATATGCATTTATTTAACAATTATATGTGTAAGTACTTAAAATTATGGTTAATTCAATGACATGCACATGTAGTTTGGTAAGAGAGCGTGTACAATAACATTTTCTAAAAAAGTTTACTCAGCATTGCCAAAACAAGAAGAAGATAACTACAAATAATGTGCGAAATTGAGATTTCGTATATAAATAAAGATTAATCTATTACAAAACATTGACTATCTTTAATGATATAGCCAAAAAACTGAATTGAGGCAACAAGGCAAAATATAGAAATCCAGGAAACATTTGTTAATAGAAATAATTATATGAGATGATCACATGACAATCACAAGAATGTACGAAAATTAACATAAGGCGGTAAATTAGGTGAAGCACAGGGCAAAACACACCCCATGGGCACCTTGCCGCCTAGGTTGCTGCTTAGGCGCACCTAGGCGAGCGCCTTAGCAATGATGAAGAGGTTGCTAGAGGAGGGGAATCCTATTATGGATGGTAATCATGTTTGGTTATTGTTGGTGTTGGGGGTATAGGAGTTCGGGGGCTGTCAAATTCTTTTGGTGGGCTAAAGGCCGGTTGGAGGTAGATCAGACTCGCCCTGATTTAGTAGACCCGTGACTGGGTTAACACGTGGATTGAACTATATGGGTCTCTGATTTTGTTTTTCTTCGCTCAAAAATGGGTTTGAAGGTCACCCAATCCACCTTGTCTACCTGGTGGCAGTTCAACTGGTTGAGTCGTCTGGGTCAGGTTTAATAACCTTGATTTGAATATTGAAAAATTGATAACAATGCTAGTCAATGCTTCACTGATGGACATCTCAGTATCATAGTCACTCCGATGATACATAGTAATGTAGTAGGCTAATAATAATAAATAATTCAGAAATGTAATGTTGTAATGTCGCAGTGAGCCTAATACCATATTTTTTTTGACGCTAATGATGTTCCTTTTTATCTCATTCAGCCATATTGATGTAAAGCGTATGGTTTGGATTACATGAGGCTGACATTTACATAAGAATCAAATATCACAAAACATTTGAATGGTAATTGTTGAATCTAGTGTTACCATTCATTTGGTTTGAAGTCATACAATTAGGGAGTAATTACATCTTAATGGGGAACCAATTGCTTAAAATTCAAATTCATAATCAAAATTTTGCCTGGACATATACCCTAGGCCTAGTAATTATAGTAGATGACTGAAATCCTAGTTGTCGCAACAATTCTAACTAGATATGTAATCAACAACTTATATAAAATAAGAAAACTTGGGAGTTACAAATATCTCCCTGAAGTTATGCTTATATCTCTAAACAAGAACAATTGCGTGATAACTCCTAAAACACAACAAAATTATAAAAGACATAATTAAGACCAATTGGATGCGCTATTGGGCATTTGGACTCAGGACTTATCGTCCATAATTTATATAAACTTGGATATCAATGATATAGTAAATATGCCAAATGTATATTACAAATATATTACATGTCTTATCCATAAGATTAGATCAAGACAATATATTTAATAGCTATGTAAAACAAAGTTTCTGCAATTGAAAGAGCTACAGTTTCTTCAATAAGATTATGAAGACCAAGAATATGCTGGATAAGTGAAGAAACAATACCACAGTTCCCTTCTACAAGAACAAAGGAGGCATTCAAAGCTGATACATAGCTATTGAGTTTATGAATCACACTGTGAAGCTTTGGGTGAAGATTATTAAACAAATGTTAAGATCTATAACACACATATCAGACAACCAATTTGGTTTTATGCCCGAAAGATCCACACTAGATGATATTTGTATGATAAGGAGGCTTATGGAGAAGTACAAAGAAATCAAAAGGGTTCTTCACATTTTTTTATTGAATTGAAAAAGGCTTATGATCGAGAACTTGGGAAAGAACTGTGGTCAGTTTTTGAGAAAAAGGATGTGCCAATCCAATACATTAATTTGACTAAAGACATGCATGATAACTCAACTACAACTGTTAGGGTTCTAAGGGGAGACACACTAAAATTTCCTATTAAAGTTGAGGTACACCAAAGATCGGTGCTGAACCCATATCTATTTGTTCTTGTTATAAATGAGTCGACAAAACATGTTCACGATGATATTCCTTGGTGCATGTTATTTGCTGATGATATTGTTGCTGATTGATGAATTTAAAGAAAGATTGAATGATAAAGTTGAACTTTGAAATCAAATGAATTTAAGATCACTAGAAGCAAAATAGGTATATATATTGCAATTTCAGTCAATCCAGAATTGCGAATGGTGGGGCCAAGTGGATTGAAGTGTGTGTTAAAATGTGATAAGTATTGTTACTTGAGTATTATTATTCACATGGCAATGTTTACGATGATGTTTGTCATGAGATCACATCAGGGTGGTCGAAATCAAGGGGTGCAACTGGAGTAACATGTGACGAGAAGTTCCCTCTCATATGTAAGAGTATGTTTTCTAGAATAGCTATATGCCCAACCATGTTATATGAGAGTCGATAGTGGGCGGTGAAAAAAATGTCTCAACAAGATGAATGTGGCTGAAATGCTTGAGATCCATGTGTGGTAAGGCAAGCAACAAATTACTACACAAGGAACAAATCTGGAGGTGGCGAGCATTGAGTAGATGTTGCGCGAGGCTCACTTGAGATGGTATGGACATGTGCAACACAGGCCGACAGATGCGCCTATTTGTAACAAAGCTATTGAGTCGAGCACAGTTAAAAGGAGAAGATACATGCCTAAATTATCATGGGAAGATCTTATAAGGAGAGATTTTGAAAATTTATATCTTGATCAGAATTTAACTCACTACGGAGCTGATTGGAAAAGAAGGATCCATGTAGCCGAACCCAATATGGTTGGCATTGAGGCTTATATGATGATGATTAAAAGAAAGTTTAGTTACAAGAGTCTTTCCAGACCTAGGGATAGAGTCCCTTTTTCCGACTATTTATATCGTTGAAATATTATTTAAACTATGAAGTACTGATCTATTACTACTGAGTTTCTGACTTACTGTACTAGATGCCATCCAGAAATGAAATAAAAAAATAAAATAAAACTGTACTAGCAATAATCTGATATTAACTGAATCATAGTTTAATCAAACTTTGAAAACAATACTAAAACACTTGTGACTAATGTATATAGCAAAATGAAAAAATTATTGTTATGTAGTAAAAATATATGTTATCAAAACAGCTAGTCACAATAGGATTGGCCCGATTTTCAGACGCTTAAGCCAATGCTTCACCTAATAGGCTGCTTAGTTGGGCAGCAGAAGCGACCCAAAGCAATAATAAAGCTGGCCCAAGCAACTGCTTCGATCCATGAGCTTACTGGTGCTTTGGCACAGAACCCATATATTGCTTGCAAAAACACTTGAGTAGCCGCTTAAGATACGACCATATCATTTGCTTTTTCCAGTAATAAATGTCATCAACATTGCAAACGGTTGCTACTGGTAAGAGGGCTAAGGAAAGTGACAAACACCGGGGAATGCTGGTACGCAGTACTAGTGATATGCAAGGCATAACACAGATATTTGAGTCGATTTAGTTGGATGGTGTGAACCTGCGGATGGTAACATACTATTGTGATACCAAAGCGAGAGGTGAACAAAAACTTGTCTGCTGGGATGTAATAAAGAGAAAACTTGAAGGGCCATAAGAAAGTAGAATATTTACAAGGAACTTATGTTTTCTCTTAATTTGATTTTTCCATTTTCCACCCATCTCTTATCATTGATCCAACTGCCTTCCGCATCTCCTTATGACAACAACTAAGATCAAAATACGAGAGCTATTGGGATGGATAAAGCAGACTTCCTAATGACAAGGTAGTTGATGAACACAGGGGATTGTGTGGGTGGAACAGTGGTGGAAGTTGAATGGAAAAGAGTAGACACCATCCCAAAGTAACCATATAGTGTTGTTTGAATAAAAAGGGCCTGACTTTAGATTTTGATAGTGGTATTTGTAATTTAGCAATAGGGTCTGAGGGAATGATGGAGGCACTATACCATAAGTAAAACGAAGCTTTTTTGTGGCGTGATTGAGTAATGGAAAGAATGTGAGAGACTGATGGTTGGGGTGGCTTAGCTTGAATAAAAAATAAGCTAGGTAAAGTAGGAAAAGAAGAAACTGGATGGAGATAATATAAAGAGGGCAACAACTTCAGAAAGTAGTTTCACAAATGTTCCTTGGAAAAGATTGGCCCAAGCTGAAAATAGTAGAAAACCACCATTCAACCAAAGAGTGACATCCGACATTGGTCCGAATAAGTGTTTTAAAAATCGCGAAGCGGGAAGCGTGCGGACAGGATCTTGTAGCTGATTAAGCGACAAGCGGGCGATTTCTGAAAAAGCGGATGCCTAAATTCTTATATATTTTTATACAAAATTACACGTATGTGTATATAAAAAATATATTTCTAAGGAAATCAGTAATACTAACCAGTAGTACCAATCAGTAATTAATGAAATCTGTAAGAAAATCAGTAAAACTAATCTTCCATTAGAAGTCTAATAGAGTAATATGATATTTACTTGGATATATTACAACGGTACCCTATTATTAGAGCTTACAAAGTTTGCATTCTAGCTTAGGACTAGGTGCATCATAGAACATTTAATGCGTACAAGTTTCATATTTTATAGTCAATACTACTTGGACCATATAATATAATTAATTAATGTTACATGCTTACAGCAGTATTTAAAAAAAAAACGGGCAAAAAAGGAGAAAAAGCGGGGAAAAGAGGACAAAAAGTGGGCGTTTTTCTTCAAACTGATTAAGCGGGCGCTTAGGGGCTAAATTAAGCGGATGAGGATCTTGGCCGCTTAAGCGGCCGCCTGGGCCGTTTTTTAATACAGTGGTCCGAATAGTCTGTCTTCTGACTATGGATGGTAGCTGGCTGCTTCTCCTCTCTTGTGTGAGGTCATAAATGGAATTTACCGCTTGGTAACACGATTCATTGCGTGCATTGCTTCCTGATGTGTGACGAGTGTTGCAGTCTTTTTGAGGGCCACCGAGAATAAGTTACTGAATACCACATTTGGTGAAGGTGACTGCTACACGTGGGAGCAAAAGTAGTTGGTCATGTGGATCATATGAGAATACGACATCAATAATTCTTGGATGCTTGCAAGGGTGGAGGAGAATTGTGGTTGAGGCCACAAAAGGATCAAATGTAGCATGGTTGGCTGCTGCAGGGTTTCAGAAAAGGGATTAAAAACCACAAAGTTGGGGTCCCTTTTGAGTTGATGCTGTTGATAATGCATGTGAGATGCCTCTTTACTTTTCTGGTCCATTGAAGAGCAGCTGGAAGTTCTTTTTACAAACAGAAGATGAATATTACTGTAGAATGTCTGACTTATACTGCAAGTTGACAACCTTCTTGGTCTTGCTTCCTACTTTGACAATGAAGAAACAGAAAAGGAGATGAAAACAAACATAAATGCTTAATAAAGGGTCCTTGTTGAACTGTATAATTAAACAAGCTCAAGACAAAGTTGTTCGCAAGTCCATCTTGCTGTTGATGTATCGACGATTGCCTATCGGTAATCATGCAGGAGTTGGCCATCTGCTTGCAACAAGAGCCGTTTGCTAATGCTTTTTAGGTATGATCCCAGAGCATCTACTCTAGTTTCACGTGGAAAATTTCTATTAACTGCCCGACCCTATTCACATGGCAAAGAGATAGCAACTAGGTATCTAACTAGGGGAGAAATAACTCAAATTAATCCTAATTCTCCAACTCTATCTGAAAGTGATTATTTTCTCAGTGGTTTCTTTTTTCATTGGGGTTGTTAGCCAGGAAAGGGAATGAAAAACGAAGTACTTTTGTTGGATATTTTTTATTACTTATGTGCAAGCTTTGAACTTAAAAAAAAAGCTCTACAATCAGCTGCTATTCTTGTGTTAGATGGGACCTGATTACTAAGAGAAGCAAGAAGCAAAACGGCACAGAAAATTAAAAAATTGAGTATAATGCAATAGTCATACTAGTGGGAATTATGTCTGATAATGCCTCCAGTGTTTTCAAATATCCTTCTGTATGATGACTAATAATTGGGTCACTACCTTTGTTATACACACATTTTATGATAGGAACAGAACTCGTAGAGGTAAACTGCAATCATCCAGAAATGCTCGGGTGAGTAAGAAAATTTGTACCCCCTTGGTTAAGTTTGGGTAGCTTATTCTGTGATGAACGAGGCTGGTTCCTCTTCTTAGTGATAAGGTGGTTGTGCCAGACGTATGTTTCCAACCTGAGTGGTGTCACACTAGAGGCTTTTACTATTAATGTTTCACCAGATTTCATTTTTCTTATGGTCTAGACTATCTGCTAGTTACACAAGAGGGTATACATTAGCAAGGTTTAAGTTTACAATTTGTTGGTCAACCTTAACTCATAACTGATGTGTTCTGAATACATTTTGACATGTAGAAAGTTGCTTGGGGTGGGCGGGTGGGGAATGGGGATTGTCATTTCCTATTCATTTTTTTCCTCCCTTTCAGTTATTCATATACTAGTTGAACTATAGTTTGAGATGATTTTGTTGTTTAAAGTATAAAGATATTTTACTTTCATACATTTAAATTAACACAGTATACTGTCTAATCACGAAATTGATATGTTTGTCAAGTTAAAGTGAAATTTATCGTTTTATTCCGGTCCTCGAATTGTTTGTGAATCATACTGTCTTGCTTGCTCCTGATACACTGATATAGACCGCCCGTCATGTTGTTTGAAAATCACTTTTCTTAAATTGTTGTCATCTTGAATCTTTATTAAGCTAACCTAAGAAAAATGAATCCTGAATTTCTGAGTATCTTCATAGTTTCACATGTCATATAGACGTGATATCAAGTGAAACATGGAATCAACAGGCCACAAGCCTTACAACTACAGTAGCTTAATCTTGCTACCCTAGTAAAGAACTCATAGTAAATTGAAATTGACATTAGAATCCGTGATGGAAGTGTTGTCACTATTATGCAAATGTGAAAGTCTTCCAAGTGCACTGCAATTTTGAAATGTTTTGACTTAAATTGATATTCACGCAGGAGCAGACTCAGATGACATCTCTAGGTCAAATGGGAGGAGCAAACATGTCCAACATGGCAGCAATGGAGCAAACTAGAATGCTGGCACACACACTAGCTCAAAATGCAGATCCAAAGTTCCAGGTTGATGCCATAACTGTATTGCATGTACCCTTCACTTTTGAATTTACTATCCCGACAATGAACTTCAGACTAGAATTGCTTTTCTTATCACGTGAAAAGGTGTAATGATTTTGGCAATGAAGAGATTTGCGGGGGTTTCTTCCTTTGTAGTAGCTGTCCTCAACATACTTTATAGTTGATGATTTATCAACATTTAGGACTTATTGCATTGCCATTCTTGTGGTTAAAGATTTGTGTTCATGCCCCTCAGATATGTCCAAAACTCACTCAAAGAACATGTAATGAAGCACTAATCAATGATGATTTCGTGCCTTTTAATTGAGTTTATTGCTTATAATTCTATGAATTTCACTAGGATCTATTTCACTTGCTACTTTCTTGGTAAAATTGTTTGGTTCACTGAAGTTAAGGGTGTTGGGCAATGTTATAACCCATATAACCGAACCAAGTAGATCACATTGTTCAATAGACTATAATGTCTGCTTGTGTACATTGTAAAGCCAATGTATTCTGATCGTCGACATTATATAAGGCTTACATCAGAGGTGGTTGGGTGCTTCCCGTCGGTGATACAATATCTGATACAGTACTAGGAAATTCCGTCCTTACATGAAACATGTTACAACTCCTTTTCATTTATGCATATTCGACCCACATATTTTGTCGTGGCTGCATAGATTGGATTTCGGTCTATGCAGGCGTATGCAGAGGCTTACCTAATATAAAACACATGTATGATGTATGGTTGATATTTGTTTTGTCATCATGTATCTATTGTCTATACATTGATATAAAGATTTATTATGTAAGTTCACTAACTTTCAGATGCTCCTAAATATACTGATATTTCACACTTGCATGCTGCATATCACACGTTGAACCGTACGATCAACATTACTATATGAGTATTGTAAATTTGTAAAAGTACTATGTGAATCATATAAATTGTAATATGCCCATACTATCATATTTTATTTGGCTTTATTATTAGTTATCAGGGCGGCCGCCTAGGCCCCTAGGTTTAAGACAGGCCGCCTCAAACTGGGCCCGCAGCCCCTAAAGTGACCAATGTGGCCGCCTTAGGCCCTATAGGTTCAAATTAGGCCACTTAAAGGGTAGTTCAACATAAGTTAGGTCTAGATTTTGTCATATCAGATCCAACTGAGTAATTTTATGGTTGAAATGGGTTTGTTTTAGCCCATATCAAGTCAAATTTCGGTAAATTAGGTCTGATTTGGGTAAAGTAGATCTGTTTTGGTGAGTTTAGGTATGATTTGGCCACATTAGGTCTTATTTTGATCAATATAGGATAAATCAGGGGTAGTTAGGTTTGATTAGCTCATGTTGCTCAAAATTAGGTTTGACCGTTTGATTTAGGCAAATTTGTGCATATTAGGTCTAATTTGGGGAAAGAAGCCTGATTTGGGGAAATAGGTATGATTTGGGGCGGTTAGGTCTAATTTAACCAAATGAGGTCTCGTTTAGGTCAATGTAAGGAAAATTTGTGAAAGTTAGGTCTGATTAGGTCATGCTATGCAATATTAGGTTTAATTTGGGTAGATTAGGTTTGATTAGGTCATGTTATGCAATATTAGATTAAATTTAGGACAAATCATGTCAAATTTGGGTAAATTAGGTTTGATTTGGGGGAAATAGGTCTGACTTGGGGAAATTAGGTCTGGTTTGGCCATATTAGGTCTCATTTGAGTCAATATAGGGAAAATTTGGGTAAGTTGGGTCTGATTAGGTCACTTTATACATAATTAGGTCTACTTTATGCCAAATTAGGGCATACTAGGTCAAATTAAATCAAATTTCAATCAATTTAGTTCAAATTAGTGCCAATCAGGTCTAGTTAGGTAATGTTAGGTCTGATTTAACTTAAATACTATATAATAAAGTCATAATTATATCTTAACAAATATGAAATTGTAATATTAGAATATCAACATTATTGAAAAAAGAAAACACCTGGAAACGTACGGGCGCCGTAGGTGCCCTCTCAGGAATGCCTACTGCCTGGCCGCCTTAACAACTATGGCTATATTATACAATAAACTTTAATAAACTGGTGTACTGATATTATGTTGGTTGGCTACTATAATATGCTGTTGGCTACTATAATATGCTGTAGGGCACACTAATCTGATCTAATAATTAATTAACTATTGTTCAATTTTTACTATTTTATATTACAATATAACATTATGTGCATATACATATATTATAAGTCCATAGAACTGTAGTTATAACTATTATTGAATATTTAGTTTTAGATGCCGTAATCTTGTTATGAGAAATTGTATATCAATTTTAAGAAGTGTTGTCTCCAAACAATTGCATTTTCCTCTACTTCATTGTTTCCACTATCGGAATTTGGGCTGACCCTGACAAAGTTAAAGCCATCAGGGAGTGGCACGAGCCTAATAGAATTTGAGCTTAGTAGCTTCCATTAGCTTGCCATTTTCTATCCTTATTTTGTCCCGAGATTCGACACAATCATGGCTCCAATCACCGAGTCAATGAGAAAATGTCAAGTTGTGTGGACCCCACCTATCGTCTTCGGGTTTTGCTAATTTTGAGAATAACTTGACAAAAACCCTCGTTCTTTGGCTTCCAGAATTTTCTATTCCCTTTGAGGTTTCAGGTTGTGCTTTTTGTGTGAGTATTGGTAGTGTGACAAGCTAAGAAGTCCACCCTGCCCATTTTTTCAGTGAGAAGCTAATGACACCAAGCGTGAATACTCAACTTATGATAAAGAGTTCTGCTTGGTCGTCTGGTCCCTCTATCGTTGGTGACATTACCTTTTACACTAGGGACTCATTCAATCATTTTGTGGTTTGACCACTAGGCCTTCCGCTTCTTGGAATGTTAGAAGAGTTTGAGTTTTTCCACACCAAGTGGTGAGTTTCTCCAGGAGTATACATTCGTTGTCAAGCATCACTCTGATGTTGAGAGAAAGGTTCCTGGTGATATGAGTTCATGTTTGACCTCTATTTACACAATCAACACTTAAGTCACAGGCTTTCATCATGGAAAGACCAATACTCCTGATCGGATTTTGGTCTGATATACTTGGAGATCCTTGATAATGCTCCTTGACACTCTTCAAACATTGTGCTTGGAGATGGATTCTTCTTTCGTGGTATATAGTTATGTATATATTCCACGTCTATTGGGAGATTTTCTTTAATGAGAATTACACACCAATGCATTGCCGACCACTTGGTAGGGATAAGACCACGTCTCATGATTCTAATAGATCATATAAGCTTTCCTTATGAGACAACATTGACGTGCTATCTCATAATGTCACACTGGCCAATTGGCAAAAGCTAAACACTAAAATACCAAACTGAACACACTCGTTCTTGTTCCTATTACCATGGACCCTTTCTGTAAGATGGATCACTTTATCTTGCTAGCAGGACTAGTGATGCCTTAGATATGACCTCTTTTTTTTAGTGAGGTAGTCAAGCTACATTGCCTCTCCTCTACCATAGTGTCTGATCGAGAGGTAAAATTTGTCACATACTTAAAAGACACTATGAAAAGTATTCATCACTGACTCATATTCTCCTATGCTTTTCACCTATGAAGTGATGGTGAACGAAGTTTGAATTGTTGTCTATGTAATATGCCATCGTTTAGTTGGTGATGAGGGAGTTGGGATTTGCATTTACTATATTTGTAGAATTTTCCCAACTCTGTTAGTGTAATAAGTAATTCCAGTTCCATATTATTTAATTAATTAGGACTATGTGCCTCTCCTACTTAAGCCCATTAACCTCAGTACAACTTATTGTAATGCTCCTCATGTATATTGTACCATGAGTCAGATCTATATATAGGACTCGTCGTACTCCTTTTATTGTTATGAGATTGCTCTTAGAGTTAGAGTCTATCACTTGGCATTAGAGCATTTTTGAAAACCCTGAGGGTTTAGAGAGCAACAAGAACTGCCGTCGCAAGGGCGGAAACAAAAGCCGCCACTGCAAAGGCAACTGTAGTAGCTGCTGTTGTAAGGGCATGAACTGGGCTACCGCCACCCAAGCAAGCAACAACATGGCCACTGTCGGTAGTAGCTGCTGCGCTGCCGCCACATCAGTTGCTCTAGAAGCAGGCTGGCTGTTGTCGCCATTATTCTTAATCAGTCCTCTGAGTTTGCTCTGTTCGGACGGCCACACAATGTTGATCGGTTAAATGTTTGTAAACAAGAACAAATCTCCTCTTTGGCCTCCTTTTCCTCCCCATGTTGTTTCCCTATGTAAATGGGTCAGTGCTTCTAAAATAGAGAATCACCCTCTCTCTTCCTCTCACAACTCTTCTTTCCTTTGATAGTGCTTAGCCACATATCTTTATGACTCTCAAATCTAGCACGCTTCATACCTGTGGTTTCTTCTATATCAAACCGTGCGTCATACTGTTGTCTTCATCCATTGAGATTCTACCGGTGTGATCTTCTCTCAAAACATATCTGAAGGCAAAGCTAACCTCAAACGGTTGTTTACCATGGCAACACTACATTCTCCATCATCAAACTAAATAGAGATAATTACCTACCCTGGATGGATCCAATCTGTAAGATGCTTGAATCTAGAGTTAAGTTGAAATTCAATGAGAAGCCTATTGAAGACACCTCGTGTGGAGGGGAAACAACCAAGTCAAGAATTGGCTATGGAACAACATGGGACCTTCTATTGCTTCTAAATACATGTTCTATAAGAAACGTCAAGGACCTGGTAGAGGCTAGGCGCTGGTATTTCTCACAAGAAAGGAATGCAATTTGCTCCTACAAGATCTAGGTTAAGCTCTTTATTGAGCACTAGGGTGAGAAATCATTGGACGAGTACTACGACACTATCACCGCCTTATCACAACAATTGGATTATTTCCAGCCCGTCACCTCTGATGAACAAGCCAAAGAGCGTGCCAACCTCATCACTGTATAGTTCCTAAATGGCCTGCATCCTGCCTTTGCCCCAGTCCGTAATGTCATTCTAGCAGGAGATCAATTTCCCACCTTAGAAGATGCCTTCTTTTGTCTACAACAATCGGATGTACGCCCACAAAAGAAGGCATCTTCTAAGGTGGGAAATTGATCTCCTGCTAGAATGACATTACGGACTGGGGCAAAGGCAGGATGCAGGCCATTTAGGAACTATACAGTGATGAGGTTGTCTACAACAATCGGATGTACGCCCACAACAAACTCTACCCATCTCATTTAACACAACTAGTCATGGCTGTAACAACCCGAACAGGGGTGGCAAAAAATCCCTACCTTATCTGATCGGACTTGAAAATTTGGAGTGTTTTGGTTTGTTCAATTTTTCGGGTTTGGTTGGTCGGGTCCTATATAGTTTGGGTCAGCCGGTCAGGTCAGGTCGGGTCCTATATAGTTTGGGTCAGCCGGTCAGGTCAGGTCGGGTCCATTTTGTTCTGGGTTTGGTCGAGTCGGGTCAGGACCTATTTAGCTTGAGCCAGGTCGGGTTTTGGGTTTGCAATATTTTTTTGCTATTATTTACAGTAGAAGATTTTTTTGTTATTTTCAGGTCCAATCAAGCCCGGTTGATTTTGAGTCGGGTTTATGAGGGTCTGGGTTCACTTGGGTACGTTTGGGACTGTGTCCATTTTGGGTCGGGTCTATTTGGGATCGAGTCCACTTGGGTATGTTTGGGACCGTGCCCATTTTGGGTCGGGTCTGTCTGGGTTTAGGTCCATTTCCGGTCGGGTCTGTTTGGGTCGGGTCCAGCAAAACTCGACCCATTGCTAGGCCCAAGCTCGAGGCCGAGGATGTGGACATGCTCCCAGACCCTAGTGCACCTTCTGTAATAAGTTGGTACATCTTGAGGAGAAGTGCTACCAGAAGCAGGGTCATCCCTATGGGTGTGAGTGAGGAGGTATTGCTCATGTCATCCAAACTGATGACACCTCAGTCGTCACAATCTCCTCAGCAGAGTATGAACAACTTCTGCAAGCTTCTCAAGAGTAGACCCGTTAGTCCTTTCTAAGTGGGTACTTTATAGATATTATTGGATGTATTTATGGGGTATAGATAACACCATTCTAGAATTTCATAAGCAGTAATTTTTGACAATTTATGTGATCAAAATCTCCTTCAAATTTCCATCGTAATACCAAAATTTCCTACAATTTTCCAATTCTATGGCTGGTGAAATGGCATCAAAACCAAGGCCCCTAATTCATGCCTGTAGTAACTGGGTGGAGATGGCCTAATGGATGGAACCTTGGGCCGCCAATGAAGCGACCGTGTTCGATCCCTGGTGTAACTATTGACGATCTAGCCACTCATCCCGGGGTTTGGGTGGTTTAATGGGCGGCTAGGGGGTCACACCCTTCTGTTACTGAATTTTTTTCAATTCATGCCTGTAGTAGCAAGTCTTTTCTACTTTCTTTTTTGAAAACAAGTAGTTTCTACTTAGATTTGTACTATATTTCTTAAAATAAATAACTTTGCACATCCTATTTCTTTTCACTGATAGATGGGATTAAGGGAGAAAGATTTCTCCCCCCCTCTCCCACGCCCGTGGCGGAGGCCGAACGCCCGGGAGGGTGGTAGATCAAGGTGGCAACTGGGATTCGAACCTGGGTCCCTTTGTTAGGGGACACCGTGCTTGACCACTTGAACCACTCCTTGTCGGCTTCTTTTCACTAATATATGGAACACTAGATGGTGGTGGTTGTCATTGTCATTTAATCCTCACCCCCAACTGTATTGGTTCGCAACATGAATCTTCTTTTCCATTTGGATATATTATGGGTCATATTCCCATTGAGTATAACACTCGGTTATATTGTATAGAATCTTCGAGAAAAGCTCATTAGTAGTTTTTACAAGCATAGACATTTATTTGAGATATTGCAAGAACTGTATTAAGGATATACATCATTCAGTAATTCAAGAAACAGTCTAATAGGCACATAAAATACATGCTTAGGCCACCAATAAAGTCTCATCAGCAGGGTATATATAAATACAGCCTTCATATACTGCACTTTTGGCTATGAGGATCCTTGAAAGTAATATTATGTGTCCTTTTTTCCTAGTGTCATTGCAATCTTATGCTGTCTGTGCATCAATTTTTTTTCTTGTGTCCAGTAATATATTAATGGAAATGCATCTAATGCTGTTTATTATCTTCTTATCTCAGAACTCAAAATTCCTACAGTTTGTTTCTAAAATGAGTCGTGGTGAGCTTATTGTTGATGACAACCAATTAAAGCCAGCAACTGGTGCTCTTCCTGGTGATTGGGCTGATGAGTTCCAAACTCAATATAATGCCGGTCCTAACACTTGGGCAGATCAATTTTCACGGGAACAGGTAATTGAGATGCCTTCAGGCTTTCTGAATATTAGGTAAAGTTATATATATGTGAATCATATACTTACTACTTAGCAACTTCCTCTTACATTTTTTTTCTTCATGTAGGGAACTTCCATTATATTGCACTATAATCCTGGCTGATAAGAGCATTCAGGCTTTATTTTCTATATACAAAGTGATCAGAATTCTATTATCAATAAAATGACAATTTGATGTTGATATTTGCTCATTGATAAAGTTACCTAACAAAATGTTCATACCTTCGTATGTAATGATCAAATGTGATTGTCAGTTGTTAGCAGAAGCGGTAGTATTGTCCAACTTATTATACTAGCATGTTGCTTTGATTCTTTGTTAATCATTTGTCCCCTAGTGATCTCTGCCCCTTGATCTATGCCCTATGGTCTCTTTTTCCTCTCAGAATTATTAGCACAAGTGTGCCGGTGGTGTTGGGAGTTATCTTTTCCTCTGATGTTAGCTTCTCACAATGAGATAATTGATATATATATATATATATATATATATATATATATATATATATATATATATATATATATATATATAAAGAGAGAGAGAGAGGCGAGAGAGGCTAGAATACACTCGAGTGTACAGATCGCACCGTACACCTCAATGGTGTTTGCCTATCTAGACCATATTTTTTCAAAATCTAATCCATTGATCTTCATTATTACAATATTAATAGGCCCCATATAAAATTTTAGCCTATTTGGATGAGTTTAAGTCACTCATCCAAGGATAACAAAATGGACGCACAAAACTAATTTGAAATACATAATTTCCACCCCCTTTAGATGCATGACTGAAATTTATTGTGTAGGATGTTCTTAAGATATTGAAGAAGATCAACGGTTCAAATTTTTATAATAAGTGCTTTGTGTTGGAAAACAATTGAGGTGTATAACGTCTCCAATACACTCGAGTGTATTCTAGCCTCTCTCTCTCTCTATATATATATATATATATATTGTAATATGTCCATATTGTAGTTCTTTATTTTCGCTTCTTTACTGTTCTTTAATATGTGCCTAATTCTAGTAGGGTTTTGACTTTTGACTGCTTCCCTTGTTTCTTCCTCTTCGTATATATGAAAGGAGAGTCAATCTTTGAGTATAGGAAACACCTCTGTTAAAGTGTCTATATTAGTCTATTAGTTAAATAGGCTAATTAGTTTAGTGGGCCTTTATCTTCCGGCCCGTCTAGTTTAGATTACTTGGGTCCTAAGTAATAGGGCGTCTCTCCTCTCCTATATAAAGGAGAGGTCATCAGTCTTTGTATTCATCTAATCACAATCTATTCTATTCAATCAATCTTTTATTTTAACATGGTATCAGAGCGGGTTAGATCTTGAGGAAACCCTAGCGCCGCCGCTTCCTCTCTTCCTCTCCTAGCCGCCGAGCAACAACAGCCCTAGACGTAGCCGCCGCCTCTCTCCAAGAGAGCGCAACCGGGGGAGAACCCGCCTGCGGGCGGCCACCGCCGCCATTGCCATGGCTTAGGCCGGCTGCCCGCCGGGCATATCCCAGCCTCCATGGCTTCTCCTCTCCTTCTTAAAGATCCAATTGTCTTTTTGTAAGCCGACGATCTCCGTTCCGGCACTATCAACCACCGCCGGCCAAGTGTAGCCGTATCTCCGCCATCTGAAAGCAGCAACACCAGCCGCCGCCTCCATCAGCACCAGCCGGCGCCGCCGCCAGCACCAGCACCAGCCGGCGCCGCCGCCGCCGGCAGCAGCACCAGCGGGCGCCGCCGCCGCTGCCCAAGCCATGCGCAACAACCGGCGTCGTGGACAGGTGCCGCAGCCATCTCCATCGGCCATCTTCCGCCACCTATCAACAAGCATCCACCGTGGACAGCAGCCATCGCCTTCGCTATCATCAGCAGCCACGCCACCATCGTCATCAAGCCAGCAATTAGCAGCACCATCGTCATCCTCCATCATCGCCGTTGTATCTGTGCTCGTAGGCTGCAGTGTTGCTTTATCCAAGCAACCGTATCCCCAGCCTTGATCGCACTTTTTCAACCGGCGCTCCATCTCATGACGTCTTCAGATCAGCCTTCATCGCCGCTTTGGAGAGGCTCCGCCTTGGCTCCGCATGCATCCTCTTGGCATGCAATATCTCCGGAGTCACGCAGGAGACCCTTTGTCATCTCCTATGTTGCGACAAAAGTGCTTCATCAGCCGAGCGTCATATGACTCATGTCCATCCATCATCCGCAAGTTGCTGCTCCTCCACTTCATCATCATTCCGACGATCTTCATCCGCAAGTTGCTGCTGCGTTGTGCGTCATCATGCTACTGCTGCCATCTACAGTAGGCGATCACCCTCACTCTCCACCGCTACCAAACAACCATGTTTACTACCCCATATGCATTATCCCTGTCTCTATTCGGATCCTTAATCGGTTCTATTTTTTTCTAATCGGATCCTATTTTGACCCTAATCGGATTTTCGCGGGGCTCCGCCCCCGCACCCCCGGATTTGTTGCCCTAACGGGCCAACAAACCCCCTTTTCGGGTCGGGACTAGATCCATTTATTTTTCTACCCGGATCTCATGTTGACCCATTTAGTATACTCTCTTTGGCTATCGGTTTCATTCTCCACATATTACCCATCTCCATTTCACATATTTTTCCCTTTTCAGCCTTTTTTCTTTCCCACCCACCCATATTATGTGAGCATCTCTTTTCCACATTACGGGGGGGTCATATATCCAGTTCTCCACACCAAACACTCACTCTTGTCGTATTTGGTGTGCGGGGGGGATAGAGAGGACAGAAAGAGATGAGAAGAGAGCGAGCATGAGAGAATATGAGAGAATGTATGAGAGAGAGTATGAGATGATGATATATGTATTCAGATTATATATATTCCAGGCTATCTTCATGAAGCTTCACATTGTTCAGCACACCAGTTCTCTACTTGAGCCAGCAGTGAAGATCCAGCGTCGACACCGTATCCGCGTTCGTACCGCGTTATGTACGTCAGGTGTTGATGGTGTATTCCTTCATCTGCATTCACATGAGACAGATGGGTGCTTCTTCAGAAGCTCAGAGTTTTATCTTCACCGAGCTGCTTCATCACGTCTTCTCCGAGCCGCATCTGCTGTATCGACATCGCCTGTAGCTGATCCTCTTGGGACCTTCCTTGATGGATGATCTCCTTTCCCGTCAAGCCCCCAAGGTTCATGCGTCAGAGTTTTATGGTTCCTGCATCGTATCAAGCAGCAGATCGTCCGTCCGCGTTCGTGCCACGTTAAGCACGTATTCCAGTGGTGAATTGCTGTAGTATCAGGTCCATTCTTCAGATGTCCTCATTCCAGATGCACTTCAAGGAAGACCTTCAAAGCTCGAGTATCTTCAGCCTGCAGAGTCATCATCACCATATGTTTCGGGGGGAGTATTATTTCAGGGGGAGTAACATATTTTGTATGGGAGTGATATTTATCTTTTATCTTTCATTTATCATTTCTTTTTATCGAGTCCTGTAACTCTCCAAGCTTGGACATGTGTTTCACCCATGCTCCAGCTTGAGGGGGAGTGTTAAAGTGTCTATATTAGTCTATTAGTTAAATAGGCTAATTAGTTTAGTGGGCCTTTATCTTCCGGCCCGTCTAGTTTAGATTACTTGGGTCCTAAGTAATAGGGCGTCTCTCCTCTCCTATATAAAGTAGAGGTCATCAGTCTTTGTATTCATCTAATCACAATCTATTCTATTCAATCAATCTTTTATTTTAACAACCTCTTTTCAAAATGGCTATTAGAATAGGATGTATTGATCTCCTCCACGTCAAGTCGCCGCTGCTGCCGATCCTCTCTTCCCTTAACCACCATTGCCGTCCTCTCCTCTAGCCATCACCGCCTTTACGGATACACCTAGAGGGACTCTCCCCTTCTAATCTTGTCTTCTCCAAACAGGAGGATCTATTGACGTAGCCTACGATCATTCTGACAATGTTATACCCAAAAGACTATTTTTTGAGAAGCAGTATGACTTCTTATTTGTGGTCATTTATGACCAGCTGGTATTGGACTCTGCCTACCTTTTTTGATGTGATTGGGGTCTGCCGATGTATCCTACAACCATTTAGAGATCCACAACGATCCCCACATTGTTACCTTTGACCTGGGTCGGTTTTTGACATTCTTCCTGCTGCTGAGGCGCTAAACGAGGCGTGTCCTGTAGAAACAATGTGTTGTTCAACCACTGCTCTGCCCCGCCTTGCTGCATGTAGCACGGTGTATCTCATCCAAGACACGACATGTTAGGACCTGACACAGTGTGTCATTTGAAGACATGGTGTGCCATTCAACTTCTTCTCTGCCCCAAGTTACTGATGTGAAGCATGGCATGTCCCATCCAAGACACGACATGTCACTATTGTAGACGATGTGTCATCCGATACGACACGACATGTCTATCAGAAGCTGCTGCTCCGTACTTCCTACATATCCACACGATGTGTCGTATACACCGAACAAGATGTGCCTCCTGTAGACACAATGTGATGTTCTACCATTGCTCTGCTGTTGCTGTGAGGCATGTGTCCCATCCAAGACACGACATGTCACTCGCCATTCTGGTTTTCCGCATCGAGTATTGATGTGAAGCACGACACATCCCATCCAAGACACGGTGTGTCACTAACTCGACATGACATGTCACACACTGTGTCTATCTGAAGTTGCTATCTATTACTTCTTGCACATCCAAAAGATGTGTCCTATATAGGACACATCGTGTTGACCACCTCAAGACATGCCACATGTTACATCTCACTCCTAGACATTTATTAACCTCGTTTTATTGTCTGATCATCCAAATCGGATCCTCTGGCCAGATGTTGACGCATCTGACACACACTTCAAGTGTATCATATTTGTCAAGTTCAATGGTTTGACTTATGCAATATGGACACTATCTTTTCAAATCTAGGCACATTCTTCTGGGAAGCTTGATCACCTCATCGAGACTCAACTAGTTAAAGATGAGGCTACAAACAAGAAGGGAGAATACAAGAAACTGACCGAACACGATTCCTTAGTTCTGCCCTAGATCCCATACAACTGCGAGCCTCATATCACTACTAATATCATCTTTACTGAGATAACCAAGGAAACCATGGTATCATATTGCTCAGGTATACCCTAGCAAAGGGAAAACATCTCATGTTTTTGATTTATATAACCAACTGCATTCTTTGAAATTGGAAGATATCTCTGCTTTTACATCAGACTTTGATAACTTCAAAGGCATTCGGGGAGAACTCAAAAGTATATCATCCATTGACTGCTGATCTCTCCAAACTAACAAAAGGCAAGAAGATGGAATACATTTGTGTCAATTTGTTACATCGTTACCATTAAGCCATCAACGTGTCCAGATTCTTGCTTCTATTCACTGCCAACCTTGGATGATGTCTATCTTTGCTTGGTTAGATCCATGCTTGCTGCTACTACTAACGAGCCTGCTGCTTTTGTGGTTGTGGACGAGGTCGTGGAACTCCACATGGTGGATGTGGAAGAAGACCCAACACCATTAGTAGAGGATCTACATCTTCTACTTCAAGGTATTTTAATTTCCAAAAAAGGTCCAATCACGACGAAGACAAGTGTTGGAAGAAGCGTGGTAAGCCCAAGTGGGCCAATCAAGTTTCTACTACTATACTGACAGAAATCCAACATCTACTTCTAGTGCCACCAATAACCAGATAGCGACTCTTAATTAAGCTGACCTTGTGAACCTAGTCAAGGCCGTCTTCTTGATTTCATCACCCCTTCAGGCAAATATTGCCACCATCTAGGTGATAATACATGTTTTTGCATCACACTTTGATAATTGTAAAATCATTTGTGTAGAACTCAAAAGTATATCATCCACAAACTACTGATCTCTCCAAACACAAAAGTATATCATCACACCTAGCTTAAGATCACAAGGGCGTCACAGGGGTGCCTGGCGCTTAACTGATCGCCTCACCACCTTTTTATTCAATGACTGTCTTACAGGCTAAATATGGACTAGTTTGACGTTTCTTACATGCTCTGTTGATAAGTTGACCACCCTCTTTTTCAAACTTCATTCATTTTGTAGTGTTTTTATGGCAGTTTCTCTGCTACTCTGATCACCAGACTCCTTTAGGACTGTTTTATCATTTTAATGGACACGATTTTAAGCTGACTTCTTTTATTTGCATATTTTGTTTTGGAGAGAAACCAGTGTAACTGGTTATATAGCATTGGTTGCATTCTTCAGTCAAGTCTATAAGGGGTTAAACTGTTAGTTTGGTTCACTTGAAAAAGCAAGCTGGATGATTCCAATTGTTTTCTGTAATTCAATTTACTATTCCTTTACTGGAATTGGATAAGTTGGTAGTAAAATGCAGTTTGGGCAGATAAACATGGATGTGCATTCTTAAAATTTGAACAGGACTGAACCGGTGTGCTAAATTTGACTTTCAGCGACTAACAAATTACTGGGAATTTCCCCATCACCAGCATAGAGTGTTCACGATAACTCTTTTGACACACTCATGTTAAGCAGTTGCGGGCATTATTTCGACAATTAATTTGGTGCTTTGCATCTATTATAGCTTTTGATTTTCAGAACTGTCTTGTGAAGTATTTATCATTTAAATAAGTATATTTAATCTCTTGTGGAATCTATGCTAGGTGGATGCATATAATATTGACAAGGCTCTGTGTTCCTGCTCTTTGCAACTGTCGTGTGAAATAATTGTCTGTTATATAATTTTTTTTCTATTGCGGGAACTATTTAAAGTGAATGCACGTGATATTGACGAGCTTTTGTATTCCTGCTTTTGTTGATTCCTTATTATGTTTGAATTTCTTATCATGTTATTATGACGACCCTCGTGCTGTAAGGCTACTAGTAGCATAATTTAGTAGGATGTCAGTTTCTGTAGTGAGAATGCTAAATATTTCTTTTGACAGTTATCACATGGTGCTGATGGATGGGTTGATGACTTTGCTAAGGAACAGAGGCAAGGTGCAGGTGATGATCAATGGGTAAATGAGTTCTCGAAGTTGCACGTTGACGATGACTGGGCTGATGAGTTCGGTCGACAAGTAGGCGAAGGAGTTATGGATGGGACTGACTGGACAGATGCATATGACCAGTGAGTTTTAGTTTACTGTCAGTCTGTCAGCTTTATTTATTCTATATCTTAAAGGAGTTCTTGTATGTAGAGCTTTAATTCCTGTCAAGGCATAACACTTATTTCAAATGAGCATCCAGCAATAAATCAAAATTATCACGCAGCAGTTCATTTTGTTGCCTTTTCTCCTATATAGAATATATGATGTAAAATATAGGCATCTCTGTGCAACAATATTATTTGTGTGTATACAGGAACTAATGCTTCAAGCCTTCAACCTTTATGATATTGATGAGTAGCTTCCGACTCGATCAATTTCGACTTTTGACACAAGATTTCGACTACCAAATGAAGAAATTAAGTCATGAATTTTACCATGATGATCTACATACATAAATACACCTAATTATGCAATAATATCATATCTTGGTATAGGGTGGGGGTTCCTGCATGTGTGAGTGAAAATATACAAAACTGTTTCGATCAGGATTTCGATCATGCAATGTACACATACATATATTCTTATGCAGTAACACATTATATCTTATATTTTGGATTCAATTAGCTGAGGGGGATGTCCCAAATTTGTTGAAGATCTTTTTAGATTTTTTTTTCATTTTTTTAATGGAATTGCATATCGTAAATTTCGGCTATGTGGCACGTTGATTTCGATGTTTGGTACTAGTCGAAATCGTAATTTTCGGTTGAAATTCCATGAAAGATAGGAAGATTCAGACTTCCATATACAATTAAATAAGGCAAGCGTCAGATACTTTGGGCTGATTGCGCACTTAATGTTTCTGTTGAGCAGTACTAAATTTTCTTGCAATGTCTCTTAAAATACTTAGTTTTTCAACCTTTGGCCCATTTTGATCTTGGACTGTATGAAGTATAAACCTTGAATTCTTACAAAATAACTCAGTTACACACCCCTCATTATGGATTTTTTTATTTGCCGCATTATAATAACAATAAATGGCTATTTCTTGAAAGTAACATGGGCAATCCAATTGAACGCATACAAATGACTGTTTTTCTTTCCATTTCCTTTCTAGCTTTTGCCTAATGTCCTTTTTTGATTCGGTCCTTATCTTTTGGCTATAGGTTTCTTGATGAACAGTCAGCTGCATTCAAACAAAGGTCCGAGTCATCTCGGGCAGTTTATGTGTTCTCTGATATGAATCCTTACGTCGGTCATCCTGATCCTCTTAGAGAAGGTCAGGAGCTGTTCCGCAAAGGGCTTCTGAGTGAGGCTGTCCTTGCTTTAGAGGCTGAAGTTCTAAAGAATCCTGATAATGCTGAAGGTTGGAGGCTGCTCGGAGTAACACATGCAGAGAATGATGATGACCAACAGGTATATAATACACCCACGACCATAATTTCTTACAACATTATAATACTGGGACTGATGCATGATTTATTTTGGTTGACATCTATGTTATTCTGGTCTCCCGATCACCTTCAAAGCTACAAACTCCTGTTAACTAGTGTACAAGTACAACAGTACACGTATTGGTTGCTAATGATTGAGGTTTATAAGGATAAATCTTATCCTAGTGTGCTTCATTGTGAACTATCAGCAAGAGTTTTGAACAAAAAGATAGAGAATTCTTTATGAAGTCAGAGTTTTGTTAATGCAATTACCATGAATTAAAAAAATCCAAACAACAGTAGATGCTAGGTTCTTTAAGAGGCCAAAGGCTAGACTATAAGGAGACTTACATAATTATAACATATATGATTATCAAGTATATGATAGAATGAGATTTCTCTCCTTCCATATGTGAAACTAGGCATAAACCCATGCTATGCACGGTGCCTTAGTAGACTACAGTGAATAATTTATAGGTTAAACTTCAAGAACCAATACGATAAGATGAAATAAATTTGGACTATATATATTAATAGGTCATCTCATACACAGACCCATTTGTAATTCCAAAAAATGATGGAGAAAATTGCATTCAGCCCCCTTTCCAAGCTTTTATATGGTGTAGATGAGTCGACTTATACAATATATAATTTTAAAAAGAAAAAACAAAAGTGTAGGGTACACACATGGACCATTTGGTAATGCTAGAAAATAATGGAGAAAATTGCATTCAACCCCCTCTATGGGCCTTATATAGTATAGATGAGTCTCCTTATACAATATATTATTTTAAAAAGAAAAAAGACAAAAGTGTAGTGTACACACACATAGATTTGTTTGCAATTCCAAAAAATAATGGAGAAAACTGCATTCAGCCCCCTCCGTAGGTTTTCTTATATAGTATAGATGATTCTCCTTATACAATATATAATCTTAAAAAGAAATGACATACACACATGGATGTGTTTGTAATTCCAAAAAGAATGGAGAAAATTGCATTCAACCCCCTATTCGGGCTTTCATATATAGTATAGATGAGTCTCCTTATACAATATATAATTTTAAAAAGAAAAAAAGACAAAGTGTAGTGTACATACATGGACCGGTTTGTAATTCTAAAAAACAATGGAGCAAATTGCATTCAACCATCTCCTTGGGCTTTCTTATATAGTATAGATTAGTCTACATTATATTACTTTAAAAAGAAAAGATAAGTGTAGTGTACACACCTAAGAAGCATGGATACAGACACGGACACGTGACATGGCGTTTTTTGAAAATATAGGACACATATACGACGTTGGACACGGCAATATATATACGCACAAACACACATACATACATATATTTACATATGTATACAATTTTAGACATGTATATGTATATAATTTATTTGTAAAAGACAACAAGATCAATAATTCTCAACAACAAGCACGGATAAAGATCACAAAAATACTCACATTAATTCACATATGTATTCAAACCCATTATGCTAATCAATACCGATTTTAGCTTTCAAAATGATATATTATATTATCCAAGAATGACAAACTAGAGAAAAATCATTAGAAGTTAGTGACATATAGTAACAATTTTACAGTTAAAATACTAATGGAGTGGAGTTCAAGGAAGAGGAGGGGAAGAAAAAGTGATGGAGGGAGATATGTTAGTGGTGATGGTGGTGAAGCAAGAGGAGGTTAACACATTTAGTAGTCATGTAAGAGTGAAAGGTAGAGGGAAAAGACAAAAGTAAAGTAGGAGGATTGCATGTTGGAAGGAGGAAAAGGAGGGGAGGAGAGTTTTCAATAGATTATGAAAAAGAGGCATGTGGAGGAGTGTACACATTAGAGCACCAACAAAGTAGGGAGAAGAGGAAGGAGAAAAGGAACTGAGTGAAGAAAATATAGAGGAAGAAGAGGGAAGGAGTCCCTAGAGGGGAAGGAAGCTGCTTCTTGTGGCTGATCTAGGTGTTGACAGCTACTGCTGCAAATTGTTGGTGCTTGTGGCTGGTCTAGGTGTTGGCAGTTCCTGCTGCAAATGGTCATTGTTTGTAGCGGCTTCAACTCCTACTGGTTGCTGCTGCAAAAGCTACTTGTAGCAGCTATAATCTCCTTGTGGTGGTTGCTTGTAGTTGCTCCATCATTTAGCTATTAATCTTGCAGCAGTTGCTGCAAGTAGTGTGGGTTGCGCTAGCCATGTCCAGCAAGTGCCCAAGTGTGTCGACTGGCCAGATCCACGTCCGCTGCTCCAGGCGTGTCCACGGCGTGTCTATGTTGGACATGTGTCGGACACGAATACGACAGCCTCCGAGAAGTGTCTGTGCTTCTTAGGTACACACACATGGACCGGTTTGTAATTCTAAAAAATGATAGAGAAAATTGCATTCGACGCTTCCGCAGGCTTTCTTATGTAGTATAAATGTGTCTCCTTATACAATATATAATTTTAAAAAGAAAAAAAAAATATAGTTTACACACAAATATTGGTTTGTAATTCCAAAAAATAATGGAGAAAATTGCATTCAGCTCTTTCTGTGGACTTTCCTATATAGTATAGATGAGTCTCCTTATACAGTGTAAAATTTTAAAAAGAAAAGACAAAAGTGTACTGTACACAGGGACAAGTTTGGAATTTCAAAAAGAATGGAGAAAATTACTTTTAGCCCCCTACACGGGCTTCCCTATATGTTTAGATGAGTCTCCTATACAATATATAATTTTAAAAAGGAACTACAAAAGTGTAGTGTACACGCAAGCACCTGTTTGTAAATCCAAAAAATTATGGAGAAAATTACATTTAGCCCCCTCCATGAGCTTTCTTATATAGTGTAGACGAGTGTCCTTATATAATATATTATTTGAAAAAGAAAAGACAAAAGTGTAGTGTACACACATGGATCAACTTATAATCCAAAAAATCATCATCATCGTCATCTAAGCCTCAGTCCCAACCATGTGGGGTTCGGCTACATGGATCCTTCATTTCCATTCAGTTCTATCATGGGTCATATTCTGATCAAGATGTAAAGATTCAAAATTCTTCTTATAAGCTCTCTCCATGTGAATTTAGGCCTTCCTCTTCTTCTATTAATTATGCTTGACTCAATAGAGTTGCTTTGTATAGGCACATTACTCGGTCTGCATTGCACATGTTCATACCATCTAAGTCGGCCCTCGCGTAACTTGTCCTCAATGCTCACCACCCCCACTTTATTCCTGATATAGTAATTTCTCGAACGATCTTTTCTTGTCTTCCCACACATCCATCTCATCATGCACATTTTAGCCACGTTCATCTTGTTCAGACCTTGTTTCTTCACCGCGCAACATTCACTCCCATAAAGCTTGGCTAGTCGTATATCTGTTCTATAAAACTTGTTTTTTAATTTGAGAGGGATCTTCCAATCACATAATACTCTAGTGGCACTCATTCGTTTCAACCATCCTACAGTGGTCTTGTGACAAACGCCATCTTGGACATCCCCATCTATTTGAATATTAGAATCCAAGTAACAAAATTTAACACATTTTGGTATATCTACTCCTTCCAACTTGGCTCCACCATTCATACTGCGAGATTGGCTGATTTTGCAATGCATATACTCAGTTTCGCTCTACTAATCATCAATCCATTTGATTCCAATGCCTTTCTCCAAAGTTCAACCTTATCATTCAATCCATCTTTAGTTTCATCAATCAACACAATATCATCAACAAATAACATGCACCAAAGAATATCATCCTGAAAATTCTTTGTCAGCTCATCCGTAACAAAAACAAACAAATATTGGCTAAGTGTGGATCCTTAGTGTACCCCAACTGTGATAGGAAATGTATCCTCCAGGAGTCATCACACTTGTAGTTGAGGTATCATACATGTCTTTGATCAAGTCAATGTATTGGATTGACACACCCTTTTTCTTCAAGACCATCCTCAACACTTCCCTGGGTACTCGATCATATGCTTTTTCCAAATCAATAAAAACCATATGAAGATCTCTTTTGCTTTCTCTATACTTCTCCGTAAGCCTCCTTATCATAGAAATAACATCTTTTGTTGATCTTCCATGCATAAAATCAAATTGGTTGTTTGGAATCTGTGTTATAGCTCTTATCCTCTGCTCAATAATCCTCTCCAAAGCTTTATAGTGTGGCTGATCAACTGGATACCTCTATAGTTTGTGCAACTCTTAACATGTCCTTTGTTCTTGTAGATGGGGACTATAGTACTAATTCTCCACTTATCTAAGATCTTCTTGGTCTTCATAATCTTATTAAAGAAATTCGTTAACCACATATCTTCTTCATCCCCCATACTCTTTCATACATCAACGGGAATACCATCTAGTCCACATGCCTTTCTCATTTTCATCTTTTTCAAAGCATACTTGACCTCAAATAATGAAACTCGTCGTGTGTAAATGATATCTCTTCTATTCATGTCACACGAGTCTCGTATATTATTTACAGTATCTCCTTTGAAAAGTTTTTGGAAGTAATTTCTCCATTCATTCTTGATATCATCATCCTTCGCTGACACTCTACCATCTTCTTTCTTGATGCATTTTACTTGACTCAGGTCTCTTCCTTTCCTTTCTCTTATATGAGCCATTTTATATATATCTTTTTCCCCTTCTCTTGTGTCCAACTTATAAATTTTATCAAAGTATCTAGACCTTCCCTCTTGTATAACCTTTTTAACTTCTGTATTTGCTTGCTTGTATCTCAGAAAAGTTGCATCATCTCGAGATTTGGGCAACCTCCTATAGATCTCCCTTTTGAGTTTAATAACCTTCTGTACTTAATCATTCTACCACCAAGTCTCTATGGAGGCCCACAACCTTTGGACTCCCTCAAAACCTCTTTGGCAATTTTTGTTATACAAAAGCTCATATTATGCCACATAATGTTAACATCAGATACCAAGTTCCAAGTGCCTTCTTTGATGAGCTTATCCTGAAAGGTCTATTTCTTTTCTCCTTTAAGATTCCACCGCTTGATCCTGTTATCTTGGTTTCTGTTATGCTTGCCTTTATTGATCTTCATGTTAATATCCAAAACTTCCAAACTTTGTTGGGTGGTGAGTTCTTCGCCAGGTATTACTTTACAATCCTTGCACACTTTACGATCCACCCGCCTTGTAAGTAATGAATTTGGCTACAATTGCGCCCACTCTTGAAAGTAATCTTATGAAAGTGTGCCGTGTTTTCTATATTCACTAAGGAGGAAACTCACTCCTATAAATAGGAGGCTGTACAAGGAAGCGAACTGAAAACCCTAATGGGCCTCTTTATACAAAGGCCTAGGAAGCACGGACACGGACACAGACACGGACACGGACACGGACACGGACACGGGACACGGCGATTTTAAAAAATGTAGGACACGGACACGGCGCCGGACACGGAAAAATATATATATATATATATAAATATATATGTATTCAATTCAAATTAATTTCTATATGCAAAAATCATGGAACTAGAATAAATGAACAAGATCAACAATATCAAAATTGCCACCAATCCATATAGCAACATCAACAACTAGTTAACTCTTTCTATAGCAAGACATTAAATCAGTAAAAAAGATTAATTGTTTCTAAAACAATAAATATTAACTCTTTCTAGAGCAACATTAGTAAATAATACATATAACAACCAATTTTATAGACAAGTTGATGTCTTTCTATAGCAAAATCAGTAAATAAACTCAAATATGAAATATATTAAGCAGCATTGTTAACTAATCTTTAGACAAATACATAATAGAACTAGTTTGTGAACATTTTTTTGAGGAGAAAAATACAAGAGGATAGCAACCAGTATACGTTGAGAAGGAGACAGAATTGAGTGTATAGGGAGGAAGAGGACAGCAGCTAGCAGGTTATTGTGGAGGTCGTTGCTGCTGGAGGAGTGAAAAAGAGGGAGAAGAAGAGAATACATGGTGGTCGAAGAACAAAGGAGAAGAAACAGAAAACAATGTTGAAGATGAAGAAAAAGGGAAAGGGGAGGAGATACGTGGAGGGGAAGAAGTGAAGGAAAAGATAGGGAGAGGAGGGTGACGGAACTACAGTGAAAGCAAGTTGAAGAAGAAAGGAACAGAAGGAAGGCAAAGTGGAAGAGGGGGAGAAAACGTGGAGAAGGAAGGGGACAAGAAACAGGGAGAAGAAGGGAGGACGTTGTTGTTGAAAGAAGAGTAGAATGCCAGGTGGAAGAGGAAGAGAAAAGGGAAGAGGAGGAGAATACGAGGAGGAGGAAGAAGGGAGAACAACCACCGTTCAAAAGAGAGAAAAGGAAGAGGTGAAGGAGGTACCTTTCACCGGAGGTGGTAGCTGCTTGCTCTAAGTCGCGACCTTGCTGGCTCCTTCAAGCGGCGACCTGTTGCTGCTTCAAGCTAGCCGGTGCGCTGCTTCAAGGGAGCGGCTGTGCTGCTCCAAGCGGGTGGCTGTAGTGCTCCTTGTGAGCTGCTGCACTGCTCCGCTCCTTGGGTGCGGCTGCGCTGCTCCTTGGGGACATCCATGCGGCAATCGTCGGGAACGGGGGAGCGGGAATCGCTGGAAGCGGGGGAGCGCTGGGGTTTAGGGCAGGAGGGGGGGGGTTGAGAGAAACGGGGTATCGGGGAGTCGGGTTAGTAGGGTTAGTCGGGAAGGGGGTGTGCAGCGTGCGTGCTGAGTGCCATAGTGGGCCAACAGGCGTGTCTGGCCGTGTCCAAGTATAAAAAAAATTGGACACTGCCGGGCCGTGTCCACCGCGTGTCCACGGCGTGTCCGTGTCCGACACGTGTTGAGGACGGCCACGGCTCCTCCCGGGAAGTGTCCGTGCTTCCCTGACAAAGGCCCATGTTACAGAATCAATGAATGACTTAAACATAAATACATTAAACAGTAAATGCAGTATATATCTCAATAAATCTTATGAGATTCTCTTTTCTTGAAATGGGTGTTTGCCAAAATCATATCATATGCAACTACAAAATCTAATATCGTCTCTCCTTCTCCATTTATGCTCCCATATCCAAAACCACCATGAACTCTCTCATATCCAGCATTACTATTCCCAATGGCCATTTAAATCACTCCCAATAATAATCTTCTCCTCTATCGATATTCTCTGCATCAATTCAGCCATGCCATCCCAAAAATCCTTCTTAGCCTCCTTGCTAATGCCAACTTGGGGGGCATATGCATTAATAATGTTCAAAATTTTCCTCCTCAAGATCAACCTTGTAATTTTAAAAATAATGGAGAAAATTGCGTTCAACCCCCTCTGTGGGCTCTTTAATATAGTATAGGTGGGTCTCTTTATACAATATATAATTTTAAAAAGAAAAGACAAAAGTGTAGTGCACGCACAAAGACATGTTTATAACTAAAAAAAATAATGGAGAAAATTACAGTCAGCCCCCTCCACAAGTTTCTTATATAGTATAGATGACTCTTCTTATACAATATTTAATTTTATAAAGAAAAGATAAAAGTGTAGCGTACACACAGAGAGACCAGTTTGAAATTCCAAAAATTTAATGGATAAAATTGCATTCAGCCCGCTCCGCTGGTTCTCTTATATAATATAGATGTTGAAGTCTTGAGTTGAACTACACTCCCTTTACTGCAAGCTTTTTAGTTGCTTCCCATGCTTAAAATGCTGTTATACTATACTTTTTTCATTTATGTGGGAACTCCCCCAGGCAGGGCCACTTTGGACCCACCTCAGCCGGATAGACCCTTGCGTATCTTGCTACTCGTATACCAAGGGCCATCAAAAGCTACGTAGAGGCCAACTGCACAATGGACGAGTTTCCAAGGGGTGTTTATCTACCTGGGGGTCAAACTAGGAACACTTGACCCGAGTGCTTGACTCCTATCCACCAGGTCACCACCTTGCTGGCGAGAGACAATTTTGAAGAAGTAATTTTCTTTCAAGTAACAATTTATCCTCTTAACATCTTCTTACAGAAAAGAACATAAGCAGAGATGGGTTCAGTTTAGAAGAAAGAATCAGTTTACAAAAATGCAAAAAGGATCAATCTCTGCATAATTTAAAAAAACCTTTCCCAGCCCTAGAAATATCTTCTACTAACATTTTTTATCCTCTTCTTCCGTCAGCCTGTACTACTACCTCTCTCCACATCCCAAACTGGAGGCCGAGAGTGAAAGAGGACCATAATGGCTTCCTGGTGCTACAAATTCTTGATTCTGCTGGATGCATTTGCCGCCGCCTTTATGGCTGTCCAGCTGTAGCCCTCAGTGAAGTAGTCAATGTCACCACTGATGCAGCTTTATGACTATCCAGCTGTAGCATTCAGTCTGCCACTACCATGGATGCTATCTTTATGACTGACCAGCTGTGGCATTCAGTGTAGTAGTCACTGTCAACACTGATCACCACCTTTATGACTGACCAGCGAATTAGTCTTTGTAACCACTGATCACCATCTTTATGATTGATAACATGTAGGATTCATTGTATTAGTCATTGTCACATTTCACTGTTATGCCCACTGCTACCCCTCTTCCACACCGCAACTCATGAAGATTTTTGATGATATGATGAATATGATAAAGAATCAAGGTGGTGGTACTTATATAAACCTTTTGAAATCTATTGAGGCCTTACATGAGGAAGTGAATGCCCTTCAATCTTTTGGGAACTAAAATTTGAATGCCCACATGTCCCAAATTTTCACTCCCGAGTGTATAAATCACCCTAATTTGTCATGGAATGACAAGGTAATGACATGCATGGGCAACCTCTCCAACAACAAGCTGATATTGATGACAATTTGGAGGATGATTTCTTTGAGTATTCCTTTGAACATTGGAATTAGGAACAATCGTTTAATGATTTTGAGGACATATACATTGAGATGATGACCAAAAAGATTGCAAATGGTGATTAATTGAAGGAGTAACATTGTTGGATGAAGGTGTTAAACTTAGCACTAGTAGGATGCAACCCATCCGGTTGTGAGATTGTAAAACATATACATCATATTTTACTTATACTTCTATTTTGACACTTTTCAAGAATAAACACACACATTATACTTAATTGTTTTTTCTACTTTTGATATGTGAATAGAATAGGGACTACAACAAGAGAGTGACACCAAAGTGTCGAAGTGAAATGAAAATCTGAGTGGAAGTGATGATCTTTTGAAATTTGAACGTAGTTTATTGCAGAAAATTGAAAGAATGTTCAAAGTCCATGATAATTGTAAACTTTTTTGATGATTTCCATGTGATGTTAAATGAAAAAATTTGAAAGGTATTTCTAGGTAGAACGACCATGTCGATGGCAGAGTAGAATGACCAATCTTCCTTTAGAAATGTCATGAATATTTTCCCCAACATTGAAAAAAGACCATGGGATCTTATGCAAGAATGATAATAGCCATTAGGTAAAATGGTCGTGGCAACCATAACGTAGAACGATCATTCTGACTATAGAACAGAAGTTTTGATTGAGATAAGTAGTCAAATAGGAGTACGGGTCCATCTACAATGATCGTCATGTCCACAAACATCCGTTTTGTGTTAGATCCATTGCTAATTAAAGGTAGAGTGGGCCATCCTCACTTCCCTCCAACAGATAATATGACGTATACTGTAGCTGCACCAGTAGCTTATCTGAAAAACAACACCACCCCTCATGGAAACAGTAGGGAGGAGGTAGCATGGAGGCTAGGAACATGATTTTTTCTCCTCTTGAGGGGGTGGGGGTGGCAATGGGATAACGATGGCGTCGTTTTTCACATTGGGCATTCTACTGAAGGTGGCAAGCACCATATGCTGGTGGCAAGATGGAGATGGTCATGACTGACAGTGGAGGTAGGGTCAATTTGGGGTTGGTAGAGGGAGGAAGCCTAAGAAGAAAGGTGAATTGGGCCAACTTGTGATTGTGATAGTTTTTTCAACTTATGCGTTGGCCTCACTTTATTGCAATTTTTATATGCGTTGTGTACCTATGTTGGACTATGTTCAGAATCAGTTGCTTGATGTAATAAGCTGATAAGAAATTGACATTATTTTGATAAGCAAATAATTGCTGATACTTCAACATAGTTTATTAGAGGATGAACATGCCAAAGTTGAATTAGTTGGTTTCGAACAAATTCATTTGGTTACATGTTATTGATGGCGATGGTTGGGGAGTTTTGATGCTGACAATTGTGTTTATTAGATGCTGAAACCTAGATGCATGTGGCTGGACCATTATAGCAGCTTCAGCTATATTGAGAAGAAGTGAATGTGGGTTTCTGATTGTGATACAGAATTTCCAGAGATGATTCTTGAAAATACACTCTTTGTTTCTATCCCTTGGGTTTTTGAGCTCAAGGACCATCTTATCGGGAAAATTTGTTAGCAAGGTTTTAAAAAGTGCGAAGCGGGAAGCGTGCAGACGGGACCTTGTAGCCGATTAATCGCCAGACGGGCGATTAAGCGGGTGCTTTTTAGAAAAGCGGGTTTCCAATTCCTATAAACTTGTATGCAAAATTACATACATATGTATATAAATACTATATTTTTAAAATTTCTATACATATCTAAACATTGTACAAGACCAATGTTTTAAAAAGCGCAAACCGGGAATCGTTCGAATGAGACCTTGTAGCCGATTAATCGCCAGGCAGGCGATTAATCGGGCAATTTTTCAAAAATCGGATTTTTTTAATGATTTTTCACATTTTATAGACATATATTATATACACATACTTAATTGAATATTTGTGACTATTTTACAGAACTAAACCTATTTATTCATTTAAAAGAAATACGATGTAATAGAATTAAAGAGCTAATAGATTCAACAGCTAAACATAAATAAATGTATGTATCAGTAAACAATTTCAGGCATGAACAAAATATAAATTGAATTTAGTTGGTTACCTGTGGATGGAGCATGAGCAACATCATACGAGTAGACAACCAGTTGGACAAGGGAAGTAATGTGGCCACATGAAAATACATGAAACAAGAAACAATTAGTACAATATTGATGTAATATTCACAATTTTTCACCTGATGATGTTGCTGAAATCTAAAAGCCAACTTGAACATCCAAAAGATAGAAAATCCAAAACACTAGTACAAAAATAATTGAAAGATAGGACATCCAAACAGCAAAATCAAAACATAAATGATAAAACATCCAAAACAACACAATCAGCAATTAGTTTGGCCGATCCAACAAAAAGCGCGCCTAACCGGCCGCTTAAAATTAATCACTAACCGGCCCAAAATCGGGCTAACCGGCCCAAAATCGGGTGCTTAATTCAAAAACCCTTAACCGGCGATTATCAGCAAAATAAATCGGTCAGCCCCGCACCACGGTTAACCGGCCGATTAATCGGCCGGTTGGGCCGATTTTTAAAACACTGTACAAGACAATATAAAACACCCAAATAGTTTATAACATAACTATACAACGATGATTGTATCTATACAATATAGTAAACAATATACTTGTCATAGACAAAGCACCCTACACATAGAATAATATGTACAAGATGTTACAACAATTTTGTATCACATGTTTACATAGCTAAACAGTAAACATAGCTAGCTTACAAACATATTGTTACATTTGCACATCATCCAATAGTCATACATTACAACAGTACATTTAATCAAAGTATGCATTCTAAATTAGATAATAGTTACCTATAATTTACTTGGATACATCACAAAAATACCATATCATTACAGCTTACATACAAAGTATGCATTCTAAATTAGAACTAGGTATATCATAGAACATCTAATGTATGCTAGTTTAATATATTATAGTCAATACTAATCGGGGCATATAATGTACTTAATGTTATATGCTTACATCCGTTAAAAAAAAAAAGCGGGCAAAAAGCGTCCGCTTTTCTCAAATTTTCTTAAGCGGCGCTTAAGGGTGTTTTTAGGCGGACAACACTTGTTGGCGCTTAAGCGGCCGCCTAGGACGCTTTTTAAAACACTGTTTGTTAGGTTATGGTTTACTGAGTAAAAGATAAAACAATACAATCAATTCAATACATATTAGATGTAAATGATTCACACCACCCTCTCTGGACCCGGAAACAGAACAGTCCAATATTTCTCATTGATGATCGAACAAAGGTCTTCCAACGGTTAGATTTTGATGTGTACAGTTGTGTATATTTCCATGTACTGCTCTACCATGATTGATGTACTGTTGTTTGTATCAATGTTACTTTTTGAAAATATACTTATAATAAGAAAATGGCTACTAACGGCTTAAGGATTCAAAGTTTGAAAGAGTATTATTTATGTATATGATGCTTACAGATATTGTATATAGTGTACCCTTGTTTGTATCTTTCTACTGTTACAACAAAAATACACATTAAAAATTGGCCGTCACAGCAGTTACTAGGCCTTTGTCTTGTATGGATATATTTTACACCATATATATGTATGTACTTGAACAATACACAATATACTTATATATATAGTGTACCCTTGTTTGTATCTTTCTACTGTTACAACAAAAATACACATTAAAAATTGGCCGTCACAGCAGTTACTAGGCCTTTGTGTTGTATGGATATATTTTACACCATATATATGTATGTTCTTGAACAATACACAATATACTTGAACAACACACAAAGTATACAAACAATAAGCATTAAATTTTACTGTTACATGCTACAAGCCTACAACGCTTATGCGTTGTTACTAGGTCGTTTGTTTGTAACAGATAAATGTTCGACTCTGCACATTGACATATACAACCATATGGAAAACATGATTGAGCAATCCACAATAAAAAAATATAACTCAGGATTCGACCATGACTGGCCATATTGGGCTTCTAACCGGGTAAGTTTCTGGGTTTAGAGTGTGTTTTGTGCATCACTGCCCTATTATATATATCCCCTTTGATTTGGCTTACCAATTACTTGCTTCGATCCTCCACCCATGTTTTGGCCTTCTGTGCAATAGAGACAACTCTAGCTAATTAATAGGGACTTCAATCTCTTGCAGGAATCATTGCATATGTCAGTCTTGTCCTTGCTTTTTGAAGTATATTCAATCAGCAATTTTAGCTGACGACCGTTCGATACCTTTGATGGCCCTATCTTTATGATTACCAGACATTCAACTATATTTTTGAAGCAGAAAACCAAGTTTTTTAAATTTTTTCTGATATTGATAAATCAGTAGTCTTTTCTAAAAAAATCACTTAAAAATACTCTGGCATATGCCTCATTGTCCTGATAAACGACCATCTGCATTTTCTTTTGATACTTTTGTAAGGGTCACAACATTGCAAATGAGATTGAGTTGGTATGTTCAGGCCAACTTGGATTGTTTTGTTAGTGCGTTATATAATCATACCTTTGTTTAAATGCTCTTTAAATTCTGTTTCTATCTTGGGTTGTTTATATTTTTGTTTTTTCAGGCAATTGCATCTATGATGCGTGCACATGAAGCTGATCCCACAAACTTAGAAGTACTGCTGGCTCTTGGTGTGAGTCACACTAATGGTAATTGACTCATTTCTCCTTATTTGTTGCTATGATTTCCCATATTGTCAATTTAATTGAAAACCTTAACAGGTACTAGTATTTGCTGCTCTACCATATCTGCAAATTGGAAACTTAAATTTTTATAGATTCAGAAACAATTTCAAACCATGCAGCTTGGGATGCGGGCCCAGTTGTAGAAGTCTTAATTGTGCGCTTCACTCACATCACACCTGATCCGTAACAATGCTTCAGGCCTTATACAGAGTATTTGCCTATTGCTTGTTTGCAGAATCGGTTAGTGTGTATGGTTGGATAAATGCTTGGTTGCATCTGCAAGCCTGCCTCCGTAAAAAATGTGATAATATTTGCATTGAAGTCTAAGTGAAGAAGGAAGTGGAGATGATAAGCTGAGGGCATACATTTGTGTAAATATTGATGTTTCTGCTTTTGATTTATCTGCTGCCCCGACTTAATGATAGAATGGGAAACTGATATTTAAGACTTCCCTCTTTAAGTAAGTCATATATAATTAGTGTACCACATTCTGGACAATGGGAAATATGAGAAACGGTTGGTGAATGACATGTAGCCCCTCAAAAAGAAATGTGAGAGAAGAGTTTGCCCTTTGTTGGTAATCATGCTTGTATTATCAGGATTAGTTGATTAGTTATGATATATGGGTTCTCCTTATATTGGAAAGCATGTCATATGGTGTATCACAAGTACAAGGTAAGCAAAATAGAGATAAGTAGATAACAATATATAAAATTAAGAGATGCCCATTTAGCCTAAACTAAAACTCCCTCAAGTTGGAGAATGCACATCTCGCAGTCCTAGCTTGGCACTCATGTCATGTGTGGAGATAAGGTAGATTGTAACGACCCCGCCTCCCGGTAACCCCCAATTAAGGAAGAACAAGAGGTCAGAGCCGTTATCCCAATTTCCCGGATCAAAGGTTCAACAAATAATCAGTAATAATTATTAAATTCTACCATGACTATACTGAAAGCTGGAATAAAATAAAACTTTGCATACATTTTTCAAAAACTTGGAATTCTATCTTCTATCCACATCTGGACTCTATCCTAACTAATCCTCCTTGCACTTTATTTCTTAATTTCACAATATGTCACTTTACTGTCTGTCCTTTTCAATTTGTACCTAAAACGCTGACAAACAAAACGTCGGTCAGCATAAATGAATATGCCGGTATGTGAGGACAAACAAAATATCACACATAAGGCTAACAACCTATTTATCACAATCAAGGTAATTAACAATTCAATTTACGTTTTCAATGTGTCAATCTCCACTGCTTTTGCCCTAACCCTGGAATACGCCCATTAAGGTTTCTCATTTGCCATTGACTTAAGGCCACCTTCTCCATCCTGAGCTTGGTGCCTGGGGTCACCTCTCATGGTGCCCATTAGTCATGCAATAAATGCCACCTTCTCTATCCTGAGCTTGGTGCCTGGGGTCACCTCTCATGGTGCCCATGGGTCTTCCCTCTTGGGCTTGACCTCATTGCCTCATCCATCAGGGTGGCATGTAGGTGCGAGAATACACACTTATATCATAATTGTGATAATCATAGTGACTTTATGATTTGCAAGTATGAACATCCAAACTGATAGGTTGCATTCAATGCGATCAATCATCCGGAAAACCTTTGGGAAACTAATGCGATTAACCATAATTAACCACATACCTGATCCAGAGCAACTTGATTGCCAAGCAATAATGATAAAGAACAATCAAACAAACAATCAACAATATCCTGAAATTAATGCAATACATCCAAGTCTTATAGTTTATCCAAAACATTCTCAAGATAAACTTGGATTCCACCTTAGGCTTTCTAGGCCACTTTAGGGTTTTATTGGGGTTTTAGCCTCCATAATACCTTTATCTCGTTTAACACTCTCTTAGTTCACAAACCCTAACTTCAACATCATAAGCCTACTTAAAAGTCAATTAAGTCTATTATTCCCCTTTTACACTAAAATTACCATTTTTATCCTTTTAAGTTGTTTCAAGATCATTAGACTCAATTATCACCTTTAGTTTCTTTTGAATTGACAACTCATATTTCATTATGATCTAATTCATATATGGATTCCATTTATTACTAATTCCACATTTATCCATTAGAAAACCCTAATTACCAAATTAAGGATATTTATCCACAATTAGGAACTTTTATACTCAAAATAGTTTAGAACCATCATCTCAGCTTTATACATGAATTTGACCAATTAAAGCCATTGAGAATCATAATTACTAATATTAGGGTTTCAAGGCCCATTAAAGCCTATTTATGTACATGGAACCCTAAATTAATTAAATTACGCATAAAGTTCATCCTTTTAGATCTAATGCGTCTTTTTATAATCAACAGGTTAATATCAACTTTAATCATCCATATAACCCTTCTCAATACATTAATCATCTTAAATTAGGGTTTCTTAATCATTAATGCACTAAAGTTGATAACTTCCACTACTTTTCGAATTGCAAGAGGAATTAGGTTCTAAATCTATTTTTAATGGATTCCTCGCATTTTTCTGAGCAAAATACATATATTATATGTACCCTTCCGATCTACCAATATTTAGATACGATTTTTGTAAGAAATACTTACTTGGACCAATGGCAGGCTGCCACGTCATCCTACTCATGCAATGTAGCCGCGACCGACTCAAAACATAACCGAATGACCATATTGCCCCTGCTTAAGTCACTGGTTCTTCACAGAGCGGAGGGGCAAAACCGTCAAAAACCTGCCCGGTTGTCTTCCTCCCCGTGAGCCATAGCTGCCGCCGACTGCAGCAGCTCGTGGGGTCTCTTCCTCCCCTTCTTAGGGCTCGTGGACCACCGCCAATGGCCGCCCTAGCTCCGCCGCCCTCCGCCGCACTTGGAGTGCCACCCAGCTCACGACCTAGGTGGTTGGTTTGGGCGGGGCAGGCGTGCGACCTGGAGCCATGACACCGGCCTTTTGCAGGCGCTGCATGGTGGCCGTGGGCATGGGGATGATGGCCGATCATCCCAGGTCGGCATGGGACCTTCGTGCCTCCGTCGAGATCTCAAACACAACTCCTTGGTGTCCTCGAGATTGTTCTACTCTCTCGGCTAGGGTTTGAACGAATAGAAGAAGGAGAAGAGAGAAAGAGATGCATGGAACTCTCTTGGGCTCGAGCCAATAGTTCTACCTTTATATAGGGGAGGGTAGCAAAGCCCTAGGATGCCCATCCACGAAATCCAAGCCCCTTTCCCAATAGGAAACCATATTCCTTCATTAAGAAGCAATCTTCTCTCTCTTAAATATCTTATTAAACCAGATTCTTTGGATATTTAGGAATTCGAAAATGATCTCTTATCATCTTTATGCTTGACTTTTAATCCATTGGCCACGAAATTATACTTATAGAAGAAAGTACCTCTGTTTAATAATACGAAAAATTCATTAATTATGTATCACATTATCCTTTTATTTTGTATTATTTGTATTTTCCCTTTCTTCTTCTCCATTGGGATTCCTTGGATCACAAGAAATCCTAAGATTTTGAAATTCCTTTTTAAGGATATTTATTATCCTTCTAGATGCATCTACATTCTTCATTTCTCATTATCTTACTTATTTCTTTATTAAGATATCTCTTTTCAAGGATTTTTCATTATCTTTCATTTCCTTTTTCCTCTTTCCTATTTTTTTTCATTAGAAATCACATATACACGAAATTTATTCAATTGTGGCCATTAATGCCACTTTCCAGAGATTTCTATGTATTTTTATATATACTTTGCTTAATATTCATTATCTTGTATCTTTTTCTATTATTTGGACTTTTCTTCCTTTCTTCTCTTTAATATCCATTAATGGATTAATCTAATAATAGGAATCACGAAATTCCTATCCAAAGGGATATTTGCAAAGAAATCCATCCTTTGAAGCAAAACATACAACCTTTTTAATTAAGCCCAAATTCGTGAAATCATTATATTTCAATTATGAAAACATATGCAAAATCGAGGTTGTAACATAGATGCTTGGTGAATGCAACTTGCTTGTCTTCACATGTGGACTAATTATCTTCTTGGCCTTCACCATATCACAAATGAAGTGGCAGTCTACCTCTATCTGCTTCATTCATGGAAGACATGTTTATTATCATGTGGATGACAACTTAATTATCACAATGCAAGATGGCTAGAGACTTGACTGGGATGCCAAATTCCTTAGGAACATAATGGACCCACTATATATCACAACATGCACGCCATAACTTTGTATTCTACTCCAATATTCAATCAAGTAACAATAGCTTATATCTTATTCCTTGAGGCAACTAGAATATTTCCTAGCGATGCATAGACCAGTCAAACGGGTGGCTGGGTAGGGTTTGGGTTGGGTCATTGCGGGTTTGGGTCGCGTGGGTGCAGGTCAAAAAGACGATTTGCAAACGGGTGGAACAAAGGCAAACCCAAACTCGATCAAGTGGGTTCCGCGCCCGCGAGTATCCATATAATAAAGCAATTGTTGTTGTAAGTTGCCGTGAACAATCACTATTGTACATTGTCGTCATGCATTGTATTTGTCCCTGTAAACTTCATTTATTTGTTTCGAAAGCATGTTACAGGAAGTCCACCAGTAGACCGGTAAACTCATCTACTTGAATAGGGTGAAGTGGCTTGCATTTTCTATATCAAGGGAAAAACAATGCTATCGCTTTTATAATTCAAGAGATGAAGTTTGAAAACAAGAGATATGTGATAAAAAAATAAAGACAATAATAGGAACAATAAATATATCAACACTCCCCCTCAACCTGGAGCATATATATCAATCATGCCCAGCTTGTCCATCATGCCAGCAAATTTGGTCTTGGCGTTTAGCTTAGTGAAGATATTTGCTACTTGATCTGAAGTATGATTGTATGGAGTAGAGATGCTTCCAGACAAAACAACTTCTTTGACAAAATGACAATCCACATCAGTATGCTTGGTGCGTTCATGAAACGTTGGGTTGCTGACAACGAATATAACAACTTTATTGTCACAATACATAGGAATAGGATCGGAATCGTAATGTGAAACTCCTTCAGAAAACCACGAACCCACAACAGTTCACAAGTAGTATGAGCCATGGCTCTATACTCACCCTCAACACTAGAACAAGCAACAACAATCTGTTTCTTGCTGCGCCAGGTGACACCATTACCCCCACGAAGGTACATTAACCAGATGTAGATGTACAATCTATCCTGCTGCCTACATAATCAAAATCTGAAAAACATGTGATTTTACAATGTTCATGTCTTTTGTATAATAAGCCTTTTCCTGAAGAATTCTTCAGATACTTCAAAATATGATACAACATCCCAACAGAATTGTCTGGGTTTAATAGGATATCTACTAACCAATCCAACTGTAGAAGATATATCGACTCGAGTAACACTCAGATATATAAGCTTACCAACTAATCTACGATACAATCAGTTATCCTCGTGAGGAAAGGAGTCATAATCCCAGTTGGTATTAGGGTCCAGATACTAGTAGGTTTTAATCCAAGCATGCCTGTTTCTGCCAAGAGATCGAGAACATATTTCCTCCGTGATAAACAAATACCTGAAGAAGAGCGAGAAACTTCAATGCCCAGAAAATATCTCAATTTTCCGAAGTCTTTATTATTAAAGTATTTTTCCAGATATTCTTTAGTGGCCTGCATGCCAGCTTGATCACTCCCAGATAAGATGAAATCATCAACATAAACAATCAGCATTATAAGACCGAGAAAGCTTTCTTAATAAAAACTGAGTGGTTAGAATGAGAGCAACGAAAGCTGAATTTATCAAGAATATGACTCAATATGTCAAACTAGGCTCGTGGACTCTATTTCAGTCCATTAATGCCTTGAGTAACCTGCATACTTTAGAACACTCCCTTTGAGCAACAAACCTTGGTAGTTGCTCCATATATACCTCCTCATGTAGGCCACCATATAGGAAGGCATTTTTGACATCTAGTTGAAACAGAGGCCAATCATAGTTAATAACCACAGAAATAAGAATACATGCAGAATATAGACGAGCAACATGAGAGACGATCTCGAAATAGTCAACCCCTATGTTTGAGGATAGCCCAAGGAACGACATATCCGATTTCGATGCTGTTTCAACAACATGGAAACCGAAGTTTTTTGAAATTTCGACAAAAATTTCGATAGATGCAACCGTGCCCGTTTCGATGCCAAAATGAACGAATTAATTTATGAAAATTTTCAGGCATGATCTCTACACCTAAATGCATTGTTTTATGTAATAAAATTTTATGTGGGGGTAGGTTGGGGGGTGGTCCTTTATGTGGGAGGTAAGGGAACTATCCTGTTTCTTGAGGATTTCGATGACGGGATTCGATGAGAAAATGTAGGAATTAAGTTATGCAATTTTGTAAAAATGAGCTATATACATGCATGTACTTATTTGTGTTATAATATCAAATATTGGATATGTAGGACATCCCCACACATTTTACTTAGGTTGATGTTGATAGTCTGTTGTTGATATTGACTCAATAGTCAATCATTTCATTGGTCCCAAGAACACTAGTGCAATGTTTCCAAGCTAAATCATTATTTGTTGGTGTGGTTGGCTTCCTAGCACCTTCATTGTCTAATAAACAACCACTAGGATATATGTCGTCCGCATTGCAGAAACTAAAAAAGCATGCATTGCATAAGTATTTAATGATTTGAATAGCAAATATTAGAGAAATGCAATGCAATTATGATATACTATAAGTATATATCATGTATAAGTACTAAATGGTGAAATAACCCCGATCCCCCTTTGCTCCTCTTCAAAAAACAACAATAACAAGAAGGATTGCAATTATCAAAATTTTCATCGAAATTTGGCGAAATTCATCAAAATTTAGCGAAATTCATTGAAATCATCGAAATTTGGCGAAACTCATCGAAATCATCGAAATCGACACAGTTGCACGTTTCGGTACCAAATCCTATCAAAATCAAAATTTTTGGGCAAAATTTCGCCAATTTCGCCGAAACCTCATTCCTTGGTATAGCCTTTGGCCATAAGTCGTTCCTTCAGCCTTTATGCCATCCGGTTGATACTTGATTGTAAAGACCCAACGACATCCCACAAGAGAATAATCAGCAGGAGAATCAACCAAGTCCCATGTATGATGATCACAATAAGGGCTTGCATTTCAGTCTCCATAGCTTGGCGCCATGCAGGATGTTGTAAAGCCTGAGCAACATTCTTAGGAATAAATACAACTGATAGAGTAGAGGTAAAATTGGCAAAAGCTAGTTCCAAGATAGTAGTAGAACAATTTTTTTAATAAGTTTTGAAGTGCAAGACCGTCTTCCTTTACACAGACCGATAGGAACATTTAAATCAGAGAGTACCTGTGGTTGCGTGAGATCTGTCGACAAGGATATGGGATGTGGTGTAGGAGGGGCCATAGAGGGAGTTGTAGCTTTCAGTCGTCGCTGATACACTTTCAGGGGCGGAGACGGGCAATCTCAACAGATAAAGGCAGTGGTGTATCATCCAACAGATCATGTGACAAAGTAAATCTTGCTGTAGAGTAGAATGACATATGCTAAAAGAAAATTACATCAACACTGGAAAACCATTTCTTTGCCAAGGGGTTGTAGTATCTGTACCCTTTCTGAGTTTGAAAGTAGCCCAGGAAAACACATTTCATGGATCTGGGTCAAGTTTTGTCAAGCTAGGGCGTAAATTCTTAACAAAGCAAGTGCTGCCAAAAATTACAGGAGGAACAAAAAAAAGTGGGGCATCTGGGTACAAAACATGATAAGGCACTTGATTGCCTATTACAGGGGAGGGCATGCAGTTAATTAGATAGCAAGTAGTAGAGATAGCTTCAGGCCAGAAGGTTTTGGGTACATTATAGTGAAAGAGAAGGGGGCATGAAACTTCTTGAAGGTGACGATTTTTGCGTTCAACAACCCCATTTTATTGGGGGGTGTAAGAACAAGAAGTTTGATGAATGGTACCCATCTTTGGACAAAACTGGCTAACAGAGGATTGCACAAATTCTAAGGCATTATCCGTGTGAAAAACCTTAAATGGTGTATCTAACTGAGTACGGATTTCAACAAAGAAGGTGGTGGTAGTATCAAGCATATGAGATCGATCTTTCAATAAAAATAGCCATGTAGTTCTCGAAAAGTCGTCAATAAAATTCATAAAGTATCGAAATCCAGAATACTTGGAACAGATCATGAACCCCAAACATCAGCATGCACTATATCAAATGGCTTTTTAGAACCAAGAAAAGGTTTATTTGAATAATTGCTCCGAGTTTGCTTGCCCAGTTGGCAAGTTTCACACTCAAAAAAATAATATGAAATAGCATGAATTAAATGCTTCAACTTTGTAATAGAGGGATGACCGAGTCGATAATGCCATTGCAAGCCTGTCATAGATGCAGTCAACAAAGCAATAGTCTTCGGTGTATCCAGATAGTATAGTCCATCTAGTCCCTCATTACCCGAACCAATCCTCATCCTCGTGCGGAGATCTTGAAATACACAACCATCCGGATCAAAGGTAAGAGAGCATCAATGACTCTTCACAGTTCTACTAAAAGATAATAAATTTCAATTTGGGAACATAAAGAGCAGAGCGCAATAAAAGATTTCCAGGAGTACATATATTCCTAATGCCATGAACATGAGTCTGAGAACCATCAACAATAGTAACAGGCGGAACAATAGTATTTGTATTGAGCTCAAAAAAGAGTCAAGAATTGCCAAAAATATGAGAGGAGGCACCAAAATCAATCACCCATTTAACCATAGGATGCAAATGAGGCAAGAAAAGCAGAACCTCTGTCAGCAGAGTCATCAATGGTATAGGAAGGAAGACGAGAATTAAGGAGCTTCTTGAACTTAGAGTGAATCCAATCCGCAGATGGCTGGGACGATGAGGATGGTGCAAAGTTAGGTTGATATGTATTGACCTGATTTGCCCATGCAAGCTTTCCATGTTTCCCGAATAACAATCTTCAATATGGTTTGTGTGACTACCAAAATTACAAAATTGCTGTCCATAAGGAGGTTGGTCATGACCAGATGATGACGAACCACGACCAGGTGCATCAGTAGAGCGACCACGACCACGACCACGACCACGACCACAACCACGACCACGACCACGACCACAACCACGACCACGATAGGAATCTCCTGAGAGGATAGCCAGAGTGACAACATCAGAGTGATCAGGTGGCGAGAGGAGACAAATGGGAGACCTTGAACCCATTTCAAGACATCACACAACGTAGGCAACTATCGCTGGACCGGATTTGATCCACCACTCCAGAGAATGAGTGTGATAGACTCGCAAGAAACTGAACCAGTTGAAGTTCATTTTGCTGACACTGTATTTCTTTGATTTCAGCAGAGAGGGGGTGATACACTTCAAACTCGTCCCAGAGAGTACACCATTGATTGTAGTAGTCTTCCACAGATTCAATAGTAGAATACTCCTTTTGGCCAGATTTTTGAAAATTTCAAACACTTTGGATTTTGCCGATGAGAGTAACCACATGAGAGTTGGTTCCACATGTCTTTGGCAGTTCAGAGTCGAAGAAGAGACTGCTGATTTTGGGCTTAACACTGTTGACCATCCATGTCATGATACTGGAGTCTTCTTTAGTCCACAGATTCTAGGCGTATTTTGTTTTATCATCGGTAGTGTCAACAGGTACGACTGGGGTAGTAGTAGTAAGATGCGAGTAACGATCATGAGCTTTGACGCAGAACTCGAAGGCCGCAGACCAAGTGTGATAGTTGGAGCCATCCAACTTAACAGTAGTAACACAGAGCGTCCGAAACGACTCATCAGATGCCATCAGAAAGCACGTAGGGTCGCAAATACCTCAGCAAGAAGAAGCAGGGAAAAATAACCCAACTAGGAGGCATCAACAGTAGCAGAAAGAAACCCAACACATGGGCAACAACAGAATATCAAGGAACCTACGTCACCGAATCATCCAGACATCAAGTGACGTAGGCAGTATGGGGCACCCCCCTGAAAACAACGAGAAGAGTTCGAAAGAAGAGTGGTGGCTTTATATGTGAGACAGGGTGCTGGTTAGCGGCTGGAGAAGTGTCGAATAGCGGTTGGGTTTAAGGCGGATGAGAGGATTGAAGGCTGGAAGGGGTGTAGCTGAAAGGGGCAACGACAATGTGCGCGTGGGAGGGGGGTGCAGCTGATGGGTGGCTGGTGTGCCACTGGGTACACTTGGACTGTCGGGCGGCTGGCAGGAGAGGGGAGGGTCGGGCGACGGGTAGTGGGCTGACGGTGGGGTAGGGGTGGGCGACACCTGGGTGTGGGTGGGCTCGGGCAGCGGGGGGATTGGTCTGTTGGGAAGTGGCGGACATGACTAGGAGTGGGCGTAAGGGGCAACGACGAGATGGGGAGGGGAGAGGGGACATTGGGGTGTTGGGGCGGCGGGGTTAGTGGAAGCCAACGACAACGAGTGGGCAAGAGGCGAAGGCGGATAGGCGTGGGTAGAGAAAAAAAAGAACTATTTAGGATCGTAACGTGCTCTTGATACCACGTGAAATGGCTTGTATTTTCTATATCAAGGGAAATACAATGCCATCTCTTTTATAACCCAAGAGATGAAGGTAAAGTCTAAAAACAAGAGATATGGGATAAAAAAACTAAAGACAATAACAAGAATAGTAAATATATCAACAAACAACTAATTAATGCACTATCGTAACATTATTAATCGGTAATATACCATAAACTCATCTACTGTACAACTAAAAGAGTACCTACTGGCTTAATGCGTAAACAAATGGGATACTAGACATCAATTTAGAATAAAGTGCTACCGCTTGCTGCATCTAATTACCAAACGACACAAGCACTCGAACAACCAACAAGAATACAAAGGTTTAAATGTGCTCAAGTCAAAATCATACACATCACTGTGTTAGCTTCAAATAATGAGTAACATCCACCACCAACAACAAAACCACCATGGTTCATGACCAAGCATTAATAACTATAGCCAACAACAAACTAGTAATAATAGTAGAAGTAAAATTATTTCAAAAAATCAAAGCTTGGACAATCATTCTCCAAATTTTGTTCAAGAATAAGGTGTTGGCCGTAACTTAAATGTGAAATATTATTGCGAGCTCAAGCAAATAGATTGTACATGAGTCAACTTGTTAAAAACGACATAGGAAATTCAGGGGGAACTTTTGGTTCAATGCCAGAGTCACTAAAAAGCCAACTTGAATTGCTAATACAATAGCCTACTTCTCAAACATGAAAAAGATGTGGTAGATAACGTGATTAGAAAAATGCATCAGGTAGATGACAGAAATAACATTACAAATCCGATTCAATGACTAAGAAAATCCTTGAAAAGAAAGGGTTTCTTATGTTTACTACCTGGTTGTGAGCTTTCTATGTAGTTCTTCCTTTGTAGGGGAGTTTTGCAGGAACAATTGATGCAGGCACCGTAGAGTGCATGAAGAGGACAAAAAATCAATCAGATGAGGGACACATCCAGTGTGATAACGCGACAACAACCACACTGTAAGGGCAGGACAAGGGGAGGCACCAAGCACAGGCGGGGCAACAATGAGAAATGCCGTAGTGGGCTGTCGTTTCCGTGTATGTCGTCCATTTGACAACGTTCACTCTAGTTTCTCTTTGTGCTTGATCATTGTCGCCGATAGGCTAGGGCACACACGCTGTAGTTGTTACATGAGTCTTCAAAATTTAATTTGGGAGTCACCCTCACCACAGGACAACAAAATTCACTTCTTGAATTCTGTGTGATGTTGTCTACAAATTTGTAAATTTGTCTCATAACTTTTTTAATTTTGTTGATTGCCACCAAATCACGACAAGGCCGCACTCTGGTAAAGTATTTTTCTCTCTATTGCATCAAATCTAATTAGTTCAGTTATCTACTTAATATAATTAATTCAGTTACCCGCCAAATAACAGTCGGGTAAGGGTTTGGGTGTCTTTCAGTGGCTGGTAAATTTCATGACCCAAATCCAACAACTTAAACGGGTTGACCCATGGGTGCTTGCGAATTTTGACCCAGTTTGATAGGTCTAAGTTGAGCATCGGTCGATAAAATCTCATGCCTAATCTGTGTAAGCATACCCAAAATAATAACTTAGTCCACTTGAAGAATATTCCTGTACTCAGGGTTACTCGAGGTATATGAAGATCCTTTGTACATTGATCTAGTTTGCTTGTAGAGTTGCACTCAAGTGTTGACTAGTCGCTACGACTGTATATGAAATATTAGGGTGAGTAATCGTCATATGCATTGGTATGCCGACAATTCTTCTCTACTTCTTTGGATAAAGATATAACTCCTCCCACTTTGAAGTTTCATATGATAATCCAGGGGAGTTGAGATGGGTTTTGCATTGCTCATACTGTTTCTTTTAAGAGGTCCAAGACATACTTCCTATGAAGATAAATCTATCCCAGATAATGTTTAAAATTTTGCCGAAATAGGTGATTTTTTGGGCCAAATTTCTGTACTGATGGCAATCGGATATGGAAACACACTGTCGAAACTCGAAACACACTGACTGTCAAATTGTTTTTTACTATTAAAGTACTATGTACTAACTAGAGCATAATTCCTTTGTCTAGTTTTGTGCCTTTAAGTCTAAATATGTGCTTGCAAACTATAATGATTGAATTTGTTCATTTCACCATTGAAAATTGACATCAAAATTCCACATTGAAACAATTTAGCTCCCTTCACTCACATGAGGAGACCCCCTACATATCCAATGTGGGTAGATCTACACTAGTAGACCTTTCTTGTAAAATTTCATTAATGAATTTGTTCATTTGGCCGTCGAAACAGCAGAAACACATCTGTCAAATTTTTTGAAAATTTGTCAAAATTTCTGTTTTTGTGGTCACAAAACGGTGCCAAAATCGGACATTTCTTCCTTGATCCTCGATATGCATCGAGGACTACAACCCTTAGGAATGTTGAAGCGTCTCAAATCTTTGGTATTGAATGAGATTTGAGTGTCTTGTTTAGATCAACAATGACATAATTGTCACTTTTGGCGATGACATTATGATCAACACACAATAAAAATGACAACCTTTTGAGGATTTGGAGTGAAACAAAGAGCATTCACTTGCTGATTGCTTGAAGTTGAGATACTCAAGTACCTTGCTTATTAAATCAAACTAGAGGAATATGTTGAGCCCGTCGAAAGACCATCTGGAGATTGTCTGAGACAACAAACTTCCATGAATTCTCCCTCCTAGCAACATAGCCAAACGATTGTGTGAATAGAGAATTAGGGTGTTGCAATGTGCAACTTGTGAGGGGAACAATGTGTTGCCTCTCCTTTTATAATAACACAACTGGGAGAATTACATAAGAGTCCAACAGTAAGGAAAAATAACATAATGAAATACTAGAAATATAAAACAACTATATTAACACTCCCCCTCAAGCTGGAGCATACACATCATTAATGCCCAACTAGTGACCAAGACTGAAACATTGCTGGACCCAGTGGGTTTGTAAGAACATCTACAAGTTGGTCTTTAGATCTGACATGAGGAGTCACCACTTTCCCATTATTGATTTGATCTTTGATAAAATGACAATAAACTTCTATATGTTTACTGCGTTCATGGAAAGCTGGATTTTTGGCAATATAGATAGCAACTTGATTATCACATATGAGCTCTACAAGAGATATCATAGGAATTTGCAATTCATAAAGCATGGATTGGACCCACTGTAACTCACAACAAGCATGAGCCATTGCTTTGTACTCAACTTCCGTGCTAGAACGAGCCACGACATTTTGCTTCTTGCTTTTCCAGGTGATAAGATGATTTCCTAGAATAGTGCAATACCCAGATGTAGACCTTATGTCATTCAGATTACCAACCAAATCTGCATCTGCATAGCCAGTAAGAATCAAAGTAGATGGAGGAGTTTTAGGTCTATACTATGTGATTCCTTTTCCAGGAGCTCCTTTCAGATACCTCAGAATGCGATAAACTGTTGTCCAATGAGAGTGCTTTGGTGAGCTCATATGCTGACTCACCACTCCTACAACAAAGGAAATGTCAGGACGAGTCACTGTCAAATATATTAGCTTCCCAACAATCTTCCTATAATACCCTGGATCTGAATAATCATTATCACGAACATTTTCCTTCACATGATAGTCCATAGGAGTAGACAGGCTTGGATGCACTCATTCCTGTCTCATGAAGTAGATCCAATACATAATCCTTTGAGACGAATTAGTACCTATATGAGAGCGAAGTACTTCAATGCCCAGAAAACATCTTAATTTTCCTAGATCCTTCGTATGAAAGTGCTTCTGCAATCCGTCCTTCACATTGGATATGCCTACAAAATCACTACCAGTGACAACAAGATCATCAACATATACTGCAATAATAATAGATCCCGCAGAAGAACTAGAATTAAATAAGGAATGATCAGTCAGAGAACGTGAGAAGCCCATTTGTAAAATAATAGCATTGAACTTGTTTAACCAAGCTCGAGGAGACTGCTTCAACCATAAATGGCTTTCTTCAACGTATACACCTTCAAACACTCCCCCTGAGCAACAAATCCAGGAGGTTGCTCCATGTATACTTCTCCCTGCAGATCCCCGTGCGGGAAGACATTTTTGACATCGAGTTGAAATAGTGACCAACCAAAGGTGGTAGCCAGAGAGATAAGGATCCTCACAGAATTAATACGAGCCATAGGTGAGAAAGTTTCAAAGAAATCAACACCATATGTCTGAGTATATCCTCTCGCCACCAATCTAGCTTTCAATCTCTTATGGAACCATCTGGATTATGTTTGACAATGAATACCCATCTACAACCCACAACATTCTTATCTGCAAGCAAATCAGTAAGCTCCCATGTTTATTCTGAATAAGTGCAGACATTTCAGAATCCATAGCCTGTAACTAACCAACATCTTTTAGAGCATCAACATGGCTCTTTGGAAGTATCACATAATCAATCCTAAGAGCAAAAGAGTGAGCCTGCTTAGATAAATTAGACAAACAACAAACACTCACAATAGGAAGTTGAATAGTACAAGTGCGAATACCTTTGCGGATAGCAATGGGAACATTGAGATTAGATGGATCTTCATGACTCTCTTGAGCAGAGGAAGACGAGAGAGGCTCATGGACTAGAGTCGCTACGTCATCATGATCTGATCTGCTTTGTCTGTAATACACATGTGAGTATTGTTGAATTAAAGGAACATCTCCATATGGCTCTTCGTCAGAAATGATAGGTGGCACTCTCACTATATTGTGGTGGAAATAACCCCTCACTGATTGGTGATGGTGGCACTTCCTCACTTTTACACAATTGCTCCCCCTTACTGGGAACACTAGAGAAATATGGAGTGGATTCATAGAAAGTGACATCGCTAGACACACATGCGACGAAGACTAGGACAATAACACTTGTAACCCTTACTAGTGCTGGAATATACCCCAAGAAAAAGAGTTTTAATAGACTTGGGAGACAACTTCTCAGCTTTAGGATAAAAATTGTGAACAAATGAGGTACAACCAAACACCCTAAGAGGAACAAGAAATGGATGATCATTAGGACGTAAAACTGAAAAAGGAGTGCTTCCTTGAAGAACAAAAGAAGGTTGCCTATTAATAAGAAAACATGCAGTTAGTAAAGCATCCGAACAAATTCTCTTAGGAACATTGGATTGGAACATGATCGCCCTGGTAATATCGAGGAGATGACAATTTTTCCTCTCAGCCACCCCATTTTGTTGAGGGGTGTGAGGACATGGCGTACGATGTACCATTTCAATTGAACTACAAAAATCAGCCATAGCATGTTGAACATATTCCAAGGCATTATCAGATTGGAGAATTTTAATATTGCAATCAAATTGGACCTTTATTTCTTGATGAAAATGTTTGACAATGGAGGACAAAGACTCTCGACTTTCAACAGATAGATCCATGTCATACAAGAAAAATCATCAAAGGATAAAATATCAAAAACCATTATAACTGCTTTCTTTTACAGGATCCCAAACATCATTGTGAACTAAATCAAAGGGACGGAGAGCCCGCTTGTTTATGCGACTAGGGTAAGACATCCTATAATGTTTCCCAAACTGACATGACTGCCACTCTAAAGAGGACACTATGATAAATTTGGTTCTAACTTCTGCAAACTCTCCAGAGAAGGGTGACCATATCTGTAGCGCCACAGTAAGGAAGAACCGTTCAAAAGGATAGCAGGAACTGGAACAACAAAAACTTGACGAGATAGACTTGCACCATGAAAGAGGTAGAGATCACCTTTCCTAGGCCCCCACCAATCGTTCTCACACTCTTGAGATCCTATAATACAAAACAAGGACCAAACGTCACTGTACATTTCACTGTATCAATTAATTTGGAAAAGTTAGAAGATTGAATGGAAATTCAGGCACATAATGTACATATCTAAGGTCAATCTTAGGGGTAAGAGAAACAAATCTACTGGCTAATACTTACCGCACATATCCATTAGCTAATGTTACAGACTGATGCGGGATATATGAGTCAATGGAGCGAAGCAATTTCCTCATACCAGTCATATGCTGCAAAACTTCAGAATCAACCACCCAAGAAGGAGAAGAACTGGAAGTCAGGAAAGAAGAAGTTGGATTACCAGTTGTAGAAGCCAAGTTAGGTGAAGGAGATGCTCCCATGTTTAGATGTTGAGTGGCCAGAATAAATCTATCGTATTCTTCCTTGGTGAGAGTGATGCTAGGGACTTAGAAGTAGAAGCAAAAGTAGGTTTCGACGACTCCTACCTCTAGTAAAGTGGGCTGTCCCAGCAGGTGGCGTAGCAGGTCTTCCGTGTTTCTTCCAACACTTCTCAACAGTATGTCCTGGACGACCACAGAAGGTACACTTGGGCCTGGTGGACCCTCCTCGTCCAGCACCTGTACGTCCTCATCTAACTGTAGCAACAATGGATGCCTGAGATTCACCAAAGAAAGGAGCCGCTGTAGATTGTACAGGTTCAAAATTGGATTGCAGAATCTTGGGGTACGCCTCCTCAGCTAGGAAGTTTATCAACAACCAGAATAATACTCCGTCCAAAATTGAAAGAAGGGCTCAACCAAATAAGAACTTGGCTGTAACCAAGTCATCTCTGTCTTTGATCTTCTCTTGAATAGTTACAGGATGATAAAAGCTCAGCTCTTGGGCAATAGATTGAATTGTCCCAAAGAATTCCTCTAATGATCTATCTCCCTGTCACTGCAAAAAGACTATCATCTATCATGAATTGACGCATGCCATTCTTCTCTTGAGAGTAGTGCTTCTTAACAACATCCTAGATCTCCTTAGCAGTGGAGTAGAACACGAATCTAGCGGCAATACTAGGTAGGCTCCATACTCCCCCACAACCATATCTTCACCAGGCTATTATTATGCTTACATTCTGCATATCCCTTGTCAGTGATGGCTGGAGGATCAGAATCAACATGCTTCGCCTTATCTCTGAACTTTAGCACAGTATGAGCAACATTAATCCACAACAAAAAAATCTTCCTATTCAACTTGATAGAAGGAATTGGTGACACCTCGTAGTATACAACAAAAGCTTTATTGTCCTCCATAACTCAACTGTGATAAGGAGACTGACGGAGAGATACACGTACGTCCCGTTGACGAATGATGTGACAGAGAGATACACGCCACGATAAGAAAGGAGTGAGGGAGAGATACACGTCATGGTGAGAAGAAGAGTGGTTGAGATACACATCACTCTACGAAAGACGAGATGATATGTTTCTGACACATCAACAACCTCCAAGCGAATATCTACTAATCACACATGGAGGAGATGTGATTAGGAAGTCTCTACGTAGACGCGGACTGCTCGATTGGAATTTTAGAATGCTGTTGGAGAGATCCGAAGACGCTCGTGCCTCCCGGCCGAAGATCCGACCTCGATTCCACCCCCCCAACCCGACAACAACCTGCCGGACAGTGGCTGGCCGGATGCGCTGGGCTTGCCCTGACGGTGGCTGCTGCCCTTGCTAGCGGCGACCTGTCCTGGCGGCGACTGCTGGTTAGGTTAGGGCCGGCTATGCTTCCCTTGGATCTGACCGCTCTGATACCATGTGAAAAGAGAATTAAGGTGTCACAATGTGCAACTTGTGAGAAGAGCAATGTGCTACCTCTCCTTTTACAATAACACAACTGGGAGAATTACATAAGAGTCCAACAGTAAAGAAAAATAACATAATGAAATACTAGGAATATTAAACAACTATATTAACATGTTGCTTCATATATATTTTCTCCGAGAGATCCCCGTGTAAGAAGGAATTGTTGATATTCAACAGATGCAACTTGTAGTCCCAAGTGAATAGCGAGGGAGATACAAATGAAGACCAATACAATTCATATGATTGGAAAGTAGGTCTTGAAGGGATCAACTCCAAACTTCTAAGTATAGCCTTTGGCCACAAGATGAGCTTTAAAGCATTGAACAAAGACATAAGAGAGGTGTTTAACAAAGAAAATCCATTGACAACCAATAACATTCTTGTCTGGGGGAGTTCTATTAGGTCCCGTGGTTAATCATCTTGAAGAGCAACCATCTTGTCACCATTTGCAGCCTCCCATCTTGGATAGTGAAGGGCTTCCTTGTAATGCTTTGGCTTGATGGTAGTGTCTAGGGATGAGGCAAGAGCTTGTGTAGAAGGAGAAAGAGTGCCAAAGCAACATGTATTAGCAATAGGGGGATGAACGGAATAGGAGCTAATACCTTTCATTCATGCCACAAGTTCTAAGGATCCCGCCAAAGTTGATGTGGAAGGTGGAGCTGAGAGCTGAGAGTGGAAGTTGATGTGGAAGGTGGAGCTGAGAGTTGGTGCTTGGGAAACCTCAACGTTCGAGACCAAGGAAGCATTGGGTGGTGCAAAATGCTAGTAGTAGTATTTTTGGAATAGAACAATTTGGCTTCACTGTAGGTGACGTCGCAAGAGACAAACATGCATTTTTCAGAAGTATCATAGCACTTATGTCCTTTCTACAAATGCGAATATTATGCAAACACCATCTTAAATGCTCGGGGGTCGAGTTTATCACCTTCCAGATCAAATGTTTACAAAAAAATAAATTCAGAAAACTTGAGGTGGTGGCTGCGCTAGGAGAATTCAACGACGGGATCTGAATGGGGGTAGTAGCTGTAGCGATAATGGAGGAGGACAACTGCTGATGTTGATGATGGTTTATGGTATAAGTTTAGTGCTCTAATACCATGCTGATAATCGGGCTTATTGCGTTAGTATTAGAGATAAAATATGCATTCTCCTTATATAGGAGAGCAGTGCACATGTATAAGATAAGAGATAGAGAGAGAGAGAGATAGAATAAAGAGAGACCCATTTAGCCTATGAAACATCCTCAGAAAATCATGGTTACAAATTTGAGGACTGGAATTTCCCATTAACGAGATTGAAAAGCATGTCATCTGGACATTTTGTGGGAATTTGAAAAATCTAGCAAACATTCAGACAATTTTCTAGGGAAAAATATTGAGCACTGCTATATTTTATACAAACAGATATGCATGTATGTATTTACGCATAGACCCCCACCCCCATCCTACACATAGATATGAATAAACATATAGACACATGATATGTGATTATATGTAATGCATATATCTTTTGATCGTCCAACAACTGACGTAACATAGTCAAGATTCAGACCATCAGAGCGTACTAATTTAGCTCCTTATAATTATATGATCAAACTAAAAGAATTATGGTTATTTATCTATATAAGGTGAAATCAAGGAGAATGTTAAAATTCAGAAATTCATAATTCTGGGTAGTCATTAAAATTTTCATGATCTGTGCAAGATTCTGGCATAAGACACGTTTGAGGGAAAACCGGTGATTTAGTCACAAATTTCTCAAAAACCAGTGATTATTTTGATTGTGGGCACGCCTGTACTAGCAATTCACTGTTCCAACTATATGTCAATTGAGATCCAAAGCATATTTCTCATCTTAAACTAGGACCATGGAAATTCCAAATGTAGAGTATTGATTTGGTTCATGATGATATAGATTTCAGATGATGGGTTTAGGCTATTAGCGAAGTCAAATAAAATTGACAGGATTTTGCGCTTTGGAATCTGCAAAGACATGCACATGAGGAGTTCCCCTTCCCGGTTGTAACATCTACATGACCCTGTAAGGGTCAGGCAGTTTCAAATATAACTGTTGGCTGTAAAGGTGCATCAGATAGTCCATTGGCTGTACTAATGAATAACCTCATTAGCCTTAAGAAATATCAAAAATTTCTATTTTATATGGTACAATAAGAATTACATAACATGCTATATAAATTATATTCTGTTTATAGACTTTGATATAGCATGTAGTAATGCAATGCATGGTATTATGTGGTGGTCCTAAAGGTACCCCAGGTACCATGACTTTTGGGCATCTTGAAGAAAATGCATAAACATGTCAACATCGGCTCAGAGCTAATCACTGTGGGTCAGTGGAGTAGTTTTCCCCTCTTAGTTAATCAAAGCATTCCCACTTTTCTAAGCAGTCATTGGTTCTAAGTTCTAACTTCCTAACTGCTTACTTCTTTCATTCTGCAACTAGTTGGTTTTGATTCTTAACAACTCATCTAATAGCCCTGCAGTTCTCCATATTGGCTTATATATATTAGGCAATTGTTAAAACAAATGAAACTTCTCGTGCAATTATTTACCCGTTGATGTAAGTTATCCATATAACTCATCATTTTTCTTTAGTAATGTTAATGTCGTTTTGCAAACCATGCTAGAACACACACAGTTATAATTAAATTTCTGAATAATCATGACTGTAATCCATTACAACAAAATGTATTTACAGTCAAGCAAATATATGATCAATGCAGAATTTAGTCATGATATAACCATATTGGTACTCTTTTTTCACACATTGGTATCAATCTGGATAATATTGCTAACAACTATATGTGACTGAAAGGGTGTGTATACATACATGTTCAGGATCATGTCCTGTAGGATACATACATGTTCATGATCTTGTCCTGTAGGATACAAGTGACATGGCTGTACCAGCCATCATGGTTGTACGGGCGCCCGCCTGGGCGCCGTCTAGGTACGCCTGGGCGGCCTGGGCGTCCACCCACTGCCCAGAACCTGGACGCCCAGCCTCAGTGGGTTGTCTGGGCGGGCTGGGCGGTTGGGCGGACCGCCCGGGTGGGCTGGGCGGGCTAGGCGGACCGCCTGGCAGTTATTGGGCCTCTTAGTGGGCCTGGTCAATGGGCCATCATGTAATTTAGTTTTTTTTTTCATTTTTTCTTATTGGTTCCTATAAGCAGCAAGTTTTTGGTTGCTCCACTTTTTTCATTTTTCTGGGCTACGTTGTTGTCACATCATGTTGTTGCTTCACCATCCTCCTATCACCATGGTTATTTTTATTTTTTCTGCTTTATGCATTACTAAGCAGCAAATTCACTTCCATGAATGATTCTTTATTTTTGCTTTGCTCTATCTAGTAGAAATAACTAAACAACAATTGGGCAGCAAATTTGCTTAATTTGTTTGTTTTTTTCTTCCTGTTGCTTAATTGGACAGCAAATTTGCTGCCATACCTTACTGTTGCATCACCAGCCTCCCATCATGGCTATTTCGATTCTTAGTTATGCATAACTAAGCAACAAATTTACTTCATGACTTACTGTTTGTTTTTCTTTTTGCACTGACTGTTGCTTGACAAATCCACAATGAGTTAATTCTGTTTTTATCTCTCCACCTAATAACTATATTGATTGTATTTATGCTGCATTCCTTATATATACATGCCTGTATAATATATATATTTTGACATTGATTCATATAGGTTAAAATCTAATTATATATATATGATACTATATTAATATGTATATAATGATATATATTTAAACTTAAAAATGAAAAAAACAAAAAAAAATGCCCAGGAACGCCTAGGCTGTCTGGGCGGTCATGGGCAACGCCCGGCCGCCCATACAACCTAGCCAGCCATTCATCTACCAAAAAAATTCTTGCTGCGCCTCCTTATCTTGTGAGGGGCACCGAATCTTTGCTTGACTTGACGATGAATTGGCTGCCTGGCATAACTATTTTGGCAGTACTGTTACACATTTTTTCTCATTATGCACATACATAGAAAACCAAAATCGAAAATTGATTTTGGATGTGTAAGCAGCGGATATCTGGCCAAGACACCGACAAAAGTTCATTTAACACATTCAAAACAATTTCATGATTTTCCTGTTTATACATTTTATTTTAAATTCCATGCTGCCAAGTTGGATGAGTGGACGTAACGAATTTTCGTTGATGCTCAAGATGATGTTTGTTATACGATGACAGCAATATGGATGAAATTTAAGGAGTGCAACTGAAAATGGAATATTACGTAACTGGAAGATTTCACTTAGATTAAACTAAGTTCTGTAGAACTGCCATATCGTAGGCCATGTTGTATGGGAATGAATGTTGGACAATGAATAACTATAATATAAAGAATACAGTAGGGGTTGCAGATATCAAAACAAGCTATGAGAGGGTCGCCTTAGATGGTATGGAGACGTGCAATTTGCACCAATTCGAAGTGACACTATTGAATCGAGCATAGTAAAATGAGTATAGGCAAGCCTAAAATAAGGTATCAACAAGTTGAATGTGTAGAAATTTGAAAGTTAAGATGGATGTGTGGGAAGACAATATCACTTGAAAAATAACTATATAAAGAACAAAGCAGGGATTGCAAGTATCAAGGACAAGCTATGTGAGGTTTGCTTTAGGCGGTATGGGGATGTGCAATGCAGACGAAAATACACCAATTTGAAGCATTGAGATTGAATTGAGCATATTTAAAAGTAGAGGCAAGACTATAATTAACTTGGGGAGATCTATGAAGGAGAGATTTATATTCTTTACATCTTAATGAGAATGTGATTCAGAAGAAAGCAAATAAATAGGAAGGATCTAAGTAGCCTGGTCAGGATTGATGCTTACTGAGATGATGGCGATGACGATGCTTAATAATTTTAACTTTGCTTTTATGATCTAGCAATCAAAATATTCTATTAACGTATTATTCTATAGGCCTTCTGTTTGAGAGCTTAAAAGTGAATGTCTTTCTTTTGAACAAATTCCTTACATTCTGTCCGTCAAGTGATTTCCTTTTGGTTGGTTTTCTTGGCAATCATAGGACATATTTTTGGTCGATGTTGTTTAATGGTATTGCCTGAAATTGAATACTATTACTAGATTTCCAATGTTGATTAGTTCTTTTGGCTTGTACAGTTCTTACATCTGATACATTCCACTTTTAAAATTCGGTGCTTGCATTTTCACTATGCTTGTTTGAACTTCCTGACCGAGTTATCCATTTGTTCATTTTATAGAGCTAGAACAGGCAGAGGCATTGACATACCTATATGGATGGCTAAAACACCACCCAAGATATGGATCGTTTGCTTCTCCGGAGTTGTCTGAATCTCCATTTCACACCGATGTAGGTGACTTCTAAAGGAAAAAAAAATCAATTTTTACTCATGATATATGAAGTTTCTTTGACCAAAGTTAAAAATTCTTGTATGTGTCAAATTCAACAGTGATTTTTCTTGTACTGCGGCTTAGCAACAATTCTATTACTATAGTAGCTCTTTCTTATCTATACTTTTTGTAGGATCTTTGTAAATCACAATAAAATGTCAGATCTTTATCAGTAATCTCACATGTGTAATATTTATCTGGGAAATCAACGTATGGATCTTTGTGATTATCATAGTGTATTATAGTGAAAACCATTAGAGAATAATAATAATGATGTTGATGATGACGGCGATGATGATGATAATAAGTTGAATATAAACACATTATCTTTAACGATAACATTTGAAAGATGGAATATTTGATCCTAATACTGTGAGTTCCAGGCGATCATCATCATCATCATCAACTAAGCCTCAATCCCAACTATGTTGGGGTCGGCTACATGGATCCTTCTTTTCCATTCAACTCTATCATGGGTCATATTCTGGTTGAGATGTAGAGATTCAAAATCTCTCTTTATAAGCTCTTCCCATGTTAATTTAGGCCTTCCTCTTCTTCTATTAATTGTGCTTGCCTCAATAGTATTGCTTCATACAAGCACATTAGTCGGTCTGCGATGCACATGTCCATACCATCTGAGTCGGCCCTCGCGCAACTTGTCCCCAATGCTCGCCAACCCCACTTTATTCTTGATATAGTCATTTCTCAAATGATCTTTTCTTGTCTTCCCACACATCCATCTCAACATACGCATTTCAGCCACGTTCATCTTGTTGAGTCCTTGTTTCTTCACCGCCCAACATTCATCTGATAGAGCATGGCTGGCCGTATAGCAGTTTTATAAAACTTGCTTTTTAGTCTGAGAGGGATCTTCCGATCACATAATACTCCAGTTGCATTCCTCCATTTCAACCATCTCGCAGTGATCCTATGACAAACGTCATTTTGGACATCGCCATCTGTTTGAATGATAGAGCCCAAGTAACGAAATTTATCACATTTTGGTATATCTACTCCGTCCAACTTGGCTCCACCATTCACACTGCGAGATTGGCTGAAATTGCAATGCATATACTCAGTTTTGCTCCTACTAATAATCAATCCATTTGATTCCAGTGCCTTTCTCCAAAGTTCAACTTTATCATTCAAACCATCTTTAGTTTCGTCAATCAATACAATATCATAAGCAAATAACATACACCAAGGAACATCATCCTAAACATTCTTTGTCAACTCATCCATAACAAGAACGAACTTATATGGGCTGGGTGTGGATCCTTGGTGTATTCCAACTGTGATGGGAAATGTTGGTGTCTCACCTCCAGGAGTCTTCACACTTGCAGTAGAGCTCCCATACATGTCTTGAATCAAGTCAATGTATTGGATTGGCACACCCTTTTTCCTCAAAACCATCCACAACACTTCTCTGGGTACTCGATCATAAGCCTTTTCCAAATCGATAAAAACCATGTGGATATCTCTTTTTCTTTCCCTATACTTCTCCATAAGCCTCCTTATCAGAAAAATAACATCTGTTGTTGATCTACTAGGCATGAAACCAAATTGGTTGTTTGATATCTGTGTTATAGATCTTAGCCTTTGCTCAATAATCCTCTCCCAAAGCTTCATTGTGTGACTCATCAACTTGATACCTCTGTAGTTTGTACAGCTCTAAACATCACCTTTGTTCTTGTAGATGAGGACTATAGTATTATTTCTCCATTCATCCGACATCTTCTTTGTCTTCATGATCTTGTTAAATAAATTTGTTAACCGCATAACTCCACCCCCCATACTCTTCCATACATCAATGGGAATACGGTCTGGCCTGCATGCCTTTCTCGTTTTCGTCTTTTTCAAGGCATTCTTGACCTCAAAATGTGAAACTCGTCGTGTGTAAATGGTATCTCTTGTATCCCTGTCACACGAGTCTCTAACATTATTTACAGTTCTCCATTGAAAAGCTTATGGAAGTAATTTCTCCATTGGTTCTTGATATCATCGTCCTTTACCAGCACTCTACCATCTTCATTCTTGATGCATTTTACTTGACTCAAGTCTCTTCCTTTCCTTTCTCTTATACGAGCCATTTTATATATCTTTCTCCCCTTCTCTAGTGTCTAGCTTCTTATAAATATCATCAAAGTATCTAGACCTTGCCTCCTGAACAACCTTTTTCGCTTCTTTCTTTGCTTGCTTGTATCTCTGGAACGTTGCATCATCTCGAGATTTGGGCAAGCTCCTATAGATCTCCAGGCGATATCGAATAAAAAAAGGCAACACCTTGATTTTGGTGTTTGACGTAGATGCCAAAGCAAAGTTGAACCCATTGCTAAACTTATAGATTTGTACCCACTTATTAGTTATTTATAGGGTTTTGAAACCCAATTCGATCCAGCCAGTTGACCCACCACACGACAGGTCTAGCGGATGGGGTTGGGTTGACACTCGTTTTAGGCCAACCTTTGATAAGTGGATATAAATTGACAAATATACCCGCTTCAACTGTTGATCTGGTGACTTTGCCCTTTGGTCAATGACCAACGAACTTTCTTGAATTTTAATTTTTCCTCCCTAATGATCATGTGACTTTCTTGAAGGAGATTCGTAAATGCATTCCTGCAAAGGTGATGCAAAATAGCTAGTGATTGAGATACTAGGATAGATTTTTCAGTATTGGTCCGTTATAGTTTTTGATTATAGCAAGATATTGGGCTTTGTCTCCATTTGACATGCTAATAAACTAGGCTTGGGGTTGCCTTACTGAAGTAGACAAAGCGATGAAGGGTTCAAGGTACAAGTAGACCTTTTTATTGAGGGTCATTATGTTGTATGGGTGGAGTCTATTTTCATTTATAAGCTAGGGTTGGTAGGCGTTAAAGTGTCACCTGTAATAGCAATCCCCCTTCCTCAATTCAAATGGTATCGATATCCTCTTCCCTAGTTGGTGGATGACCATGTGTATTTAACATATATGACCTTGTCCTTTTGTCCTAGCAGTGTATGCCATCCCCAAATTTTCAATATTTTAACCATGTGCGGCTGTCTAAATTGACACTCTTACAACTAGGTGGTCCTAATTTAAAGCTCCACATAATAACAATCAAGAAGAAAATTAAAAAACATTATCTATTGTTTCAAAGTTACAATGTGGAGGATTAACATACATGAATACCAACTACAAAGGCAAACACCAAAGTTCATTGCTTAACAACCAACATGTATTATTACACCATGCATTTACACGATTTACATTTCAATATGGAAACTAAACAATATACGACCTTATGTATGTGTATACTAACTCTTAGGATCTAAGACGATAAGGCCACCTGAACATATGCTCACATATCAACTCTGTAGCTCTAGACCTAAACTCTTTAAAATAGATTATCTTGACTTAATGAACTTTTACTGCAATGTATGATATAGATGAACATACTTGGCCAATAATATAAGCAAAATATCTCTTGGAGAGAAAAACCAATATTTTTATAATAACTGAAAGAATATTTCTTTCAAAGCACTTTAACATGACATACAAATCATCACGACCCAACATCAATCATCCTAATTTCTTTCAGTGTTTCTGGGACCTTAATCCCTCTTCCCTTGTGCACTCATGGTTATAGGGTGATGCTAGTTCTAACATGTGTTGGATGGATGACACTCATCCTCCTCCTGATTTGACGATTCCGTGTCTAAAACATATTTGTTTCAATGATACTTGACATATAAATATCAAAGCACAATCATAAAAAGCTAAAAGATTCATACTCACAAAGCACATTCTTCTAGTTTATATACCTAAGCATGTGAAACTCATAAGAAATAAGAGTAGTACTACATGTACCTTGGTTCAGAGTTCCTTAATTTTGTCCTTAAGTAATATATATATATATATATATATATATATATATATATATATATATATATATATATATATATATATATATATATAGGGCCCATCTTTATTGTCCGCGCGGGTAGCTACCCGCCCACCCTTCCGACCACCTTATTTCAAAATTTTTTTTCGCAATTGCAGAGGACCATTTTGTCTACCTCCCCAAAAAATTTCATCCAAAAATAATATCATTTGCCCCACCAAAATAAAAAAAAACCCGTCCTTATATATATCTGCTGTATATTTTGTACAGAGTTACTCTTTTATTCGTGTAGTTACTTTCTTATCACCATAGTTACTTTTTTGACAGCAGAGTTACTTTTTTGGCCAAGGGAGTTACTTTTTTGGCTGCCGGGTAGCGAAAATCCAGGCTACCCGCGCGGGCAATGAATGAAGGCCCATATATATATATATATATATATATGCCATTTTTTTAATACCCGCGCGGGTAGCCTGGATTTCGCTACCCGACAGCCAAAAAAGTAACTGATCTGACCAGAAAAGTAATTCTGCTATCAAAAAAAGTAACTATGTTGATCAAAAAGTAACTATACGACTAAAAAAGTAATCCTGTACAAAATACACAGTAGATATATATCTAACCGTGTTTTGAAATCTGCTGCTACAAACGTAACTATCTATGCATGAAACTCAATAGTTTGCAAGGTAAAGTAACCCTCTACATGTCAAAAGTAACCAACTTGAAAAAAAGTAACTGAAATGGGGGGCGGGTAGTTACCTGCACGGGTATTAAAGATGGGCTTATATATATATATATAGTAAAAACTTTATTAAGGATGATTAACCATTAATACTAAGGATCATCATATTCTTAATTGTTAAATGCAACCAGGATTTGTTTGCACTTAGGTATAACCTAAGCCCAAGCCTTGTGCGGGTATTGTATTGCTGATCCAAATTTCAGGAAAGAGCGAGGTTCAACTCTAATATTTTTCCGATGCTAAATTCTATTTCAACGTCAATATTAGGTTTAAAGCACCTAAATTGGCTTTCATGCTAAAAGACTTTTTTATCATGAAATATTATCTAAATCAAAGTCATTAGATGAATTAAATATCATGTTAGGGCTCTAATATTATTTTATGAGAATATATTTCAAACTAATGTTATATATTCCATTTATTAGACTCAAAAGGAGGTATCAACTTCTAACTTAATTATCACCAAAGCTAAGCATCAATTTTATAAAATAAGGGCTCCATAAGATTCTATGTAATTGCTAGAATCCATGGACAATTTATTGGAAATTTGAGCTATTTATAACCATTAATCTGAGACTAGGCTATTTCTTAGGATTAAAATATTACTTGTTTGAGGGATAAACTGTGGTCATTGATGAGAAATCCAATGGCTGGGGAGGCACCCATAGCCTTGCTACCTGCGCCACAAGCCCACTTGGGTCTAAGCCAACTGTAACTTAGGGCTAGTTGACCTACCCCACCAAGAGAGGCTGCCATGACCAAGGATTTTAGCAATCAAATCCTCCCTCCTTTGTTGACCATCTCGTGCTTTGAAAGATATCCCATCAGCTTCATCGTAACCTCTCAACACCTTGGGGTCTTCGAGGGGCGATGGCAAGCTCAACTTCGAAGAGTTGGTCCTTCTCGTCTGCTGCCATGAAGGATCAGAAAGGGGAAAGAGCCTCAAGTTATCCATGCATCATAAGTGCTTAGATTGATTAATAAAAGGGGCATTGACCATATGTAATCTCACTTAACCTAATTGTAATCCTCAAATGAACTGCTAACAATACATTGAAATAAATGAAATTCATAGTCGGCTAACAAATACTTCAATTTGGGACTTGTTAAAGAGTATATATTAGCCTATTTAGTTAATAGGTTAATTAGTTAGTGGGTCTTTAGTGTCTCGACCCGTTTAGATTACTAAAGTCCCAAGTCTCGGGGTTTCTCCCTTGCTCCTATATATAGGACAGGGCTGTACCTCTTTTAATCATCTAATCTAATCGAATCAGTACAATACAATATTCTTTCACATGGTATCAAAGAACGTTCGCTCCTAGGGAACCCTAACCTAGCCGCCGCTCCTCTTCTCTCTCCTCTCCAGCGCACACACAACCCTAGCCGTCGTCTCTCTCTCTGAGAGAGAGCAACAGAGGGGGTGCCTCCACCTGCGGGCGACTGCCGCCATTGCCACGACTTAGGTCGGCTGCCCGCCAGGCATATCACAACGTCCATGGTCGTATCTATTCTCCTTTCTTAACAATCCAATTTTCTTTCCGTACGCCGGCGCTATCCTTCCCGGCTATCTGCATCACTCCCGATTACCCATCCATCCGCGCCGCATCACGCCGTCGCCACATCCCGCGCAAGCGTCGCCGACCAGCAACAATATTGTTGCCGCCGCTAGCTGCAATCACCTCCAATCCCAGGAGCAGCCGCGTCAGCAAACAACAGCAAGTAGCCGCCGCCAACCGCAAGTAGTAGCCATCGCAGAGCATTGTCAATCACCAGTGCAAACCCAGCCAACGCCAATCTCCATCGCCGTTGGTCCCCATCAACAGGAGGATTCACGCCACCTACAGGAGTACTAATAGCCGCCGCTTCAATCATCTATTCAACTGTTGCTGCCGGATCACCGACAAGCAAACAACCATCGCCGCCGCTAATCCTAAGAGCAACAACCACCACTATTATCCAGCCAATACTGCTTGGCAGTCATCATCGTGTGTTTGTTCGCTGTAGTTTTGCTGCCTCATTTAACAACAATTGTATCCCCAGCCAACGATCGCACTCTTCAGTCGCCATCGCATCATCCATGCCCTTGGTCGTTGTTCCACGTTGTTGCCCTGCTGCTATTTATCTCACTATTATGACTCATTATCTGTGTCCATTGTTGCCTGCTGTCCTATTGCTGCCGCCTTGCTTCTGCTTAGAGAGATGCTCTATTACCCTATTGTTCTATCTTCTCCCAAGTTTCTGACGCTCTCTCTATTCGGATGCTTACTCGAATCTATCTTTGGCTAATCCGATCCAATTTTAAGCCTAATCGGATTTTTTGTGGGGCTCCGCCCCCGCACCCCGGATTTGTTACCCTAATGGGCCAAGCAAATCCCTTTTCGGGTCGGGATTAGATCCATTTAATTTTCTACTCGGATCTTACATTGACCCATTTAGCATATTCTCTCTGGTTATCGGTGTCATTCTCCACGTATTACACATCTCCATATCACAAATTCCTCTCAAATCCACCAATTCCTTTCCCACCCACCCATCATGTGTGTATCCCTTTTTCCACGTGTGGGGGGCCATATATCCATTTCTCCACACCAAACACTCACTCTCGTTGTATTTGGTGTGTGTGGGGGGGGTGGATTGAGAGGAGAGGAAGAGATGAGAAGAGAAGAGAGAGAGAGAGAGTGTGTGAGAGAATATGTATGAGAGTATGAGAAGAGATGATATATGTATTCAGGCTACTATGGAGCTTCATATTGTTCAACACATCCGTTCTTTACTTCCAGATAACATTGAAGGATTTTCATTCAGCGTTGACACCGAGTTTCTCGCGTTCATACTGCATTATGTACGTCAGGACAAGAGTTTGCTACACATATTTCAGCCCTCTTGGTTCCTCTTCCTTCGGTGTTAATGGTGGTTCAGTTGATCACTTGTGCTGCATTCTTGATAGACATATGGGTGCTTTTTCAGATTTCTCAGAAGCTCGGCAATTTCAAGCCTGCCAAGTCAACATCTGCAAGGTTATAGTTCATTCAGTTATATCTTCACCGAGCTGCTTTCATCACGTCTTCTTCGAGCTGCATCTGCTGTATCAGCATCGCCTTGCGCTGATCTTCTTGGGACTTTCCTTGATGGATGATATCTCCTTTCCTGTCAAGCCCCCAAGGTTCATGCGGCAGAGTTATGGTACCTTCATTGTATCACCAACATATCGTCTGTCCGTGTTCGTGCCACGTTATGCACGTCTTATCAGACGCTTTGAAGACACCACCACTACATCATCATTGGAGATCTGCGTTCGTGCCGCGTTAAGTACGTATTCCAGTGAAGTTGACGTAGTCGTGGTATTGATGATCATCTGCTCCAAGTGGCGAAATACTGCTGCAATATTCAGGTTCCATTTCAGATGTTCTTCATTCCAGATGCACTCCAAAAGACCTTCATCAGAGCTCGAGGATCTCCAGCCTGCAGAATACAATTTCAAAGAAAAGAGTATTGTTTAAGGGGGGAGTATCAATCTTTTGTATGGGGAATGATATTTATCTTTTATCATTTCTATCTTTTCTTTTATCGAGTCCTGTAACTCCAAGCTTGGACATGTGTTTCACCCATGATCCAACTTGAGGGGGAGTGTTAAAGAGTATATATTAGCCTATTTAGTTAATAGGTTAATTAGTTAGTGGGCCTTTAGTGTCTCGACCCGTTTAGATTACTTAAGTCCCAAGTCTTAGGGTTTCTCCCTTGCTCCTATATATAGGACATGGCTGTACCTCTTTTAATCATCTAATCTAATTGAATCTGTACAATAGAATATTCTTTCACAGGACCAACCATAGGATGACTATTCATAGTATCATATTGGGCATGAAAAACCCTTAAGTTCGGGTCTTCACTCTTAGCTTGCATACATGATAGACTAGAGTTTCATCTATAGGCTTTACATCACTTCCTTGTCCTCTCACTTCCCCTTATGGATAGAGCATGGTGAGGCCTCTATGGTTATAAACCGGAGGGGTCGATGTTTGTGTATTTGTTTCTTGATTGGATTTTTTGGATGTTTGAGGGTGAGCTTATCTTTTTGGGTTTGGCCTTATGAATTACCTTTTTGGGTTCCACAAAAGGCATATGTATTTGTAAATGAATGGACACCTTAAAAATGTTTGAATGATGTCTTACAATTAGGAAAGCACACAATAGGTTATACATGAATTCTACATAATAACATTCTAATAAGATTTAATGAAATACATATGTTAATTATATTCAATATGAAGGCTCATTTTATGTTTGTAATTAGTGTCTACTGGCGTGCTTGTTGCTCATGTGCACATTGACATTCATAAATGTCCCTTGCATTTATATATATATATAGAGAGAGAGATAAAGATAGAGAGAGAGGTTAGGAGGTGTATACTAGCCGGTGCATGTGTCTTATGTGTACTGCCCATTTAAACGTCACATATAAAACCCGTTAACAAATCCAACCATATAGATTGAATCAACATGGTCTAGATTAGACATGTTTTGAAATTCACTATCATATTTCATGTAATCATGAGATATATGAGTTCCATCCAACAGATCATGCAATTTCTGCAACTTAGTTTTGAAATTCACTATCATATATCATGTAATCATGAGATATATGAGTTCCATCCAACAGATCATGCAATTTCTGCAACTTACTTTTGATTAGAAATTATACATTCATTGCATGATGTATGAAATTTCAGATTGAGATATTTTTATATACATGTAGAGCAAAGTGTATACAACACATCCATACGATGGGATGATTTTATGGAGTATTGCAGACACGTTAAAAGTTAGATGTGTACATGTAATCATATACAATTTTTTTTTGCCATATAAATAAGTGTGTGTGTGTGTCTATATATATATATATATATATATATATATATATATATAGAGAGAGAGAGAGAGAGAGAGAGAGAGAGAGAGAGAGAGGCTAGAGTACACTCAAGTGTATTTTAGCTCCAATACAATCAAGTTTCTCCCGGTTAGATAACTCCTAAGCACCACAATCTGCCAATAGGGGAGGAGCTTGGTCATCTTGTAAGGCATGTTCTTCCATGGCTGCTTTTCTATGAAGGTGTTCGACTTCTACGCTTGCAAATAGCTTGACGACTTTCGTAACCACCTCTTGCTGCTTCATGAGCATGCACAATTGTTTCCTGTAATTTGAATTGGATGTGTAATCAACCAGGAGCTACATCTGCGTCAGCTTCCTGACATGTTCGCTTGATCTCCTCGTCATCTTATCTATCAACACATTGACGGTTCGCCGAATGGAGGCTTGCAAGTATGGATACATTTTAGAATTTTGGAATATGATGTGGAGCACGATGGGCTCAATGTAGATCTTGTTGATGAACTTCCGTCGGGTTGTGTGGGTGACTAAGTGAATGCTAGACTTGAGGAGGGTCGATGTGAAGGAGGAACCTGCGATCTCCTTTATGAGGAATGTGTAATCTTGAGGGAAGAAGTCTGGCAACCTAATGGATTGTAATTTCCTTTATGAGGAATCTGTCGCCAGTGGGATCACGACATGCATGTCGGAAACTCCACTATATATAGGCCTTTAGTATATCGACAAGGTGGACATGGCCTTGGTGTAGTGCATGCCTAATCTTACTTGAGGTTTGATTGGAAAGCACTTGACATTTGAGTCGAGAGCTGCTAACAAAAGCCGCATGATCTTGTTTTTATCACCTTCCAAAAACAGACGCCGTCAGTTTTGTTCCAATGAGGAACAACATAGTACAATGAACAAAAAGATTGATCGCCCCCTTATATAGCTCAACATTATTTTAAATAATCTCCACACCACTCATGGGAACATCTCGGGTAAATTTATACATTGTTGTAAACCCGCTCTCCCTTCCAAGCGACATACAGTAAAGCCCGCTACATAATTGAGCTGCCGTTGGAGAAGTTGTCGACCATCTTTTGAACTCCCCGCAAGCTTCCCTTTTTGAATAAGATGAACTCCCCACAGCCTTGCCTTCACATCCAGCAACAATACGTTAGTAAGCTATCCCTCAAAACTGTTACAACCTACTGCTACTAGAGTAAGCTATCCCTCAGACCCAACATGTATCCATGGTTTCTTTGTTCATACCGTGGACTCATTGATGTCAGGTCAACACTAACATCATCTCCTAGTGATCATGTGCCAGCTCCTCGAAGGAAGGATTCATGACCACCGATTGAACACATGTAGTGCTGAATCGAGCAACCACATGCTCTTATGCTAATCATATATATAACATCATTGGAGTGGCGTTTCATACGAAGGGGATGATCGGGCTAGTGTCGTCCATGATAAAGACTGCTTACCTTCATTTGCCAGGCTTTGCCCAACCGATCGTATGGAGGGGATGATCTTGAGCCTGAAGGCCACTAACGTGCTCGATTGGTGTACTGTTTGGCGCTATAACGCCCTCTTGCTTGTTGCCTCCTCTGGAGTGAGTCACAGAGAGACTTGGAGAGGAGAGAAGTGGAGAGAATGAGATCTAGAGAAAGAGAGAGGGACAACACGACTGTGTTGTACAGGCGCCCGCCTGGGCGGCGCCTAGGCTTAAGTCAGTTCGCCTCAAACTTGTCGCCTAGCCCCTAATTTACCTAAGTTGTTGCCTAAGGTCTTTTGAGGCCCAAATCAAGCAAATTTAAGGCTAATTTAACATAAATTAGATCCGAATTTGATCAAATTGAGTCATTTTATGGTTAAATTGGGTCTGATTTGTCCCAAACGGGTCAATTTAGGGTAAATTAGGTCTGATTTGGGGGAAACCATGCCTGATTCAGGGGAATTAGGTCTAATTTGGGGGAAATTAGGTCTGATTTGGTCATGTGAGGCCTCGTTTCGATCAACATAGGGAAATTTAGGGTTAGTTAGGTTTGACATGTTCATGTTATGCAAATTAGGTTTGATTTTGGGCCAAATTATGTCAAATTTGAGCAGATTAGGTCTGATTTGGGAAAAACAAGTGTGATTTTGGGGAAATGGTCTAATATGTTGAGATTAGGTCTAATTTGGCCAAATTAGATATTGTTTAGGTCAATATAGGGAAAATTTGGGGAAATTAGGTCTGATTGGATCATAATATACAAAATTAGGTTTTATTTAGGTCAAATCATGTCAAAATTGGGCACATTAGGTATAGTTTAGGGGAAACAAGTATGATTTGGGGAAAATTATTCGAAATTGGTTGATTAGGTCTTATTTGGCCAAATTTTGTCTCATTTAGGTGAATATATGAAAATTTTATGGAAATTGGGATTGATTAGGTCATGGTATACAAAATTAGGTCTGGTTTAGGCAAAAATTAGGGTAAATTAGGTCAAATTTGATCAAATTTGGATCAAATTAATTCGAATTAGGGCCAATCAGGTCTAGTTTAGGTCTTGTTAGTTTTGATTTAGCCTAAATTCTACATAATAGTATTATACATGTTTTGGCTACAAACATAATACATGTTTAGCTTTCTGATTTCTATATGAATTTTATTTAGGTAAAACTTCCACAATTCAATCCATATCTAATAATTTTGTTGCTTTCTTCATACGATGCTATCACATTGATTGCATATTTATCATGTATATTTATGTGTAAGGATTGTTTTTTTAGGAATTTTACATATATATATTAAAATAAAAAATATATAAAATGTCTGGAAACGCTTGGGCCACCGCCTGGGCGCCTAGGCTGTCTGGGCGTCCCCTTGGAACGCTTGGCCGCCTATACAACCATGCAATGCGTAAAGAGAGGACTGGGTGGGGTCATCAACTTACGGAGGTTACGTCCACTTGTAAGTGGAATGAGGGGGCGTGGGTGCTTTTTTAGGAGTTATTTGATCTTCGATCTAACCGTAAGAAACTTGATTGTATTTGTGTTGGAATACACTCGAGTGTATTTTAGCCTCTCTCTATGTGTGTGTGTCTATATATATATATATATATATATATATATATATATATATATATATATATATGGCCATTCATTCTCTACCGGCACGTGTAACTAACTTTAGTTACCCGTGGATCTATTTTGTAATAGAAAGGTACCTGTTTGTAATGAGAGAGACATCGTTTGTAATGAGATGACCAAATTTGTAATACAAACACTTGTTTTGTATTACATCGTAAACTGCTGTCATAAATATCATTTTTACTGCAATCAGACGTGTAATACAAAACGAGTGTTTGTACTACAAATTTGGTCATCTCATTACAAACGTTGTCTGTCTCATTACAAATATGTATCTTCCTATTACAAAATAGAAGCACGGGTAACTAAGGTTAGTTACCCGCATGGGTAGCTAATGAAAGGCCATATAGATATATATGCTATGAAGAGAAAGCGAGAAAGAGACCCAGGGATTTGCAACACCGGACGGAATTTGTCATCATTATTAAATATTTTCTTGTATGATTCAACCGGTTGGATTTAAGAGGCAAATTTTGGAAACATGTAGAGAAATATCTGAGCAGTTTCTTGTGTACACAAGATTTCTCTAAACTGTCATCTTATGGTTCTCATATTTTCTGTGATATCGAATTCTATAAAGTTTGATAGTATGATCATAGTACTGCTACCAAGATGTGTCACAAATTTTTATGTTAAAACATTAGTTGGAGGTTTAGACATGGATTCCGTTGCTCTGTTTTTCTTGCACATTTCAATTGACTATGTTTTAACAATTTTTTTTATATCTGTGCTTGCAGAATGTAAGGTTTTTTTTCTTCTATAATTTACAATTTAATGATTCTACATTCTCCTAACATGATTTGTTCTTGAGCATTTAAACATCACTGTAAATATCATTGAATAATGTGTGTAATTGTATTAGGTAATAAGAGCATTCAATGAAGCTTCTCAAATGGCACCAGAAGATGCTGACGTGCATATAGTATTGGGTGTTTTGTACAACTTATCTAGAGAGTATGATAAAGCAATAGCATCATTTAAGACAGCCTTAAAACTCAAGCCACATGATTACTCTCTGTGGAATAAACTTGGAGCAACCCAAGCAAATAGTGTTCTTAGTGCAGACGCCATATTGGCATATCAACAGGTATCTCTATCCCTTTTCTCTATTTGTTTTGATGACTATGTTGATACCACTAAGCATGTCTTCATTCCAATCTATATTGGAGCTCCTTCCGAGCAGGTTTACTGTGTTTTTCCAACGTTACCTGATAAAGCATGGCTTTACTCTTGTTAGAAGATATCCGCAATCATATGTTGTTCGTGAGAACTGATTTTAATCTTTTTTTATCTATTTTACCTGTTAAAGCATGTGCTAGCTCTTGTGAGAAGATGTCTGCAAGTAGTTGTGTTGCGAGAATTGGTTTTCGTCTGAAGTATTTATCAGTTTCAGTAGGTATTTAGACAATATCTGAACTTTTGGTTATAAATGATCTACCCCATTGCTTGAGAATCTCCCCTCACATTTAGTGCCCTTAATACTATCTTATGGGCATAGTCACATTCAAAATTTAGAAATTGCTCGACTGAGCTGACAGTCAGAATTCAGGAATCCTGTTGGAAAGTTGGGAACAATTTTCTAAAAACCCTAAAGCACGGATTAAGCGTATGGGACCTTGTAATTGCTCCAACACACCCACCCACCAATCCGTCCATACATGCGTTTTTGAAAAAGCCAAACTGTTAATCTTCTTCATTATACCAACCATAGCCTATATACAAAATTTGAGTTCATTTGGACATTTGTTGGTCACTTAACTAAGGACAACAGAAGCAACTAACATAAACTTTTTCTGACATGAATTTTGTAGTATAAGTGTCTAAATGCTCTCAAATATGGTACATTGGATACCCATATGGTATAGAAGTTATACGATGCAGAACGACTTGTGTGTATCGCATGATTAACACACTTGAGTGAGCCATACCTCAACTCAATAAATGTGAATACTAATTGATAATCAATTAATGTTGACATTTTACAAACACGGAAACCAACACGCCCCACGAACTGGAGGAGGATCAAACTCCTTAGAGTTTGGAAATGAGAAGGTAATGTCTAGGCGATGGAAGGCACTTTATAAATACATCCAACAATTTGATCTGTCGAAGATAGATGAGGTAAAGAGATGACACTAGCCTGCAACTTTTCTCGTATGAAGTGACAATCCACTTCAATGTGCTTTGTTCTCTATGAAACACTTCATTTGACGCAATGTAGATGTCACTTATTATCACAAAGGAGTACTATTATTCATAACAACGCCCATTTCGGCAAGAAGCCATCTCAAGTGGATAATCTCAGCTATTGTTTTAGAAATAGCTCTATATTCTGCCTCAAAACTAAATCTTGCAATGACGTCTTTCTTCTTGAGGTGCCAGAAAATGAGCGATCCTCCCGAAAATAAAAAATCCATCCTCAAGTGTGTGGTGGCTGCGTGTCCAGCCTAATCTGCATCTAAATATTCTCTAAGAGTGAGATCTGAAATTCTGCTCATTATAAGTACTCTGTGTTATCCCTTCGACATAACCTAGAATTCACAAAATAGCATAATAATGAGATTGACAAGGAGCAATCATGAACTGATTAATAATGCTCACTGCATAAGAGATATTAGGTCTAGTGATAACCGGGTAGATGAGCTCATCAACCAATTGCTTGTATCTAATACCATCACTAGAGGTGTCCATCATTAGGAGTGAGTTTTCCTTGGAGCTCCAATGGGGCCTCGACTGGCTTATCATTTGAAAATGGTTGCCCAGAAAATTATTTTAGATGCATACTTTCGTGAGAGATAAGAATACCGGAATTATTTTCTTGAATCTCAAGACAGAATAAATAGCGAAGACCTACTAGATCTTTGGTTTGAAAATGATTTGCCAAGAACTTTTGCTGTTTAGTGATGCCAAAAGTGTCATCTATAATGAAGGTCATGTTGTCAATGGAGAAGAAGAATGGCCCGTCCTCTTGTAGATGTCCTAACAAACATTGAGTGGTCATGATTATATATAACCTGCATGTTTCATTGCTTGAGGATGACATTGAATCCAGGCTCTAAGAGCTTGCTTATGCCCATAGATGGCTCTTTGAAGACGACACACATGTACTTAAAATTGATGGAGGTTGCATGTATACTGTTTATGTGAGATCACCATGTAGAAAAGCATTCTTTACATCCATCGTAAAAAGAGACCGCCAATGAGAAGCTATGAGCTTGTAACAACTAAAGGAGAACTAATTGTAATCATATGAGCAACAAGAGCAAAAGTTTCCTCATAATCTATACCACGCTCTTGTGAAAATCCTCGAGCAACAAGTTGAGCCTTGTATTTGTTCATTGCTCCATTTGGATGTCGCTTGATTTATTTATCTAGCTACAACTAATTGATTTTATTGAGGTGGGAAATGGAACAACCTCCCATTTACCTGTCTGTCAAAAGCCTCAAAAGTCCTCAGCCATGGCTGCTGCCATTTTGGCTGACTTGCTACTTTCTGATAGGGATAGGCTAGACCTGTCAAATTAGGTCAAAATCTGCATGCACCAACGGGTCGACTTGTTTAAGTTGGATTTGGGTGATTAAATTTCCACCTGCTCAAAATCAACCAAACATGCACACTCGTTTATTTAGCAGGTTACAGGGGTGACATACAGGTACTCGCGGGTGACCTAGTTAACTCAAGTTAATATAGTATTATACATATGATACACATACACCTATTAAGATATGTTTCCAATTTAATACTAGTTAAATTTTACATTTGACTACATCAATTATATTCTTTTTATTTTGTGTTTGCAATAGACAACCATAACTATTTATAATATTGCGAATGTCTAATGTTAAATGAAAAAAATGTGTTGGTTTTATGTGATATTTTAGGCATGGAAACTAAACTATTTTCCCCATTTTATATGAAAATACAACAACTAGCTACTATATTTTTTTCTTTTAGTTTTGTGTAAACATAAGTCTACAGCTAATCCATTGGTTTGTCGTTGAACATGGTACTTTGTGGGTTTCTTTGCACCATATTTGACATAAAACATAGTTTCGGGATATTTTAATACATGTTTTTAAGGTTAAGAGAAGCAACTAGCAACCGATTTTTAATGGGACACATTTTATATGGGCACTTGTGGGTGAAACCGCGATCTGCTGGGCCGGGTTTGGGTGTGCATTTGTTTCACCCGTTTAAAACTAAGTCTTTTTGACCCACCCAGAATGACCCAATCCAAATCGAACCCACCCACACATTTGACAGGTCTATATGTGGCTCACTCGCTGCATATAAAGCAATCATAAAAGCTGCAAACTCAACACTAAATTGATCATAAGTCTCGCTATCATCTTCATATCCATACCTTTGTGTGGCTTGCTAATGCGTATAGAATGGGTGCCCAGGACCCACAGTATCTGCAGGAGGGAGCTCTATGTGGCTGGCACCACCAACATGATTATTAGTATTAAAAGATGTCTCTGAAAAGTTAGTGCCAATAGGTGGGAACACCTCATCAAGGCTCAATATAGAATCCAGATTCGTAGTTGTGAGCGTTTCATGTGTCATGCACCGGTACTCATTCACACATTTATTCATCTGAACTAACTAACAAGGGAATGCCATTGGAATATATTTGAAGAAGGCCATTTGTTGATATACCTTGAATAGCCATCAATAAAACTCAGTCTAAAAAACCACTATGATAATTGATCGATGCTGGATCCCATATATTAGAACGCACAAGGTTAAATGCGGAAGATCATTTATTAATGGTTTTGAAAAAAGTAGTTGCAATTGTTTTGCTAGTTTGCAACTAATACAAGGACTTCATTCAAAATTCAAAACATAACCTACGTCCTGTCTTATGAAGGATCTTAAGATGCGACTTTGATATGCGGCCAAACGTCGATGTCAAAGGAAAATTGGAGATAAATGGAAATAGTGGCTGCAATAGATGAAGAGATATATTGGAATGGATAGTCGATCAATCTGATATAAATCTCCCTTTGGTGTGCTCGACCAAAGGCCTCCCCGGTATGCAAATTTTGCACAATACAAGAAGAGGAATTAAATTTCACTACACAACTTAGATCACATATTGATGATACAGAAAATAAATTCATTGTGAGATCTGGTATGTGTAGAACAAAAGGTACAATAAATATTCTTAGCTTTATAGTGAAGTGTCCCAATCTACTTAATGGGCAAAGATGCTCCATTAACAGTGTGACAAGGGCCAAGGGGCCATATGAGTAGTAAGAGTGCATGATATAAGGTATGTATCATCATGAGTTGTATGTCTGGAGGCCCTAGCTCCATATACCAAATACCAGAATCTGTACCATTTCCACTCAAAAATGCAAATGATGCTACGTCAGCTTGACCCGAAGATTGCATATGCATCATTTGCTGAATGCCAGGTGAAGAGGAAGTTGATGTAGATGTTGTTGCAGCCTTTTGAGGAACACCCCTTTAAATATTTTTGTCAAATTTTAGGATGTAAACTCAAACAACTTGTCTTTTGTGGCCTATTTTCTTACAGAACACCTGTCAATAAGTTAGCCCCTTATAAAGAAGATATTGGTGCAGAAATTGTTGAGATAGCCTCCTCAATAGTAAGTACATGATCTTCATGGGTTTAAGGGGGTCTACCATTAGAAGATGATAACATTTTCATACATGTCTCAGCTATGATCTCCACCAATGCATCCTTGAGACATGGAACTGGATCATATGAAATAAGTTGTAGTGTCAAAATTTGGAACCCTGAACGAAGACCAATAGTAAATACATATTGACGCCCACTATCAAACCAATCACACTATATGCACACGGTACAACTTTTGCATGTAGAACAAACTGAAGGACACATGGACTCCATATCCGTCTAGATCTTCGTCATTGCTGTATAAAATTGGCATACTGTTCGCTTTCCTTGAGATGCAACAATTATATCACAACATACTTGATATTCACAGGAATATCTTTTCTCATGAAAATTGCAAGAAATGTTGATCCATACAGAGCTACAAAAGCCACTCTATCCCAATATTTATGCTGAATGACATGCTGAATTGAGTTTACAATATACGATCCAACACGTCGGTCACAAAGTTTCCATTTATAAATACTGGATTGACTTTTCCATTTAACGTGTCAGTGCCACCTCCTTACCTGCTGAATCAAGAACAATCAGTACAATCTCTACAAGTGTGGTGTTAGGAGGCTCTGTTTGTTAGAAAGATGGTCCTCTAGGTCGAGGCCAACTAGAATGGTCTCGGTCGCTGAAGACCACACATTCCATTGGGAAGCTTCTGCAAGCAATATGTCACATGGAGGAATAATATCCCTCTCTCGTTCCATCTCAGTTGCCATAAGATGAACGGAAATCCACGCTGATTAGGCGTGGGAGGGGGGTGACCGGACCACACCCTCTCATGCCTCGAGAGTTTTCCATGTCGGCTTCACTCGGGGTGGGTTCTCTCGGTCATAAAAAAAAAGATGAGTACTTTATTGCGTCGACTGTTCAAGTGGTTGGAAAAAGATGATAACCAACGTAAAAAAAATTAGTTGCAGAGATAAAAACTGATTGCTACAAGTTTCTAAGAGAAGATTAAAGAACAAGTAAAAGATGAATGGGTGCATAAAGACAACAAAAGGATAGTTGTGCCTATCTTGCTCAGATACTAGGGATGGCAATGGGTTGGGTTTTACCTGACCCGACCGAATTCTGACCCGACCCATATTTTATAGACCTGTACCCAAACCCCCTGACTCGACACTCACCCGACCTGACCCAACACTCACCCGAACTAACCCATATAAAGTTAGTATGAGGCACTGGGTATGTATGAAGTTGCAAATAGACAAGATCAACAAATGCAATTATGGGTTTGAGCATTCTATCTATCATTGTATGTGTGTTTTTACTTACCGGCAAGCGAACACAGTCTACTTGACATCCTCTTGTCAATCACATCATCATGAGCCAGAACCCCCAAGGGTTTCTTTCCTCTTCTGTCGCATTCCTCATGTCTGCAACTAGCCAGCTGCTCCATCTCTACTGTAATGGCTAGTTCACAGAAATCGCCTCTGAAACTGTTCGGAGGCCGTTCGTGTTCTTGGACCGGAGTAGCAATATCAATTGCAGGTCTGTGTGCACGCTGAACCTGGTGAAGAAGCTCCCGACCTGGGGTGTGTGCTTCGGTTAAACCCATATGTTGGGTTGAGTTGGCTAGGATCGGGGGGTCGGGTAGGGTGAAATTGCCATTCCTGACAAACAACGGGAATGCTGGTACACAGTACTAGTGATATGCAAGGCATAACACAAATTTTTGAGTTGATTTAGTTGGATAGTGTAAACCTGGAGATGGTAACATGCTATTGTGATACCAAAGCGAGAGGTGAACAAAAACTTGTCTCCTGGGTGTAATAAAGAGAAAGCTTGAAGGGCCATAGGAAAGTAGAATATTCATAAGGAACTTATGTTTTCTCTTAATTTGATTTTTCCATTTTCCCATCTATCTCTTATCATTCATTCAACTACCTTCTGCAGCTTGTTATGACAACAACTAAGATCAAAATACAAGAGCTATTGGGATGGATACAACAAACTTCCTAATGACAAGGTAGTTGATGAACACATGGGACAGATGCCATGAAACTTGGAATAAATGCATATGTCATTGTATATTTGTTACGAGGACTATGCCTCTTTATATAGGGGAGGAGACTCTCTTTACTATATTTATATGAAATTGAGGGGATTATGAAAGTCTTAAGACATAAAACAAATAACAAAAACAATGAATGTGCGATTGAAACCGACAATCTATCAATAAAATAAAGTAATGTGAATACTAATTGATAATCAATCAATAGATTAGTTGACAATCAATTAATATTGACATTCAACAAAACGGAAACTAACAAAGTGTAACGGTAATAATTTGTTAGTGTGATAGACCCAAACGACTTTAAATTAGACCGAATTTGGCATAATCAAGCCTAATTTAAGCCTAAATTCACTCAATGAAACCTAATCTAATCGAAATCGCTCTCAAATGGACTTAGGCACTTGCCCAGCATGCGGAGGACCTTGGCACCAAGAAAAGCAAACCCTTGTATTGGTTGTGTGGGCACCTTGACAAAACTGGATGATGATACCATGAAACTTGGAATAAAAGTAAATGTCATTGTATATTTGTTACGAGGAGTTTGCCTGTATATGGAGGAGATCCGCTTTACAATATGAAATTGAGGGGATTAGGAAAGTCTAAGACGTAACAGAAATAACAATATAATGAATGTGCGATTGAAACCAACAATCTAATAAAATAAATAAAATAATTGTGAATATTATTTGATCTTCTATCAATAGTTTGTTTGACAATCAATTAATATTGACATTCAACAAAAACGGAAACTAACAAAGTCAACAGTAATAATTTGTTAGTGTAGTAGATTCAAGCTGCCCTAAATTAGACCTAATTGGGCATAATCAAACGGACCTAATTTAAGCCTAATTTACTTAGAGATTTAATCTAATAAAAATCACTCTCAAATAGACTTAGGCGCTTGCCTAGCATATGGAGGACCTTGGCACCAAGAAAGCCAACCCTTGGATTGGTTGCGTGAGCACCTTGACAACACTGGCTGATGGGAGCCGAAGAGTGTTCTAATTGCATTTATCCTCTACATGAGAGGGGAGGTGGCAGTCCGCTTGTTAATGTTGAAGTGGATGATCAGCTAACTGAGAAGAAGCAAGAAGTGGATGCCTTTGTTACTGTTGGTTGTGACCATGCTAGCTGAAGCTTCATTAAGGCAGACATGATTCATCTGGTTAGTGCTGTTGTTGCCGCTTCTGTGCTTTGCGGGGCTTGAGAATAGGCCACACAGGTTGAATCTTCTGCAAAATGAGTGGCAGGATTCGAACCCCTTGCCGGTCCGCCCGCTCCCGCCCTGCTGGTGCTGGGTTGGGGGCCGTTTCCGCGCCCCTCGTCGCCTCTGTACCCGAAACATATGCCTTTGATTATGCTGTTTGCTTCTGTAGCTGTTTGAAGAGAAGTTAGGCTGGCATTGCTGGATTTACTTTCGGCCTTGGTTTTAATCTTGAGCAGCTCTGGTTAGTAGGGTTTTGGATTAGATCTACCAGAGGTTCGACAATAAAATGTAATATGTAAATGAAGTATATCAAAGGACATGGGTAAGGCGTACATCTCAACTTTGTTGAGTGATGTCTATGGGCAGTGTTATTGAAGTGGTCAGTCATTGGCATCAGAAGCTTGATGAGATCATCAGAGAACTTTGGGCTACATTGAAGCCATCAGCCTATAAAATCCATAGAGGATCACTCCTTAATAATAAAAAAAATATATATATTTGATCTGGTTACCGGTAATGGATAGATGGTTACTCACTCTTTAATAATAGAAGGAAAATACATAAAATAGATATGGTTTCCAATAATGGCCTGATGTTGCCACTCAGAAACAAGCAGTGTCTTATTGTTCCGTGCCTCGAAAAGGCCGCAGAAGAGACTTCCATTTTGGCTAGTCTCTCATGGAAGAGTCTATAAAAATTCCTGAAGTCAGAAAATTGGCTTCTAAATTCCTTTGGTTCTGATTTAATTTGTGACTAGTGATCAGTAAGCTCTTTCATTGCCATCTCTGTCATCGAAATACACAAAATTTCCAGAAAAAGAGCTTCCTCATAGAATCATGGCTAGAGAGTGGTCAGTTAACAAGAAGTATTCACACATCTTCTGTCAACTCAAACTCTGAACTCTGAAGAGACTGCCAGCCTATAAATGTCCACAACTTTAACCACACACTTTCCCTTGAGGGGATGGGATAGTCTTGTTTTATGAGCTGTCATAAAAACTGCCACATCCAAAGAAGATCCTCCTCGCGTACCATTCTCAGTAGCCATTTAGCCAACATTGTGATGATATCCTGAACCCCGAGGGGGGGGGGGGAGAGAGGGTTGTGACTTGTGAGACTGGAGTAGGTGGGTGAACAAAGGTAGATTGGCAGGGTGGAGGAACAGGTGTGGGAGCAACAATAGGTGAAAGGCAGTGACTGAGTGAAGGAAGGGGGGATATACCAGAAAACAAAGATGGAAAGGAAATATAATAGACAGGGTACAGCGGGAAACACCACCCTTAAAGAACTCTCCTGCAGCCAGTGTAGTAAATGTTGTGGTAAGATAGTAGTTTTAAGGGTTCTGCAAGATTTCAGTAAACGTGGTTTTTTTTTAATGAATTAACCCTTATTTGTACCATCCATAGGAATTAGGATTCTTTGGGGGACATACCGGAAAACAAAGATGGAAAGGAAATATAATAGAAGGGGTTCAGCGGGAAACACCACCCTTAAAGAACTCTCCTGCAGCCAGTGTAGTAAATGTTGTGGTAAGATAGTAGTTTTAAGGGTTCTGCAAGATTTCAGTAAACATGGTGTTTTTTTTTTATGAATTAACCCTTATTTGTACCATCCATAGGAATTAAGATTCTTTGGCTGTAACATAGGCAGAGGAAAATTTGCATTCATAGGGAAGATTTTCAAGAAATTTTCAAATATTGCGGTATGTTGAGACTTGAGACGTGTGCCTCATTATTCTGATGCTATTCGTGTGTCTCAATTTATTGCAGTGTAGCTTGAGCCTTTTAAGGCATTGAGGTGTTTCCGAGGTGTGCGCCTCATTTTCTGTTGGGCATTGCCATTGGCTGTTTAATCTAGTCACATAAGACGACACTAGAAATGAAACGAAAATTGCAAATGGAAACCCAAATCCTGAATAGGAAACTCGAAACCTTGGTGTGGACAAGAGAACTGGTCGCAGAGATGAAGTTTGAACTATACAAAGAATAGAAAAATTAATTAAGTTGATTGGAGGAGGGAAAAAGTCTGATCAAAAGTGAAACTGCTTTGTTCGGCTACAGACATAGACACAGGACCTGATCCTCGTCAGTTGAAGGTGAGCAGCAGGACATTTCAACCTGTTCCTCTAGTCTAGACTGATTGACTCTCGAATCAGCAAAAGTACTTGCTGAACGACCCCAGAGTCTCCTCTGTTGGTCGGCAGAAGTAGCTAGTAGAGCAAGGGACCCTTTAGGGTTGCGAAGTGCCTTGTTGCACCTCAAGAACTTGGAAACCACACTATGACTTCGTTAAATATCTATTGGTGAGTGGTGATAGATAATAACATTATCTTGAGATATTCTCTTATATTTGGCTTCACACACCTAAGGTAATCGTAAAAGGAAGTTGTTTGATGACTAATATATTCAGACCTGTGAAACTGTAGTTCGATGCTGGATTTTTTTTTTTTTTTTGAAAATTCTCTTATCCTGGGCAAGATAGGTTCTCACAGGTAGTCTATTTTAGCTGCTGTTGTTGAGAAAATACATCCATGGTGTTTACACATGCCTGAATTTTTTTTTTTGTCATTTATGTTTCTGACATTTTATTATATATTTTCTTATTTATTCTTTCTACTTATATGCAGGCTTTAGACTTGAAACCGAATTATGTCCGTGCATGGGCAAACATGGGAATTAGCTATGCTAATCAGGTATTAAAATATTCATATTTTCTTGCCCCAATTTTTTTAAAAATTTATTCTCATAATTCTTTTGTGTTTCAATTAGAATATCTAGATGTTAGGATATGCCACAAGAAAAATGGTTAAGATTGTTGGCCCTAGAGGTATTAAGAGCCCAACTCTAGCATTTTTTAGTTGACACACGTAGTGTTATGAAGAACTGGTTTGCACTGCCTGTAAAAGTGGATTTGTCGTATATGCAAATCCTGTTTATATCTTAAAAACCACTTTATCTAGTATTGCATCAGAAATGAATATTTTAGGGATACATCTGGGCTTTACGAGTGACAAGTATAGATAACAGTCTCTGAGAGGTTCACCGTACAAGGTTTAGACATGTGCAACAAAGACTAAAAATGCACCAGTTTGGAGTAACACCATTGAATTAGACAAAGTTAAAAGAGGTGGTTGCCTTGTATTAACTTGAATCAGACAAAGTTAAAGAGGTATGTATAGGTAACCTGCTGGCGTTCTACCAAAAAACAGGTTTATAGTCACAAATGTTACGACAACTAGAGTTCTGGTATATCATTGTACAAACCACTGATGGAATATGTGCTCGGGCAGGCGATTAATTTTGAAATTTGTTTCTAGGAAGTTGGTTCTCCATTAGTTTGTGTAATAAATCCATCTAGTAGATAGCTGTTTGATGTTGGCATTGTTTTTGCAGCACACATTTGTTGTAGTTATTCACTTTGACATCTTTGAAAACAGTATCTATTAAGATCCGGGTTTCCCTAAGTAGGCTGTGAATCTAGGCTGATTCTCATCTGCTTCTCCTGAATGGAAAGCACTGTTAATCAGTATGTAAGGAAGGTATCGGATCATGCCACAGCCAAAACATATTCCTCACAGCCTTTTAAGAAATTACATGTGGCTTTTCTCACTAGTTTGGAAGGATGATAGCTGCCTATGAAAGCAAAGAGAAAAAGAGGCGACTTAGTACCCTTACACATTTTTTTCATAGGAAATTAATTCCTGCTGTTTTTCACCATCATTTTAAGAAAAGTGGGTTGGGCCGTTTGGCTGGATGATGCATTCGAACCTAAAGCCTATAGCAAACCCCATATAGACTATTGAATGTAATCCTTATGTGCACGTATGCTGTTCATTGGTTTCAGTACGTCATAAAGGAAGGTTTTGCACTTTACACACGAACTAGTTGCTGTCAGTTTTGCACAAAATTTTGTACTGAAGTTGGTTTTTGGGGGTCTAATGTTTGTTTGGTGATTTGTGCTCTCAAGATACCGTTGGTGTTGGTTTCCTGTTTTGACCAATTGCTGTTAGTATTCTCTTGGCAGTTACGATTGTCGTCACTTCTACCTTAGTTTAACACATCATATATGCATCACCTCTTCAGGGCCTATATGAGGAATCAATCCGATACTATGTTCGTGCTCTTGCCATGAACCCGAAGGCAGACAGTGCTTGGCAATATTTGCGACTTTCTCTTAGGTATCCCTCCGGCTACAAAATACCCTTTATTTTCATATATATTAAGGATTTCTTTACTGGATGTTTCCAACCAGTCAAACTATCACAGGTTTCTTGATTTTCCATCTAGATGGGACAACTCTTCTATCATCTATGCTTTCTTTGTTTTGCAGCTGTGCATCTCGAAGTGATATGATACCTGCTTGTGATGCGAGGAATGTTGATCTTCTTCAAAAGGAGTTCCCACTGTGATCTAGAGAATGTGTTGATCAAACAAGGACTGTGAATCTGTCGCTGGGCTTGGTTTCAGAAGACATTTTGATCAGACTGTTTCTGGACAAACAAATTGTATATTGCTAGTGAGGCGCATACTGTACTTATACAAAGAAGACGGCCCATTTCTATAAGGAAGACGATCTATTCTTTCAGGTATTCTACTGTACAGTGAATAAATTCTCTCATCCTGGAATCCGAAGACCAAAGTGTTCCAGGTGGCGGTTGTAATGAACTGGAGCTGCATAGTAGGGTGTAAAAGATAGAAGCTTTAGCATTAAGCTTGTTGTAATGCGCATGCGCCTTGTGCAAACACAATTGGACAAACCTAGAATTTCTTTTCTTGATGGGCGGAAGTACACCTCAGCCATCTAAAGAAAATCGTGTAACATTTGGTAATTCGTGGGCAGACCATGTTCCTATGTTGTGGAATAATGATTTTTTTAATGATCCAAAGCTTTTTTCTTACAAAATACTTTGCCTTTTGTAATGTCATATACTGTGTCTCTTGGTAATCTAATGGATATTGATTATAGAAAAACCATGGTGATGCGTTGCATGCATGTACACGCGCACACACTCACACGAAAGACATTATAGTTATTTCCATTGGCCACAAATTTGTAAGCACGTCCTAACAATAATAGATACTTTACAAATATTCTATATGTACTACTTCAGATGACTAGACTATCTAATGTTTCCCCAAAAACATGTGAAATTATGACAGTTCTCTGGTTAGAATCCAACATAGCTTGTTCTAGACCTGGCTCTGCCTCAAATGGATCATATTGTTATAGTAGACAACCACATTGCTCACTCTTATGTGTGTGCCAACTTCTTTAGCTAAAGCTCAATTGGGTTTGCTTGAGTTGTCATCTTTTGCTTGATTGTTGCTAACTTGGGAGTGATACGGCCAACATGATTAGAATAATCTAGATTTCTTCATAGGTTCAAGTCTACATGTTCTTCACTAAAACAAAGTCATACATGTTCTTCATTCTACTTCATGACTTGTACCATTCCACCGTTGTGTGGGTGAATAGTAGCAACGAGTGTCTTGTTTGTTGGCCATAAATCAACTTTGAACCCTCAAAGAGGGTTGTGAGCTCTACAACTATGGCAACCGAACTGAACTTCTAACACCGTGGATCTCTAGGTCAATAAGATCATCAACATCTACAGATTTTTAGGAAAAAAAAATCCAAATGAAGAATATTTGGACCTCCAAGAGTCCTTGCGGACCCAAGAGCTTGGCTTGCCTAGCCTCATCACTTTCATCTCCACTAGGAAGGAGTTGATAGATATTGAAGACAACGAGACACATTCCAATTAGATACTCCACTAATAACGTCAACCATGGGGGACATAATCCCTCATCTTGTATTCCACAAACAACATTCTGATTCATTTGTTCCCTACTCACCCATTGACATGTAGGCAAGTGGAGTAGTGGGAGCCTTAGTTTGATTAGTCGAAGCTAACTAATCAATTATATGAATGCCTCTTACCATGTTCAGGGTGCTAGATGGCGTGGGAAGGTCACTGATCGCTCTTTTTCGTAGGTCAAAAGTATAAATATGATTGTCCAGTCAAAGAAATTAGACTTTAAATTAATATCCGACTAGAAGAGATGTCTGCAAATAAATATAGAGTTTTTGTAGTAGTGTGGAGTCGAACATAGGGACAAGGAGACTAATAGAGTAAGAACACAAAATCTTGGCTTAATCTAACCTAACCATAAAACAATTTTGATGGTGTTCCAATTAAGGAACACATTTAATCTAATGAAGTAATAACCTAGGTTATGAAAGATGAAAGGAATAACAAAGCTAAATCGAGAAATCAAGATAAAAGGTGACTTGGATTGAGATTCACAATCAAGCCAACCACAACCATGTAAAACCTTCACTCCTATTTTATATATGCTCTCTACTCATTTTGTAAATATTTATAAGAAAATATATGTTCCTTCCTTCTCTTGAGATCCAAACAAATTTCTATCTAATGTGGTTCTCTCTCTCGAGGTAATGACCGAAAAACCGAGGGAAAGCAATATGACTTTTGTTATAGCAACTCCTCACTCTCGTGTATTGTTACTGTCCTATACTCCAGATCTAGTTGAAATCATTCTCTCAAACAATATTCATATCAAACATCAGAAGAGGGTAGCTAATCATTAAACGACACAATAAAATAAGAGTATAAGAATAAAACTTTAAAGAACATATACCATAAAATAGAAAGATGAACAACTACATAGTTGGGAGGGCCTGACAGCTACTCCCAATCCAAGTTATGGGGTTTAGCCACACACGGATGAAGAAACGAAAAGAGTACAACTAGAATAAGTCATGATAAGGAAAAGAGGAAGAGGAGATCGATACAAGGGTAGATTGAAAAATCGATCTACCAACCTCTCGACTGATATCTCAACGATCGCCAGTAGTTTCAACATGCTTTCTCCTCCTTTCTGGTCTTGTCTTGAGACAAGAAGGTCCTTCAGATCGACACTGATGACAACAGAGCCGTCAGGGAGCGAGATCGACAGGCCGGATCGATAGATCTAGGCAGGTTAACATGCCTCTGTCTTTGACTCTAGAACTTGAGAAGACTTGGCGGCAACCTCTTGGTGCTTTGACTCCAAGGATTCTAGATGTGTTGAAGTGATGTCCTGGGGGTCTATTTATAGTCTTTGACTGGGGGTTTGTCAAGGTGACTCGTCCACGTGGCATCGATGTAGATGTCGACAAGAATGTCGACATGAGACTTCTTCAACAAATCTTTGTCAAACGTTAGGTCTGTCAATCTCTTCTTATCATCGACAAAGTTCTTCTTTATAGGGAGTCTGTCGATGTGATGATGTCAATTGTGAAGGTCGATAGGTTTGTCGAGGTGACTCCCCAACAGTTGTCTTCTGGATGTCAACAATGCTGTCGACGTGGCTATCACCAGAACAATCGATGAGGGTATCGAGGATCCCTTATTTGACATGCATGTTGAGGTTTGGCTTGATAGATTCATACCGACACGGTTCTATCGGTGTCGACGAGGTGGATTGTCGATGTCTAATGGACATAAATGAAAGCTTGCTCTTTTTCTCGACATTCATTACTCCGATAGATGGCTGTCGAGGTTCTTCAATTTGACAGGTTGATACTCGATGAGTCTGTCGAGCTTGAGCCAATTGGTCTTTTTGTCGACCTCTTGGTGAAAGCTTATCTTGTCGATCAGTTGGTCAATTGTCTGAAATAAGGTCTTTCAGACTTCATTAATTTCTCTGAATTTGCACCCAATTCCTTTAAATATCATTGACACAAAATTAGAATTTTATCATTAAATGAACTCGTGTAAAATGGGGAAAAACTAAACATCTAAGAATTATTTCCCTTGATCTTAATCATGTAAAAGACTATTAAAAGAGCACCAAAACTGATGTTATCAATACACCCAAACTTAAATTTTAGCCTGTCCTCAAGCTGATGGAATCATTATTTCTTTGACCAGTCAAACAAAAATCCAAAAATCACTAAAAAATATTTTTATACACTCTTATCAAAACTAATATTTATCTAGATGTCATTTTGTCAACAATTTCTTTCTTTATTTGTTTTTGTGCCCTATTCTTGTCTCCAGTATATTTGTTACTTTGTTAAAGTAGTTTTGACTCTCGTCAAGGTATTATGTGGAAAAACTAGGTAGGCATAAAGGCTTATGAATGTTCCATTCTTCTTCTAGGTTATTCAAGTACATGCCCGTTTAGATGGGCGAGTGATCCATGCGTTCCAAACCAGATGATTTTAGAGTAGTGATTGCACATCCTAAGTATCACTGCCTCGAATTACAATACCTTTAAATGGACTCCATTAGAGTGAGATAGTGGTTGTAGATACTAAATACAATCAAGCACAACACTACACCATTTTAATAGCTCTAATTCATATGATATATATCATATTCTTTTTCACTCCTTACTATTTTTGGTATAAAATATTTGGAAGAAGACATGAGGTAGATCTTTCTTTGTTATTGTGACAATATAAGACTTTATTAATTATATTCTTTTGGTAAGGATCAATTTATGACACTGTAAAGATAAAAGACGTTTTGCTAAGAGGAAAACATAAAAACTATATCAGTAGCAAAAAGATTTTTCCTTGAGATATCATGTAAAAGGGAACAATTTAGGAACAAACTAGAATATTTGTAGAGGGAGTTTTTCCATCAACTTGCAACTTCATTTCATAAGCATGCTTGAAATTGGTGAATGAAAACAAAGAAATTATGAAAAGAAATATTAATGGAAAAAAAGAAAGCAAAGTTTGTGATACATTGCATACCTAACTCATGAGATTACCCCCCCCCCCCCCCCCCCCCCAGATTTACAACACACGCTGTCCTTAGAGTGTGAAAAAGAAAGGAAAAGAAATTGTAAACACGTGAGTTTCTCAGTGAAGGTCCACTGTTGGCCATGGGACTCGAGCAAGACCAGAGCGTAGTTTCCTTGAAGACAATGATAATTATCATTGTGAGTTTCTTTAACAACAACATGGGGAACTCCAATGGTGTACATCTAGTGAATAATATAGAAGCTAGCAGACGTTGTTGAGGATAGTGATGCCAAAATTGGGTTACCTTCCATCTTCTTGGTTCCTGAGAAGAATATCCACTTTTGAATTCCCAGATCAGTGGAATAAGCGCCTTAGAACATGCGTCAGAAATACTTTCATGTGTACTGCAAATTAGCACAGAATATTTAGGGCCTTCAGGGTCAAAAGAAGAATAAGAACTATTGTAAAGATGACCTCCCTTTCACGAGGAGAGTCAGTAAGCAAGGTCCAATGAGCATCGTGAAGAATAGGTATGAAAATATTGCGGGGAATAGACTCCTATAGCCGATGAAGAAGATCTTTTTCACCCGAATCAGAGTCTTGGCAGAGATCAATGACAAGTTCAGGGTCGGCCATATATACATTATCAACATCCTGGCATATAAGAGATTGATAAGCCACCATGAGGCTATGAGATAAACATCCTCGTGGTTGAAGAGTATCCAGGAGGTCATCTTTCATAACCAGAAGGTCATCTCGATTGAAGACTACATGATTTCCTCTTAGTTTGAAACGCTGCATCAACATGATTAACTGAGAGAGAGAAAGTTCCCAACATGAATTGTGGTCAATGTTCTCAAACTTGGTTCTATAATGGAAACTGGGCCATAAAATGGAAACATCTCAGGTACATCTAGGAATGTGAGTATATCTACAACTTCTTTAACTTTTGTAGTGGCTGTAACAGTAGCAAGAGGTTCAACGACAACAGGTGATGGTGTAACCTGTCCTTCTTCCGCTTCCTCTTTCTACAAGATATCTTGGAAAGCCTCCTTCTCAGGTCGAGGAATAAGCGGATAAAGATCCCTAAGATTTTCTTGCAGTTCAGGGCCCTGAAAGAAGCGCCTGTCGTAGATGAACTCCATAGCGTAGCATCCACGAAAAGGTGTGAAGCCATTGGGATCCAGACTAGAAACATGACTTTCTTGATTGAGGGCTTCCATAACCCGGAGAACGATGAAAGAACTATCATTGTGCTTGGGATTCTGCTGGAAAATTAGTGGTGCACTCACATAACTTGTCCCATTTAGGTTGATAATACTGAACTTCACAGACAACTCGTTGAAGTTGGATCGGGGTATGAGGAAGCTTTTCAGCAGCGTGATCCCTAAATCACATATCGAAATTTGTCAACGTTTCAACGCATGTGTTGAACAAAGCAATTTGGCATTTGTTAAAATTAGCAACACAAAGTATCCACAATCCTCTGAAATGAAAAGGTAACATGATAACTCTTGTTTTTTAAATTCAAGCTTTTCCTATAATGTCAAAACTTCTTGAGCCTTCAAATGCTTCTTGAATAAGCAACTAGATAAGGAAGGAGTTGCATTACAATATGGCCAATACTTATCACTAGGCATGATGTCCTCCAGGATAGTTGATGCGAGGACGGTGAACATTTTTTTGGTAACTTTGGTAGGATTGCAAAAAAGATTCCGAAAATCTTCTCGTGACAGGGTGACAAAGTCGTTGTTATAAACAATATGACCATCATTACGTTGGTCATCAAGAATGTCTTGTAGGACAAAAATGTCTTGAATCATCATTCCCTTCAAACAATCTAGATCAAGTCCACTCATTTTCAAAGGAAGATGAGGTGGAAATGGTAAAAGAGGTTTCAGAAAGATTGGTTCAGATAGACGAGGAGATGCAGCTGATAGAACAACAGAGAGATCACCATTATCGTCATTAGAATAAATGTATTCATTATCAGAAGGACTAATAGCATCATCTTCAGATGTCCGTATAAGTGGTATACACCCCAACAAATATGTCCTCTTATGTACTTAGACTGAACATAGAATGTATTGGGCTCAGATTAAGCATTGCTTCTTCTAGTTTTTGCTTCATGTCCCTTTCAAAAGTATCTTGGGATGATGGAGAAGTCAGAGGAGGAATATTATCTGATGGACGATCTTCAGAAGGGCTGATGATAGGTGCACTATCAAAAAGAGGTAATCCATCTACTAGAGGTTGTGGAATATGAGGAATGTGGTCCATCAAAAAAGGTTCAACAATGTAAAAAGTAGACTTAGATACATGGGATACATATTCCCAAAATGACCCAATGGCTGGATCAGGAGCGTGGTGACGAGCGTCTTCACTCATAGTGTCAGCAACATAAGAACTACCTTCTATAGACTGGGAAGATGGTGAAGATGATGCTTCAACAGACCTGTGAAGGCACTCTTGTCGGTGTTGTCATTGAAGGGTGCACTATTCTTCTCGGTGCTGCATGGTTTTTTCCTAGTGGGTCATATGGAGCAGGAGGTGGTGTTGGACCTTCAATATTTCATCAAGATTACGTTGAAGGGTCACCATTTTTACATGAATGCTACTTAGCTCACTGACCCATGTGTCCAGGGATTGAACCTGTTGTTCTATGTTCTTTATGACCTTTTAATTTAGGAAAAGTAGTCATAATTGTTCCAGTTACCCTATGCATTACATCAAATTCACAACCAAAAGCACCACCCAAAGTGTTGGGTTTGGAGGAAGATGAAGAATGATTCTCAGATCAGGGTACATGTTGAGAAGAAGACATGCAATCTGAATGAGGGAGACATCTTGATGGACTATCAGGAATATCATGCACTGTCTACTGTGACGGAGAGACATGTTTGCTAATAGAAGCAACTGAAACTGGGATGGAGGTGGGGCATTTTGTGGTGGGTTGACGTTGTTGCTGTTTGCTTGTAGCAGAAGATGGAGTAGCTGAAGGGCATAATTCTTTAGAAATTGGAGGGGAATCTAGTCCATGCTCGCTTGACACTCACAACTCTTCTAAATCATACCCAACTAATCTTCTTTGTACACTTTCTTCTGATATCTTGGACAAAGGCCGATTAGGTTTCTTTGTAACAATAGGCTTTGGTCAGACCTGACCATATGATGTGTCTGGATGGGTTGAATTTGTCATCCAGAAATTTTGAGCGGGCTAAGTAATTTCCTCCTTAGAATATAGTAACTTGTCTTTGTCATAATCTGTCAGTCCAAATAAAGGAATGGAAATCTTGATTCTCGTGAACCTGTAGTGGCTAGAACTGTTATGCCTTACCAAGATACCAGCAGACATCAGGTACTTGATGGTGATAAAGATGTCTCCAGACAATTCCTTAGAAGCGACGTAGAGTGGGTGTCCATATGCCTAAAATATGAGTCTAATTAGACCACCCATATAATATTCTTTTTGCATAGACGAGCTGATGAGCAACCATTTGTCAATTAGAAGGTGGCCAATGTTAACATGTCATCCTTCCATTATACAAGATAGTACATAGAGTTCCTCAAGATAGATGCTTCCAATCTCTGCCAGAGTGAAAAGAACATTGGCCACGATCTTGTGCATAATTCTCTAGAATCCAAAATGTACCATCGATGCCTTGGAGTGCCCAGATTGATACTTCTTTTGGTCAGTTTATCGCTCCCAATATTTATACGCATTGAAGCTTGAATCTTCTTTCTCTAGAAAAACTGAAGAAGCTTTGGCAGCCTCTTCCTCTGAACTACAAAAGATTTTGTTCAAGATTTGATCGATAAGAACACGATCAACATTATTGATGTGGACTTGCAGCTGTCTAGACAAGACCTCTTCAATAGAGGATATGAATTCCATTGTCTCTTCCACATAAGCTTGAGGTTTTTTGATATAGAGGTGAGATAAATTGGATTTAGCCAACATTTCCTCCACTCTTGCCCATATGCCTATTTATTCAAGAGCAGTGGAAGAGATGAAGCGAGTAGGTTTGAAAATTACTATTTTCATTGCCTTGAATGCCTCCAGATGGTCTTTCTTCCGAGACTTGAAGGTTCCAGAGTAGGGAAACTCTAGCTGTGAGACTTGCTGAACATATGGTTCTGGTTCAGTAATCCTGGCCCTCTTTTCTCCCTATGTTGTGGGTTGCTCAGAGAGAGGCCTTTTCTCCCCCTTCTTTGATGGGATGGTGTTTCCTTACTGAGCCATCACTGTAAAAGAAAAGGAATGAGCACAAAATAGGTATGATTTAACTTTTTCGATTACTATTATTGATGCAAGCATCGAAAAAATTTCTCTAAAGAAGGCGGAGTCGACGTGTAAAGGGAAATACATCCGATATGGTTGTCGATAGACAATCGTTGTTGTAAAGGTCGATAAGAATGTTGATCGACGCGAGCATGTACCTGTGGATAAGGTAAGATCGCGGTCGATAGGAACTCAAAAGTAAGGATGTCGACTGGGACGTTGACATAAGGCTTGTCGATCTGGACGTCGATAGTCAAGTAAATGGAGAGGCAAAGCTTCACTAGGATTAGAAGATGACAAGAAATTCTTGACGCTGGGCCTAGTATTTATAGTTGCGATTAAGGTTGGTGAAATTTGAGTCATTGATTTAGATGGAGGATCTGGAAACATGTTATCAATTTATTCGAGTGTCGACTAGGAAGGTTGATAGAAGGATTGTTGATCTAGATGTTGATGTTAAGTAAACGAAGAGGCATTTTGAAACCCGTCGATCATGAAATCAAAAGATGGAAATCAAAATACTATCGATCGAAACATCAAAAGAAAGCTTGTCGATTGGTATTCCCTAAAGGTCAAAAGCTGTTCCAAAAGGGAAGGCTAGCATGAGTTGGTCGACATTAGTCAAGCTAGATGGGTCGACAGTACTTCCGACCGTGACAATCGACAAGGTACTTCAGAACCCTTTTAAGTGAAATTTGACAAGTCAGATCAGAATTTATGTCGACATGTCATGGTAAAATGTCTATCTTCTAATCATCATTTTAAAAGGCAAGAAAACAATTGTCCACCTTGATTTAGATCTGACAATCTCTAAAAAATTTTGTACGAGAAAAACAAAATCATTGAAAATGAATCTAAATGATAGAAAAGATAAATGTTCGGGTTGCCTCCCAAGTAGTGCTTTGTTTATAGTCATGTATCTTGACTTCTTGCACATCTCATTCTTCTTTGAGGCTTCTGGAAGCTCCATGTCTGTCCTTATGGTGATGGCTTCATCTTTGTAGTACCTCTTTAGTCGGTGACAATTAACTGAAAATGTCCCTGATTTCTCGATATGAATGTCCATCATTCTAGAGGGATAGATGGTAATCACTATAAATAATCCAAACCAATGAGAATGGAGTTTTCCTAGGAAGAGACGAAGAGTAGAGTAGAATAGCAGAACCTTCTCTCCTTCTAAAATATCCTTTTGCCTGATATGAGAGTCATGCCAAATCTTGGTGCACTCCTTGTAGATTTTTGTATTCTCATAAGCGTGCAGACGAAATTCTTCCAAATCCTCTAGTTATAAAAAGCGCTTCTCTTTAGCAAGTCGAACATACATGTTTAGGGCTTTAATCTCCCAATAGGCTTTGTGTTCTAGTTCCAATAAGAGATGACAAGATTTCCCATAGATTAGCCGATAAGGGATGGTTCCTATGGGTGTCTTATAAGTAGTTCGATATGACCAGAGAGCATCATCGAGATACGATCTTGACTTGCGCACTGTCTTATCAAGAATTTGCTTGATCTTCCTATTGGAGACCTCCACTTGGCCTACAGTCTGAGGGTGATACAAAGTATCTATCTTATGTCTTACTCCATATCGCTTCAAAAGAGCCTCAAATTATTTTTCAATGAAGTGCGATCCTATGTCACTAATTACTATGCGGGGAACTCTAAACCTAGGAAAAATGATTTTTATGGATGGATGCATGAACGTCTTGTTGTCACAGGTTGATTAAGGTATAGCTCCCACCCACTTGGAGATGTAGTCAATGACCGTTAAGATGTTTTTGTTTTCGGAGGATGGTGGGAAGGATCCCATAAAGTCTATCCCCAAACATCAAAGATCTCCACTTCGATCCATTCAACAAGGGGCATCTCGTTTCATTTGCTAATGTTCCCAATGCACTGACACACATCACATTGTCTAGTGAAAGTGTGCGAATCTTTTAAATATAGTCGGCTAATAAAAACCAGAGTTCAAGATTTTGTCAAAGGCGTAGATGATGGATAACATCTCTTTTTCAGTTGTGGTGAAATTAATTTGAGCCTCATCAAGAGTTTTTTTGGTGTAGTAGATAACATGATGTATTTTGTCCTTCTGTTATCCAAGGATAGCCCCAACTACATAATCATTAGCGTCACACATTATTTCAAAGGGTAGGCCCCAGTCTGAAGCTTACATAATGGGGCACTACTACAGAAACAACATTCAGTGTCGCTTTTCTGGGCGTCGGTTATTTAGGAAAACCGACGCCTATAAATTTAAACGTCGGTTATTTATGCAAACCGACGTCTATATTCGAAGACCAGCCAGACACGGGTACCGCTTTGTATTCAGCGTCGGCTGGTTATAACAGACCGATGCCTAAAATCGCCCGCAAAATCCAATTTTCGAGCGAAAACTTTTTAGGTCACCTACAATGTCGGTTTTGTAACTATTCACCGACGCCTATTTAAAATGAAAATTTGCGCTAAAAGTCCCACTGTCAGTGTCGGTTATCCCTCGATAACCGACGCTGATAATGGTTCCCGCCAAATAATTTAGGGTAAAGGTTGTCTAGTTGGGCGTCAATGTTTTACTATCAACCGATGCTAAAGCATAATAGGCGTCAGTTTTGTAGATAACCGATGCCGTTGAACAACTTAATGGACCCGATCACTCGGCTCTTCCCCCTTTCTTCCTGTTTCATCGCGATATTGCTGTGCTGCTTCTCGCCGCCGCTTTCCTGAAATTGCCCGACGACCCCGCTGCTGCTCGCCGCCGCTACTGCTGGTGCTTCTCCGCTTGCCGCCGCCACTGCTTTCCGGTGCGCCGCTACTGCTGGTGCACCTCTACTCGCCACCGCCACTGCTGCTGGTGTGCCGCGCGCTGCTCTGCTCATTCCTGGTGCCACTTCTGTTCACCGCCCACCGCTCTGCTCTCTCTTCTTCCGCCGCCACTACTGCCGCCGCACTTTCCATGTTAGCTCCAGGTAGCCCTACCTCTTTGCTTCCTTCTCCCTAGCTATTTACCAACAACAAGCATGGCCATGGCTGTGTTGGCCTACCACGGCCGTGCTGTCCAACACGGCCGTGGTGGGTCAACACAGCCACGACCGTGCTTGCTGTTGGTAAGGATATGAACAAATTTTTATGTAATGCTTTATATAAATCCTAGGATATGAACAAATTTTTTGCTTGCATATATTTGTGCTTCTAATCCTAATGTTTGACTTAATTCAGTAAATTTTGATGCATGTTGAAATAAGATTTAAACTTGTCAATTCTAGCATCCTAATTTGATTTGATTAAACCTAACATTGATGAAACCCTAACATCAATTGTGATGAAACCCTAACATTAATTGTGATGAAACCCTAACATGTACATATCTATTATTGTGTTTGTTGGCCTAGTAGTCCCCGGTTTGGGACTGTTCTTGAACACCTAATCTCACTTAGGATGTAAGTGTATAATGTGTATTGGGTTTTCGAGAAAATTTCGGTAGCATTTCCCCGTTTGTTCTCTAAGTACATATGTACTTAGAGAACAGCGGGGAAATGCTGCCCAAATTTTTTGAAAACCCAATACACATTATACACTTACTAGTGAGATTAGGTGTTCAAGGATGGGATAGGTGGTACACATTTATTATATATAAGAATGACATCACATGTGTTTGTTGGCCTAGAAACCCGTCCAAGATTTACTCATTAGGAGTAAATCTTAGATAGTCCCCGGTTTGGGACTGTTCTTGAACACCTAATCTCACTTAGGATGTAAGTGTATAATGTGTATTGGGTTTTCGAGAAAATTTCAGTAGCATTTCCCAGTTTGTTCTCTAAGTACATATGTACTTAGAGAACAACGGGGAAATGCTGCCGAAATTTTCTCGAAAACCCAATACACATTATACACTTACTAGTGAAATTAGGTGTTCAAGGATGGGATAGGTGGTACACATTTATTATATATAAGAATGACATCACATGTGTTTGTTGGCCTAGAAACTCGTCTAAGATTTACTCATTAGGAGTAAATCTTGGATAGTCCCCGGTTTGGGACTGTAATAGGAGTAAATCTTGGATAGGATGTAAGTGTATACCCTAATCTTGTCCTAATATATACTTGTTTTCTCTTTGATCATAGAATGGATAGATCATGGATGTCCATTCACAATCGCTGCACCCCAGAGTTTATATCTGGTCTTGATCAGTTTATTATATTTACCGAGGAACATAGGAAAAAACCTACATATAGGTTCTACTGTCCATGTAGGCATTGCGGTAACAACTTGAAAGTCAACACTGGTGAGGAAATCAAAAGTCATGTCATGTGCAACGGGATTGTACAAGGCTATACAGAATGGCACTAGCATGGAGAGATTTCAAACTCGAAACCAGTAGATGTCGATAGCAGTGCTTGGGTGGAAGAAGAAATGGCCTCCAATGATGTAGATGTGAACGAACCAGTTCCAGTAGACATCGTTGATGTGATGCTGGATAGTTGTAGGGTAGAGCACACCGATACACCTCCTATCTTTAGAAATATTGTGCATGATGCTGAGATACCGTTATACACAGGATGTGCTAAGTTTACGAAGCTTAGCGCTGTGTTGAGATTGTATAAGTTGAAAGCTAACAATAGATGGAGCGACAAAAGCTTCACTTCATTGTTGACTTTGTTGAAAGAAATGCTTCCTGAAGGAAACGAGCTACCAATCTCAACATACCGGGTAAAGAAAATGTTGTGCCCAATGGGAATGGAGGCCAAGAAGATACACGCATGCCTGAATGATTGTGTATTATTTCAAAGGACTATGTAGATTTGAAAGATTGTCCAAAATGTGGCGCATCACGGTATAAATTGATGACTTCGGGGGAGTCCAAAACTGGTTCTCCTGCCAAGGTGTTGTGGTATCTACCTATAATATCACGGTTTCAACGCTTGTTTGCAAATCCGAAATATGCGAAGAATTTGAGGTGGCATGCAGATGTTAAGAAAAATAATGATGGGATCCTACGACATGCGTCTGATTCCCCACAGTGGAAGAAGATTGATCTATTGTACCCCAAATTTGGTGAAGAAGATAGGAATCTAAGACTTGAGCTTTGTACAGATGGGATGAATCCGTACGGGACATTGAGCAGCCAACATAGCACTTGGCCAGTCATGCTTGTTATATACAATCTTCCTCCCTGGCTGTGTATGAAAAATAAGTACGTTATGCTGTCGTTGTTGATATCGGGCCCTAAACAACCCGAAAATGATATCAATGTTTATCTTGAACCTCTGATTGATGACTTAAAGAAACTTTGGGCTTAAGGTGTGATGACCTATGATGCTTCAGGAAGAGAGACATTTCGTTTGCACGCTATGTTGTTTTGCACTATTAATGACTTTCCAGCATATGGGAATTTGTTTGGATATAGTGTCAAAGGAGCTAAAGCGTGTCCTATATGTGAAGAAAACACTGATTCAATAAGACTAAAACATGGAGGCAAGACTGTATATCTTGGTCATCGAAGGTTTCTTTTAAAATTCCATCCGTATCGTAGGAAGCACAAAGCATTTAATGGATGGAATGATGAACGGAGTGCACTTAAACCTATACCAGAGGATGTTGTTTATGAAAGAGTAAAAGACATTGTTAATGAATTTGGTAAGAAATCACAATGTAGTATGGCCACACGGAGTGACAATTCTTCATTCAAGAAGAAGTCAATATTTTGGGATCTTCCTTATTGGAGTTCTTTGACAGTCAGGCATTGTATCGATGTAATGCACGTTGAGAAAAATGTCTGTGATAGCATCATTGGTACTCTGTTAAATATACCAGGTAAGACTAAAGATGGGATAAAATCCAGACTGGACCTACGTGAAATGGGAATAATGTCAGAATTAACAGAATTACGTGAAATGGGTAATAAAAGAACATACTTACCTCCCGCTTGTTACACGTTGTCTAGAAAGGAGAAGAAAGCTTTTTGTGAATGCTTGGTAAATGTTAAGGTGCCACATGGTTACTCATCCAATATCCGTAGATTGGTATCAATGAAAGATCTGAAGTTGATATGTCTTAAATCTCATGATTGTCACACTCTAATGCAACAAATATTGCCCGTGGCAATTCGATCTATATTGCCGAAGCATGTAAGGTTTGCAATCACCAGAATTTGTTTCTTTTTCAACAGTCTATGCAGCAAAGTTATTGACCCTGATACTCTCGATAATTTGCAAAGAGAAGTGGTTGTTACCCTATGTCAGCTTGAGATGTATTTCCCTCCTTCATTCTTTGATATCATGGTACATCTTATTGTCCACTTGACCAGGGAAGTGAAAATGTTGGGACCAGTTTTCTTGCATTGGATGTATCCCTTTGAACGATACATGAGCATTTTTAAAGGTGATGTTTGAAACCGTTATCGGCCTGAAGGGAGTATTATTGAAGGTTATGTGGCGAGAGAGGTTATGGATTTTTGTAATGACTTTCTGAGTGGTAATAACACTCCTGTTAATGACAAGAACATTGAGGAGGGAAAAGGAATTTTGGGATCACGAGTGAAAGTAATCAGCCATGAGCAGTTGGAACAAGCTCACTTGTATATTTTACACAACATGGACGAAGTGAGTGTTTATATCGAGGAACATACCAATTTCATCAAGAGACAACATCCTCGAGCAAGTTCAATGTGGCTTGCTAGAGAGCATAATAAGACTTTTACTAAGTGGTTTGAAGATAAAGTCTTACATCAACTATCTCAAACACCAAATGATATTACAGAAACTATCAAATGCCTCGCCTTTAAACCAAAACTGAATGTTATGTCTTATGAAGGGTTTGACATTAATGGGTTCACATATTACACAAAGCGCCAAGATGATAAGAGTGTCGTCCAAAACAGTGGGGTCACTCTTCAAGCGTCGACTATGTATTTTGCAAGTGCAAAGGATAAGAGTTCATGTGAAGCTAAAATGTCATATTACGGTGTCATTGAAGACATATGGGAGTTTGACTACATAGATTTCAGAATTCCACTCTTTAAATGTAATTGGATTGATAACACCAAAGGAGTTATAGTGGATGAATTGGGTTTCACTTTAGTGAACTTTGAAAAGATTGGCGAGAAGGGTGAACCATTCATATTGGCATCATAGGCGAAACAAATATTCTATATCGATGATCCTACAAATGATAAATGGTCGGTTGTTCTTCATGGTAAAAGACATTTCATTGAAGATCCTATAGATGAAGAAGAGTACTATGATAAGTATGATGACTCTAGTCCATTCTCAATTGGGTTGCCAACTCCACAAAATATTGAAGCTAATGATGACTTATATGTGCGTGGAGATCACAATGAAGAATTGTTAATTGATAAAAGATCACAATTTAGATGCATGTATGTTTATATTTTTTTATTGAAGCTAAATATTTGCTTTTTTAATATCAATATCATTTTCAGATTTGATTTTTCATTATCTTCTAGTTAATACAAATGCTAAATGTTTGCCTTTTTTAGTTAATACAAATGCTAAATGTTTGCCTTTTTCTAGTTAATACAAATGCTAAATATTTTCCTTTTTCTAGTTAATACAAATGCTAAATGTTTTCCTTTTTCTAGTTAATACAAATGCTAAATGTTTTCCTTTTTAATGACATTTTTAGATGGCTGACCATGATGAGCATGATGTCCATGATGAGCATGAAGTCCATGATGAACATGCTGTCTATGACGAGCATGACGAGGATACCAATGTAAGTTCTAAAAACATATCCTGTATTTCTATAAAATTCATTATATTCTAGTTATGTCATATATCCCATATTTCTATATTGCGCTAATTCAGTGGGTTTATTTTTGTCAAATTTTAGGTTGATGATGCACATGTACCCACTGAAGCACTGGAGCAACTTGATGCGCAACACCAAACACTTAACAAGAAAAGGGGCATCACTCTGTTGAAGAAGTTAATAGCGCTAAGTGGTAGTGGATCCAAATAGGTTGTGGAGTTTGATAATGGAGGAAATGCAATTGGAGTGAACCGCAATAATTTTGTAAACTATCTTGGGTGTCACTCGAAGCCATTGTGGTGTTAAGTATGATAATTGGCATAAAGTTCCTCAGGGGAAGAAAGACTTGATATGGAAGGATTTATGCGTGAGTTATTATTATTTGCAATTCTATTTTGTAGATTACAAATTATATTATTTGCAATTCTATTTTTGGATACTAGTTAATAAGAATTCTATTTTATAGAATCTGTTTGCATTGGATGAGAAGCTGCATCGTAAAAGTGTGATGCAACGCGCTGGAAAGATGCTTAGGAACTATAGGACAAATCTCAATAGAGAATACATAAAAGATGGTGATAAGAAGAAGAAGTCAGCCCTTGAACAGTGGAACTTCTTGGACAAAGAAGATTGGGACAATTTTATTACTTCAAGAAAATCTGAAGAATTCAAGTTATTAGGTGTCACTCCCAATTTAATTAATATACGTTGTATTCACCTATTCAAGATTAACATTTAGTGCTACTAACCAAATCATTAATGTGCATACTAACTAGGCCCTCAGTGACGCGCAAAAAGCAAGGTGTGCACTGAATGTGCATGACCACACTATGGGTCCAAAGGGCTATGCAAGCGTTCGCCAAAGACTACAGGCAGAGTCTGCGGCTACTCAGGAGTCTGCTCCTACTCAGGAGTCTGCCACACCCATGCCTCGCCATGATATCTGGATAGCTGGGAGGCAAAACAAGAAGGGTGAAATAAAGAAGCCCGTAACTGTTGAGGCGGCTGCGAAAATGATAAAATACAACTCTTAGAGCAGTTGTTTGAATATTGATTATTTGTGGTGTTAACTTACCAATTTCTGTTGATGGTGATTAGCGGGAGCTGCACGAGCAGAGGAAACAAGGCACGTTCATCCCTCAGGGCACATGGGATGAATTGACAGTTGCTCTGGGTAACCCAGAGCATCCTGGACGTGTTACGGGTGCAGGCACTGGTGTGGGCATCAAAGCATTCTTTGGGCCATCTCAGCACAAACCCAGAGCGGGACTTTCACAAGAAGAGGTAACCTATTCTTTTTTTAGAATGTTACTGCAAAAGGGAATTCAATAATAAGAAGCTAATGTTTCTTTTATCCATGTATAGGAGAATAAGAGAGTCGAGGATATAGTTGCTAAGAAGGTCAATGATATAGTTGCTGAGAAGGTCAAGGAAGAAATAGTGCGGTGGCAGGCATCTCAGGCTTCCAATCAGCATATGGCGACCCACTCTTCTCCTGATGCACAAACTGCGAGTAATCCTGGAGACCCATCGCCTAACACGTCTACTGTAAGTATTGTTTATGACATTGTAGATAGTCTTTTCAAGATGATATGTATATATGTATAACATTCTTTACGTAAATTTGTAGGCATTGAAGCCATGCCGCTTAAGAATGCAAGACTATGTTGTTGCAGAGGCGCATGCTTACCAGTCCCTTCCCGGGGCAACATTTCATGGGACTCTAATGCCGCAGGGCTACATTCGTGTGAGCCCGATATGTGTATTACCCGATTGGAGGGAAGCTGCATTGCCATATGCCCACCCAGATATTGATACACTTGGTGAGGCAGAAGGCGGGGTGATATTGTGGCCCAAAGCAGATGTCGTCTACACTACTGAAATTGTAAGATAAATTTACATTACTTTAGATTGTTAATGTGTATATATGAGGTCAACTGATCTGAAATTATATATACAGGTTAAAAAGAAGGCACCCGGAGCACCTAGGCCTCCACCTCCACTTCATGCATTACCAAGTTGGGTTCCAACTGACCTAAAATACCCGTTAGGTCCTGCTTGTAGGGGAATGGCATGTTGGCTACAGGCACATAATATACATTTCCCTATAATTGTTTCTTTAGAAGCAGATTATGCAGGTCAATCATACGATAGCTCTTTATTTATACAAGATATTATTGAGCTGTTTATGTATGATTGGCTGAATACATCAATGATAGAGACACGGATAAGGTGAGATCTTGTTTATACATCCATATACCTTGTGTAAGATCCGGTGATCTGGTTTCTTCTATATTAATGCATATGTAATACATGTTTTGCAGCTACTTAGTCGAAGATCAATGCAAACAATTTGCATTTGATCATGTGGGTTTTTTGATTCCATCATTGATTAGTATGGTAGCTAAAGACCCTGATAGTGTTCAACAATACTGTATAGATGCTTTTACAATTTTCAGTCAGCAAAAGAAGACGATAATAATAGCTCCATTCAATGTCAAGTAAGTCTACTTTATTTATTGGACTTAAGAAAATTCCATTTTTATTGTGCATTTTGAGTTATTAATTTTTAACTTTTTTACCTCTAGCGGTAGACATTGTGAGTTACTAGTTATTGTCCCCGGGACGTTCACTGTTTATTATCTAGATCCTACGGGAAGTACATTGAACACTACAATTGAACACATATTGAGAATGCCATTATTCTGGTGAGAAATATTTCATTTTTATATCCGTTAACATATGTTATTAAATTACTATTTAATTATGCAATTTACTGTGTTACATTAACATGTAGGGGTTTAGATGCATTCAAAAATGCTGGAGGAAATGTCCCAAGGAGAAAGAACCAGCCAATAATTTGGGAGAACGTAAAAGTAAGTTCCCGACTCCAATGTATATATTATTTATGTGAACTGTGCTTAGTTGTATTTTTTAATATTTTGTATGTTTCAATTTATAGTGCGCTACACAAGACAACGGCTGGGCATGCACATACTATGTGATGTGATTTATGCAGATGATTATCCAACATGCCACATTGGATATTAATACCATAGATGAGGTATTATATATAGTCTCATTAGTTAGTATGAAATATATCAATCTTATTTTTATATTATTACGTATATATATACATCATTCTCTTTACTGGTGTTTAAAACTGACCACACTATAGGTAAACGCTTAAAAAGTGTACATGCTCCATATACGATGGAAGCATTAAATGAAGTAAGAGAAGAATGGGCAAAAGCCATATAAGCAGTGGTGATTGTAAGATATAATTAGGATGCTGATAGCGATGCTGAATGATATTTTGTAAATGAATATTTCTGAATGTTTATACATGTCTGAATGTTTCTACGTGTATTTGAATGTTTCTACATGTGTGAATGTGAGAATTGAATTGATGTCTGAATGTATCTACTTGTGTGAAAAAATATTTGTTGATTTTGCAGGTTTGTGGCCTGTTTGTAGGCTGATATCAATGGATGTCGTAAACCTGCAGTTCAGAAAACTGAACTGCAGGTTCTCATCCTGCTGACCAGCCACAGCATGCCTGCAAACTGATAAGAAAAAAAAATTAAAGTATAGGCGTCAGTTATTTATAAAACACCGTCATCAAAGGCCTACATCGTCAGTTATTAGATAACAACCGACGCCTAATATGATAAACAACCCGACCGTACAGGAAAGCACAGCCGTGGTGGAAAAGGCGTCACTTATTCGTATAAAACCGACGCCTATAGTACTAAACACGGTCGTGCAGCGAAGCACGGCCGTGTCGTCTGGGAGTATGGCGTCGGTTGTTCAGTTGTTAACCGACGCAGAAAGTGTCCTAGGTGGTGCCCTTCTTTGTGGCGCGAACCCTATAGACGTCGGCGAACTATATATAACCGACGCCTATAGATCATATAGGCGTCGGTTAGAAAACTGACGCCGAAGAGTTCGACCTTTAGCGACGCCCACATAGGCGTCGCTTTAAAACCTTCGCCAAAGGAGGTTAAACAACCGACGCCAAAGGCGTATTCTGTAGTAGTGGGGGTAGTGGTCAAGGAAACTTTGAGGGTATTGAAGGCCTTATGGCACTTTTCATCAAAGATAAATAGAGTGTCTTTTACTAACAATTTGGACAAAGGTTTTACGATATTTAAAAAGTCCTTGATAAAATGACGATAATACCCTACATGTCCCAGAAAATTATAGATAGAAGAGATTGAAGAGGGGGAGGAAGTTTAGGGATGTCCTATTTTACTTTTATCCACCTCTGTACAAGCTTCGGACACCTTGTATCCCAGTACTATTCCTTCTCATACCATAAAGTGGCACTTCTCCCAATTAATGACTAACTACTTTTCTTCACATCTTTTGAGGACTACATGTAATTATCCACCTCTGTACCGGCTTCAGACACCTTGTATCCCAGAACTATTCCTTCTCGTATCATAAAGTGGCACTTCTCCCAGTTGATGACTAACTACTTTTCTTCACATCTTTTGATGACTACAAATAAATTCCTTAAACATTCTTCAAAAGATGACCCATACATAGAGAATTCATCCATGAAAACTTCCATGAGTTCTTAAATTACATCAGAAAATATAGCTGACATGCACCTCTGAAAGGTGGAAGGGGTGTTGCATAGATCAAATAACATGCATTGAAAAGCATACGTCCCATACAAACAAGTGAATGCAGTCTTTTCCTGATCTTTTGGATGAATGGAAATCTGATAAAATCCAGAATACCCATCTAGATAACAAAAGTGAGAGTGATGTGCCAACCTCTCTAGAACTTTATCAATGAAAGGAAGAGGGAAATGGTCTTTGTGTGTTGCTGCATTCAATCGTTTGTAGTCAATGCACATACACCAACCAGTCACTGTACGAATGGCTAATGCCTTTCCTTCACTATCTCTTACTACTATCATCCCACCCTTCTTGGGGACCACATGAACTGGACTTACCCAGTTGCTGTCACTAATGACATATCTTACTACTTTCCATATCTCCATAAAATTCTTCTTCTTCATCTATGATTTCCAAGTATGCTAGGATTTATTCAACCTCAGGATCGTTAAATCCTGAAGAAGAGGTTGTTTAAAGCTTGTATCAGGGGGTCAACTATAGCATTGTTCTCTTCTATTTCTACAAATAGATGATTGCAACAACTGGTGAAGCAACTTGTTTCTACTAAAGAGGGGCCCTTCATATGATCGAGTATGTGATCGATAGATTCATTCCTAACTCTTATCGTGATTAACCCATTGACCACATCAATCAACATTGGTGCTGTTGAAAGGAAGGGTCGTCCGAAGATCATTGGACATTTCGGGTCTTCTGCTACGTCGATGATGACAACGTCACAAGGAATGAAGAAATTCCAATCCTGATTGGTACATCCTCTACCACTCCAACTAGTTTAGTGTAAGAATTATCTACTAATTGAATTCTCATATTGGATTTAGTAATATCAGTGATGCCCAACTTGGCTTCCAAACTGTAGGGCATGAGACTGATGCTGGCCCCTAGATCTGCAAGACCATATATTGTTGACATATCCCCAATGAGGAATGGAATAGTAAAGGCACCATGATCTTTTTGTTTCATCAACATATTTAATTGATAAAAGGCAGATGTCATTTTCGTAAGGCATACCATCTCGACTTCTCCCCCTTTTATCTTATCTGTGATTATATCCTTCAAGAACTTGGTGTATGTAGGCACCTCATCTATGACGTTGAGGAGGGGAATATCAAGATTAATTTTCTTAAAGGTGTCAAGGAATTTGGTGTATCTCTTCTCAAGTTGCGCCTCGATGAAGTGATGCATATAGGGGGCACTGGTGGGAATTCTGGTCACCTTCAACGACGGAATGGAGCATGTGGTCCCTTTTGGCTTATTACACATCGAGACTTTCTCTGTGTTGTTAATGCTTCCTTCAATGATCAATACTTCAAGCTATGGAACAAAAGTGGAACTCACAAAGTGAAGTGTGGCCATTCTTGCTGTTTCGTTCTTGGGATTTTGTTCAGTGTTGGATGGAAACTGTCATGCTGATCTTCCAATTGATGCGGTAATCGAAGCTAGTTGTTGATTGATCATCCAATTGTGGGTTTGAAGATAACTTATTTGAGTATTCATAGTGCTCATATATGTTTGCATGTTTGCCAATATGTTGTTGTTACTCATCAGACATTCCCCCAATATTCTCTGTTAAAGATTCTAGACTAGATATAGACTTCTGATGTTGTTGAACGAGACTTCCCCTTTGCTCATTGAAAGTTCCCTATTGTTGGGTTGAGGTCTGTTTTGTTGAAATCTGGACAGGGTTCCTCTACCGATGGCTTGACCCCATACCCATTGCTGAAGAAGATTGATTCAGTTGAAACACGTTTTCTACTACAGAGGTGTTCCCTTATGATAATTCATTATGATCGGGTCATTTGTAATTCACATAGGACACGCAGTTTAAGTGCCTTCCACTTAATGAGTGTAAATACAATGATCAATTCCATTGCCCCATTCTCCACAAGTGACACACTTTATTGATGCCTATGTAAAGTGTTTGAAATTGACTTCCTTCAGATTCTGGACATTGAATGCCATCTTATTGAGTTTGTTGTTCAATTTCTCTAGTAGCTTAGAATCTAGAGAATCACTGATGGTAGACACAGTTGTTCTATAACCCCTATCAAAATCGTGAACTGCTTGGAAAGCTACGATGTTATTGATTATCTCTTTGGAGGTTTCACCATCATGTTTCATGAAATTGCTGCCAGTTGTAACACGTAAGGATGTTCTCTTAGCGGAGGTAAGACTTTCATAGAGAGTAGTGATGATAAACCCATCATCATACCCATGATGGGGATAGTATCTCAAATATTCCTAATATCTCTCCCATGCATCATGCAAGCTTTCAGTCACTTTCGGCCTAAAATTGATAATTTTAAGCTTACACCTAGCTGTCTTCTCAACTGGATAGAACTTGTTCATAAAGGATTTAGACAATTCTTGCCACAAAGTAATACCCTTTTGAGATAGATACCACTATAAAGCTTTGTCTTTAAGGGAGAAATGGAAACCCTTCATGTAGATGACATCGAGCGGCACTCTGTTCACCTTGATAGTATTGCAGAGGTTTTTGAAAGCATCTATATGATGGGAAGGGTTTTCTTCAATTAAATTTTCCCCAAACATTTGATTTTCAATCATGATGATGAATTTGAGCTTCAACTTAAAGTTTGCTATTGGTATGTGAGTGAGAACTATAAGATCTCGATCTTCATTGACACGACCTGTGACTAGTGAATACAGAGAGGGCTTTTCTTCAGGGAAATTTGCATTTGGGGGACCTCGTGCTGCCATTGGATCAATGAGGAGAATATCTACCTCTGGATATTCAACGAGGAACTCCGGGATTGGTAAGAAATGATAGTAAGATACCTATAAGAAAAATATTGAACAAATTTGAGTCTAAGACGAGAAACGTAACCAATATTCTAGCAGATGAATAGTAAAAAGAATTTGCTAATAAACTTCTTGTAAAATTTAGAAACAATGACTAGTGCTAAGTAGACCACATGTTCTTAAATATTATCCATTTCCTTAACCCCAACAATGACACAAAAAGTTGATCACTCTTTTTGGTGGGTCAAAAGTGTAAACATGATTGTTCAGTCAAAGAAATCAGACTTTAAATTTATACCTGACTAGAAGAGACATACACAACTAAATACAGAGTCCTGTAATAGTGCCGAGTCGAACACAGCGACAAGGAGAATAATAGAGTAAGAAAGAGAAATCCTGGCTTAGTCTAACCTAACCATAGAACAATTTTGATGGTGTTTCGATTAAGGAACAAATTAAATCTAATGAAGTAATAACCTAGGTTATGAAAGATCAAAGGAATAACAAAGATAAATCAAGAAATAAAGATAAAAGGGGACTTGGATTGGGATACACCAATCGAGCCAACCACAACCATGTAAAACCTTCACTTCTATTTTATATATGCTCTCTACTCATTTTTGCAAACAATCATAAGAAAATATCTATCCTTCTCTCGAGATTCAGATTGATTTCAATCTAACGAGGTTCTCTCTCTCAAGGTAATGACCAAAAATTTGAGGGAAAACAATATGACGTTTGTTATAGCAACTCCTCACTCTCACGTATTATTACTGTCCTATAGTCCAGATGTAGTTAAAATCATTCTCTCGAACAATATTCATATCATATGTCAGAAGAGGGTAGCTAATCATCAAATGATGCAATAAAACAAGAGTATAAGAATAAAACTTTAAAGAACATATACCATAAAATAGAAAGATGAAAAACTACATAGTTAAGAGGGCATGACGACTACTCCCAATCCAAGTTATGGGGTTTATCCACACATTGATGAAGAAACGAAAGGGGTACCACTAGAATAAGTCATGATAAGGAAAAGAGGAAGAGGAGAGCGATATAAGGCTAGATCAAATGATCGATCTACCAACCTCTCAGATGATGTCCCAGTAATCTCCAGTAGTGTCAACCTGCTTTCTCCTCCTTTCTGGTCTTTCCTTGAGACAAGAAGGTCCTTTAAATCGGCGGTGATGACAATAGAGCCGTCAAGGAGCAAGGTCAACCAGATGGATCAATAAATCTATGTAGATCGACAGGCATCGGCCTTTGACTTTGAAACTTGAGAAGACTTGGCAGTAGCCTCTCGGCGCTTTGACTCCAAGGATTCAAGATGCGTTGAAGTGATGCCTTGGGGATCTATTTATACTCTTTGATCGGGGCTCTGTCGAGGTGACTTGTCCATGTGGCATCGATGTAGATGTTGACAAGGACGTCAACATGAGACTTCTTCAACAAATCTTTGTCGATCTATAGGTCTGTTGATCTCTTCTTATCATCGAAAAAGTTCTTTTTTACAGGGAGTCTATCGAAGTGATGATGTTGATCGTGAAGTTCGATAGGTTTGTCAAGGTGAATACCCGACAATTGTCTTTTGGACGTTGACAATGCTGTCGATGTGGCTATCATTAGAACAACCGATGGGGGTATAAAAAATCCTTTGTTCAACATGCGTGTCAAGGTTCGACTCGATAGCTTCAGTCTGACAAGATTCTATCAGTGTTGAAATGATGGATTGTCGATGTCTAATCTACAGAAATGAAAACTTACTCTTTTGCTCGACATTCATTACTCTGACAGGTGGCTGTCGAGGCTCTTCAATCTGACATGTTGGTACTCGATGAGTCTGTCGATCTTGAGTCGATCGGTCTTTTTGCCGACCTCTTGGTGAAAGCTTATCTTGTCGACTAGTTGGTCGATTGTCCGAAACAAGGTCCTTTAGACTTAATTTCACTGAATCTGCATCCGATTCCTTTAAATATCATCAACATAGGATTAGAGTTTCATCATTAAATGAACTAGTGTAAAATTGGGTAAAACTAAACATCTAAGCATTATTTCTCTTGATCTTAATCATGTAAAAGGCTATTAAAAGTACATCAAAAATGATGTTATCATCTCACATGTGTTCTTCTCATGACTACAGACATTACAAATTGTAAAAGGTTGGTGAGCGTGTCAACTTTTTGGTTGGATGAAATATGGCACTTGCTATGATCCCTGACTTAGTGCCTTATGTTCATTTGCCCTTGGATTCTTGTCACTGTCTCAAAAAGGGGGATTTGGACCCGCTTAAATTTCTCCACACATGGGTTAGATCCAAGATTGATTCATGGATTAAGACATACACATGATTTAATTTCCTAAATAATTTTAAATCCATTTCCAATTCATATAAAATTAGTTCTTGAAATTGATAATTAGTACAAAATATCAACAATTATTGAAATTGAAACCACATGTTCCTTACATCTAAAATATTTTTGGTAGGTTCTGAAACTAATAATCCACTACTTGCCCATATTAATACTATGGAACTGCATAAAATTCCAAATCATTCATGTAAGTTATCAATACTTGTATTACACCTTTTTGGCCTCACTATTAGATGGAGACGAGCTTCACAAACTTTAGTCGCACAAACTATGACCAACCAAAATAATATTTTTTCATCCTACACATACTACGCATATGGATACCCATGTCATGAATGTCACCACTATGTTCCTTGTGAGTGAAAGTTGTATATTAATACATATTGAGACACACCCGCACACACACCCACATCACACACACACAACACACACACATAAAAATACACACACACACATGCACACACACACAGACAAATAGACACACACACAAAGACACACACATAGACACACACAGAAACATTGTAACATACCGGATCTCAAACCCTACCCTAGAAGTTTAACCTTTTGGTCTTAGCAAAACAAGGTTGAGGATAGAGTGATCCTAATAATCTAATGCATGAATAATGTAATCTAATATGCCACATAATTCATTTGGTGATAATAAGATGATAAATAACTTAATTGAATAACTAAATAAGTTAGTGGGCCACTAATGGGTCATATGACATATCTCATAAAAAGAAATCCCAAAAGTGAAATATAAGTTTAAAATCATGTTCCTTGGGTCCCAATTACCTTGGGAGTCAAGTTTCACTTTATTCACATAATAATAATTCATTTAATTCAAATTGGAAAAGAAGATGAGTGTTTTCCCCAAATTATAAAATAAAATAATAAATGACTTCAAAAGAGGAAAATAATATTAGATTCGTAATCTACACATCAAAATAAGCCTACATGTCAATTTTCATCTAATTTGGACAACTTTGTAATAACATGGTATGTTTAGGAGAGAGAAAGTTGATAAAATGCATTAATGCTCAATAATATAATTTATTACACCAAAAGTTGGAATTAAAGGCAAATTCGTATTCAATACATTTTAAGTTAACTTGTGGATGAATTTCACCTAATTTGGATAATCCATGTCTCATTAATGCATTAGGAAAGAGAAACAAAGAATATGCTAAATAATACATCTAAAGTTTCCAAAAGTGAAATCTAATTATAAATTCGGAATCTACATGTTTAATTTAACTTGTGTGTCAAGTTTGGTCTAATTTGGATAAGAATAGAACCCTTGATAGAGGAAAGAGAAAATTTGTACATTAAATTAATCTCACTTTAGTTTTAATCGTATTTGATATGTCACGCTTGCTTTCCTATTTTGGTTTCTCAGGTTCAATCCTGAACCTTAGATTTTGATCCAGCGGCAACTGGATTCTCTTCTTCCTTTCCCCTTTCCGATTTCGCACGCAGCGATGGGGGGTTTCTCTCCCCGGTTTCCTTCTCTAATTCCTCTCTTCCCTCTTCACCTTCCTTCCTGGTTTCTTCGCCCTCATTATCCTCTCTCTCCTCCGCACTCGATGACCCTATAAAAGTAGGGTTTGTCACCCCCTTTCCCCACAACTATTGGCGCCACCCTTACGCTATGTTTCCTCCCATGTTTCTGACTTCATCTCATCTCCTCGTCGCTTTGGACCATCGGACAACAAAGGAACGGTTCCCTCACCTACGTTGGGGTCCCAACTCCATCTTTCTTGTCTCGATTTGGCCCCATCAAGCTTTGGGCATGGATCCCGTACTCCGACTGCCTTTGGAAAAGGTTGCGAGGCTAAGCTGATGATTCAGGTCATCGCCAGACCAGTATTCAGCGCAAGTAGGTTCTGTATGGACCGATGAAGCTTCTCCCTGTCCCAATTTGACTCCATTCATGGTAGTTCTCGTGTTCCCCCTTTTTATCATATGAACCTGTCATTTTGGTTATTTTCTCAATTTGGTATCTGTAGATTCATGATCGCAGTGCTATTTTCCTGCATCCGGCCACCACCCAGCTCGAGTCTGGGGTGTTTGAGTCCAATTTAACCTCAGGAGAGCGACTAAGGGTTTGATTTTGTGAGATCCGTGATGGTGGTCGAGAAATGATCTTCAAATCAGACCTGCTGAGTCCCAATTCATTTTTTTCTTGTGAAGAAGATGACACATAGCCATTTTACATCTTTACCCTCCTACTTTACTGCTTTCTCGACCAGGGGCATTTTGGTCTTTTCAAGTTCCCTTTTTGTTTCACGCGTTGGGCCTTTACCTCACTGAGGTGGTTGAGCGGCTGGCCGAGTTGGCAAACTCTGGTTGGGCCAACTCGAACCGAGCACTCTCTCTCTCGGTCTCTCATCTGATAAACGATGACGTGGAATTTCTCTGTTCTCCGATTGGTTGGTTTTATAAAATCCATAACTAATAATCTACTAATCGAAAAGATACAAATAAATATTTGTTGGATTCAGAAAAATGCAAGCTTTCTAATGGTGTTGGTTTTGTCGCCTGAATCTAATGTTTTAAAGGGGTGATTTAATGGATCTAATTAAATAAGATAATAACTTGTGTAATTTATAACTAAATATATAAAAGTTAGAAAAATATAATAAAATATGTTTTGGACTCCTAATAACATAACCTAAAACATGGAATAGTTTTCATAACCTAATTCACATATAATAAAAGGGTGATTTTTAGGGTTTTGAATAATTGATGGAAACCTAACCCTAACGCCACATATATATGCTAATAGGTGCTTTGGATGCCTAGGCTTGGACCTAGATGTGACTTTGGACGTTTGGCTATGAAGTTGAGGTATGTTGCATCTCCGATTATTCGTATTGAGCAATTCTTCTCTCTTATGTATGCTTGCATCCCCGATTATTCTTCTTGAGCAATTATCCTATTTTATTCTTTCTCTTGGTCCTATGGACATTAGCCTACACATTGTCTTGTTCTTTTGAAATCATGCTTCATGTGAAGTATCTTATTTTATTATTGATCTTGTGATCATGGATATTCTCTTGGAATCTGTTTCATATGCCTTGGTGCATGTTGGACTTTTGATATTATTTACCCACTGTAATGTGGATGTTTACTTTTTGATATGCCCACTGTGATGTGGAAGTTACTGGTTGACATGTGATGTCTCTTTCCCACTTTGAAGTGTATTTGTTTATATGTTTGTGTTGTCCATTGTGTGATAGCAACATTGTATAATTTTGACTATACTTTTCTACTTGCCTCTACATTAACATGCTATGTGATTCAATAGCACTAGAGTAGTGTAATTACATTGGTTTTGTTTCATTATGCAACATGGAAACATTGTGATATCTTTGGGATGGAGGATGTGTGATTCCCCATACCCGGGCAGGATGTGTGATTCCTGGCCCATGTTATATATATTTGGGTGGTGGATGTGTGATTCCCCATGCCAGGGCAGGATGTGTAATTCCTGGCCCATGTACCGTTAGGGCAAGATGTGTGATTCTTGGCCCATGTCCCACCAGGTTCAAGATGTGTGATTCTTGGCCACCATTGTTATTTATATTGTTCTAGGGCTATGCTTATCTCACATGCATGCAGGTTGATGATGATATGTGCTTTGTTTCCCACCATGGTAGTGGATGTTTATATTGATAGCACATTCTTATTATTTGTTATTTTATGGAAAGTATCCCTTTTGTTATGTTACTTTTCTCTTGATACCCGTTCGGGTGGTACTTATCTCTTGCATGGGAAGCCTTTTATTTTGGTGTCCCTTATCCTTTATAAATTGCTCAGTTTGCTTTTTAGTATGCACATACCGGCCTTTGTTGATGTTTCCTATTGTTTCTCTTTTGCTGGGGTATGCTTCCAACCCTAGGTGGAGGACTTGGATGACAAGGTTTGATGAACTGGACTTAGAATATGAAGATAAAGCTTGGAGACAATCTTGAGGTGGTTTAGATTTCCTCTACATGGATCCTATGATGTAAGTTTGTAATCCTTTGTTTCATAATTGAATATAGTCATGTTTTTGTTCCACTGCTATACTTTGGTCTTTTGTTACCATTATATAAAGATTTGAAAATTTTACACCCACTCCAACATACCATCTGAGTGTGTTTGGACTGGAGGCTTTATTGTTTGAAATTTTAGTAAGGAGGTGTTTTCACTTCTTTACAAACACACACACACACACAAACAAACAAACACACACACACATACATGCACGCGTGCACACACACACACACACACACTTTGTGGATAAAGACTTCCTTCCTAGGCTCATGATCCTTCTTGTGGCTTCACCTGGAGGTAACCTAGTAACCTTAAATGTCCCCCTTCATATGGAGTTTGTGACTCGTATTAACTCATTCTAGTCTCTTATTGTCGACCTACTATGTGGAGACCTAACTCCCTCCCATTGTTGAAAAAAATGAAATCATCTATCCTTAATTATAAATAGATCATAATCGAGCATTGTGGAGTAACACGTTCGCTTGATGTGTGGTGCAGATCAAGATCACATCTACCTACCTAGAAAAGCTATCTAATGAGGGTATGGAATCCAAAACAGACTGCATAGGTGAATGTAAGATGAAAACATTTTCTCATCATCTGAGTTGAGATACAAGATGACCTAAACCATTTAGCTAGTAATGGGCATTGGTTCACAAAGGGGGCACCCAATCATTCTGAAATGTTGGGGAAAAGAGAACCTCTAAATAAATAATTCTTAACCACTGTTTCTATCTAGTTGTAGGTACACAAAGTTCCTCTTGAGATTTTATGAAAATATATGTTCTCTTGAGTTGCATCTCATAATGGTTGGAGTGTTGGTATTTTTTTTCACAAATTTTATCAGAAAATTTAACTTTGCTCAATAGCAAGTCCTAATAAAATAATCACCAAGTCTAGGTAAAAATACAGAGCTCCACCAGAAACACACATTTCATTTCTAGTAGGAATACATATAACCAAATGTTTCCACTGTGAAACCTTTTGACACAAATATGAAATATGTGCTGAGATTGTGGAGGATGCCATGATCGAGAGGCAACACGCCCAACACTTTTCACTAATGGCCAATGATGCAGTGGTTTCGCAAACATATACTTGTTATGGTGGTAATCCTGACAAGAGTAACCAACCATTACAAACAATTGAATCCGTGTATAAATGAATTCTTATTCGATATAGTAGTGCTATAAGGATTTCCACCACACCCTTAAAGATTGTGAGCAACTCCTTATGTTTTCACTTCCACATGGAGAAACTCACTCTATCATTTCCACTACATCTAGTAGTTGTTGGTGTATTTGACATAGAATCCCGTTATGTGATCATGTTCACATGGATGTCTTTTATTTTCAGTTCAATTAACAAAGAAAATATAATTTTAGTATGATCATTTTATTTTGCAATATAGTGAACACAACATATGTCCTTGGAATGATTCATCCAATGACATGTGACATAAAGTACACAAGTTGAATATGAGATCCCATGGGATGATAAGATATATTTCCAATAAATTTCTAGTATGGATTGGAAAGCATTGATACATGTGAGACAAGTATGCTTAATGATTTCTTACCATGTCTAATGGGCCATATGCAATGGCAAAGTGATAAAATGCATCATAGGGGTACCAATTAATGCAAAACTTCATCCACCAATATTAGGTAGACAGAAGCCATTATTTTCTTAGTAAAATTTGTCTAAACTCATATAATAACTATATACATATTCAATTTGTATGGGGATCATGTCTTCCTAGCTCAAAAAGTGGATTTTCCAGTGATCATTTGTTTTGGAGACCAAGTCAAATACATGTCCTTGTTAGAGAACAAGTAAACTAGAGAAACCCATCTTGACAGTTATTTGTGGTCAATTATATGATCTTCATAGCCAACTCAACATGAAAATGGTGTTGTGATCGTTTGACTTGAAGTCATTGTAATGATTACGTGATGATAATAATTCTTTAAAACTGCTAAACATATTTTTGTTTGAAAATTGCCATAACGGTCATAATTAGGCTCGATGAAATAACTACTATCCATCGTGAGTCATATAGAAGGTATTTATCCTTCCCATATAATGGGAGTGATATTGTAGTCCTCTTGGTAAGTGATATTGAAGAAATTTATGACCAAAGTTGTGTGCCTCCATGTGTGAAATCAAGATCATATGTATCTTGCTCATCACTTAGAGATCCATGAACTTGTCTTACATGAGATGAGGATGAGATTTCCATGCTCTATCAATCTGGATATATTTAGAAAGGTATTATATATCACAATCACATTGGTCGTTTGTGGTTTATTCATGTCTGACTAATCCTACTACCTGGATAATGATGATGTAATTCTGGACACCACTCGTTTCTTATAGATAGTGATATTGATTACTAGGCCATTGTTAACGTAGCATGGTTCCTACATGGCCTCACACATAGAGATGTCTCAAATGAAGGTTGTAAATGACTTGATTTTCATGGATCCAATAATTTCAAGGAAGCAAAATTTTGAGAGCCCAAAATCATCTATTAGATGCAGTGGCCAAAAGCATCAAATTCTATCTATTCTCTCCTACGAAACACAGGTTCCATGTCCCACAAGGACTAACAAAACACACTATAATTAAAGAGTCAAAATAAAATGTTTCATGAGGAGTTTAGTATGTCCTTTCTAGGATTTAGAAACCTAATATTCTTCCACTCCCCTAGATATATGTCAAGAGAGGAAGCTATCAAGGCATGTCGTATTGTTTTTTTCTTTTTCTAGCTACCTCTAAGATTTAGGGAACCCAACAAATAGTTTTCTCTCTCTCCCTAAATATGTTTTTATTTTACAAACACACAAATACATATATATTTATATATATGTATATACATACACACACAATATATATATATATATATATATATATATATATATATATATATATAGAGAGAGAGAGAGAGAGAGAGAGAGGATAATAACATCTTTAAGGCCAAGTTTGAGTTCTTATGTGGACATTATAGAGATAGGTTTGTTCTATGAATCTGTTGTAGACAAACAAAACACTATTAGCATGGATTTTGAGGTAGAACTCTCCCAAGCACAACCTACTAATTTATAAAATGCTTATATTGTAGAACAAGATATTCTATATGATAGAAAATAAGGAGATCCAGAGCTCATCATGATGACTACATGTAGCACACAACAACCACCCACCAGCCATGTGTCTTGTTTGCAGGACATATCTTTCTTCTACACAACCTTGCTGGCAGAACAAATCTTTCCACGAGTTTTCTGGTCAACATTATGAAAAGATTGCATGGTAATTTAGAAGATTGAAATTCTAGAAGCCAACTCCTACTTGTACCCCCAACAAAATTAGAATGTTTAGTATATTTGACAATCCATGTTTACATTAATAGTTTAAAGATAATCATTGGAATTACTTCCATGATAAGGTATAAACTTGGAACTCTGACATAGTAACTACATTAGTTCTATCCACTTGAGGATTCTTCTAAACAAAATTTTATCTTCTTTTGTGTTTGCTCTCCTAGTAATGCAAAAATTGGTGTCATAACTATGTATCATACTTTTTCTTGAAGTATTTTGATTTCAAATAGATGTTAATTTTTGAGATGATGCATACAAGTTCATATAATGAGAAAAGATTGATGTGTTGATCTTGTTAATGTGAATATATCAAATACTTCATCAATTGAGTAAGTTATATGATCAATATATACATATATGTCTATTAGTCTACAACAACACCCTAATCATTTTACTTGGATCTTTATACATGGTTGTGGCTAGACCCTAACCTTAAATTATTTCTTGATGCTTTTATATTTTGAAACAAGTCTTGCATACCATGCCTTTATGTTTCAAATTTTCATATCATAACCCCATTCATGTAAATTGGGACTTTTCTTGCCTATGATGTAGTCTTTATTATATAATAGGATGTATGATATCTAAGAAGAAGGACATAAGGGGATGGGCAATTTTTGCAATGAATTGTCGACATTAATGGATATTCAACACTTTTCACTTACAAATAACAAAATCAAGTTTTAAGGTCCATCGTCTTGTGTTTGTGTATATAGAATTTATGGCCTTAATCATCCAATATATTGGAATGATTACACTTTAAATACAATCCTCACATTTATATTTGTCTTTGTTGGTTCTTATTTGTATCCATAACCAATTGTACGTATATGCAGTATATTAAATTACTCATCAAATTATTTAGGTTGAGACACCTTATGAGGCTAGTACATGTCTAGGCCTTGACCGAATTACATGGGCTCACCAATATGAGGTGCATTACCTATCTTAATGAGGTGTAAGGTGAATTTGTTCACTATTCAAAGAAAGGTAAATTCTATTACACTATCACAGTTAGATTTGTCTTTATTAATTAACTTAATATAATTAAAAAAACTATGGTTGTGCCCCATTCATCTAAAGATTGTATATGATGCAATTTTCAAAAGTTCCTTACCTAAATAGTTGAGTTGTTAGTGATTATCCAAAGTTGACTCAAGAATTCATTAAACATGGAAATTATCAAACTAGATAATTATTGACTTTATATGTGTGGACTAGAGATTGGTTCTAATAAAATAGTGGTACCAACATTGAGTACATGTCCTAATAGGAAAGTATTTACATATCACAGTTTTCATTCATGTAATGTCTTATTTTGTAGATCAAATAGGAAAAAAAACCTTACATTGAATTTGGTTCTTGACTAGGACACACTTAATGAGATGATTTTTTTTGGCTAGTACAAACTTGAAAAGTGTTCTTAAGCATGAGTGCAAACTCAATGTACCCAAATATAATTTACCTAATTAACCTCCTCCCACTCCACCAAAAGCCAATAAAACATGCTTACAACATGTATTCTATTAACTTGAATGAGGTAGCATGCCTCATGCTAGCATCTACAATTCCTGAACTACATATATAACACAAGAGCATGGAAGCCTACATAATGATTAATCATATCAAGCCACTATTTTAAGGTCAAGATATACATGAGAGATGTGATGTGTCAAAATCATTGTTTGAGAGCAAGCGGGTTGAGGGAGATCAAGTTGGTCCTCACATTCACAACTGGATATGCGAAACATGTTGACAGACTGAGTTTCTCCATGGGACAAGAGTTGTACATGAAATTTATTTTATAATAGTTTCATGACTCATGTGAGGAATTATTCATGAACTTAAACATATATGAAATGGTAAATCCGTTACCACATTTCTCGTATGTGTAGTAAATTATTGATGTTAACACGAGTAAGGTCGAAACTGACGTTGTTTTGCCAAAGGCTTTTGGTTATCTTATTGATGCATACCAGGTTGAGGTCTACGAGTGGGGTGAATTCGTAACAAGGTAGCATGATCAATATAGTGAATGAAAAGACCTAGGGGAAAAAGGCTAATAAAGATTCTACTTCTAGGTTCAGTTCTTCTGCTATGTAGGATAAAGGAGGTATGACAAAATACGATAATTGTCACCATGTCATAAGAATAGAATTGGGAGAAAACTATACACTCTACATATAGGAACTTAAGAAGTCAAATGGGATGGAGATCTTCACCTCCTGTTTGTATGTTTCGAGATAAACTCATATACTCACTCATGTTGGTTACTGGATAGTGGATATGGATCTTAAATATGTTGTGATGAAAGGATTTGAAAAGAAGTAGACCTTTAAAGAAGGGAGATATGGGAGTACAAATTGTTAATGGGGAGAATGTTGTTGATGTTATGTTTTGAGATAAATTCATGTACTTATGATGGCTACTAGAAAATGGATGTGGTCTTAAATATGTTGTATGAAACTATTTGCAAAGATGCATACCTTTAAAGAAGGGAGATGTGGGAGTATGAGTTGTTAATGTGGATAATGTTGTTGGTGTAGCTGCAGGAACATATACTTATATTTCCCCTCAAGGCTTGCATGAAAATTAGAAATTTTCATCTACATACCTGCTATAGGTAAATATAATACTTTTATTTTTTGTTTGGCCTAGAATGATATTTCGTTCCTAATAAAAAGTGGAACTTGATCAATCTTTTTGGATGATTTATTAAATGGAAGTTCCCCAATGTGTTATCATTTTTTATAATGTTATTACAAAATGCCGTAGGCTATATGAATCAAACATAAAATACATGTGGTTTTGTCACTTGGGAAGGGAAATCACATTTTGAATATCTAAGTGGTGGATTCTTAGAATAATTTGATATATGCATGTCTTGTGACATGAACATTTTGTTTATTATAAAAGGTGGAAATAATTCCCTTTCACCAACCACAGTGAGAGGACAACTTAACCTTAGAATTCATACATATTGATGCATTTGTTCCTTGTAGTTCAAAAACTAGATATGAGTATCAATACTTCATCACATGTACTAGAAATTCTGTACACATGGATGTATGTATCTTAATGAGACAAAAATATATCTATTGAAATTCAAGGATTTCAAAGATGAAATAGAAAACCTACCTGTCAAGAATATTAAAATGCTTTAATGAGATTGAGGTGGGGAATATTTCATCCCAGTGTTTGAGGACCTTCTTTAGGAATTTAGAATTTGACCATTATTGACTTTACCTGGAACACCAAAATATAACCATTTTTTATAGAAAAGGAATTTGGAAATGGTTTGATCCTTGATGAGTTTAGATGGAATTCCCAATTTCCAATGAGGATTTTATCTAATAGTTGATGCATTTATACCCTTTTGAATTAATTCAAAAGTCACCATATGTGATCTAGCATAGGAAATGTTCCAACATTTTCATATTAAGATTGGGGATTGTAAAACTTGAGTGAAGCATACATTTCTTTAGGAATTGTGATCCATCATGATAAGTGCTACTCTCTGGGGTTTCATAGAGAAACTAAAGGTTTACCTCTTCTATACACATCATAAAACACACTCTTTGTTTCTGGGATGATTATGTTTACAGGAAAATATTTTATCTATATAAAGACTTGGTGGAGGAGAATATACATCAAGTGAGATGCAAAACGTAAAACCAAATATGAAAGGTAACATGAGGAGGAACCACAAGTTGTTGTGGCATAGCTTCTCTCCTAAAAAAGCACAAGAATGTTGTAAATCTAGTAGGACTTGTTGTAAGCCAAAGAGATTCCGATTACACATGCCTGATTAAAGCGAGGTGTTAATGATTGATCAATGTGAGACAACCAACTAAATGGAAGCTATAGATGGATTGACATATAGTAAATGTCTTAAGGCTATGATATATGAAATGGACTCCACATATGTCAACAAGGTATGGACTTTGGTGCAGTAGTCGAATGGGCTAAAAAACTTATTGTGTTCAAGTGGGTTTCAAGAAGAATACATAAATGGATGGAAACATCTAGATATATAAATGAAAGTTGGTAAAAAATATATTCAATCAAATTTATATTGTTGATTATGTTGAAAGTTTCTCACAAGGAACTACGATCACACCCATGATGATTATGACTTCCCTTACAACTTAACATGACTATTGGATCTAGCAGATGGATGCCAAAACTACAATTCAAAATATGCATCTTCTCGAGGATATAGACCTGAAACAAGATAATTATTTTAAAGCTCTGAATGAATCTTGAATTGTATGCATTTTGCAAAGACCAATATATGATTGAAGCAAGCATCCAAGAGATAGAATCTTCATTTTTATGACACAGTCAAAGAGTTTGGAATCATCAAGAATGAATATGAACACTGTGTTTAAGATAAGATCAGTTGAAGAAATATAGTATTCCTCATTTTGTGTTTGGATGATATAATAAAATTCTGAATTGATTTTCCAAACCTACTTAAGGTAAAGATGTGGCTGAGAAATGGTTTCTCAATGAAAAACATAGGTGAATACATATAAATTATTGGTAGAAATATTTATAGAGATAGACCATTAAGGATTCATAACTTGATTATAAGTAAATACATTGAAAAAATACTAAAACAATTCAATTAGAAAGAATCTATAAAGGGAAACTCACCCATGCGTCATTCGGTAAGCATCTCATAGGCTAGTTGTACCAAATATTTATAAAAGAGGTACCACATGAATAAGATTCCATAAACCCTAGAAATTGTACCTATCATGTATGAAATCTTATGTAAACATCCAACAACTCATATACCTTAAGCCGAACAAGAATATGTCAAGTCCCAATGAAAATATTTTCAAGTACTTGAGAAAAACTGAGGAAGGTTGTTTTACGTATGGATGTGAGGACAAATATGTTGTATTGTGTTAAGCCGATGATATCATTTTAGAATGATAAGTATGATTACTAGTCATTACTAGGTTTTATACTTAATCTCCAACATGGTGCTATAATCTTGAAGGGTTTCATGCAAGAGACCATGGAAGATTCTAGAAAAAAGTAATTTTTTATTTTTGCATTAGATACACAAAAAAGGTTGTATAGATCAAGAAGTTAATCAATGAACTTGAGGTTGTTTTTGAATTGTTGATGTGGTAGAGATATAATATGAAAACAATGGGGCAATCATACACCCAAAAGAACCAGTTCACATAAATGTTTGAAGCATATTATTTGGCATTTCTATATTATATAGAAGCTCACTCGACAAAGAGATGTGAATATTTTTTGGGATATTGATAGAGAGAAACATTGTTTATCATTTGACTAAGGCGTTCTAACAACAAAGGGGTTATGACCGTATTATATCTTTTTCATTAGACACACAAGTTATTGGAATTGATGTAATGCTAGATGATAATTGTATTAGACAAACTTCCCTTTATGTGTGTCTCATATACTATTGCTGTAACAAACTCCTCCCTAATATCCCCAAAAACTAAGCTCTCTAAAGGTACATGCCATTTTTCTTATTTTTAGGATCTTATCCACATCAATGCACTAAAAATAACTGACACATTTTCCTTCAAGAAAACATAAAAGTTTTAGCAAATTTTGGGCTCCATGATGCAGGTACATATTGGGAATATCTGGAATGAGAAAAATTAAAACTCTAGTCCTCCTATTCTATCCCAAGCTTCATATTTTCCTTTGTTGATTCACATAGAAATTTATGTCTACATTTTGAACTCAACATAAAGCAGTGACAAACATGGGTCAGTATATTAATATACTATGTATGTGGGTGAAAAACAAATTATACATATAATGATAACAAAGTATATGATAGTGAAAGAGAATATTTTCTACAAGTAATGAGCAACACAACCCCATTCATAATTCTAACCCATGAATTAGAGATATCATATGGTGTACCCATATTTCCTCTAATATGTAACCCATTCTCACATTCCAGCACTCGATTTTAAATTATGCTCCAACGGTGGACTCTAAGTTATATTCCAAGAATGGACTCTTATTCTTGGTAAGCTCCCATGTGTATACTAGTTGTTTTACCTTTATTCGATCACAATGTTAGATTTATTTATTATTCTTGTTCTTAGTGATAAACATAGGGTTATAACAAGAAGTGAAGCGTATAATATTTTCTTCAAAATGAACAAACTTCCTAAAGCATCAAGAATTAAAGCGCAGTTGAGCTAGTCAATCATAAACAACCCACATACCTATTTTAAGAGCATAATATGTCTAGAATAATTCAATCAAAACAATTAAAACCTTAATATGAAACTTGTCAATTAATTCTCAAATTGTTACTAATTTCTCCACAAACCTTTGCTGAGTTTTATCGAGGTTTTAGGCTTGGGGTTGGACCCTAGAGTTTGCATAATTCAATTAGGCTATTACTTTTATTGTCAATATGTAGAGGGTTTATCAATCACATACATGAGAAACCTATTGACCTAGGTTTGGTATATTAACATTAGATCCAATAGTATCAAGAATAGTAAGGGTCTTTCTAGGTTTGTAAGGAGTAAATAAATATAATGATATGAACATATCCGGGGTCTAGTAGTCACTTTAAACAAAATTATGTTATTTTCTATCTTAAAGCAACTTAAGAGGATGATTTGTATGGTAATGGAAAATGAAAAGGATATATGTATTATTATTGAATTCCTTTTGTTGTTCTCTTCAAATTTGACTACTTACAAGATATATTTGAACAAGTGTAAAATTTTCTAGGAGTTGTACAAGGTAAAACTATTTTGGAATGAAAATGAGGCTTCACCTTTCTGAACTAAGAGGGTGGGCCATTAGGATGTGTGACTAAGACACCCAAAATTACTGTCGTGGTAGCAATTTGGAGAAATAAAGGAGTGAGAATTGAAAAATGAGGGCATCAATGATTGATCAATGGCTGGAGAAGTGTGGAAAAGAAATTGGAAGGTCTAATGGTGACACAAGAGGCCTGGAGGTGGAACCTCTAAGGTTGGGGATGCATCTAGCGTGCAACATTGGGGATGAAGAGGGAACATGGGTGGTCAATCCTGAATTACTGATTTTTTTAATTTAGTTTAGGTCAAGCCTCAATTGTGATTGACGAGTCAAATCAAAAGAAGAGATTGGCCTTTTCCCCCTAATTTCCTTATTATCCTGGAGGAAAAATAAATAGGAGGAGGGTTGTTAGATTGGGATCTTGGGACTATGGTTTGAGGGACCATCCCTGAGAGAGACAAAAACCCAACCTAGGGTTTCTATTCAGTTGAACCACTCCCATTCCTCTCCCTATAGATAGAGAGACTTTGTTCCTCTTAATTCACTTGAGAAATTGGGGCACTCTCATATGTTTTCAATAGGAGAGAGGTCCAAGGATAACCTTGTTTTATCATCTCATGAGTCAAGATAATGGTATAATTTTAATGGTGGCTGGTGGAGCATACTAAAGGAAAAAATACACAACCATTTTCCCACTTCATTTCCATAATTAGGAGGAAGGTTGAATTTGATCTGCTTTCCCAATCCAGAGCCAATTACCATGAACATCACACTAGTTAAATTATTGTAAAAACTTATTCTAAACATCAATTTGGCCAACTACTTTTTGTAACATTTTCCTTCCTCGTTTAAAATTTGTAAATACTGTCTGGATACTCAAAATTTAATGGAAAAAAACAAACATTGCTCCCTTGTCAAGAAAACTCCATATTGACCATGAGGATATCAATATAGAATTGTTTAATGGCATCAATAATGCTCTCAAATCAAGAAACGACTAAACAATTGTCATTTTCCATAGTTCATGACTTTCATTTTATCCAACCAACAACCACATAATTTTAGCTATGACTTCCATGTCATGAAATATCAATATTTATAAAGTTTCATTCCAAAAAGGCAATTGCTAAAATGATATTAAATTACATCGTATATAATACAAATGAGAGAACTATATATGATATATATCATGAAGGAGCCGCATCCCATAACAAATAGAGGGGATTCAAAAGGTTCATGACCAACCTCCACTATAACTTATAAATATACCAGGGAAGACGTTGGATCAGAGGAATACCCTCAAAGATGAGAAAGAAAAGTGGAGGGCACTGCCTGTAGCCAAAAAGAGTGATACATCACCCTATAAAAAGGAGACCACACACATGCATCACTTGACTGGTTGTTACATCCTGCAAATCTCGTTGAATTTTCATCTATTCCCGTGGGCTTTGGGTGGGGGGCATGAATTTCTAGACATTTTTCATATCTTGATGGATGAACTACTAATCTGGACACTAGGTAGTGCAACAAAATGACAACAATCTCACCTATATATATATATATATATATAGAGAGAGAGAGAGAGTCAAGCTAGTGTACACTCGAGTGTACCGCAGGCACCGTACACCTCAGTCATTTTTAAAGATGTAGTAAATTTTTGAAAATTCTAAACCATTGATCTTTTTAAATATCTTAAGAACATACTATATAATAAATTTTAGCTCATTCTGATACTTATAGGTCGTGCATCTAAAGGAGGCAAGAATTACACATTTCAAATTAGTTTAGTGCGTCAATTTTGTTGTCCTTGGATGAGTGACTTATACTCATCCAAATGAGCTCAAATTTTGTATGTGGCCTATTATTATTGTAACCATGAAGATCAATGGATTGGATTTTGGAAAGACAAGGTTTAGATAGGCAAACACCATTGAGGTGTACGACGAAATCTGTACACTCGACTGTATTCTAGCCTGAATCTCTCTCTCAATATATATATATATATATATATATATATATATATATATATATGCTAAAAGAATTGTCTACCCGAGTACATGTAGCTTATATGTACCCATCTCCATTTATGATTATTATAGAAATACAAAAATCAATTCAACCTTACGGATGTGATGCATACCATTTAGATAACATGTGTATCAAAAATCACTTCAAACTGACATTCATAGATCACTAAATGAAAGGAAATACATTTTTTCTAATCAACGGTAAGTTGCAGGAACTGCAGAAACCGTTGAATGATATATTGTTATATCTCATGACATACATGAGGTACAGTTGTGATTTTTTGAACACATCTATATTAAGTTTTGAATCAATCTATATGGTTGGATTGAACTAATGTATTCCACATATGTCATTTTCATGGCCGGTACACATAAGTTACATGTACCGACTGGTACACACTTCCTACCCTGATATATATATATATATATATATATATATATATATATATATATATATATATATATATATATATATACTAGTAAACCCACACGTGCCAATGCACGTGTCACCAAAACATAATCTAGTTTTATGTGTTACACAAGGTGACTTAATTTTATTTGTATCTAACTTTACAAGAGATAAAAAAATCATTGTTGCGTGTTAAGAAGTATATGAGTTCTAATGTATATGTATGAGATAAATACACACATATATGTATAAGCAGTTGTTAAATATGCTAAACTTATTTATAATGGAAGATAGATTAAAAAGTTAATGATATCAAGATGTTAAATTTAAAATCCTAACAAATGCTTCAAATTGTTAAAAATTTAATGAAATATTTGCAGTTCAAACATCTTTTATAAAAAAGGTGTGTAATGAATAATTGAGGAAACTTTCCAAAGATACAAAATTAGTTTTTTTTGCATGTCATTTGTATTTGACCTATTATTCAATACATGTAGAAGTAAGTATTTGTTAGTACTTCAATATTTAAATACAACGACACTTGTTAAGTAGATGATGTTTTGAACAATGTAGAGACCATATATGTAGATATGGGTTTTTTTACTCATATAGACATGAGTAGCGAGTTGATAACTTAGAATAGATAAAGGATTTTGATTGTATAGTAGACGTGGTGTGTTTCAGATAGTTTTGGTGTCGTCAATGGTAAAATATACTAATAGATGTTGTTTATACTTTTTTATCTTAGGTGTTATGAGTTGTAATTGACATTATATGTCGGTGAAGACATGACTAAGGAGAACATAACGATAGCTCTTGGGGATAGCGATAATACAGTGATAATATGGGATTTTAGTTGTCTGTTTGTTCAAGATCGTGGGGATAGAAAATACAGGCTATGTGAGGTGGCAAGAAAAAAATCTATGTTTGTTACAAGAGATGCGGAGATTGTGTGAGTTACAAGGGGATGGATAGCAGAGAGTAGGGTGAACACGACTGTTGAGGATCCGTTGTATTTTCGGGAAGCATTAGTTTTAAAAGCAGTAAACTCCTAAAGAAAAGGAGAGAAGAAAGAGAATTAAGGACGGTGGAGCATTTTGAAAATCATGAATTCTGATTGGCTGATGGCAATACGGTAATTAGAAGAAACTATTCACTATTTTTATAGTAGTATAGATATAGATATATGAACTATTTAATCAAATGGGAAAATATGTATTAGTCAAATGGGAAAATACTTTCATGTGAATATATCTCATGTATTCATGTTTCTCTTGTTAAATAGATACCATTCCTAGGTAGGGTCACATTTGGTCCACCCATATATCTCAGCAAGGTACATCAAAATCTAGCAGTAGCATGGATACCAGAGAAGCCACGAAACCACACAAGGGGCGGCTTAATGGCCAACTCAAAAGGTTTTCAAGGAATGAAACATTGGACATTTCACTCGAAATGTTCAATCCCTATCTATCATGCCACTCCTTACCAACATCCATCTATTCATCAATTTTGGCATATACTATAAATTAAATCACATAAAGGAGGTATGACTCAGCCCTTAATATATGAAATATAACTCTAAATATAATCTCTAATAATGAACATCTCTGTATTTTAAAATATATCATCTAGATCAACTGACCATGTTAGTATTTTGGTTAGCGTTGGATGAGTATAAGAGGATTCTTGATCCTTGTATAGATCGAACCTTTGTAACTTATTTGTAATGGAGCAATTATGTACATGTTGTCACATCAGATAATGATTCCATTGTAGTCGGTGGGTTTGAGAGGGCTTCCTTCCCTCAGTAGATCCATGTTCGCAGAAGATGATTTTACTCACATGAGGCGATCACAATGCAGAATATCATGTACAAACATAAATACTTTGCAAACAACAATGATTGAACGTGCTAGACATTGATAACTTCAACATATAGAATTATTTACTCAAAGAAAAAAGTTGTCAAAGAAAAACATACATAATTATGTACTCCATTCAGAAAAAATTCTTGAAAGAGCCACTGCTCGTTCTCCTACTTTGGAGATTTGGTCAGAAGACGCTTAGGTGAGCCTGGGCGTCCAAATTGCTGACACCGTCCTTGCATATTGTTTCCAGAATAATTTTATAGTGGATTCGCTAACGTAGGTAACCCCTCGAGGGACATTTTTATGTTTCTGACATCCACCGCAATTGGTTCACTGTGAAAGAAAGCGATGAGAAGAGAGGTCAGACCTTGAAAGGTAAAAATGTTTTGTTGTACTGGAAATATATGCAATAACCTTAAAAAGAATTTGCGTCATTAATGAATTTTAGTTAGGAAGTCACGATAATTGGTCGACTAATTCCACTTCTGAAGGAAGTTCATAACAATTAAAGGGAATCTACATCAAATTATTGTGGAGGAATAGTCGACATTAGTTGATGCAGAGCCGTAGATTGTGATATTGCAGTTGGTAGGTTGCCTCAATGTTGTTGTGAGCCTAGGCATGGTGTGTTTGGCGATTGAGAGCTTGTGCTGCAAATTCTTGTAGAAGTGCGAGCTATGACGTGCGGTAGCTTCATCACTGATATAGCTCTTCATTTTAACGCACCTAGTTGCCAATGATAACACTCGCTTCTTCTATCAGCCTGAAAGACATGTTCTTCCAGTCACACCCATTTGGGTGTGCACGTTGTATCTTTCAGCTACGTCGACTACTGAAAGGAGATTAGGAGAATTCTATAAAAAGAGGAGAATATGGAAGCTTAATGGAGAACATAACAACCGCCAATCACTTCAAATGGACTCCGCCGCGGTTGCGAATATGTCACCATCAGATCTCACCGGTCATGTTTCTCCTCGGCGGCCTTGTTTTGCTGGTTGTTGATCTGAAGCAAGCGACTTTGCTTAACCTCCACGTTCACCTCCATCAGTCTTTAAGACGTCAGCCTCGAGTGTCTCCTTCCCGTACGTCAATAGTCATAGCCGTGAACTGCTTGACCTTACCACTTTCGCAGTTGAGTCGGAGAAGGAGTAGCTGAGGGCGCTGGAGGAGGGTTTGTCCTGAAATGAAGGAATCATGGGATCAAGAGAAAAAAGGTCGAACATATAGTTGCAGTGGCCACCAAAGAATAGAGTCAGCCACATATTATGCAAGGACGACAGACCACGATCTCTGTTGCAGGGAAAGAGAAGAAATGACCTTCGGTTATCTTGGTTGTGACAGGCTGGTGAGTGGTTTGCTGCCTTTCCAATGGGAAGCAAACATACTAACCTTCTCCTTTGGTTACTGGTACCATGAGCATGTTGCACGACACCGTGAACTGCTACTCTATCTTCTCCACACTTCGGTTACCATAGAAGAGACGGTAGAGGAAGATAGATCTATGAACACAGGCACATTTTGGATGTGTGCAAACAGCGGGGTTCAGTTAAGAAAAAAGTGGAACTAATGGCTAGGGAAAATAGAAGTGCGAGAATAGAGATAACTGATATAGGAAAACGTGTGAGGTTTGAGAGAGTTGAGGTTGGGGAGGGACTTTCGTTGAGTTGAGATAGTGGGAGAGGAAGATATATATGGACAGTTTGTTGGAGATAATGGGTAGTTTGTTAGAGTAAATGCTAATCGTGTGTTTGAGAAAAAAACTAACAACTACGGAAGCGGAAGTGGGGTGCACGGTTCGTGCAAGTTTTGAGGAAGTAAAAGAAAAACACAATAACAGTAAAAGAATCTCAGAAAAAGGAGAGAAGAGATAGTACGAAGGAGAGGACACGATTTTGAAAAAGGTGGATTGTGATTGGCTAGTGACATGATTGTAATTTTTTGAAAAGATTCACTCTTTTTATAGTATATATATATATATATATATATATATATATATATAATATATATATATATATATATATATATATATATATATATATATATATAAAGCGAATACTTCTGTAACGTCTCAAAACACCTCTAGCCAATCAGAATGCACCGTTTTTAAAATACTGGTCTTTCCTGAACTCTCTCTCATCTGAGAACGTTTTTCCGTTTTTGCATTGAAAGAACCATAAGACTTCAACCGTGTCTGCAGATCTCCCACGACCCACTTCTCCCACTTTCCCACTTCGGAATACATGCGAACTAGAGTCCACCGACTTTTAAAACTGCCAAAAATAACTGCCTCATTCTATTCAAAATGGAATTTCCACATTCCCGTCCTTATTTATATGAAAGGCAAACTTATCTAATCATATATATTACCCAACTTCTTTGATTCTATTAAAAAATATGATATATTTCATTATAAACTAGTGAAGGCACACGTGCACATGCACGTGACATATAAAATTTGTTGGAAATGTGCGGGGAGAAGACTCGTCCGTGAAAGGGTCCCTACGGTAAAAGATATTTGTGTTGGTTGTTTGAAAAAAAAGAATCAAAGAACCGTTTCCGTGAGATGGAGAGAGAAATATAGAATTAAAGATAATAAAAGTTAATAAGAGAGTGTGAGAATAAATATTTGTAGGAGTAAAATTCCTTGAAAAAAAGAGAGAAGAGAGTGAATCAAGGAGAGCGCAATATCAAACTCGCACTTTTTATAGTAGTATAGATATATCAAACGCAACTTCTCTAATAAACCTCCTCTTTCCGAATCGAGATTATGTCTTCCTTCCTTATTTTTTCTCCTGTTTTCTATTTCTTTTCATTGCTAATTAATTAAAACGAACCATGGCATCCGCTACTCCCGCAACTCTCTCATTATGTTAACTCCTACCCACGACCACGACCTTCTCTCATTATCCCTACTCACTGTCATTATCCCAACTGCCACCCACGATCAGCTATCTAAAATCATGTATCCCTCCCTAGCCTCAACCGTAATCTCCAACTCGCCCACTCTTCGCAGCCCATCATATATGGAGATGAGGAAGTGCATAAAAGGTGAATGTCCCACTCCTGTCTTTTACCATTTCTGCAACAGGCTACAATAGAGGCAAAGAGGATGAAAAGAATAGCACCATCACAAGTGTATGTCGTCAAAAAATTGACGGATCATTCCACAGACAATTCAGCATACCATCTGCTACAAGGGTTGCCTTAATTGGCCCGTCTCCGCCTCCAGGCGCTACACTGCCGTCGTGTACCCTTGCTTCATCCCTTTGCGGGAGCTGGAGTTGCCACAACAACAGACTTTTCAGAATTGGCACAGCTAACAGCTTCAAGGATGGGTCGTTCACGTTCAATACGCGACCAGTGGAACCCAGAGCCCACGACAATCTGATCGTGTTCTTTCTGGGAGAGTTTGGACCGCAGGCGGCGCCTGACGGGTCAAGGACGGCGGTTGCGACCGAACTCCATTGGCTGAGATATGATTAACAATATTTTTTCCATCGTACGGGAGGGTAGGCTCCCAGGAATCATTTACACCCAGTGATCGCCATATTCCTCTAAATCCGGTCATCAGCAGCACGGTTGGTTCATTGAGCCATCACCACGTAACTTTTTGTTGCCGACTGCAATTTATTCCAAGTAAAATCAAAATCTAGATTTAATGATATCTATTGTCATTCAATTTGTGCTCATGATTTCTAATTACTCCATCCTATGCTACCTTGCCACAATTGAAACAAAGTGGGTCGGCAGTTGCATGAAAATGAGTGAACTAGGTGGACTTCCAAGTTCCAACAACTGAACACGCTTCGATACCTTCCGAAGTGCTGGACAATCACCCTATGAGGCATTTGGAGATGCAGTCTATACTATTCTTTGCACCTTAAGCCCGCACAATTACTGTGTAGGCATATGGGATCGGTCATCTCAGGATACGTTCACATACAACCGTTCATTTGTAAAATGAAACTCGGATTCTAAATGACTTACTTCCTTTCATCATGCAAGCACTTCACCCCTCCGATCCAGCTCATTCTGCAAATTGGAATCACTTTATTATATGTTTTTTTAAGTAATTGGAATCACATTATTATATATCTAAGTCATCTTGGATCTGGCGGATGTCTCTTTCCTAACCCAGTTGTGTATCTTCTCAAATCATTATTTTTAACATTTGACTTTCTGATTTCAGCAATACAAAAAGCAGTTATTACCTCCATACATGATAAACCACGAGGTTTCTACTGGTTTACTTCTATTCAAGTATTTGTTGTTTAAAAACATATGTGAGTTGTAGCTGCGTCGAAAAGATGGAAAAGAAAAAGTACAACCATGGTGGGTATTTCAATTTTCCCATCAAGATGCACAATAAAAGCAGAAAATATGTGGCTAAGTGCAAATTGAAAAGAAGACTGAAAATTTGGTCCATGTCGTTATGGTGGTGAAGGAGAAGAACTCCCTTTGTTTTAGGCTCCACGTCATGTCGGAATACACACCTTCAACGATAACAATTACCTACCAATCATGTATCCATCATTCTGAATGTTTTATAAGAAGACCATAAATTTCCATTAGTTCATTCACATGTAGTAAAAGATTTCTCAAAATATCTAGCTAGCTAGATCGTTACTGTTACTTCCGAATGTTTAATTTTATTGAGTCAATTTAGTTAATTCGGTTAATTTGGTTAATTTATTTCGTTTAATCAGTTAGATGGTTAATTTGACAGTTAAAGATATTTTTGGTTTGGTTAACCGAATTAATCGAATAGTCAGAATTTATTCACAAATAATATCCTACACATGCATATATACATATATAGTTGTACTTTTATTTCAAAATACTTTCCCATATATATAGTAATCAAGTTTTTACGAGCCATATAGAATTAAATTTACAACAATACTACTATAATATAACAATTGTCCCAAATTCTATGAGTATTTCAAATAATATTATTACACGAGAGTTATTTGGTTTACCAAATTAACTGACCGAATTAACCATTAACCGATTGGACAATAACTGAATTAATCGACTCAATTTGGTTAGGTTCATGGCTAAAATCTCAAACTACAAATTAACCATTTAACCGAACCGAATTAACTGTAACCGACCGAATTAACGGAATGCTTACCCCTATGTTGAAAAAGATACCAAGTTGTGAATTTTATTGTCTTCATAATATTTCAAAAAATCAAATTGTACTTTTTATAAAGTTTTACAACATATATTTCTCTCTCTTATCCTATTTTTCTACTATTTTTTCATTCCTAGTTAACTCTATATCTATTTTCTCTTACGTCTCCCACCATACCAAATTTGGCATGCAATTAATTTTTTTCCCTTCAAAAATTTGCTTTCTCAAAATCACATTACATACAACATATATCCATAACTTTAGATTCCTACTAAAAAATATGAAAATGTCCTACTTCACTTGCTTTGTCTCTTTTTATTTTTTTAACTCTTCTAACGTGAAAGGTACATATACTAATTATTCCTACTCTCTCTCCCATTAGATGATTTTTAGAAACTCTTATTGACATAATTTCCTGAATAAAACACTATAGCTATATCTTCTCATCTATGGATTCATAACATCACATCACACTAACAACAAAACAAATAACACATGTCTTTTTACCAATAGACTTCATAACTCCCACTTTTAGTTGACTTTAAACAAGTGGAGAGCGGGATGTTGTCAATTACCCCTTTGTTCCCATCATCCCACTTTTCACATCCCATAATGAATCCCATTTTCCCAATTTAGTTCTAACAACCGTTCAAATTCCTAAAAGGATGTTCTCTCTTCTTTCTCCTTCTCCCTAGATCCCTGATTTCCCTATTTGTATCTTTTTTTTGAAGATCTATATTAATATTAAATGTAGGTCTATATACTATTCCTTCACTCACGCCTACAAGAAGATTATAATGGTGTCTTGCAAAGCACAAGCACCCTCCACTCGGAATACCATTCTATTATCAGTTGCTCACACCTTCAACGATAAGTTTTTGTACATAACAATTACCTACCGGTCATGTATCCATCATTCTAAATGTTTTATAACAAGACCATAAATTTCTATTAGTTCATTCACATGTAGTAAAAGATTTCTTAAAATATCTAGCTAGCTAGATCGTTACTGTTACTTCCGAATGTTTAATTTTATTGAGTCAGTTTGGTTAATTCGGTTAATTTGGTTAATTTATTTCGTTTAATCGGTTAGATGGTTAATTTGATAGTTAAAGATATATTTGGTTTGGTTAACCGAATTAACCGAATAGTCAGAATTTATTCACAAATAATATCTACACATGCATATATACATATATAGTTGTACTTTTATTTCAAAATACTTCCCCATATATATAGTAATCAAGTTTTTACAAGCCATATATAATTAAATTTACAACAATACTACTATAATATAACAATTGTCCCAAATTCTATGAATATTTCAAATAATATTATTACACGAGAGTTATTTGGTTTACCAAATTAACTGACCGAATTAACCATTAACCGATTGGACAATAACTGAATTAATTGACTCAATTTGGTTAGGTTAATGGCTAAAATCTCAAATTACAAATTAACCATTTAAACAAACCGAATTAACTGTAACCGACTGAATTAACGGAATGCTTACCCCTATGTTGAAAAAGATACCAAGTTGTGAATTTTATTGTCTTCATAATATTTCAAAAAATCAAACTGTACTTTTTATAAAGTTTTACAACATATATTTCTCTCTCTTATCCTATTTTTCTGCTATTTTTTCATTCCTAGTTAACTCTATATCTATTTTCTCTTACGTCTCCCACCATACCAAATTTGGCATGCAATTAATTTTTTCCCTTCAAAAATTTGCTTTCTCAAAATCACATTACATACAACATATATCTATAACTTTAGATTCCTACTAAAAAATATGAAAATGTCCTACTTCACTTACTTTGTCTCTTTTTATTTTTTTAACTCTTCTAACGTGAATGATACATATACTAATTATTCCTACTCTCTCTCCCATTAGATGATTTTTAGAAACTCTTATTGACATAATTTCCTGAATACAATACTATAGCTATATCTTCTCATCTATGGATTCATAACATCACATCACGCTAACAACAAAACAAATAGCACATGTCTTTTTACCAATAGACTTCATAACTCCCACTTTTAGTTGACTTTAAACAAGTGGAGAGCGGGAGGTTGCCAATTACCCCTTTGTTCCCATCATCCCACTTTTCACATCCCATAATGAATCCCATTTTCCCAATTTAGTTCTAACAACCGTTCAAATTCCTAAAAGGATGTTCTCTCTTCTTTCTCCTTCTCCCTAGATCCCTGATTTTCCTATTTGTATCTTTTTTTTGAAGATCTATATTAATATTAAATGTATGTCTATATACTATTCCTACACTCACACCTACAATAAGATTCACAAATTTCTTATTGACACAACTTCCCCAAAATCTAACTTCACATATACATCCACTTAGAATACATAAAGGCACACTACTCAAAGTAAATTTTCAAATGTTGTTTGATAAAATGGACTTGATAACTTCCACTTCTACGTGATTTTAATTAATTGCAGAGACGGTGGTTTTCATTTAGTCCTTTGTTCCCATCAACCTACCTTTTACATCATTTCACGGACCCCCTTTCCCAATTCAGTTCCAACAACCATTCAAATTTGTTTGGACTACTGTAAGCTAGGAGTGTATAATGATTTTATATTTTTGGAATGGATTGAATTTAGTAGCAGTTTTCCCATTTTAATATTTTATTCTCTAAAATATATGAACAAATATCTTCATATATAATACTAGATAAAATAATTTATTATTTATACAAAAAATGTGATCACATCACTTCCTTCAATAATAAGTACATACTCTAACCAAGTTTAAACTTCCAATTAATATTAGTTTACATGCAATAAAATATATATACACGACAATTCAATATTTTATACAAATATATATACATCTAACACATATTCAACCAATAAAAATTCAACAAAAATGAAATCAAAATGTATACATATATTTATGTATATATGTGTGTATGTGTATTTTGACACACACACACACACACACACACATATATATATATATATATATATATATATATATATATATATATATATATATATATATATATATATATATATATATATATATATATATATATATATATATATATATATAGGGCAACGGTCCAGTGAGAAACATATCTGGTGAGAGCATGAGAGGCATTTGAATAACTCTCCACATAGATCAATTTTTCATAATCCAACCATACAGATTACAAGTATACCTTAATAACTACTTTCCTATAAAATTTTATCACCATCCAATTTGTAGATCATTCACAATAATCAAATATTTTTCGACGCTCTATATTGAATTTCAGGCTGACCGTTGGATGTAAAAAGTGTATATTATACATATGTACATGTAAATAATTTCTGATTGCAATGATTTTTTGTGAGAAGGTAAATGAAATGATGCCTTTTCCATCTATACGGTTGGATTTTAAAAAATAGTTACTAATTTGTACTTATTCAAATGCCTCTCATGCTCTCACCGTAGGATGTTTCTCACTGGATCACTACCCTATATATATATATATATATATATATATATATATATATATATATATATATATATATCGAAAAACATTACTACTGCAAGATGACACAAAAGTTTTTTATACATTCCAATCTTCTTTTTAAGTTAACTAGGAGCTTTCAAAATTCTAATCTCCTCTATAAAATAGCATATATTTTCTCTATATATCATTTCTTTAATACATAGCTATATAAATTTTTTAATGTAATTTAATTTGAAATTATATGTTTGTTTATTTAGTTAATAAGTAAAATGACTACCTTGCCAAGTAATTTCATAAATATGTGAAGCTACATAAATACACTTAACGATGTATCAATGCGATATATATTTAACTCAATATTCACGTGCATGTGGCACGTGTATGTTTACTAGTGTATATATATATATATATATATATATATATATATATATATATATATATATATATATATATATATATATATATATATATATATATATATATATACTACTATAAAAAGAGTGAATCTTTTCTAAAAATTACACTTATACCATTAACCAATCAAATTACTCTATTTTTAAAAAGTTGTTCTCTCCTTGATTCTCTCTCTGTCCTCCTTTTTTCAAGGATTTTTACTATCTCTAGCACTTTTTCTTCTTCTAAATTAACTGAACCGTGCAACCCACTTTCTCTTGTCTCTTATGACCGGTTCTAATTTTGCCTCATCTTATTACGAAAGTCATCCCCACGATCACCATTCACTCCCCAAAAGACCACCTACATCTCCAATGGATTGCATAGGTCATCGTTATCCCCGCATTTCCAAGCAACTGAAAAGATCACAGTTTTAAACAGATCACATGGAGCATGTCATCTTTTTAAACCCAACCTTCCTTAACCCCACATTTCTCTCCAACCGTCTCCTTATGTTTCTTCTAATTCTGTTCTGTTCTCCTCCTTCCTGTATATCTAGCTTTCGCTTCTCAATCTCTCCACCATCCCCCGTCCGTTCTCCTATCGGAAGTAACTAGGACTCTAAGTCACTGACTTTGCCAACTACATGGCCATGTAAGGTAACCAAAATTATTCCAACTTCCTTCCTCTTCTACTCTTCTCTTCTTCTTCTTCCAACGCATTCTCTAAATTGTAAGATCAACAAAATCACGTTACTCGATTGTAGCGCCCATACGACCTATTTTTTTGTAGGACTGGTGCTCCTAATGAGGGAAAGCCCTATGACAGTAAAAGCATAAGATCCCTCCTTTTGTGATCGGACGTTAGAGGTGATAGAGGTTTTTTATTGTTATCCTACCAACCATATATTATTTTACGTGAAGTACTATAGTTTACATGTTGTTCATTATACACCTTGTGCAAACTCAGAGATGGAGAGATTTCTCCAGTGACGCTAAGGTCATCCTATGAAAAAGTGAAGACGGAACGCCTATTGTTGTCCCTTAAAGCGGAAGATCCGGTCCAGTTAGAAATGACTTTCAGAATCGGTTCAACAGTAGATATATAGTAAACTGACCAACCTCCTCAATGTTGTCATCTCTGGTGTCGTGCTTGCCTACACCATCTACAAGAAACTTCACATGCTTTTTCACTAGGTAAGTCTTTACCCTGCGTTCATAACAAAAGATTGTGACAATGATGCAGATCATCTCATTGATGCCTTTGGCTTTGAGCTCATCAGCACTGGCATGAACCCACAAACATGCTTCATAATGTAGGTACTCTTGAAGGCATCGGGAATGCCAACAAGAATGACCTTATGAGTCATGACAGAGTGAATGTAGATCTCTTTGAGCAAATGGTTGTCACCTAACCAGGAGTTGGTTCGGGAACACATCTCACAGCAGTTGGTGGAGTTGTTTAAACGCTGGCAGGCATCAGGACTCTACGGGTAATTCAAAAGCTGCCTTTGTCTGATATCGGTTGATCTAACCGCTACACGATTCCAACTTCCCGTACCTAATTTCTCACGTGATATAGGTTTCTTCATGACTTTGTCACCAAGCAATCTGGTGGTGCTTCCATAGGCGAAGAGGTACCACAGTAGAAGCTTTACCACTAAGTCAAAGAGCATGATTGACACCCACCGTCTCTTCAACACCAACGGTACGAGGAAAATCTAGTGTTATAACTTTTGTATGCTATTCCTCCATTCCTTTCATTCTATATTAAGAAATCGTGTGATGCTTCTACACAGGACATTGAAGTTTGCATTGCCCCATCAGATTGTCATGATATGTATTACCTTTTCCTTCAATTCACTGTCCAAGTTTGGTGTTTTTCATGTGCCGTTCTGCACGGTTCTAGATTTTTTCTTAAATTTTTCTTGGACATAATTCATTGTAATTTTTACAAGTTTGTTGTTGTATTTTATACTGTATATTATATTTGATTTATATCAGTAGCCAAATCAGTTGGTAATGCCTATTTTAAGGCTTCCCGTTTCTGTCAATTAAACATGGCTTGGTAGCTTACAGAATGATAGTAAGAGTATATATATTTTATTCTCATTGAATACCAACTTCCTATCTTTTTCTCGTGTTTGCCACCTATAGTTCATCTAAATAAACACCACATTGTTATTTATAGTAAAAATGTTTCCAAAATTTTTATTTGACTGTTGCTTTGATAACTGAATGATACTATATGTCTTCTAGCGATCTGGATGACATCGGTGGAACATGAAGAGACTCAAATATTATTTTGGCAAAAAACTTATCAAGGTATATGCAATGGTTCAGAAATACAACCATCTGATTGTAAAGATGTTAAAATGAAGCTCGGAAGGTTAGTATATGAGAAGTACATGAATCAATTCTTAAGCTAAACGCTGAACTCTATTGTATGCCATGACATGGTTTTGAATATGTAATGAAGAAAAAATCTTTCAGCCTACAAGTTACTCATTAAAGAATATATGTATTAAGAGTAGCTATCACAAATATTTTATATAAAAGCTTGCACATGATTCTTGGTATATTTATCTAGACCGTCCATCAACAATAATAAAATATGATGATTAAATTATATCATATAGTCTAACATTCTTCAATATAATTCATGTAATGATATTGTTATCAAATTATTGCATTGGATTGGTTATATCTTTGAAATTTTTAATTGCGAAAGCAATGTCAAGCAATTATTTGTGCATAAGACGTCAAAATTCATTAGAAATAACATGGAGCTTATGTAATTGCAATGAGATGTGTATGCTCCGTACGCTGGATATTTGTGAAATTTGGTGCATTGTAACAATTGTAGTTGGTATAGTGATTTATCATATTGACCATATGTGGGTGCATAATGACACGCACATTGTCAATGTCAAGATAAATGGTTGTTTAATTGTTTTGGGTTAATTACCTATCAATAAAGTATATTTAGATACATATAATTATACAAAAGTTCTTAAGGTGTACGTGACAAAGATATCTAAATTATGTACCAACTATCATACTTTGTTCTCCAATGTATTACCATAAATGCTTTAAATTAGCATGCGAATTTTTTTTAGAATTTAATATTTTTATTACTCTTTCTTTTAGTACCTAGAATATTTTTGAGAATATTTATAAACAGTGACCCCAAACTCATTATTGGTGCCACAAATTATTACAACATTAACGCTGGCATGCCTTCTTCACAGAGGGTGAAAGACGGATGCAGGGTAAGAGAGGAAGTTGACTAATAGCAGCATCTTACCTATATAATCATTAGACAATGATGAAACGGAGAAACGAGAAACCATTATCATGGAAAATGTTGAATATCTTGCGTATCATAAACACAATCTAACACTGGGTAAGCTACAAATTATTAACTAATCAACAAATCATACTTGTGATACTTGAAAAGTAGTCACGAGTTCTCATAAGGCAAACTCTCTCTTGTAGTGGACTAACTATGCAATAAAACAAAAAGGCTTGATTCCTTATCCTTGTAAGTGAATATCCATGAGGAAGATAGAAGTATCGAATAATTTTTCATTCACTTTGAAAACTTATTTGTTAGCATGGGTAAAACATTTAAAATATTATTGTGGAGGACGAATATATTCATTTTAAAAGAATAGTTTTTAAGGATGTGGGCTCTAAGAATAAATTAAAAATAGGATAAATAGGAATGATGTAAACGACGGTCACAGAGGAACTTGTTAAATTAACATTGCAACATTATATCGACTTGATATAATATCACCAAACAATAGTTATGAATAATATACTTGTTATTTGATAATATTACATTACTTGGTGGGGCGTAAATAAACTTGAAATTTTGGAAATATACATGCCATTGTGTTTCGTGTTATGTGTGAAACTCAACTTGTAGAAATGAGCATCAAATGAACTAAAATCAATTGCATATGACATATAATTCAACCATTTTTCTAATTTCTCTTAATCAAACATGTAATGTTTAAATTGAAGGTGTGTTCATTTTATAATATATAATAGAGAGTAGAGTTGTCTATTTACAAATTTGCATAATCACACATGTGCAATCTTTAGTTTTCTTTGAAATAAAAGCCCTTTCCTTGTAGAAGGTTCACAACTTCTCTTGAATTTCTCTTAAAAAGATTGTTTAGGATCACATCAATAATACGAAAAAAATTATATATCGTCTCTACTATTTATTATTAAATTTATTTTTAGTGATTATAAATTTTTTGTCATAAATTTTCATAAAACTTAAAACTTTGCAACTAATCGAATTAAATGAAATTTTAATTACATGTTAAGTCATTTGATTTTAATATATATAACAAGTTTGATTCTTACTATTAGTGGTAGTCACAAACATCACATTATGTACATTTAGTTTTCATTTATCTATTACAAATTAAATAAATATAACGAGACATGTGCATGTGCACGTGTGTATTTACAAGTATATATATATATATGTGTGTGTGTGTGATTTCAAAAGATACACACACACATACATACACACACACACACACACACACACACACACACACACACACATACACACACACACACATATATATATATATATATATCCGTGATAGAGGCTGAATGTCTGGGAGGGTGGTAAACCAAGGCGGTAGCTTGGGTTCAAATCCGAGTCCCTTTGTTAGGGGACACCGTGCTTGACCACTTGAGCCACTCCTTGTCGGAATACATATGTGTGTGTATTTTTTGTGTCTGTGAGTGTGCGTGTTTATGTATAAAATTCATATCTTCTTTAAGATTCATTTTGGAAGACAATAACTCACCTATTTACACTCTCATTATTGATTATGCTAAATTATGAGAAATTAAAGTTAAAAATTGTCTTTTTGGGGACGTAATATAAATTCAAATTGAGTCATTTAATATTCTTGTCATTTCCACAAAGTACAAAAACATTATAGTATCCAATTTCTAGAATTAAAAAATTACTGAAAGATTTTAGAAAAATCTATGATGTATGCTCCCTTCACTTGTTCTTTTTATTACCAAGTTAAGTGAAATTTAACCTGAATATCTTTGAAAGTAGCTGGTTAATAGTTATGGAAATTCCAAATTACATAATAGTGCCCATGATATCCATATACACTTTACCAAAAGAAAGATGATATGACAACTTGTTTAAATATTTTCTAGTGTTTAGTTAAGAAAAGTTATATCACCAAAAGCAATCACATATATCTTTTGACCAAAAAGGAACCCATAGCATCTATGTTTGAACATTCAAACATCTTTCTTGTCAAGGCACAAATATCATGAATGCTTTTCATATCTCATCAAAAGGTTTTCCTCTTGGCAACAAAATATATATCTCTAAATGCATGTGATTACATTGTTTTGCTTAACAACTAATATTTGAACACCAATGAAAACCAAATCCTTACCGTATCCTTAATTATATGAATAAAACCATAAATACTTAAATATGACTTGATTTTCTCTTAAATACTTTCCAATTGTTATAAAGGTTGACATTGACAATATTTCTTGAGAGATATATTGAAAATATCTTAAACAATTTTCATAAACTATACTTTCAAAACTCTATTAATTATCCTTCCATGATAATTTTTGAATTTAATCCTAAAAAGTTAGAATATGAAATCTACCCCAACTTAAAAGGAATTTCATCCTCAAAATTTGAAATGACTCAACTTAATATGAGTGTAAGGATCATTGTCAATATCATACTAAACTCTCATTACCTAAGGTGATTACTATTCATGCTTGCATGTTTTAGGGTTTCCCCAAAAATACTATGAGTAATTATTAGTTATCATTATTGATTAGCTGTCTTTCACTTTATTTGACATTAAACATTATACACAATGATCATGGAATCTAGGATCTAAACACTTCCTCAATTTGAAAAGTGTATATCAAAATTACATCTTTCATGTATGTTATGGATTTGTATTATCATGAAGACATTACCCCTTATCTCACCTACTAAGAGTCTCCAAGATTAAGTCTCAATACATTGAAGGAATGGATTTTCATGTGTGTCAAATCTAGGTCTCTCCTTTTATGAGGCTTGAAACTTCTTATTTTTCTAATCATCCTTCTCTAGGACTCAGATAGATAAAAATATATCCGTCCCAACCTAGTTTTCCTACTTCATAGGGAGTATGAGGCTTAAGATGATCCTCACATCACATCACATAATTCACATAGATCCTATGTATCAATATGTATAAGTGCACCTGTGTAGAATGAAAAAAACACTTTAACACCAAGGAATTTTGAAGTATGGTCCTACATTCTAATATATTTGATCATTTCATCAACTGATGATCACATTTGCACATGAACTATCATCGATTTGTACCCATAAGGTATTATGGTAGTTCATCCATATCTCATAATAATATTACTATATCAAACTCAAGATATTTGTTACATATAGAACTTCTCTGTATTAAAGGTGAATACCCAATTTTATACTCCTACACTAATATGAAATGAATATTTGGTAATAGTCTAACACAAAAGTTTCATCTTGTTTCTCATGTAGAGATTATGAATCTATATATCATCTTATGGTTCTACAAATATGTTAATTCAAGCTCAATGGGTGATTTTTTCCTCTCAAACATTTTGTAACTCCAATAAGGTCCAGTGTATTATTAACCCAAGTATAAGTTCTTCTCCCAGGGCCCTTGAGCTTGTGCACAACCCCCTTTAGGTTTCCATCATTTTTATCATGAGATACATTCAAGGTGATATTTGAAAGATTGACTCACTCTGACTAGGACTCAAATGAGTTGAGGGACTATCTATTTCAAAGTCATACCTCTATATTATAAATTCAACACTTTTTGACTTATACAAACCATTATTACATAAGGCTCTCCATTTTTCATATATTTATCATGTACTTTCTTTTAGCCATTCATTTTAAACAAAACAAAACATTTTTCAACACATACTTTTACAAGGTAGTGTAAGGGATTTAATGCCTAATATACTACCTCCATACCACCAAATCATAACACATATCATCACTAGGTTTTGGTCCTTTAGGTCACCTAGAGTTATCTCAAAATTTCAAAGCCAAAAGTAAGGTGGTTCAACTCATATTTAGTCTAGGGTATTATCTTATTTCTCATAATATTAGGAGGCTAAGCTCTTAATACATATACCATGGACACATGTTCCTTGGTTTATTCTTCCTCCCTTAGGTCTTACCTTAACTTAGGATAACCAAAAACATTTCCGAATACCACTCCTTAAAAGAGAGAGTTTGTATCCAACATGTTTTCTTATATAAAAGATTGTGTTTTAAATGCTTGAATAATAGTTTATGTGTACCTTACATATTTTTATGACCACTGACTTGTATCTGATGTACTTGCCTGACCACTCTATTGTACTTGGACGATTACATGCTTGCCTACATGGAAATCCACCAGAACATACAATTGGTGACTAAGAAAAGTTATCAGAATTATTTTGGTTGTCATAATATTAATATTTTCATTTGATCCACTTATCCATGAGCATAATCATATGCTATCATGGATTCTACTATTTATATTAGGATGATCCAACATATGCTTAGATTTCACTATTGGTCCTATGATGCATTTTCCTAGCTTGACCTTCATTATGACTCTAGGCATCAATTATCTAGGCGCCACCTATCTCACACATGAAAGATCACAATGCCATCCCAAAAAATCCCATACATACTTCTACCAGGTAGTACTCCCAAGTGGCAAGAAGAAATGTGATTTTCCATTTTAAAGTAAATACCTTCACTTCAATATTTTTGAAAACTACAATGTGTTGTACCCGGCTTGAAAAATCTAATGGATCCAATGGTCATGGAAACATAGAAAAATAAAATGATAAATGATAAATCGATAAATCTCAAAGTGGCCACCTATTTTATATGAAAAATAAAGAAAAAAGAAGAAGTTGGCATTTAAGTAAGTAGAAAAACACATAAAAACTCGATTTTAACTCCACCCAAGGATGGATAAGAAAGGTATGCATCAATTCAGAGATCAGATCTAGCAATCCTATTATGAGCAGGTAAGGTGTGAACAACCCCATCTTTCCCAATAACAATATTACAACCTTTTTAGTCATTTTGGATAAAAATATCAATGATCTAGGTTGTTGTTGAAGAAAACAACAAAAAAATGATAAGAAACAATTTTTATGTTGGCAGACCTTTGGGGATAGAGACAGTCGTGGCTTTCCCATCACAACCCTAAAGGTCCAAATTTTAGGTGTATTGTGGTATGAATTTCTTCATAACCTCCCACAATGGAGATCCATCATTGGAGGTTATGATGAAGCATAGGAAAAGAGAGAGAGAGAGAGGTGAGGGAGATAGATTGAGTAGAGAAAGATCATACTTTTGAGAAAGAACATGCATATATCAAAAGTTATGAATAGAATCAAGCAAGTAGTAGTTATTGATATGGATGTAGTAGAGAAAGCAATTATTGAATAACCTAGCAACATTAGTAGGGCAGTTGGTGTTAGAGGAATGATCCTCTGATCACATGCAAAAGATAAAAGAGGGATATAGTCATTTCTATAGCTTTAGGAAAGATAACAGGATCCTAGAATACGTTGGTGTGGGGGTCTATTTATAGGTGGATTTTAGGATTTAAGGTTTCCAACTAGAAGATTCTAGAAGATGCGGTGGACCGCCGTTATGCACCACACAGGAGGGCACACAGATCGAGGCAACCTACCACATGGCACTTTGGAGGATGGCTCTGATCCGCCGGGTGACCCTGGCTCGATAAAGTCAAAATTTCCAATCTATGGATATTTTAAGAATATTCTAGAGAAAATCATGGAGATGACAGATTTTGAATAGAACTAGAATATAATAATGAGGGAGAGAGAAAAGACATTATTTCATGATTATCCTTCATTATTATCCAAAAGATATATATTTTTGAGTGGAAAAAGGAAATTGAATCAACTATGAAATTTATGGGAAAAGACTTATAAAAAGCGGCAATAATGAGCAAATAGTACTTAAGTCTAGATAAAACATATTTTTGCAGAAAGCCCCAAACTGGGTTATAATGGGTGAAAAAGGGTGGATTAAATTGGCAGAAAATGTGGAAAAAGGGTAAAATGTGGAATAAATGGAATGATCTCCATCATTAGCCAGAGGATTAACATTTAAGCAAGATTTCCTACCGAATAAACAAAAATGAGGTGTCAATAGTTTGCTCCTCAAGGCAAGGTTTGAGATAAGAGTGAGTATCTCAGGCTTGAGCCAAGTTTGACCCCCATTTTTTGTCACAAAAGGCCAAAAAGGTGAGACTCATCAAACATGTTTTAAAAAACCTAATGGAGGGTGGAAAGCGTAGATGATGTATTTTCCATGTAAGGATGAATTAATGAGGAGAATATTTGAAATAAATGACTTCTCTAAACTAAGGTAAGCCTATCACTTAGGTAGTTTTCTATATCTGACCAATCATTCATTTTCCTAGAGTTCTAATGAGCCTTAAGAGGTTTTTTTACCGCAAAAGTACTGACTTCATCATTTTTCAATTCTTAAACTAGTGTATGTCTGATTCTCCCACTAACTATGCCTTGGTGAGAAAAAGGTAGTATGAATTGCGGTTTGATAGAGATATTGAGATCAAGAGTCTATAATCATTGAAAATCATGAAAACTTCTCAGTGTAAAAAGATCTTGAAAAGTAATCATCATTTCTCTTCTCTTTCTACACATTTAAGTTTTATTTTTCTTTATTTTTTGTATATGGAGGAGGTTCAAGAAATTAGGGTTAGGACCACGACCCAAAAAAGGTAAATTAGGTGAGTTCTCCTATGTGAAAATAGGGTTTTCATTGCTTGAGATTGAACATTGTAGTTTCAAACCAATTCTCGAATAACGTGACCTTTATAGTTAGTGACTATGCTAGTTAATTGTATGCTCCCTAGATCATGCTTGATATCATAGAATAAAGTTCACATGAAGACTGTTAAAAAAGTTCACATTAGGTATCAAGTGATCCTCCAACATTAAGGTAGCCTTCATGATGTGTTCCTCCATTGGTCCATCATCTATTCCCCTAGGATGTCCACTAATGATCATCTCTGACTTTCTAATTCTAACTTGATTTGATTCACTTTCTTTTAAACTACATTGCTACTGAGAAAGGATCATCAAATATGTTAATGTTGGCATATGTGATCATCTGAAAGTTCCTACTAGATGTGGGAATTGGAAATCTTGATATATATTCAGGACATGATTGGTGTAGTTGAAGTCATGATCTCTGGTCTTGCAATATGTAGAAATATGAACACTGTATTGGTTCAATTTTTGGTCATGATATACGACTATAGATTGATTTGGAAATGTACAATTAGTTTAGTTTTAGGTCATGAGCTAGTACCATTAATGTGGTATCAGAAAAATATCCAGATTTAGAGCATTTCTAGTTTATAAAAGTGCTTAATATAGGTAAAGTTGGGCATAAGAATTTTTTTTGGTTTTAAGGTGGCCTTTACGACTAATGATTGTATCCTTCAATTGTCTAATGCTTAGAGCATCACCGACCATTCAAAGTTTCCATGTTTCTTGTTAGGATCTGGGAAAACATCACCTTGGTTTGTTTAGTTCTTTGAACATGCTCAAGATGGAATGTTTGGGAACTAGATAAATGTCCCAGGTTAAGGTGTCCTTCACAAACAGTGACTATAGCTTGTTTCTTATATCTTCCTCAAAGCATGTACAATCCTTATAGGATAGAGATCGTGGAAAGAGTACTAAAAATGTAAATATCGGGCATCATGTGATTATCCAAGATTAAGGGGGCCTCCACGACATATTACTGTACTGGTCTATCATTTATTCCCTAGAGTGTTGATGAACTATTATCCCCAACTCTCCAATTCTTACTTAATTTAATGAACCTTCCTTTGAACTACATTCCCACAAAGAATGGTTTGTTCTTAAAGTAATATTGAGTCACATTAGATATCAAGATATAAATCTCGCATTAAAGTCTTATAAAAATGATTGATAGATATGGAAATAGAAGCATATGATCATTTGAAAGATCCTATCAGATGTGGGAATCAATAGAGTATTAACATGCCATTCAAGGAGTTCCATGTTTTTTGTTAGGACTTTTGAAAACATAGTCTCAGTTGCTCTACATGAGTGATCAAATTGGATAAAATGGGTATTAGACAAGTTTTAAAATTGAAGGTGACCTTCATGACCAGTGACTATATCAATCATTTGTCTAATCCTTGGAGAACCTTCCTGTGTCAATAAGATTTATAAGGTTGATAGAATTTTACTCTAGAAAAATTTCTAGATTTAAGGTGGCATTCATGACTAGTAACTATATCGATCAACTATCTATTTCCATGAGCATGCCATATTTTTCAAAAGTGATCAAGATAGATAAGGTTGGGTGGTAGACAAGTTTTCCATATTTAAGGCTGTCTTTATGACCAATGACTATATTAGACAACTATTTGCTTCGTGGAGCTTCTCTTGAATATAGGATGGTTTAGCACAATAAGTGTAACATATCGAATTCAAGAATTTTGTCTTTTGACCCTCTTTTCCATATTTTCCTTTCATTTCTATCTTTATTGGCCTTTCTATTTAATTAGTGGAATTTATAGTGGTTTAGTGAACATTTATTCACCAATTGTACCAATATAAGGGTTTATGCACAAATACCTCAGTGAAAGCTTAATTACCATAATTAAGTGCTCTAAACCTTAATATAACTTTTTGATATGATTTTAAAACATAAAATGAGCCTAATTTTCAAATTTGGCTCGATTTGGATGTTGTTTGTGCAAGTTATGCAATTTTAGGTACATTCTGGACGTTTATGCAATTTACCCAATTGGGAGGTTTTCTTTGCAAATTATCAACTGAATTTTAATCCTTAGATATTTAATTACCATTAACGAGATTTTAAACCATTGGAGAACCTAGTTTCACCTTAGTTTGATGGTATTTCTTTCCAAGGGCATTACAGGGATTACCCTCTTTATAAAGATGCTTATCCTTAAAAGCTATCAACCAATGAGGTTATGTATTTCTTGAAAAATGGTGGGGTTGGCCTAGAAGGATCTATGGGATCTTAGGACCGACTTTTGATACCAAGAAGAGTCCATGAGCTTTCCTCTTGCATGGCCATCAAGCCCTAGGCTAAAGACACATGGAAAGTCCCTTAAGACACCTCATGCTTCACCTCTTTCTATATATAGCCATGTATACCCCTTCCCAACTCACAATTCGAAAACTCTTGCTCTACTTTTCTTTCCTATAGCTTAGATAATAGTTCCTTATGTATTTGTCCACGAAGTTTCTATACCAAGGTAATAGAGGGAGCCTAACTTGGTGAAGAAGGCTCATAGGGCTTCCAAATTGCTCCATTAGGGTTTCTAAAGCTCCTCCTTGGTAATTTCGACCAAAACTAGTAAGTTTCCTCCCTTCCTTCCCTGTTTTCATGTTTTTAGTATTCCTCCCACCTTATTACAGGTCGGAACCATGACCTTCCATGGTAAAACTCCACCTAGAACCCTAAAACATCTCATCTTCATGCACTTTTGCTACGGTTTGCACCTCCAAAGTGGAGAAGGTGATCTTTGCTCAAGAAAGGAGCTTGGCTTGGAGCAACCAAACCTTCTAATCTTGGGATCCTTTCTGTTTGTATCTTCTTACCTTCCTAGAGGCAAGTTTTGCTAACCCCCTTCTCATATATTGCTTAGTACATGCTTAAAACCCATGCTTCTATGTTGAAAATCGATGATTTCCATCTCTTTTTACCATGTTTTTATAAGGTTTTAGTTTCTTGCTTTTTTATCTTCTCTAGAAGCTCTAGTTTGGTTACCTATGCAACTTCAAACCTGATCTTGGGTCAAATGGTGTTTTCTCCCTCTCCCTTTTTCTTCAATTATCTCGATCAGTTTAGTGATGTGGCAATTTCTTATTGGTCAGTATTGAAAAATTCATATCTTCTAAAGAACTTATCTAAATTTGACAAATAAATATGTTTTGGAATTGAAAAATTAATATCTATATAATAAAAATATTTTCAAGGTCTTATTTCATGGTTTGACGAAGGGTGATTTTTGTAAAACGAATTTAATGCATAAAATCCATAAAAATTACATCTTAATCATCATAACTCCAAAATTAACATACAAAATATGTTTTCTTGATTAGGAGAACCTAATAAGTTCATTGGTGATATTTTCAAAAGCAAAATCCAAAATTTTCTAAAAATATCTAAAATTAGGGTTTCTATAGATTAATGTGCACTATGTACTCTAATACATGTTAATACATTGAAAATAGGCAAAGTGGAACTTGGACTCAATTAAAGTGGTGAAAGTTAGTAATTTATATCAGTAAGAGAGGTATGTGCATTCCTTACACCCTATGTTGGGATAATTGCAACCAAACCCTATATTTCCCTAATGAGGCTTAAATGAACCCTAAATATTCTATTCTTAAATCCTAATGTTGTTCATGCCTCAAATAAGATTATAATTTCTTCTTGTTTGGGTCTTATACCCCACTGCCATGCTTATTGAATATTATGACTACTCTTTCCATGACTACTTTTCTAGAATGTGGATTTATGTTCTATTTAATTTAAAGTAGCGGTACTTATGTACAACCACCCATAGAGGGCATGTAAATAAATGCCCTAGGGAATGCCTTATTCTCCCCATAATATTTTAGGTGACAGGGAATGTCTTATTCTCCCCTCACCTAAGGTTAGAGGTTCGGTAGGTGCCTCAACCCTACTTAGTTAGGTAGGCATAATTATCTTACATGCAAATCCTTTTTGATATAATTGTTAATGGCAAGCTTCTTTGGTATATAGCCTCATACTCTTGTTATCTTCATCATATGATGAACCCTAGCCTGTTTTTATTTGCTTTACTTATCTTGATATCCTAGACTAGTTTTGTGACACATACTTTTCTTCCCTTTCCCTTTTTGCTGGGTGCCTTCCCAACCACCTAGGTGTTGAGCAAGGTGATGGATAAGACAAGGAAGATCTTAGCTTTTGGCTTGGATTCGATTGATGGATATGTGACTTGGAGATAAGATTGTAGTAGTCTAGACTTGCCTCTATCTAGATCCTGATTGTGTGTCTTGATGTAAACCCTCATGGGAGAATTTGATGTATTTTTGAAAACCTTTTACGAAATTGAATATAGTCAGTTATTTTTTATTCTGCTGCTTTCTAATGGTCTTTTGTATACCAATGTTTAATAAGTTTGGAAAATTTATGCCCATTCCATCATACCTCTGAGAGTGTTTGAAATGAATGTCAATTCTTCAAATTTTTGGTGAAGGGGTGATTTCACTCTTTTACAGCATGATATCAGAGCCTTTAGGAAACTATTAGGGCACGAAGTTGAAGCAAAGGTGTCTAGAAAGGATCAGGTTCTGGGGGCTAGCAATATTTTCCTCTGTGCCACTTACTTGGTTTACGAGGTCTTCCAGATCCATATGATACTGGCCTGGCCTAAGCTGAAATGGATTGTCTGAAATAGTTTGCTTTTAGGCAATAGTGACCTTAGACATCTATGTTGTATATCTTTGGGAACCCTAAGTTTTAGGTGTATGATGACTTGTTTGAGGATGGATACCCAATATAGTTCCCTTATGACCCATATAACCACATGTTTGGATAGTTATCCCTAGAACCTAGACTTTGAAGTTTGGTGTTAAGCAATCAGAGTGCGCAGTGAAGCGTGATGTATCTTGTATATAGTCTAGTTAGACTCGCCCTTTTACCTATAGATTAGTTTGGCTTGGTAGGTCAAACCTTTTAAGGGGGTGGATAATAGTTGGTTTGATGATGTTTGGGTAGTTAGATTTTGAGGATGAAATCCTTTCCAAGGGAATGGAGTCATGTAACATACTGAAATATAGCTACTCTGACTTTAGAAACCCTAACTCCCTAATTCAGAAGTTAGTGTGCTTGAATCCTTAGTTTTGACCAAACAAGTTATAGTTGTAACCACATGTTTCTTTATATCCAAAAGAACATATAACGCTCATCTAATGAATAGTTCATATATTTGAACCCTAATGAATATCTAATGCACATAATAAGAGTAACTCACATTTTAATACTAATAATGGATATGCATGATGTTGACCATGTCATAAACCAATAAAACCTAATGAAATGATGAGCAAGATAATTGTAACCTAATCTTGTATTTAATGCATACTAAGAATGTATAGATGAAGAATAATGATCATGTTAACCTAAACCCTAAGTTGTAATCATCTAACCTTAACATATACATCCTTAATGCCTTTCATGATACATTAATGACATTAGGTTTCATAATAAGTTAACATACTTTGATACACATAAATGATATATATAATCATCTAAACACATATTAATCAAGTCATCAATATGAAATGCATGGTATGTTACCTTGTTATCTAATATACACATGATTGGTCACTTAATGTAAATCAATTTGTAATATGCCTCACCTTGATCATTAAAATACATGGAGTGGCTTCAATATGAATTAAATGAAGTCATTTGATTCACATAAATGTGCAAATAAATAATATAAATAAATATTAGAAATTATTAATGATGACATTAATGTGAGAAATAAAGATAATGCGGCAATGAGATAACGTTCAATATAAATATATGTAATTGATGTGACATAATTTGGATTGAATGAAGACTTAATGACAAATTGAATATTTCATGCAAAATAATTCGTTATAACTTAATGTGGTGATAGTATAAGGATAATGAAGTTGAAGCTCAATATATTAAGGATAATGATCAAGTATATTGAGAAAAATTGAGTAACCCATAATTTTGCTAAAATTCTTCGTAAGATAAATGAGATATATATATATATATATATATATATATATATATATATATATATATATATATATACGATGTTTCATGGATGACAATGAAATATAACTTCCTTGGTAATAAAGTGATTATGACATGACATAATTAAAATCATGGTGATAATGTGATATCATAATGAATATAATGTTAATGAGCCAAAAATGTAAATAATGTTAAATCTCCTAAAAGGAATATCTAAATAATGGAACCTAGGTGATCCTTGAGAACCTGACCTATGTCGAGATGCTTGTGGAGTATATGTTGATGAGTTGTTTGGTAGAAGTTAAGGTTGGAGAAATAACTTGAAGTTTTGTGATGAGATGTTGCACACCCACCCTTCCCTTCTTGCTTGTGATTTCGGGGACGAAATCCTCTTTAAGGGGTGGAGTATTGTAACATACCAAATTCTAAAATTTTGTATTTTGACCCTCTTTTCTATCTTTTACTTTCATTTCTATCCTTATTGGCCTTTCTATTTAATTAGTGGAATTTATAGTGGTTTAGTGAACATTTATTCACTAATTGTACCAATATAAGGGTTTATGCACAAATACCTCAGTGAAAGCTTAATTATCATAATTAAGTGCTCTAAACCTTAATATAACTTTTTGATATTATTTTAAAACATAAAATGAGCTTGATTTTCAAATTTGGTTCAATTTGGATGTTGTTTGTGCAAATTATACAATTTTAGGTACATTTTGGACTTTTATGCAATTTACCCAATTGGGAGGTTTTCTTTGCAAATTATCAACTGAATTTTAATCCTTAGATATTGCCTTCCCATTAACGAGATTTTAAACCATTGGAGAACCTAGTTTCACCTTGGTTTGATGGTATTTCTTTCCAAGGGCATTATAGGGATTACCCTCTTTATAAAGATGCTTATCCTTAAAAGCTATCAACCAATGAGGTTATTTCTTTCTTGAAAAATGGTGGAGATGGTCTAGAAGTATATATGGGATCTTAGGACTGACTTTTGATATCCAAGAAGAGTCCATGAGCTATCCTCTTGCATGGCCATCAAGCCCTAGGCTAAAGACACATGGAAAGTCCCTTAAGACACATCATGCTTCACCTCTTTCTATATATAGCCATGTATACCCCTTCCCAACTCACAATTCAAAAAATCTTGATCTCCTTTTCTTTCCTATAGATTAGATAATAGTTCCTTCTGTATTTGTCCATGAAGTTTCTGTCCCAAGGTAATAGATGGAGCCTACCTTGGTGAAGAAGGCTCATAGGGATTCCAAATTGCTCCATTAGGGTTTTTCAAGCTCCTCCTTGGTAATTTTGACCAAAACTAGTAAGTTTCCTCCCTTCCTTCCTTGTTTTCATGTTTTTAGTATTCCTCCCACCTTCTTACAGGTCGAAACCATGACCTTCCATGATAAAACTCCACCTAGAACCCTAAAACATCTCATCTCCATGCACTTTTGCTAGGGTTTGCACCTCCAAAGTGGAGAAGGTGATCTTTGCTCAAGAAAGGAGCTTGGCTTGGAGCAACCAAACCTTTTAATCTTGGGATCCTTTCTGTTTGTACCTTCTTACCTTACTAGAGGCAAGTTTTGCTAACCCCCTTCTCATATATTTCTTAGTACATGCTTAAAACCCATGCTTCTATGTTGAAAATTGATGATTTAAATCTATTTTTACAATGTTCTTCTAAGGTTTTAGTTTCTTGTTGTTTTATCTTCTCTAGAAGCTCTAGTTTGTTTACCTATGCAACTTCAAACCTGATCTTGAGTCAAATGGTGTTTTCTCCCTCTCCCTTTTTCTTCAATTGTCTCGATCGGTTTAATGATGTGACAATTTCCTATTGGTCAGTATTGAAAAATTCATATCTTCTAAACCGCTTATCCAAATTTGACAAATAAATATGTTTTGGAATTGTAAAATTAATATATATATATAATAAAAATATTTTCAAGGTCTGATTTCATGGTTTGACGAAGGGTGATTTTTGTAAAATGAATTTAATGCATAAAATCCATAAAAATTATATCTTAGTCATCATAACTCCAAAATTAACATAAAAATATGTTTTCTTGATCAGGAGAACCTAATAAGTTCATTGGTGATATTTTCAAAAGATAAATCCAAAATTTTCTAAAAAGCTCTCAAATTAGGGTTTCTATATATTAATGTGCACTATGTACTCTAATACATGTTAATACATTGAAAATAGGCAAAGTGGAACTTGGACTCAATTAAAGTGGTGAAAGTTAGTAATTGATATCAGTAAGAGAGGTATGTGCATTCCTTACACCCTATGTTGGGATAATTGTAGCCAAACCCTATATTTCCCTAATGAGGCTTAAATGAACCCTAAATATTCTATTCTTGAATCCTAATGTTGTTCATGCCTCAAATTAGATTATAATTTCTTCTTGTTTGGGTCTTATACCCCACTGCCATGCTTATTGAATATTATGACTACTCTTGCCATGACTACTTTTCTAGCATGTGGATTTATGTTCTATTTAATTTAAAGTAGCGGTACTTATGTACAACCACCCACAGAGGGCATGTAAATAAACGCCCTGGGGAATGTCTTATTCTCCCCATAATATTGTAGGTGTCTGGGAATGTCTTATTCTCCCCTCACCTAAGGTTAGAGGTACGGAAGGTGTCTCAACCCTACTTAGTTAGGCAGGCATAATTATCTTACATGCAAATCCTTTTTGATATCATTGTTAATGGCAAGCTTCTTTGGTATATAGCCTCATACTTTTGTTATCTTCATCATATGATGAACCCTAGCCTATTTTTATTTGCTTTACTTATCTTGATATCCTAGACTAGTTTTGTGACACATACTTTTCTTCCCTTTCCCTTTTTGCTGGGTGCCTTCCCAACCACCCAGGTGTTGAGCAAGGTGATGGATAAGACAAGTAAGATCTTAGCTTTTGGCTTGGACTCGGTTGATGGAGATGTTACTTGGAGACAAGATTGTAGTAGTCTAGACTTCCCTCTATCTAGATCCTAATTGTGTGTCTTGATGTAAACCCTCATGGGAGAATTTGATGTATTTTTGTAAACCTTTTACGAAATTGAATATAGACAGTTATTTTTTATTCTGCTGCTTTCTAATGGTCTTTTGTATACCAATGTTTAATAAGTTTGGAAAATTTATGCCCATTCCATCATACGTCTGAGAGTGTTTGGAATGGATGTCAATTCTTCAAATTTTTGGTAAAGGGGTGATTTCACTCTTTTAAAATAAGAGTGAATTTGGTATGTATGCCCAGAGAGCCAATCATACGATGATTGTAATGGAATAACTTGTAAATGATTTGATTAATAATAAAGGCAATCTTCCAATTTATTCTATTTTATTCAGTTATGAGATAATGATGTAACTTAATAAATGTCTAAGGAATGATGTTACTGGTTAGATTTTTAAAAAGGAAAAGATTTCAACTCACTAATCAACCATAAGTATATGAAAATAAATGTAGTCGAGTGTCAAATACAAGGAGCTAGGTTAGTTAGGTGCAAACATGTTAACTTTCACTAATCTAAATCAGATTGCAAAGGCTTGATTGTTTACAGACTTAAGAAAAGGAAAATAACACAAAGGTTTAAAAAACAAGATTGATTTAATGATTAGGAACTTGAGCATAAGATTTCACTACCATTACCATTATATCACATGAACATAAGAAACAAGATCGTTGTTTAATAAGCAAGGAGGTTGTCATCGTCATGCATTTTCCAATGCCATGATATGGTTCTCAACTTCACATAACACTCCCGCGTCTATGCTTAGCATCAAACACAACCAAAACCCTCAATAATCTCTAGCCACTCTCATGGTCAAGAGAATATTGCCATAGACCCTACTCCATACTTCCTAATAAATTCTCCCGAAGCACAAGGCAAGCATAAAACATGTATAAAAGGTGGCCAGTCTGACATACAAGAAAGAAAACACCATAGGCATCCATTGAAGAAAGAAAACTAAACAACAATAAACATAAAACTTGAGTTCACATGATCAATGGCATGGGAGCTACTCTCCCATGCTCAAGAAAAGAGCTCTACTCGTCCATAATGAAGATATGCAGATACATGATAGTAATTTCAGAGTTTTGCATGCTTAAGAGAAGGAAAAAGCTAGAGGAACCACAAATGTAGGCTAAGAGGTGAGAACTCTAGCTAGAGGATGAAATTCCACCACTTAGAAAGCTCCAACTCGTGTTGACTTCCCTCCCGGAAAGCTAGAATGAAGAGAGTAACTCGGCTGCACCTTTGGAGAGGAAAAAGGGAGAAGAAATGAAGTAGAATGAGGGTTCTCTTCCAAGAAACCACCTTCTTCAACCTCAAAATTGCCAACCTCTACTCTGGAACTTCTCTTAGGAGTAAAACACTTCAAAATGACCGAGAATAACCGACTCATAGGTTCCCATTTGCTTTTAAAACTAAAGATAGTCATTTTCATTTTTGCAGAAATTGACAACGACACGACGTGTCTTTTGTCAAACACGCCGTGTCATTTCATTTGTGCTTGCTCAGGATTGTCACTGCATTGATGCACACGACATGTTTGAATTTAGACACGACATGTTTCTATCTTCAGGGAGTGAATCAAATGAAGGACACATGACGTGTTTGAATAAACACACACCGTGTTCTTTGGCAGAAAGGTGTAGATGGTCTTCATGTACCAGGAACACACCGTGTCTGATAAAGGACATGTCGTGTTATCTCTTTTCTTTGATATGGACAAAATGCTACTGGAGAATCACACGATGTATGTTTAATAACACACGACGTGTTCTTTATCCTGTGAGACTACCTATAAGTGAACACGTCGTGTTCTTAATAGAACACACCGATTGTCACTGCATTGATCTTAAAAGGAATGATTGGACTACCCATATCACCAAGGTGCACCTCCTTTTCCAGGAATCCATCACTAAAGAACTCCATAGTTAAGCGTGCTCAGCTTGGAGTAGTACTAGGATGGGTGACCAGTCAGGAAGTTGATCCTGGCTTGCGCGTCAGTGAGGACAAAGTGTGCAGTTAAGGCTAGTGGTGGTTTGTGGAGCCATTCGTCATTCCTGAAACTCTACTAGAGCCTAGGGAAGTGGGCCCGGGTGTTACAATTCCCCTTTCTCTTTCTCTCATTGTAGCTCTCTCTTCAGGCAACGTTTCCAACAACCACATGAACCCAACCGACGGTTGTGCACATTCTTGTCATGCCTATCTTTTTGAGCATCATGAAGGGCATGATTAATTCATACAAGTGATACTGTTAAGTAACCATAAGAAATTAAAAAAATATAATTAATTCAATACCTTTAACATAGATGTTATTCTCCACTGAACAAACTCTTTTCAATCATCTTTATCAATGTAGTTCCATTTAAGAGAGGGATTTTAATCCTTCTTGTCTCCAAAGACATAATCTCTAGTGAGGATTTTTTGCCAATATCTATGTCTTCTCCCGCCGAGATGCATAACATACTTGAGATGCTGCTTTTCATCAAGTTCATACCGGCCCTAAAAAGGTTCAACATTCAATAACTATTTAGAAATGTTAAAAGAAAGAATAGAAAAAGACTATAAAAGTCTAACTACATTTGTCTCACCTCTAACTCCCTCCGGATGAGGTTTTTATGGACATTACTCACTTGTTTCCAATCCTCAACAACAATAGGCACTTTTCTTCAACCAAGGACCCCACTTTAGCTGACAAACTCTTTAGTAAGAGGCATGCATGCTTCATTGAATTCAACGATGTCATTCCTCCCTTGCCTATTTGTGACATCTTTCATCACAATTATCTCACTAACTCCCTTACATTTTGATTTATCAGCACCATCAATACCCTGATCAGGATGCTCAGGATCCTCACACTCTTGATCACTGTGTAACCTATTCAGATGCCATATATAAAATCAAAAGTAAACACATGAAAAAAGTCATATCACATATAAAAAGTAAAATCACATATAGAAAGTAAGATCACATATAAAAAGTCAGATCACATATAAATAAATAAACATGTTATATAATGCAAAAAAAGCAAGATCAGATTTGCGTAGTATACCTTAAACTAATATACCTTCTGTGTGTTCATCACGTGTATAGTCATCAATGTTAGATTCAACATTTACACTTGGTAAACCAACAGAAAATGGGATAGAGTCATCATACTTGTCATAGTACTCTTCTTCATCAATAGGATTTGAAATGAACTATCTTTTCCCATGAAGAACAACATACAAATTTTCTTTTACAGGATCTTCGATATAGAGTACATGTTTTTCCTTTTATGCCATGATGAACAGTTCATCCTTCTCGCCTGTTCACTCAAAATTCACTATTGTGAAATTGAGTTTGTCAACTACAACTCCTTTCTTGTTATCAACCCATTACACCTAAATAATGGAACTCTAAACTTTGTGTAGTCAATTTCCCATATGTCTTCAATGAAACCATAATAAGACATAATTCCTTCACGTGGAATCTTATCATTGGCACTAAAAAAATACAATGAAGATGCCTGAAGGGTGACCCCACTATTTTGGATGACACTTTTATCATCTTGATGCTTTGTGTAGTATGAAATCCATTTATGTCAAACCCTTTATAAGATGTAAAGTGGGTCTTTGTCTTATATGTGAGCCATTTTATAGTTTCTATAACATTATTTGGTGTTTGAGATAGTTAATTGAATACTTTCTTTTCAAACCACATAATTAATGTCCAATTATGCTCTGTAGCAAGCCACACTAAACTGGCTTGGGGATAACTTCTCTTGAACTCGTTGGTGTGTTCAGTGATATAAATACCCACATCGTCAATGTTGTGTAAAACATACAATTTTGCTTGTTCCCACTAATCATGACTAATTTTTGTCTCTCGTTATCCCAAAATACCTTTACTGGAATGAACATCAGGGTTCACAGTATTAACAAGAGTTTTTCTGCCACTCTAAAAGTCATTGCAAATTACATAACCTCCCTAGAAATATAGCCCTCAATGATACTCCCTTTGGGGAAACAACAGTTCTAAACATCACCTTTAAAAACATTCAGGTACTGCTCAAAAGGATACATCCAATGCAAGAAATATGGAACCAACATTTTCATTGTTGGGAAATCAGGTGCAGATATAGGTAGTAGAAACAAAAAATTATTTGCCCGTTTCCCAAAAACTAGCAGAATCTCGTCAACAACAATGTATCTAGGAAGGAAGGGTTGCAAGGTTATACTTGCACCTGGAGCAAGTCTAGTGACATCACCCTGCAATTACAATCTTAGACAGTGTCTGTGTAGCTCCTAGTCTTCACCACAGACAACAAACTCGAACAGCTCTTGTAGAGCCTCCTTTGGACTCGACACAGATTGTAGGCTGACATCATCCTCCTAGCAGCAGCCAAAGGACTCTTTCCTCTAGAGTAGTCCATGTGGACCACTGAGAACTCCACGTTGCACTATTAGAGACAATGGGAATGAGTTGTCCCCTTCTATTGGTGTACTAGTCACTAACATATTTTCGCACAACAACTGATCTTAGTTTCTCCTCCCTCACTATCCCTCCCTAGTCGGGTAGGACTTTCTTGGGCTCTTGTGGTTACTACAACCAGAGAGGACAAAAATTGTCAGGACCACTGATCCCAATTGTGTATGTTGGGAAGCCCCCAATACTCCTCTATTTATAGTAGAGGGTAGGGTCAGGGTTCCCAGTTGATGTGGGAGTAGAAGGGTCCAAAAACATGAATGTTATGGCATCTACGGACCATGAGACGGTCATCTCACACTGTGAAATGGTAGTATCATGCGCGAGAAGATTGTTTCACAGTGCAAAACGGTCGTCTTGTTCTTCTGCAGTTTCCTATTTGCACACAGAATTGGCAATTTGCTTCTAATCAATGTTAAATATCAAATTTTCTTACACAACAAGTATTGTGCAATCCAAACGAATTTGGGAAAGTATCTAGAACCTTCCCCATACCAACTGAACAATCTCACACATGAGATACATTTGTCTCACTCACCCAGATGGTCATATGGTGAGCCAAGCCGAGCCAGTCAGTTCACCTCAGTTTGGGCAGCCAACTTCATTCCAACTAGCCTGACAAGCCAGATGCCTGTCTCAACACTTGAGACGGCCGTTTGGCACCCCAGACGCCTGTATCAGCACTTGAGACATACATTTAGCAGTACAGTCCGCTGTTGGTGTGTGAATTGAATACCTAAACACTTTAGTAATCAATTCCAATCAACCTGACACTCTAATTAGTCGGCTCAACACTTGAACTTGATGATTCTAAGTCCAGTTAGTTGATCTATTTTTTAATTGAATACCTAAACACCTTTAGAATTCAATCTAAACATCATTCATGAATACACTTCTTTAATCCAAGTGTATCCTATGTGTGTGACCCTATAGGTCTAGAATTATGTTGGCAGCGAATGTCCATAACAACTTATGACATCACAAGCAAAGAGTGGTGCCTAGTCGCACATCATTGCTACCCAAGTAATTCGAAAAGTGGGAGAACAACTTCAACATATAATCTGTGAATAGTGTTACCATGATCATATAGTTCCTTTATCTCTAATATTCGGATTGAACTCAAGGCATGCAATCGACATCCTCTCAACGTTAAATCCATGTTCCTTGAACTAGAGCAGACTGTCTGAGATGATGTGAGTTCACATATCATATATTGAATCACATGGGTATGACCGTAAACTCTTGGTCTCTCTTATCAAGGGGCCCTAGATATCAATCTGCAGTAGGAGGGACAAATCCTGTCTCTATCACTCATAGTCAATCCCCATGTGTCAAAGTCCAATCATTACTGTTATAACAACCCATGTTTCATGATTGTGTTTGATGATGTTAAAGTGTACCCAACGACATGTGATGAGTGCAGTGATTTCATGTCTAAGAACCACAATCACCACCATCACTATGGGATATTATTCTGACTACCATTCCATGATTTCTATGTATCACTCTCATGGTGGGTCTGTCTGCTACATTGTTCACTAAAATGTATTTGTGTGCTTGACTTGATATCACATATCATGACTAATTAGACAATGTCATCAATCAACACACACTCTAGTCTTATGTATTACTGTTATCTATTTTTCTTCCACAATAATATCTGACTAGGGACATAAAAAAATGTATGTACTCTTATCATACATATGATCTAATCGTTCATGTCCTCAACCTAAAGACATATGTCATCAAGTAACATCATTCTTTAGACATCTACTTACGTCTGTGTCATCAACTCATGACTGAGACAAACATAATAGATGGAATTACCTTTATAATTATCAAATCAAGTATCTAATGCCTCACTCCAATCATCATATGATTGGCTCTCTAGACATACATACCAATATTCACTTCCCTAGTCAAATAGACAACTAGATGTACCATTGATATCAAAGAATGAAGGGTAGAAATATTACTCAAGGTGACATTGGGTAATGACCACTTCTCTTTGCAACTTATCTAGAATCTCAAAATCAATTACTTTTCTGCATAGAGAGTTGAAGAAGAAGCAAAACTTAGTAATTACAAACCTTACATGCTTAGGAAATATAGATCGAATAGCAACAGACAATAATGTGCATTAGAGTGTGACAATCATGAGATCTAAGACCTATACGCTTTAGATACTTCATTGATACGAATCTATGGATATTGGATGAGTATCCCTATGGTACATTAATATTACTCAAGTACTCGTAAAAAGTTCTCTTCACCTTTGTAGACAAGGTGTAACAAGCAGGAGGTAGATATGTGCAGTGACCTTTGGTAACTTCTATTGTTAATTCTTTCCTTATACCCATTTCACGTAGGTCTACTCTAAATTTGATGCCATCTTTAGTCTTACTGGGCATATTCAACAGAGTGGAAATAATTCTATCACAAACATTTTTCTCAGCATGCATGACATCAATACAATGTCAAACTATCAAAGAACTCCAATAAGGAAGATTCCACAATGTCAACCTCTTTTTGAATAAATATTTTTCACCTATGGGAATAGTACACTATCTCTTACCAAAATGATTTACAATGTTGTTTATTCTTGCATAAACATCCTCCCCTAACATAGGTTTAGGGGAACTCTGTTCCTCAGGCGAGCCATTGAATGTTTTGCTAAACTTTCGGTAAGGATGCACCTTTGGTAGAAACTTTAGAATGACCAAGATATACAGTCTTACCACCATGTTTTAGTCTGATAGAATCTATATTTCCCTCACATATAGGTGCCTTAGTTCCTTTAACTTTGTAGCCAAACAAGTTCCCCTAAGTAGGAAAGTCATTAATAGTGAAAAACAATGTAGCACTTAAATTAAACATCTCTCCACACAAAACATCATAAGTAACAACATCTTCTCCCCATAGTTTCTTTAGATCATCAATCAGAGGTTCAAGGTAAACATCAATATTATTTCTAGGTTGTTTAGAACCCGATATCAACAACGAAAGCATGACATATTTATTCTTCATATACAATCACAAAGGAAGAGTGCATATGACAATCATGATAGTCCAAGTATTATGCTGGCTGCTTAATGTTCCATGTAGATTCATCTCGTCAGTACAAAGTCCAAGTCTTAAATTCCTAACTTCTTCACCAAATTCAGGATACAATACATCAATCTTCTTCCATTGTGGGGAATTAGACACCTGTCGAAGCATACCACCATTTTTTTACGTCTAGATTCCAAGATAAATTTTGTGCACCTACAACATAAGAAAACATGCATTGAAACCTGGGTATTATAGGCAAATACCTCATCACCTTGACAGAAGACTTAGTTTTGGTCTTACCCGATGTTGTCCTTTTGTACCTAAATGCCCCACATTTCAGACATTCTTCCAGATTGATACAGTCCTTTTGAAAGAACACACAATCATTTAGGAATGCATGTATCTTGTTAGCCTCAATTCCCATTGGGGACAACATCTTTTCCATTTTGTATGTTGAGATTGGAAGCTTGTTGCCTTTAGGGAGAATTTCTTTCAACAAAGTCAACAAATAAGTGAAGCTTTTGTCGCTCCATATGTTGTTAGCCTTCATAGTATACAATCTCAACACAAAACTCAACTTCATAAACTTAATACAATAAAGATTTCTCAGCATCTTGCATAATGTCTCTAACAAAGGGAGGTGGGTCTATAACATTTACCCCACAACTATCTAGCGTGACATCAACCATGTTTGTTGGAATTGGTTTGTTCTCATCAACATCCTCATCCATTTCTTCTTGGACACAACCACCACTACCAACATCTACTGATCTCATACTAGAATCTATCCATCCTATTACCATTATGTATAGCCCTATACAGTCCCAATCCACATGACATGATCTTTGATTGTGTCAACAATGTCAACTTTTAGGTTGTTTCTAAAATTCCTATAGGGGAAATAAAACCTATCTCCAGGTTGTTTTCTATGTTTCTCTACAAATCTTATAAACCCATCGAGAACATTAATAAACTCGAGAGTGTAGCAATTTGGTTTAGACATCCATGATCAAACCATTTCTATATGATCAGATGAGAGACAAGTATCTTATCAGTTTCTATCTAGTAAGTTAATTTTAGGAAAAGAATAAGTTTGAATAATTGAGCCCTAATAATCTAGTAGCATTCACATTCATGAATGTGTACCACCTATCCCATTCTTGATCACTTCATCTCACTAGTAAGTCTATAATGCATGTTCGATTTCAATAAATTTTGACAGCATTTCCCCACAGTTCTCCAAGTACACTAGTGTCGATGGGAAAATACCCACCTACATATGTATCCAGAGAAAAAAGGGGAAATGCTATTATAATTATTTAAATTGAACAAAAACTATACAATTACATCCTAAGTGAGCTGAAGTGCTAAAAATAGTCCCAAAATATGGGACTATCCAAGGTTTACTCCTAATGAGTGAATATCAGGTGGGGTTCTAGGCCAACGACATGGTTTGGAAATTAGGGCTTTGAATATAGGGTTTAAAGATTACATTTATATATTAATGTTTAAATATTATGGTTTATTTATATATTCAAATTCACAAATTAGGGTTTATTCACATATTAGTTTCAATATCTTAAACTATGTCATGCATGCTCATTACCATGTTACATCATACAACATGAATCCATTTAGACTTAGTGTGACACATCAGAATTGAATTAAGAATCCAATTATTAGGATATCTACATAAAAATGGGAAATCATATGATTCGAGCAAGGAAGTCAACATAAACGTAGACATTATCAATTCAAGTTAATTTTAGAGTCATTTTTATGCAATCGTAATCATTATAGCTAACATGAGATCCAATTGAAGTTAGGTGTCACAAACATCATAAATATATTGTTTGATTGCATGATGTAGCACAAATAATCATTAAATACATAGTTACATATATGCATTTTCATCAAAATCATACAATTAATCACAATCTAATTAGTTTTCATCACAATTCACTATAATTTTTATTAATTTCATCAAAATAGGGTACCTAATTATCTCTGTCTCCCTTCCCCCTCTCATCCTTTCTCCTCCCCTCTCCTTCCCCTTCCCTAGTACTAGGGTAGGGGAAGGAGAGGAGAGGAGGAAGGAGGAAAGGGGGAAGGGAGATGGAGATAGAGGAGCAAGGAAGAGAAGAAGAAGGAGGGGAGGAAACTTGTGGCGACAGAGGAGGAAGAGGAGGAGCAGTCGATATCGGTGGAGGAGGAGGAACTGGAATCAATGGTGGAGTAGGAATAGGAGGTAGATGAAGCTTCACAGACTCGACCAACGGTGGCGGAGGAGTAGTTGGAGTAGCATCGGGGAGAAGAGAACTACTAGCAACAACGTCGGAAGCTAGAGAAATGGCAGAGTAGAATCGTCGGAGCACCTGATTCTAGAGAAATGATGATATGGGAATGAGGGGGGAAGGGTTTCTCGTGGGGTTAAGTAAGACCTATACCATCGATTATTATTAAATTTGACAATGTAGGATTTAGGTCATCGGTTGTTCATAAACAACCGTCGGCCAAAACACAACTTTCTCATTGGTTGTCTATTATAAAATGATGCCTAACCTTGCAACCCAGTGATACTTACGATGTTGATTATGGTTATAACAACTATTGAGAAACATCAAGTGGGGTTGGGAAAACTTTCATGAGACACATGGGTGCAAATATCTTTCTTGTCAGACACAATAAAAACAATCGATGAGAAATACCAATTGTTTTTCATAGGACAGATGACACATGCACCTATTTATCCCATCATTTATATAGTAAAGAACCGATGACATAGGGTTTTTGGAGGAAATGAAATGTTCATAAAAATTGTGTGCACGATTTTATTTTCATGGGTGATATATAGCATTAGTTAATTTGAGAAGAAACTGACTACAAAAATAAAGCACAACCCGTGTTTTATCAGCTTCAAACTGTTGGGGTTCTCTACTAAGAACCGCCGCTAAAGATAACACCATAAGTGTTTCTTGAAAAAATAACCAACACAATATGTTATATCCGTACTCGTGAACATTCACAAGTTCTATAAAATTCATGAAATTCTATCTCTTTGACTCCCAAACTGACTGAAAACCTTGACCCTAACCCTCCTATAAATACAAGGGTACTGAAGGCTTCCCAGATACAACAATAAGCTCTCACAATTGTTGTCTTCTCTAGTTCTGGTAACCAAGAGAAACCGAGCAAATTCTACCCATTAAGGGAGGAACAATATGTGAGAGAAAATTGTGGAAGAGCAACTCGATACTAGCACGTTGACTACAAGGGACTCCTCCTTCCTATTTGTTCATCTAGAATAATAGGAGTTTCCAGTGGTCCACATGGACTACTCTTGAGGCAAGAGGCACTTGCCCCGCTGACCACTGTCCTTGTTTTCCAACTTAGGAGGCCAACAACAACAACCGTCCATGTGTGACTTGAAGAAATGTGCATGCTGCTGCAAGGGAATCTTCGCTAGACTTTCTCCAAGACCATGTATAACCTTGCAACCCTCTTTCCCATCTCATAGTTATTGACTTCATCTACTTTTTATGGGGAATATTGAGAGTAAAACTTTTGTTTCTGCTGCTATATCTGATGCCATATTACCCAAAAAGTGAGATTTTCCCACTATACGTAGGGCTTTGATTGTGGTAATTGCCTATTGATAGGGATTTGTCAAGGAGTGACCTTTCAAATGTAAGGTTCTATCAAGTGTGCCTACTTGTATGTAGGGATTGAGATAAAGAAAATGCCTATTCAAGGTAGGTCTTCAATGTTTATGCCTATTTAGAATAGGACTTGGTTCATGAAGAATTCCTATTCAAAATAGGATGCATCAAAATTTTTAGAATTGGTTAATGTATGCCTATTCATAATAAGCCTTTAGTGTAGATGCCTATCTAAGTATATGGATTTGGTCTAAATGCCTACCTAAACGTAGGGATTTGTTCAAAAGGGATTCCCATTCATGATATAGGTTAAGAGTAGGGGCCTACCAGAGTGTAGGTCTTAAACTAGAGGGAATTCTTATTTGGGACAAGGCTTGGAGAAAGGCGCCTACTGAATGTAGGGCTTAGACTGGAAGAAATGCCTATTTGGGATAGGGCTTGCGGAGATGCCTACCTAAAAGTAGGTTTTGCAAAAGGGATGCCTACCATATTATAGGTCTTTGTTGGGAGTGGCTATATGAAATATGATACCAAGTGATTCTTACCTAAATGCAAGGCTTTAACAAAGAGTGTTTCCTACTTAGGATAGGACTTTCAGAAGAGGAAATGCCTATTTAGGATAGATCTTGAAAGCATGGATGTATCACGGTCAAATCAAATAGGGAACATCTGAATTTGAGTAGTGTGGACCCCAATCCATGATTCAAGATCTAGATGATAGTTAGGCCTCATAGGCGATCAAGAGATAAATTTTGGAGTGCTACATGGTGTAGAGCTTAGATTATTAGATGCCTACCTAAACATAGGTCTTTGATAAATGAAATGCGTATTCTGGATAGGGCTTGAGAGCAGGGATGCCTACTGATAATAGGGATTAAGTGTAGGTGCCTACATGAGCATATGACTTTCTATTAGAAGTAAAGGTGCCTATTTAGGATAGGGCTTGTGGTCTAGTTTAAGGTCTTAGTTCAAGATTGAAAAAAGTTTGGAAATGTGATCACATGTTTGGTTTAGTTTTAGGTCATGATCTGGGAATGTAAAAGGATTTTGAAATATGAAGCACATGGTTGGTCCAGTTTTAGGTCATAGTCCAGAACCATAAAGATTAGAAGCTACATGATTCGTCTGATTTTAGGTCATGATCCAGGACCCAAAAAAGGTTTGGAAATGTGATAATGGGTTTGGTTCAATTTAGGCCATGATCAGGACCATAAAAGGACTTTTGAAATATCATTGTAGGTTTATTTTAGTTTTAGGTTGTGATCTTGGTCCATGAAAGAATTTTAATATGTAATAACCTGGTAGGTCTAGGTATAGGTCATGGTCCATGACCCAAAAGAGATTGGAAGTTAAGTTTGTGATTGGTCTAGTTTTAGGTTATGGTCCAGGACCCAAAAGAGTTTGGAAGTTAAGTTTGCGATTTGTCTAGTTTTAGGTCATGGTACACATACCAAAATAGATTGAAATTGCCATACACAGAGTTGGATCATGATTGAGGATGCCTATAAGAGTGTAGGACTTTTATAGTGAGACAAAAAACCCAAGCATGTGTGCTTCCACCAATGACATGGTTAATGACATGCTTTATTTGTGAATTCTGATGCAGGTTGTTAGATGTTTGAACTCCTTACATTCAACTATTATGAAGGTAAGGAATGTCATTATAAAAGATCTAATGATTGTAACAGTTTGGAATCAAGGACCAACATATCATTTAGTCTGCTTTGGTGATGTGGCCCTAATTCCACATTTCTAACATGTCTCTTGTGGGGTTGTGCAAACTGACCAGTGCATCTTGCTTAGAAGGTGATGTAGCCCTGATTCTACATTTCTGACATGTTTTGCACACTCTATCGTTAATATGTCAATATAATAATTTTGTATGTATTTGAGAACTCAAACTAGAGGTTACTACATTCATTTAAGATGTGAATTAGTAGATTTATTTAAGATGTGAATTCAACTAAGTAAAAAAAAACAATCTAATTCAGTTCATAGGAGTCTTCGATGTTCCTCCCCTTAACACTATTATAGATGTGTAGTAAAAAACCAAACAATAGATGAATATATATACAGGTTAAACAATTTATAGTTTATCAATTGCATAGTTTTTTGTTCCCAGAATTGAAATGAAATGTTTATAATTTTTTAATATAATATTCTATTGACAACATGATAGTCATATGCCAATGTGGTCTTTCCTACATATTTAAAGTGTACATAAATTTTGTTTATTCCAAGAATGTCTAGTTTGCAGACAACAATCTACATCACCCATGTTAGCCATTCCAAAAAAATGTTGTATGATGATAGACGTGAACTAGGTATGACATAACTTGACCAAATGTATTTCAGAGAGGGACATGATGATAAGATAATTTAATATAGAAGAAGAAAATGGAAACAATGACCAATTGGTACATATCATCTTTGAAGTAGACACAAATAGGATTATAATAGACATTCATACTCTTAGGAGAAGACATGATTATATATGTGAATGACTTCACCTTCAAACATGTAGTGGTACATTCCTTGAGGAGGAGGGATGAAATAGTATCTAGTGTTCTATTACTATTTACATACCTTCTTGGTAGTTGGTTTGTAATAAAAATGTGAACTCTTTTAAGGCCACTCAATTATTATAACAATTTAAATTGATGAAATAAAAAATTAAGATGTTATTGTTATTTAGTGTATTTCATGACAATGAACACTTCCCATGGTCGTAATTGCTTGAGTAGGAAATTAGATACACTAAGATGAATATGAATGATGCATGCTTAGACGCGTTTAGTCGCTTGAGTGAAACATATATGTTGGATCTACATGTTACAATTAAAAATGATTAATTTTATAACGTGAAGACTGATGCCACCTATGTAAGAACCCCACTTCCTAGCAACCCCAATTAAGGAAGGCCAGAAAAAAGATGTATAACCATAATACACATGATTTATGGTTTAACACATAATAAAAATAATTAATAAATTTCACTAAACTGAACTGAGTTTGGTACAAGATAAAAATCTTTTCATAAATGCTTACAAAAAAATGGGTTCTAAAGTTCCACATATGAAATATACCATCTATCTATATCCTCTGGGCTTTACTTTGTTTGTTTACTTTTGGTGCCTTCTTTTCTTGAATGTCCAATTTTCATCATGTAGAAGATTATCCTAAAAACACTGACAATCAAAACATGCGGTCAGTATAACAAGTTATAATGGTATGTGGGGGAAATAAATTATTCACATTTTATTTGTAACAACAGAATCCATCAAATTATTGATTAATAAATCAGATTTTAACATCTTTGATCATAACTACTCAATCATGATCTATCCAACCTCTATTAGTCCCTACAGTGGACTTGGGTCATACCTCACTCAGATGGCAGACCCTTGGTGGTCCTTTTGATCCTACCCAGAATGTAGACCAAGATCTAGACCTCCGATGGTCGTTTGATCCTGTCTAGAAGGTAGACCAAGATCTAAGCTCATGAATATCCTTTTGATCCTACCCAGATGGTAGACCAAGATCTAGATCATCAATATCTCATTTATATAAACGATGTTCCAAAGGAGGCTTAGGATCTGATCTAGTGATGTCCATATATATATATATATATATATATATATATATATATATATATATATATATATATATATATATATATATATATATATATAGTCATGCTAGAATACACTCGAGTGTATAGATCACGTCGTACACCCCAATGGTGTTTGACTATCTAGACCATGTTTTTCCAAAATCTAATCCATTGATCTTCATGGTTACAATAATAATAGGTCACATACAAAATTTAAACTCATTTGGATGAGTGTAAGTCACTCATCCAAGGACAACAAAATCGACGCACAAAACTAATTTGAAATACATGATTTTTGACTCCTTTAGATGCACGACCTATAAGTATCCAAATGAGCTAAAATTTATTATATAGTATGTTCTTATGATAATTAAGAAGATCGATGGTTTAGATTTTTCAAAAATTTATTGCATCTTAAAAAATGACTGAGGTGTATGGTGCCTCCGGTACACTCGAGTGTACACTAGCCTGACTAATATATATATATATATATATATATATATATATATATATATATATATATATATATATATATATATATATATATATATATATATACATTGATAGCCATAGTCACTTTATAGTTTGCAAGGAATGAAATAAACAAGCAAGCATAAATGTGCAAACCATGCAGGGGGGATTTGGTTAACCACGTGAAAGTACAATTATTTGGGTAACGACATACCTACTTGAGAAGTAACTTGATGTCCAAGAAAGAGCAATCAGGAATAACCAAACAAGCAACCAAATAATTATCCTAAAAGTTAAAGCAATACACACATGTATTATTATTTTATCCAAATCATCATTAATATTGACTTGGGTCTCAAGTTAGGATTTCTAGGTCAATTTTAGGGTTTCATTAGAGTTTGGGATTCCTAACCGTAGTTTTCACTTTTCATGATCTTTGGGTCAACAAACCTTAATATTATTACTAATTACATTTTTAATCTCAAGGAAACGCTGATTATCCAATACATGGGTTTCTAAGTTCACATAACTTTCAATTTGGTCTTTTTATTTATAAAAGATCAGTCTTTTATCATCAATACCAATTTGACACATTAGAATCATCAAAACCTAAAACTTAGGGTTCTTATACATTAAAGATGTTATCTTTAAGTACATTTCGGATTGGAAGCTGATATAGGAAGTGAACATATTTTTATTGGATTCCTTGCATTCTCATGATCAATTTTCATATATAGTTTGTCTTGATCTGAGCTACCAATCATTAGTTATTCTTTTTACACAATAAACATTAATTTGACCAACAGAGAGCTGACACGTTAGCACTTATTTTTATCCACATTGGCGGCCGGCTGGGATTAGAATTAGATGGCGAATTACGGCGTTGGCCTCAGGCTTTAGGTAAGCGCTCAAGGACATTTTGTTCATTTGTTTCTTTTGTTCCTTCTACCTCGCGTATTACGCGTCTCCAGCCCTAGCGGCCGCGCAACACAGGCCCGCGGCGCCTCTCTCTTCATCCCTGAGCTCAGCTGGTTCGGAAGGGGCCGAGGAGACCTTCCCTACCACCTTCGAACTCAAAGAAGCCCCAATTTTATCAGGGCGACCACCCATGACCCGAGCCATGATTCACGCTGCTCGAGGTTGCGGGGAGTAAGGAAGCAAACAGGTAGGCAATATCTACCGAGTTTCCCCCTCCTTAGCGAGGGTTGGGGAGGGGAAGACCCCATGAACTCTTCCGCCTACTTACCATGCGTTGGAAACTGCCGAAGGGCTCTACCTTGCCCTACTCCGTGAAGATGATGGAGCAGTGCTCCCTCTTCATTTATGAACGTCTTTAGACCGAGAAAGAAGCCTGTCCAAAACGGTTTCCTTAACCTAGTGAACGTCGCTGCTATTGGGAAGGCTGAGGTTAGAAGAAAACGGCTGGGAAGACTACTTGCTTAGTCACAAATTCGGTATTCGGGATTGTTCAGTTGGGTTGAGAAATTCAAAATTCGGCAATTATATGGAAAATTCAAATAAAAATCGGTCAATGTACCGTGCGGTCAACTATTCGGAAAAAATCTGAAGACATACATATATTACATACATATATATGTATATAAATAGCCGTTATGTACAAATAAAATATACATATATATTGCATACATATATCTATAACTATTACTTCCGTATACATACATATATTTCATACATCCACACATATGCATGTACATACACTCACATATATATGCACTCAAAGTCTCAAACTAAGTTGGAGTCTTAATCAGTATAATACGAGAAAACAACGTATAGAATGCGGAAAAAACACTAAACATGATTAGTTCGTGAATAATACAGGAATGAAAATGAAACGTAACATTCGGTAATAGGGATTTGTTCGGAAGTAGAATATATTGTGACTAGGGTTAAAGGGAAAGATGTGGTTAAGGGTGGAAGATAACGTAAACGGGAGTTTGTATCCCTTGTGATGGGTGGTCATATTTATATACGATCTCCACATGGATCTCCTCTCCTTCATAGTCGTTCCCCTTCTAACACTAATTACTTTCCACTTCCTTGCATTCTCGATTACATGACTTATCTTTAATATTTCCCTTCCTTTACTTTCCTTACTAAACTCTCTCTCTCTTTCTCACGACTTTGGCGAAGAATGTGTGGGAACATATTCAATGGTCTCCTAATTTTGCGACACATATATGTCCGAATATATCCTTAAGTTTTTCTTAACTCAAAATACCAACTTGTACTAAATTGACACCCAAAAGCCATGAAGGAAAGTAAATCACCACATGATAATTTGTTGTATAATCTATTGTAAATTCTAGATTATCTCTCTCTCATCTTTTATACATTTAATCCCACTTTCGATAGAAAGTTCTTAATGATTTTTATCTAACTGGGCAAGGTTTGAGACCAAAACTTCAAAAGCAAATATGCTTTTCTTAACATGCAAGTCTTCCTCATATTAGGCACATTTTAAGCATTACAGCACATCCTTTTCTCTTTCTTTATTTTCTATTTCTTTATTTTAGCTATTCATTTTTCTTAGAACCCATGTGCAAACAAAAACTAATTAATACTCGCCATCCATGCCACTTTCTAGAAAATTCTACATAATTCTCACAAGTACACTACTTATTATCCATTATCTTTTGCCTTATTCTCATTATTGTATTTATTTCTTTTCCTTTTCCTTGATTTCCATTATTGGATCAACAAAAATAGTAAGAAACCATGAAATTCATAGCAAAGGGATTTTTTCAAGGGAAAACCATTCTTTTTAATGCAAAGTGTCTCATTTATTCAAATATTTGCATTTTCATTATATAATTACATGGGAAAAACCAGGTTATAACATCCTTCCCCTCTTATAGAAATTTTTCCTCAAAATTTGACTAATCACACAAACAACTCATAATAAGACTTTTCCATGTCCACCTTCAGCTCCCATGTGGCTTCATCCTCTCCACAGTGCTTCTAAAGCACCTCTATCATCTCTATCTTTTTCTTCCTGAGATCTCTCACCTTGGTATCCAGTACCCTCACAGGTGACTCAGGATATGTCAGCCTCCCTTAGAGTTCACTAGGTTCAACACTCAGCACATGGCTTAGATCCTTCACATAGTGCTTCAAATTGGACACATGGAACACATCTTGCATCATATATACTGTGAGGGTAGGGCTACACGGTAAGATGCTCCATCAATCCATTCTAGAATCTCAAACGGACCCACTATTAGGGAATCGACTTTCCTCTATTCTTAACTATAGCTCTAAGGGGTCGGATTTTCAGAAATACATATTCACCAACGGTGAAGTGCAAGTCAGTCTACTTTGCGTCAACATACAACTTCTATCGATCCTGGTGTCACTTTAGCCTTTTCCCGATCAAAGAGACTTTATCAACATATATATGTAATTCCAATGACCTCAACAAGGTCCTCTTACCAACATCATACTAGTGAAGTAATGACCGATACAACCTCTCATAAGGAGACACATATAGAGGTATCCTACTACTGGCTTGGTAGCTATCATTATAGGCAAACTCAACTAAGGGAAAGCATTGCTCCCACGATCTACCTAAATCGAGCACACATGCTCTCAACACATCTCTTAAGGTCTGGACTGTTCTCTATGACTGTTGATTAGTCTAGGGGTGATAAATCATACTAAACTCCAATCTTGTATTGAGTTCTCCATGTACTTATTTTCACACCTTAGGAATGAAATTTGGGTTATGTTTAGAAATACTCGATCTTGAACATCATGCAAGAGAACGAACTCCTTAACGCATAGTTCAGCTAACCCATGCTACATCATGACTTTTCTTTATCATGGGAAACTCACCACAAAATCCATATTGGTGGGGTCACATTTTCTCTTAGGAATGTTAATTGATTGTAGTAACCCACTGGGTCATTGATGTTTAGTCTTCACCATCTGGTATGTGAGACAACTTGCTACATATACTTCTATCTCTCCCAAAAATATCACTGTAAGTCTTTAATTATATTCGTAGTGCCAGTGTGTAATGTATACTTAGAACCATTAACTTCTTACAAGTTACAAATCTTTAAAGGAAAATCCTTAGGAATCTAAATACAGATTGCATATTAGATTCCACCACTCACACCATCAAGAGATGTGTCTGATACTTCTCCATCAAACCATTCATCTCATTTAATTCTAGGTCATCTAACTTGATGCTACACGCTTGATCACCAAATCGGGTTTGGTTTATCTTTATTTGATACCTCAACTCTTGCATCCACTATTTCGATCACAACAATTCAAACTCCACTAGATAATTGTATCCTCAATTGAAATTTCAATTTGTCAACTACCTTGCTCATCTAGTTCTTCCAAACCATTCATTAAAGATTCTTTCCTAAGGGTATCAAAATACCTTAAATTCTCGGTGTCCTAAATGGATTTCATCTTAAGCATTTATTCCTCGTATCATTTCCTTTTCTAATATAGTATGTGTCTGTCTTATGTCTCACTCTCATAACGAGATGAAATAAGCATTTGGTTGCGGTCAAAATACTAAGCTTATCCCATTCCAAGACTAGAGATGGTGCATCACACATGACTCTAAACCATGCATGCCTATCAATCCATGAAGTCAAAAGCCTTCCTCACCCTAGGGTTTGTGCAATTTGGATTCTTATATCTTTGTTTTCTATACCCCATGTCTTATTAGCCTTAGTCATATCCTCAAGATCTCTAGGGGTACAAGTACTTGTGGATCGATCTCATTCGTATGCATATAGGGAGTGCCCCTCATTTACTCTTTGGCCTCATGAACTCATGGAAGTGGCCAATCTCCTAACCCATGAGTCTTGGGCAATGATTGTTGTTACCTCTTGACCCTACGTTCTTATGCAGTTAGGGATGATCATCTCCTAATCTAATCGGTCATATGTACCTTTAATCACCCCTTATTGACCTTAGGATTGACTTAGGGTTCTACTGAGATGTTATGACTTTATTTTATTTAATTATACATTTTACTTGAGGTTTCTCTGATTATATCCAAGTACATCATGTCTTGTATAATTCTTTCACCTGGATTATTTTGTCCCTTAGGGTATCCATAGTTTTCTTTATGCCCCTTTATTAGGATCATGGAGACCTACACATCTGGGCCTGGTCCCATTATATCGGCCACTTCCATGTTCCTTAGATATGATCATACATGGATTCTAAGAATCATACTCAATTTATGTGATTTTATGCTTCCTACACTTAATTGCTCAAGTTTTTAAGTGACCTTTAATGTTTTCTCAATTCTTAAACTAATTTATGGATTATCCCTTCCTAGGGAAGGTCCTATCCCAGGACAAGACAAAACTATCATTCAGTAGAAACAAACATAAAATATCATGTACTAAGATTTTATATTTTCACAAGGGGACATCTCTTTTAGGCACATTTCCATCATATCATCTATGCATTTTCTTCTTGGGAGTTATATCATTATATCCCGTAACCTATCACTCAAAGGTTGGATCACTATGGTACTTTAATGCCACGAATTGAAATAAGGTTGACGCATTACATCTCTTGTGCTTAGGTCTTCAGGAACACTATCTAATGTCAAGTGCCAAGTAAATTTCTTAATCCATTCCATGAAATAATCCTAAATAGATGAAGTGTATCCAGAAGAAGGCAAATTTATTCACCATGTATCACGGAGTCAAATGCATCCATGTTTAATATTTCTACAATCATTATTCCATCTTCACTTCCTCATGCTAAGTTGTGTTCCTTATTAAATGTTCATCCTGAAGTTTGCTTGTCACTTCCCTTTATCATATTTCATGCATGCATCTAACCAACAACAAGTAGAGATCTTATTCATAATCTCTCAAGCTCAGACCAGTACCTATGATAGTATGGTAGTTCTAGAACAACTTTTATGAGTGGCTCGTCAATCATATATCATAGTCCAAGTAGGGTTTCCTTTAACCCAATACTTGAGAGGGTACCATGCTTAATCTCTATGAACTCACTCAACCTTGTGGGTATTATATGCACTGGATGCCACCACTTCCCCTATTTGGTCTAGGAGCCTTGGGTTTACCTCCTTAGATTGGGTCATTTATACCGCATGACTTAGCCACTCAACTATGTATTGAACCAACACTTGATATCTTCCTAGCTTTCTCTTTCACATAAACAACCCTTAGGGTCCCACACAAGGAACTCCCAATCTGAATATGAGGCTTCACAACTTTTTTTCTCATTCCTTCTTTAGGATCTTGGGACTCTCTTTCCCTCACCAAGATGGTATATCATCTACACATATGTATAAGAATCCTCCTATGTTTCTAGGTCTTGGTCCTTCCAAGGACATCTAGAGTGAAACAAGCCTCTAGGGATCACACATACAACAACTCGATTTTCTCTAGTTTAGGACATATCACACAAATATTCCTCATAATTCCTCATGTCCTAGAGTTTAGATTCCCAACCTTTTCCTTCTAGGTTTCACTCTCTCAGGAGTTAACCCTATATTTGGTCCTAGTACTAGAGGTCATCTATCTCACCTTATCTTATCTGGAGGAGCATACACCCACTCGTATTATCAAATCCCAAATTAAAGTCAAATTCTAAAATCTGATAGAGGTCAACATAAGTCATATTATCACATTACCAAACTCCCCATCCATTCCGTATAGTAGGACAAACTCATAATCCAACAATATTAACCCTCTGTCATAGAACTAATTCTTTTTCCAGCCTCACTTGCTTTCATGTAGATGCATGTCTACCTCTTATGTGTATTTGTGTGGGGACATATTCCATGTTAGGGTCCCTATCAGAAGAAGTTTAGACTTTCTAGTCTTAACCTGATCTTAGGGTTTGTCTCTCTCATGGATCATTTTTCCACTCTCGAGTTGACCCACCTTAGGTTGGGACACTAATCCTAAAAATTGCACTAAAGGGTCTCATATTTTGTCATTACGTACTCACTTATTTCCCATTCTTGGTATGTATGTAGACCCACATCCGTATCTTGCATGCCTTGATTAATGTTCCTACATGCATGGATGAACTCCTTACGGTTAGAGTTAATGCCTTTATGGTTTCCTAACCACTCCAATACATTTTGTTTACGTGCCTTTTAATATCTAGTAGAGGATGCCTTAGTCTTTATCATTCATAACCCTAGTACTTAGGAGGAGGTGGAGAGAGAAGATAACTTCAGGTACTTAGGTTTGTTAAGTGAAATGGGGACAAATAAGATATGAAAGTGGATGAGAAATCCTAGAGGTATCTTATTTAGAATGAAATCCTCAACTTTGGCCAGGTCAGATATATGGGTCCAGGAGTCCGCATAAACTGACTGGTGGGGCAAAGGAAAAATTTTTCCATCCCCTAGCCCATGGTCCATTCTAGACACCTCCATCTTTGGAAAACAATCTAATAACTCCCTTTGGGCTCTACTGAATTTGTAAAATTTAATAATTATTAGGGATTATATGGAAAACCATACTCTAATACCAAACGTAACGACCCCACTTCCTAGCAATCCCCAATTAAGGAAGACCAGAAAGAAAGAGCCATTACCATAATACAAATGATCTATGGTTTAACACATAATTAAAAATAATTAATAAATTTCACTAAACTAAATTGAGTTTGGTACAAGATAACAATCTTTTCATAAATTCTTACAAAAATATGGGTTCTAAAGTTCCACATAGGAAATATACCATCTATATATATCCTCTGGGCTTTACTTTGTTTATTTACTTTCGATTCCTTTTTTTCTTGAATGTCCAATTTCCATCATGTAGCAGATTATCCTAAAAACGCCGAAAATTTAAACATGCAGTCAGTATAACAAGTTATACTGGTATGTGGGGGGAAACAAAATATTCACATTTTTATTGTAAAAACATAATCCATCAAATTATTGTTTAACAAATCAGATTTAACATCTTTGATCATAACTACTCAATCCTGATCTATCCAACCTCTATCAGTCCTGACAGTAGACGTGGGTCATACCTCACTCAGATGGTAGACCCTTTGTGGTCCTTTTGATCCTACCCATAAGGTATACCAAGATATAGACCTCTGATGGCCATTTGATCCTACCCAGAAAGTAGACCAAGATCTAGGCTCATGACTATCCTTTTTTATCCTACCTAGTGTTGGGTTTTAGGGGAGGCAGAGAAGGCAACGGAAACAAAAAAAATTCCTCCCCAAACCCGAAACAAGGAAACGCGTCAACGTCTATACAATAGGAAATGATAGTTTGTAGAATCATACCTTGTCCCGAGGCTTGCTCGGTGACAATACCTCGTGCCTTGCGCGGTCTTCACCTCCGGTCTTGGACGGTGTCTATGCAGCTCCTGGTCGCACCGGGACTGACTACTCCTGGTCTCACTGGGACTGTCGGGATTGACAGTTGTCCTCCGAGCGGCAGAAACCTCCCACCTCTGAAGTAGTCCACACGGACCACCTGGAACTCCAATCTCCTTGTCCCACAAGGAATTGGAAGGAGTCACACCCTCCTGTCAGCGTACTAGTCGCCAAAACACTCTCCTGCCACCAGTCGCAACTGTAGTTGTCTTTCCCTTGCTGTGCCTCCCTTATCGGGTAGCACTTGCTCGGGCTCTCTCTCGGTTACCAAAACCAGAGAGAATGACAACTTCACAGAGAAACTGGTTGCACTGGGTTGTACTTTAAGAAGCCCCCAATACCCCTATATATAGGAGGATCATGGGACAGGGTTCTCTATCCTGGGTAATGCGAGACTAAAAGCAGGAGTAGAAGGGTTCGAGATTTTCCACAAAACAACCAACTCGCAACCTGAACTGATTGTTTCACAACTAAAAAGGTCGGTTGAGGACTTGAACCGGTCGGTTGACACCTCAACCGATTGGTAGGGACCCATGAAACGGTCGGTTCATTTCTGAACCGGTCGGTTCGTGGTCCTGATCAGTTCCCGATTGACTTTCCATATTTTGTTTCTAATTGGTATCAAATACCAATCCTTGTTCCAATCAAATTGGGCAAGTGAAATGAAAGGAAAATTCTCACCAATCCTACTTTCCCAACTTGCTCGGTTGCAACAGTTGAACCGATCGTTTCAACACTTGAAGCGATTGTTTCACCCTGTCCATGAGCCGATCGACTCACAACCTGAGCCGATCAGTTCACCAAGCTGAGCTGATCAGTTCATCACATGAACCGATCGGTTGGGAGTATAGATTGTGCAGAAACAGTCAATTGCAGTTTCAATCAATTCGATACTCCAATCAATGCATCCAACACCTTGAACATTATGATATTGAGCTATCAATTAATTGAGTGTTTAATTGAACTACTAAACTCCTTTAGTAATCAATCTAAACATAATTTGTGGACAAAACTCCTCTTCCAGGTTAAATCCTATGTGTGTGACCCTGCAGGTCCATTTCACGTTGGCAGTGAAAGTCCATAACACTTATGACTTCACAAGCAAAGAGCGGTGCCTAGTCACACATCAGTGCTACCCAAGTGAAATAGAAAGTTGGAGAACAACTTTCAATCCTACAATCCGTGAATGGTGTTACAGTGAATGTATAATTCCTTTGTCACTGATATCCCGAATGAACTCGAGGCATGGAACATTCATCCTGTCAACGTTCATTCACTTTCTTGATCTCAGAGTAGATTGGAAGAGATATGTATGACATCAATATCATATACTGATTCACACATGCGTGTGCACGCCTATTTCAATCCTACTCATCAAGTGGACTTGGATATCAAACTCCCTCAGGAGGGACAAATCCCATATCTATCACTCACCCCTCAAAAGCCCCATGTGTCAAAGCCACCCAATCATCACCTTTATAGCAACCCATGTTTCAGGGCTATGTTTGATGATGTCAAAGTGTACCCAATGACATGTGTTGAGTGCACTGATTTCAGGTCAAAGAATCACATTCACCACCATCACTGTGAGTACTGACTGTGACTACCATGTCATGGTTCCATGTGTCAAACTCACGGTGGGTCTGTCCGGTACACTTGTTCTCTAACAAGTACCTATGTGTTTGGTTTGATATCTCTATATCATGACTAATGAGATTCTGTCATCAACCAACACCACAATCTAGTCTTGTGTGTCATTGTTGTCTATCTACCTTCCATAATGACATCCAACTAGGGACATAACAAGAATGTACAAACTCTTAGCATCCATATGATCTCATCGTTCAGGTCCTCAACCTGAAAGCATACATCATTGAGTACTGTCATTCTATAGACATTCAATCTGTTCTATCACTATCTCATATGACTGAACTAGAAAGAATTGGAAGCTTGCCTTTGATGTTTATCAAATCAATCTTAATGTATCCCACCAATCATCTCATGATTGGATCTCAGGGCATACATACCAACAGACTCCCACTTGCACTGCGAGCCAATCACCCTTGAATCATATTCATAGTGATCTTCAAACATGTCCCACATGTTATTGTGCTCTTGTTCCAACATAGTGAGTTATGGCAACACTTTGCCAAATTCAGTATAAATTGCATGTCTCACATCTCTTCACTGTACGTCACACGTATGAGATGGAGTTGCCATAATATGGGATCTAGTATTCCTTTTCTAACCTTTAGCCACATTGCATGATCAAGGATTCCATAGTTGTCATTAATGAGCGGAATATCTATAAGTTCATCTTATGAACTTCCAGATCCATATAGTATCCACTGTTTTTCTCTAACATACAGACACTCGACATTTCCTTTTAAACGACTTTATTGGAACGTTTCCAATTATCAACAAACTTTCACTTTATATATCCCATATATATTTTGCGATTAATTTTCTGTCCTTTTCGGAAGTTCGCATCAATGTAACTCTTTACATTGAACTCTTCCTTATCACCATAGAACTAGTATTTCTCAAGTACTTATCAAGATCTTATGGTTTCCAGTAACCCTTATTGGAAGTAGACAGACATTCACTCGTCATGTCCCACATATGAGTTATCAGGATGAGCACATCATATTGTCATGTCCTACATACAAGATGATGAATGCATTTTATTCTTGCCATGTCCATACATGCAAGATAATGGGATGATTACATACATGATAGATCCATATCTATTCTTAGTGTTCCCATTCTTCATAAGAATTAGACACTTGGCCTTGGGATACTAACTCCATGTAACATGGACAAGTTTTCTCCCATTGAATTTGTGTACACGGAACCCTTCAGTACAGATTGCCAATGTATGCTCTCTCCTTTTCCAAGTCAAGAGGTTTTCGAGAACTATCTCTATAGATCTCTATTCCTATCTCATAGGAAACATCTCTATCTTCCTTAAAGATAATTTCCACTTTGGATTTCCATTCTAGAACATTTCCATTTCACATCAACCTGTGGAATGTGAATACGCTCCCACTAAATCAAAGATCCCTTCTTTATCTTTGACATATCAGTCAAACCCTTTGACTATATCATCAAAGTAAAGATCCAATTATGAGTTGCTTGTACTTAATCAATCACATTGATCAGTCCATTGTAACTTATGGACTTCATTTGCATTAGTGGATTCATAAACCTTATAGGTTGTGTCACATACACATCCTTGTTTTATTCCTCATAGGAATGCGGTTTTAGTATCCATATGCCAAATGTCTTAGTCATCAAGTTGCAATCAACAAGCATCATCCTTCTCAAAATGTTATCCATGTGTCTTAACACTTAAGACTTCTTCGCACTTATGGATTTCATCCCAATGAGTGCTACCATCAAGGTCATACCTTATGGTTTACATGGAAGTCATTTAGTATTTAATGGTCATAAACCATAACTCAAAATTTGGTTCCTCATATTCATCTAGATAGTTGACTCATCATATGAACAACGTATCACATAGATAAACGAGGTGTAAGGATATAAGAATTCACAACCCTTGTGATTCTTAATTTCTCTTATTAGTGAGGGGTATTCTTTTATTAAGAAGAATTTAGTTATTTGATAATCATTCTCTAACTCCTTAGAGTATGATTCCTTCTTGATTTATACATCACCATGCCTTAATCATGAGTTCACTATGATACACTATCATAATCACTCATAAGGATCTCGAACATTTTGTCTAACTATTTCATTCATTGATCTCATCAAGAATTAACACTTTACCAAACTCGTACTTCATCTATGATAATCTTGAACACTTCAAGATATTCATATTGGTATTTCTCTAAACACCGTTTGAAGTATTAACATTCGCTCAAATAGTTATGTAAATACATCACATGTATTATACCTAATTGGATAATCATTCCCCCACTACCATTAGTGAAGATTGATTAATCATGTACAAGAGATTCATGTCTCTTACTGGTTCTCTAACCAAAAGAGTCTAGATTTATCCATCACATGGAAACTAGAAATGAATTTCTCATGATTGATGCTAATTTGATTGTTTGAGTTATCAATAACTTTAGGTATCATTTTATCTTATGCATACCATGTATCACAAGATAAACAAGGCATTTCCACAAAGATCATATCTTTAAGATTGAAACATCAACTTTATTAATTGCCATCATTGTCATACAATATGCAAAAATAAAGTGTTTCTATCTATTGGCAATATATGAAATAGCAGTTCTCAACTCTATTTCATGCCCTTTAGGCTAAAATAAACTGAAAGATACTCCTATCTATGGTAGCAACACTTGCTCCAATGATGGGTACTTCTTTCTTGGTCCTTTCACAAAGGCCATCACTTCTTTGCGGATCTTGCATATCATATATGATAGATCCATATCTTGGTATCATATACCTCAGATAAAGAAGCAGTTCATTTCATGATACCTTAGGTGGAGATCTCCATACCCTCCTTCATCTTCTTTTGTTCTTCCAGATATAGAGGGCAATTCCCTCACACACCCTTTCCCCATGTGCCTTGAGGCTGAAGACGGCTTGGGTTGCTGGCTAGCATCAGAACACTTCTTTGCTTTGCCCTTGTCCTTTCCCTTAAGAATTACCTTTTCTTTGATCACATCAAAGATTATGGTTTGTCTTTCTTCATCTTTGCCTCTACTATCCTCAACATGTCCAACAACTCTGTCAACGCTTGTCAAAGTTGTTAATATTGTAGCTTATCATGAATTGTATGATTCTCGCAACATTTGCAGTATCATACCAATAACCAACTCTTGGCTCAGAGGGAATCCATCTTAGTCAGGTTTTTCCATATACCCAATCATATTGAGTGTGTGAATACCTTACTGGATCTCCTTCTGTCATGACATACTAGGACAGTGTCTTGGAGACATCATATGTCTCATGTTGTCTCTGCAACTCATAGTTCAGAGAACACAATATCAAGCACTCCTCATCAATGTCATCCTCGATATGCTTCCATAAGCATACTTTCAGCCATTGATGTGGTGGGATTGAGTTCATCTGGTTCTGGTATAACTAGGACTTAGAGCTTTCAGTCTTTGATTGAGAACACTTCTCATCATCCTAACCAGTCGTGGAATTATTCCCATTTAATTTGTTGGTCTCAAAGACCGATCGCAAATAAAGTGATTATTGTTGATTAACCATTTATTTTAACAAAATAAAATATATGCAATTTTAGTCCAAAACTCTTTTGACTTATTTGATTGATTTGAAAAGTTAACGATAAAAATTAGGCCTTTAATTAATTATCGCTCCCACTATTTTAGTTCAAATTGATAGCCCTCACCATCAATTCGGAAGATTGCAGCGTACAATATTCTAGTGGGCAAGATCCATATTTCATCAAGTCATGAGTCAGCTTTGGCTGATCGCCCACAATCTTGACTATTTAGGTAGGCCATCATGCCAATTGCATCATATGCAACTCTTGATGAATGAACATGCACAACACCTTGCCATGAACATTCCTTGCCTCTGGGCTTAGACACTCTAAGAATCACCAGTTAAGTCTAACCCAAAAGACGACACAGTAAACAAGCACCCTGCTTTGGCAGAACCTACATGTCTACCCTTCACACTTCCACAAGATAGACGGCGCACCACGCTTTGGCGTAACCTACGCTTGGTCGATCGAGTTTTTCATGTGTGCCGCTAATGGAAGGCATATAAGACTTAATATTTTAATGAGGGATTTGGTTTTTATATACATATACATATCCAATCACCATAATAGATAGTATGTATCATATACATGCTATATCCCACCGAAAACATGCAAAACGATAAAAGCGATGATTATGGCCATCCTAATGTGATTCCTCGATCCAAGAGGAATCACGGTCATCTAGGTCTACATCACATGCAACCTGTACAAGATGAACTCTGTGCTTTGCCTTTCTGGGTTTGATCAACTCATCACGTGAATGATCGACTCGCTATCAGGATGGTCGGCTGGGTGCCACCATCCGATCGGTTGGCTCCTCCAACCGATCGGTTTGCCTGGTCGTCGTGCATCTCTTCATGACCGCCGCCCGCTCGTCTCGCTCCTCGAACCGGTCATCAACCGATCGACTCACTCCTTGAACCGATCGTCTCGAACGTCAACTGATCAGTTCACACCTTGAACCGATCGTCTCAACTATCGTCAGGATGTCCTCCGTTCTTCGACATAATAGGAAATAAAATTCTATCCTATTTTACATTATAAAAGGAGAAACCTCGTGTTACATTCGAGGGGAGCAAAGGTAGGAAATAAATCTTGAATTATTTCGAGTTACATCAGGAATAGGAGAAGGAAGATCGGTGTGCAGACCGAGATGCAAGCAACCACATACAACCATACACAGATAGGGTTTATTGGCCATAACCACGCTATACATCCACCACAAAACTCGTTTAAGGGCAACGCGTATCGAGTGCATTCATAATACATATCATATATGTAAATTGGGATTTGTGGATTTAGGATTGGACATGAATAAAGCCAATTTTATTCGCATCGTATGCAATAAATAAAGGCGAAAAACTAAAATCGATCATATTGATAATCCCTAAAGTATAGAGCAGTTGACGTGGCTCTGATACCACTATTAGGTTTTAGGGGAGGCAGAGAAGGCAGTGGAAAAAAAAATTTCCTCCCCAAACCCGGAACAAGGAAACGCGTCAACGTCTATACAATAGGAAAGGATGGTTTGTGGAATCATACCTTGTCCTTAGGCTTGCTCGGCGACAATACCTCACGCCTTGCACGGACTTCACCTCCGGTCTTGGACGGTGTCTGTGCAGCTCCTGGTCGCACCGGGACTGACAACTCCTGGTCTCACCGGGATTGTCGGGATTGACAGTTGTCCTCCGAGTGGCAGAAACCTCCCACCTCTGAAGTAGTCCACACGGACCACCTGGAAATCCAATCTCCTTGTCCCACAAGGAATTGGAAGGAGTCACACCCTCCTGTCAGCGTACTAGTCGCCAACACACTCTCCTGCCACCAGTCGCAACTGTAGTTGTCTTTCCCTTATTGTGCCTCCCTTATCGGGTAGCACTTGCTCGAGCTCTCTCTCGGTTACCAAAACCAGAGAGAACGACAACTTCACAGAGCAACTGGTTCCACTGGGTTGTTCTTTGAGAAGCCCCCAATACCCCTATATATAGGAGGGTCATGGGACATGGTTCTCTATCCCGGGCAATGCGAGACTAAAAGTAGGAGTAGAAGGGTTCGAGATTTTCCAAAAAACAACCAACTCGCAACCTGAACCGATCGTTTCACAACTAAAACGGTCGGTTGGGGACCTGAACCGGTCAGTTGACACCTCAACTGATCGGTTGGGACCCATGAAACGGTCGGTTCATTTCTGAACCGGTCGGTTCATGGTCCTGATCAGTTCCCGATTGACTTTCCATCTTTTATTTCTAATTGGTATCAAATACCAATCCTTGTTCCAATCAAATTGGGCAAGTGAAACGAAAGGAAAATTCTCACCAATCCTACTTTCCCAACTTGCTCGGTTGCAAAAGTTGAACTGATTGTTTCAACACTTGAAGCGATTGTTTCACCCTGTCCATGAGCCGATCGACTCACAACCTGAGCTGATCGGTTCACCAAGCTGAGCCAATCGGTTCATCACATGAGCCGATCGATTGGGAGTACAGATTGTGCAGAAACAGTCAATTGCAGTTTCAACCAATTTGATACTCCAATCAATGCGTCCAACACCTTGAACATTATGATATTGAGCTATCAATTAATTGAGTGTTTAATTGAACTACTAAACTCCTTTAGTAATCAATCTAAACATTGTTTGTGGACAAAACTCCTCTTCCAAGTTAAATCATATGTGTGTGACCCTGCAGGTCCATTTCACGTTGGCAGTGAAAGTCCATAACACTTATGACTTTACAAGCAAAGAGCGGTGCTTAGTCACACATCAGTGCTACCCAAGTGAAATAGAAAGTTGGAGAACAACTTTCAATCCTACAATCCGTGAATGGTGTTACAATGAATGTATAATTCCTTTGTCACTGATATCCCGAATGAACTCGAGGCATGGAACAGTCATCCTGTCAATGTTCATTCACTTTCTTGATCTCAGAGTAGATTGGAAGAGATATGTATGACATCAATATCACATACTGATTCACACATGCATGCGCACACCTATTTCAATCCTACTCATCAAGTGGCCTTGGATATCAAACTCCCTCAGGAGGGACAAATCCCATATCTATCACTCACCCCTCAAAAGCCCCATGTGTCAAAGCCACCCAATCATCACCTTTATAGCAACCCATGTTTCAGGGCTGCGTTTGATGATGTCAAAGTGTACCCAACGACATGTGTTGAGTGCAGTGATTTCAGGTCAAAGAATCACATTCACCACCATCACTGTGAGTACTGACTGTGACTACCATGTCATGGTTTCATGTGTCAAAATCATGGTTGGTCTGTCCGGTACACTTGTTCTCTAACAAGTACCTATGTATTTGGTTTGATATCTCTATATCATGACTAATGAGATTCTGTCATCAACCAACACCACAATCTAGTCTTGTGTGTCATTGCTGTCTATCTACCTTCCACAATGACATCCGACTAGGGAAATAACAAGAATGTACAAACTCTTACCATCCGTATGATCTCATCGTTCAGGTCCTCAACCTGAAAGCATACGTCATTGAGTACTGTCATTCTCTAGACATTGAATATGTTCTATCACTATCTCATATGACTGAACCAGAAAGAATTGGAAGCTTGCCTTTGATGTTTATCAAATCAATCTGAATGTATCCCACCAATCATCTCATGATTGGCTCTCAGGGCATACATACCAACACCTAGATGGTAGACCATGGTCTAGATCATCAATCTCTCTCATATATATATATATATATATATATATATATATATATATATATATATATATATATATATATATATATATATATATATAAACGAAGATCCATAGGAGGCTTGGGATCTGAGCTAGTTATGTCCACATATATTGTGATAGCCGTAGTCAGTTTATAGTTTGAAAGGAATGATAAATAAGAAAGCATATATTTGCAAACCATGTATGGAAAAACTCAAGGAAACCACATGAACTACAATGATTATTCATAGGCATAACCACATACCTTCTTGAGAAGTAACTTGATGTCCAAGAAAGAGCAATCAGAAATAACCAAACAAGTAACCAAGTAATTATCCTGAAAGTTAAAGCAATACACCCATGTATTATTATTTTATCCAAATCATCATTAATCCTGACTTGGGTCTCAAGTTAGGGTTTCTAGGTCAATTTTAGTGTTTCATTAGGGTTTTGGCTTCCTAAACCCTAGTTTCCATTTTTCATGATATTTGGGTCAGCAAACCCTAATCTTATTACAAATTAGACTTTTAATCTCAAGGAAACCCTGATTATCCAAAACATGGGTTGCTAAGTTCACATAAATTTTAAGTTTCTCTTTTTATTCATAAAAGATCAGTCTTTTATCATCAATAACAATTGGACACATTAGAGTCATCAAAACTGAAAACTTAGGGTTCTAATACATAAAGACGACATCTTTAGGTACTTTTCAAATTAGAAGAATATCTAGGAAGTGAACATATTTTTATTGGATTTCTTGCATTCTCCTAATAAATTTTCATATATAGTTCGTCTTGATCCGAGCTACCAATCATTAGTTATGATTTTTACACAATAAACACTAATTTGGCCAATATAGAGATGACACATCAACACTTACTAGTTCTTATCTGCATTGACTGTCATCTGGGATTAGATGGTGAATTACTACATTTCCCTTAGGCTTTAAGTAAGCATTCAAGAACGTTTTGGTCATTTGTTTCTTTTGTTCCTTCTACCTCGCATATTATACGTCTCCAGCCCTAGCGGTCGCATGACACAGGACCGCGACGTCTCTCTCTTCATCCCTGAGTTCAACTGCCTTGGAAGGAGACGAGGAGAACTCCCCTACCACCGCCAAACTCAAAGAAGCCCCAATTTTTCAGGGATGACCACCCATGACCCGAGCCATGATTCACACTACTACAGGTTGCAGGGAGTAAGGCAGTAAACATGTAGGCGATATCTAACGAGTCCCCCCTGCTTAGTGAGGGTTGGGGAAGGGAAGACCCTAGGAACTCTTCCGTCTACTTCCCATGTACTAGAAACTGTTGAAGGTCTCTATCTCACCCTATACCTCCGTGAAGATGATGGAGCAGTGCTCCCTCTTCATATATAAACCTCTCTAGACCGAGAAAGAAGCTTGTCCATAATAGTTTCCCTAACCTAGTAAACCTCGCTACTACTGGGAAGGCTGTGGTTAGAAGAAAATGGTTGGGAAGACTACATGGGTAGTTAGGGTTGAAGGGAAAATGATGGTTAAGGGAGGATGATGACATAAAGGGGAGTTTGTATCCCTCGTGATGGGTGGTCATCTTTATATAAGATCTTCACAGGGATCTCCTCTCCTTCGTAGCCACTCCCCTTATAACACTAACTATTTTCCACTTCCTTGCATTCTCAATCACATGACTTATCTTTAATATTCCCTCCTTTTAATTTCATTACTAAACTCTCTCTCTTTCTCACAACTTCGGTGAAGAATTTGTGGGAACATATTCAATAGTCTCCTAATTTGGTGACACTTATATATGTTCGTATATATCCTCTAAGTATTTCTTAACATAAAATAGAAACTTTTACTTAATTGACACCCAAAAGCCATAAAGGAAAGTATATCACCACATGATACTTTATTGGATAATTCTATTGTAAATTCTAGATTATCTCTCTATCTCTCATCTTTTATCCATTTAATCCCACTTTTGAAAAAAGTTCTTAATGATTTATATCTAAACATGGGCAGGGTTTAGGACCAAAACTCAAAAATAAAATATGCTTTTCTTAACATGCAAGTCTTCCTCTTGTTAGGCGCATTTTAAGCATTAAAACACATCCTTTTCTCTTTCGTTCTTTTCTATTTTTTATTTTGGATATTCATTCTGTTTAGAACCCATGTTCAAACAAAAACTAATTAATAGTCTCCATACATGCCACGTTTTAGAGAGTTCTACATAATTCTCACAAGTACACTACTTATTATCCATTATCTTTTGCCTTTTTCTCAATATTGTATTTCTTCTTTTCCTTTTCCTTTATTTCCATTATTGTATCAACAAAAATAGTAAGAAACCACAAAATTTATAACAAAGGGAGTTTTGCAAGGGAAAACCATTCTTTTTAAATCAAAGCATACAAATTGCTAAAGTATCCCATTTATTCAAATATTTGCATTTTCATTATATAATTAGATGGAAAAAACTAGGTTATAAAAACCTATTTTCCTGAGCGTTCGATCTACCACCTACTCAAGAGTCATTTCAGAATGATATCAAGTTACTCAATGAGGATGCAAGTCATTCTGATCCAAAGCAATGAACTGAATAAGGACATGAGTGAGATGAATCATGATGCTAAAGATATTTACAATCATATTAGATAGAATATGATTCACTCTATTTGAAAGTCAATATGTTGAAGTATGCCAAGCACATTTTTGTTCCGCCATCACCTTGACTTGATCCAAGTTAGTGTTATTAGGTATCATTTTGCCAAAATATTCTAATTTGGATTAATGTAGTGCAATTTATTTTTCAATTGAACTTCATCAAGTCTATAATATTGTCTTGTAATATATAAATCTATTCAAGATGTAATTTTGTGTGATTGTAAAGGAAAATTGGTTTTACATGTATGAAATTCAATTAATAATTGCATGATTTATGTGTAATCTTGAAAATCATGTAGGGAAATGACAGAATTTGGATGTCCAGTTAGGATTTATTATGCATCCTTGGAGTCAGATGGTCTTTACTCTTTAAGATAGCCTAGATCAATCATTATGTAAAAAGTAGGACTCAAAAAAGTGTTCACTCTTCACTGAGTTGAGAAATAAAACCATATTGTTCCAAATAAACGAATGAAAGGAGGAATTTTTTTATTTCCCAAATAGTATACTAAAACTCCAGAGCATAAAACTTTATCAGCAGTGGAAACAAAGCCATTATAAATTTACTTGAGTATTTTACTTACAATTGTTCCTCACCATTAAAGATGGCATATCAATATAAAAATGTGTAAACTAATAAGTCCAAATACAGAGGGAAATCCACCTATCCCAAGCTATCCTTAATTGTACACATGGATGGTTTTGAGAATGATGCTCAACAAAAGAAACAAAAGGTATGCATAGAACACTTCTGAATATGTGCATACGATTAACAATTAGACATTTTAGATTTATAACTATCAAAGTGGGGATTCCTATTACAATATGGGCGTTCACATATATTTACATAATAGAAATGCAATTATTTACAAAATAAGTATGTATTGGAAATTTGGTGTGCTCTGTTTTAAAAGTTTGGTTGTCTTTTACAAATTTCCCTTTGCTATGAATTTTGTGGTTTTACTTATTTCATTAGTTCAATAATGAATATAGAAAAAAGAAGAACAAAATCCAGTATTGAGTAACATATAGAGGATAAAGGATAATTAATAATGTACTTTTGGAATTGTGCAGATTTCTCTAGAAAAAGTGGTGTGAAAGACCAATAAAGGTTTGAGTTCATTTTTACATTATTCTAAAAAGAAAAGTCATCAAAATAGGAGATATCAAAAAGGTGGACAGAGAAAAGGATTAATTTGATGCTTAAAATGTGCTTTAAAAAAGGAAAAACTGGAGACTAAGAAAGACCCTTTTAAGTTAAGTAATTTTGGTCCCAAATCTCACCCATTTTAGATAATTCCATTTAAGACTTCCCTTTAAAATTTGAGATTAAAATGATGAAAGCAGAGAGATAAATGAATTATTTAGTTTTCCCTAAAGTGATGGCTTAAAGGAAAGTAAATTAAATGTTGCGATTCATTCAATTTAAGGAAACCAGGGACCAAACCCCTTTAATTTTCATGCAAAATCCCATCCATGGATCTCAGATCCAAGGACTCGCGGTCATCATCTATCTTGAAATAGAAAGGAAAGTCAGGAATAATGATATTGCATTTCCTTTTTTATTTCCCTTTCACCCTAGTTCATATGTGCATCCATAAATCATCCCAATGGATTTGCAAGGAGTTTTCACACCATTTCATCGTAGGGTTTTCCCCCTTTGGAGGGTTATCAAAATTGCATGGCTATCATTGAACCACCCACCATACCTAATGACTTAAAAAAGGGTAACTAACCCCTGAGAGACCACAAGTTTGCTTGCAAGACCCCGCTTGACTTGAGGTCACCCCATCCTCCAATTTTCCCTATCACGCCTATGATCTTCCCTGCCTTTCATCTCCCTATGCTCTAATGTAGGCTGGGTTTGTTCCCCTCAATCCTCCCTCCTCTAGCCAATTGGAGATCACATTCAAGATCGGAAAGATAAGGCAAAGGAAACCACATAATTACATACTGCTCTGAGGCATATACATGCATAGTCAGTGATTATATTGACCATCCATGGACCTAGTTTGCAAGAAGATGACGAATGAAGGAGGATGATGATGGACCGTGAAACAACTTCCTTACCCCTAGGATCGACACAGTAGGGTAAGGGTATTTTAGCTTTTACCCTCTTTACTCATCTTGTCCACGCAATACAGACCACTACCTTAGCACGACCTAGTTGGTTCGACTACAACCCAATGGCACTGACTTTACCCAACTGGCTGCCTAGGTGGCAAGCCATGATTGGTCCAAAGATTGTCAATTAAACATGCTAGAAAATTAGGATGATCCAATAGTGAAAATAAATATGAAAATTGATCAGAAAAATTAGAGGAACAAGAATAAAATAGTTTCAAGACCTAAATTTATATCTCATTCAAAAAGTTCCTAAAATTTTCATATTTAATGGGTTAAAAGCATGGAAACTCGGGGGTGGTAAGTATCCCAACGGTGCAGCTCAGAAATCCCCAATGAAGGGACCCGAGTTCATCTCTGGGTACTGGTCGTGGTACAACAGTCGTTACCATTTGATTGGGCATGTCGTGGTGTCCCCCCAATGACACAGCTGGTCCCAAGGTTTACTCTTGTCTGGGTGGGGTCCAATAGTGGCCGATCCTGGGAGGAGTTCCTCATTATAAAAAAACATAGAAACCCTAATTTCTTGACTTTAATGCTCTCATCATGTTTAAATGACTTAAATGGATAAAGTTGAGTCTTTTTGGATAAAAGAGACATCTTTGACCTAATTAGGGTTTAATAAGGCATATAACACAAAGATTAGGGTTTATGAGTTAAAAAGGACCTTAAAAGTGATAATTAGGGTTTGGGAAGCCAAAACCCTAATGAAACACTAACTTGGAACCCAAGTTAGTCTTAGTGATAGATGTTGGGATAAAATAGTAATACTTGGGTGCTATTCTTTATTTTTAGGATAGTTGCTTGATTAGTAGCTTTTTTTTCCTTTTTCTTGGACATCAAGTTACTTCTAAAAAGGTATGTGGTTACGCCTATGACTACCCGACTTAAATGACTTTCATGATTTTCTAAGGTTTTTCAAATTGATTGCAAATATATTGTTGCTTGTTTAATTAATTCCTGCAATCTATAAAGTCACTATGGATATCACAGTATATAATGTACCCTGCTTAAACCATGTATCATCTCGGGTGAGTTAAAGAGCATTGGGTGATTAATTTCATCATGGGGATGACTAGTGATCATGCCCTGAAAGGAAGATCACCACAGGCCAGGCCCGGAAAGGAAGGCCTATGTATGAAACCTAGCCCGGGTGAGGGATGGTTGGGAATGTACACTACATGGACAAAAACCTTTCAAGAAGGCTCCTCTTAAAGAGGCTCCCCTTAGAGTGGTAACCCCATTGAGATAAAAGGATAAGGGTGGTGAGGTTAAAATAAGAAAATGCTTATTCAGCTTGGAATCATATTTTCTGCTATGACTGATTATATTGTTATACCTATATGTAAACATTTTATTTCCCCCACATACCAATATAACTTGTTATATTGATTGTGTTTTGTTTCATGGCACTTTAGGTTAATCTATTGTTGTTCTGCAAGAATGATGAAACATTGTCATCTAGAGAAGAAGACACCAGAAGAAAATATTTAATGTAGTTCTGGAGGATATAGATAGATAGCTTTTATTTCCAGTTGCAAACAATAGTGTTCCCTTTTCAGTGTAACTCTTTAGTGGAGCATCTATCTTTTATATTGTTCAAACTCTTAACCATTTAGTGAAAATTTTATAATTATTTATAGTTATTTGATAAACCATAGATCTTGTATTATGATAATGGCATTTCCTTCTTGGTCCACATTATTTGGGGATAGCCCGGAGAGGGGGTCATTACATTTTTTTACAAAGTCTGGTTTTCCATTTAACCCTTAATAATTATTAATTTTAAAAATTATATAGAGCCCAAGGGAATTATTAGAGTACTTTACAAAGACGATGGTGTCTAGAAGGGACCATGATCTGGGGGCTAGCAAAATTTTCCTCCACATCACTATTCGGCTTAGGAGGACTCCTGGACCTATGCATTCTGCTTGACCAAAGTTAGAGGATTATACTCAAAATAAAATACCTCTAGGATTTCTCATCTATTTTCATCCCTTTCTCTAACCCTTGCTTCACTCACTAAACCCTAGGTACCTAATAACTGCTTCCTCTACCCTTCTGAGTATTAGGATATTAGGGAGTAAGGCATCCTCCACCAAATAATAATTGCATATAAACAAGATGCCATGGATATAATTTTGTAAGGATGCTTTAAGTACCCTAAACATAATGATGAAGTAGATTTACTTATGTGGAACGACATGGCCCACATCAAAACCACTACCATCCTGGATGAAACACCTAAGGACCAACATGAGGGAATGCCCTCCTACAGAAGGAGGAGATATTTATAGAAAAAGAGGAAGTCTATGGAGGAGGAGTTCTCCAAGAAGCAGAAGAGGACAGAGGAGGCCTCTGCTAAAAAGGGAGATTCCAAGCCTAAGCATGTCCACTTTGACACGATGAATCCTGAAGATGGCCCTAATACTAAAAGTGAACCTATGATGGAAGACAACCCCAATCATACTACCAGATCCACATCAATAGTTGGGCAAGTAGTTGTTCTTACCCCTGATGCACTCTGGCTAGAGAAACAGAAGGAGCTCATCGAGGCTATTAGTGCCCTTGTAGTAAAAAATGTTACTAGAGATGAGAATTGGCAAACCCCTACCAGTACACCCTCATCTTGGAGCCACCATCTGAGACTAAAGTAGTTGACAAAGTGGATTCCTGGATTCTTGTTGTGGAAAATGGCTTCCACATTCTGGAGGTGCAACCCAACATGAAGGGAATCTTTGGTGGGACAATTACATCACTGATCGAGATATGATCAGGAAATTGATGTCCTGGATGCACTTTTGTATCATATTTCCCCACAAGATTTGTTTCTAGTTCTACACAAAAAGAGAGAGAAAAGTATATTATGCTCCAATATCTAGGTAACATGATAGTGGCAAACTACACCTAAAAGTTCTGCCTCTTGGGGTGCTTCGACTCCATGCTGACAGAAGGGCGGCAAGTGGAACTTTGTGTAGAACACCTACACCCCCATATAGGGCCCCATGTGATGGTTAGAAAGCCTTCAAACTTCCCCGAGGCTCTCAACTTCAACCTAGACATGAAGAAGATCATTATGCCTGCTCAAAACCTGCCTAAGGGATATCCAGGGTTTGCAGAAGGCACTTCTTCCCCAAGGAATGATAATAGAAAAGGGCAAGGTAGTAATCATAGAAGGAATATGAATGGTAGAAGGGGGAAACCTTGTCGCAAGAATCCCAAACACACATGTCACACATGTAGAAAGAAGCACCTCAAAAGATGCCACTATGAGAATAAAGTATGATATTGCTACATGAAAGAAGGGAATATACAAGATGAATGTCCTCTCCTTGACCCTTGAGGTCCAAGTCTAGTAGCAGCTCAACCAGTGGCTGCAACACCACAAGGGGTAGTCCCACTTGTTGAAGGAAGTCGACAGTTTTGAGTCTTCATCAATGATGATAAGGAAGTTTAGGCCAATGCAGACCAACTTATAGAAGATGTCCATCCCTAGAATGTTGTAGTACACCTTGTATCATAAAACATATGGTTTAATGAAATGATATAGTTCTGAGCATATGAAATATGACATATTAGTTATTATATATCTAAACTTTAGTAATAAAATTTTTGTGGACCAATTATTAACTAGTAACTTTCATGGTATAATAATATAACTCCAAGGTAGAAAATGCATGTATGGTATAATGGAAAATATGCCTAAAAGACATGTTCTCTTGTAATGATATAAACTTTAGTTGAATTTTGTTTTTGTAATCCTTGGTAATGCCAAGTATTATTTTTTGTCTTGTGATGGGATATGACCTTTCCAAGAAGGGTGAGTTCACAAATTGTATAAAACTTGAGGTGACCTAAAATTCCATTTAAAGACTATAGATTAAGTGAATAAAGCATGAAATCACATATATTGAGCATGATTCTTTGGACCCATGTAACCCATCTCTACAGAACATGAGGAAAGGTCACTATGGCGATGACTGACATGATGGGACCAAGGAAGTCGCCATAAGCCCAATAAAGGGATATAAAGTAAACTACATGGGCCCTAGAGGTGAAGGAAATTTGGGTGAAAGAATTTCAAAGGATTTGATGTGCATGGATATTACTAGAGTATTCCCAAGTAAAATGTGTAGTGGAATAGAATAAAGATATGGTGTCTAAATAAAACCCAATGGAAGGGTAGGGACACAAATCAACCCTAAGATCTTGTAGGATGATTAAAGATACATAAGACTTATGAGGATGGGAACTTATCATGTGCTAAGTGCATAAGGCCCTTGAGATCAACCATACATCATTCAAAAGGTACCTATGCCCTAGATACCTAGAGGGGAGATGACTAAGGCTAATGAGACATGAGATGCATACAAGAAGTCATCTGATTAGGTTTGAATAAGAATCTTAAAAGGAAGTACACATAAGACTCCAAAGTTATGAGAAAACCTTTTCCTATATATGTGAACAAAATTAAGGAAATGGTGGCATTTGTGGTTTGGAATCATGTAGAGAATGTTTCAACCTAGATTTGAAATTAAAAGATAATGTCTGAATGCAACATCACCACTCTTAGAATGGGATGAACTTTGTATTTGGACTGCAACCAAATGCTTATTGCATCTTATTACGAGTGTGAGATATGAGATAGACACATGATATAAATAAAATATGAATATCTAAGTTGAAATCCCAAAGGGAATGATCGAGGGTTTGAGGTGTACCTCACCCTTATGAGAGAATATTGAATAACTGGTTTGGAAACCTAAGTGAATTAGGTAAACATCAATTAAAATTACAAAGGAAAATGTAATTACAAAGTGAAATTTGAATTCTATAGATGTAAGAATTAATCTGGTGAGAAACACAAGAGTAATTGTCTAACTATGTATATATACAAGTGTTAAGGTACCGAATAAAGACAAATCAAGCATGACCTGTTAACCAAGCTTGTAGGAGCCCAATTATATAGCCCAGAGTTAGATGAGATGAAGGGTTGATGGAAAAGCCTCAAACACCCCTTTTAGTGGGTGTGGATGGTGGGATCTGATATAAAAGCTATATTTGGGTTCCTGAGGATTCACTCATAAGGACTCGTATCTTACAAGAGGCTCATGGGTCTAAGTATATAGTACACCATAGTACCATAAAGATTTTAAAAACCTGCAATAGTACTTTTATTGGTCAAGAATGAAGAGAGACATATCTTCATAGATGGCTAGTTATCTAATGTCCCACATGGTGAATGATGAACACCAATGGCCCGATGGGTTACCACAATCGATTGAGATTTCTGAATGGAAATGGGACTAGATATTATGGATTTTGTGGTGGGTCTTCCCAAGACAATGAAAAGACATGATGCAATATGGGTTGTGGTGGACCTCCTAACCAAGGCAGCACACTTCCTTGCCCTAAAAGTCATTGCCAAGGTGTCATACCTAGATGAACTATATGTTAGAGAAATAGTTTGTTTTCTTGGTGTTCTGAGTCCAATTATTTCTGATCGTGACCCTAAGTTTACTCAAAAGTTGTGGAATAAAGTGCATGAAGAACTTGAGACAAGATTGAAATTTAGTATGGCTTATCACCCCCAGACTGATGGATAGTTAGAAAGGATGATTTAGGCCTTAGAGGATCTATTGAGATATTGTGTGCTCGATTAGGGTGGATCACAGAAGAAGTACCTATCCTTAGCCGAGTTTTCCTATAACAATAGTTACCATACCGATATCGAGATGCCTATGTATGAAGCTCCCTATGATAGGCCGTGTCGATCACTGCTATACTAGGATGATGCTGGTGGGAGAACCTTACTGAGATCAGAGGAACTAAAGTTGTATGCTCACAAGGTTTCTTTGATCAAGTAGAGGCTAAAGAGAGCCTAGGGTAAAAAAAAAGTCATATGATGATGCAAAGTAGAAAAATTTGCATTTCATTATAGGTGATCACATGTTCTTGAAAAATCCAAACCCTTTGTGCTATAGATAAGAACAGAGGAAAGCTAAGTCCCATATACACTGGTCCATTTGAGATTCTAGAATGGATTGGTGAAGCTCTTATCGTTTAGCTTTACCGGCCACAATATATATAGTATGATGCATGGCATGTTCCATGCGTCCAATTTAAAGTGCTAGGTGATTCCCTTTCCTATCCATGTGTTGAACATTGAGCCTATTGAACTCCAAGGGAGACCGACATACCCTAAGTCACCTATGATGATAACAAACTTCAAGTTGAAAGAGGTCAGGAATAAAAAGAAAGAGATGGTAAATGTTCTTTGGAAGCACCACGGAGAGGATGAAGCCACATGGGAGCTAAAAACAGACACAAAAAGTCCCATCATGAACTTTTGTATGATTAGTTGAATTTTAAGGACAAAATTCTTATAAGAGGGAAAGGATGTTACGATATGGCTTTTCACATATATTTACATAATTGAAATGCTATTATTTAAATAATAAGGATGTATTGGAAATTTGGTGTGCTTTGTTTTAGAAGTATGATTCTCTTTTGCAAATTTCCCTTTGCTATGAATTTTTTGGTTTTTACCGATTTCATTAGTTCAATAATGAATATAGAAAAACAAGAAGAAAATCCAATATTGAGTGACATATACAGGATAAAGGATAATCAATAATGTACTTTTGGAATTGTGTGGATTTCTCTAGAAAAGTGGTGCAAAAGGTCACTAAAGGTTTGAGTTCGTTTTCACATTATTCCTAAAAAGAAAAGTCATCAAAATAGGAGATATGGAAAAGGTGGAGTGAGAAAAAGATTAATTTGATGCACAAAACGTGCTTTAAAAAAGGAAGACTTGGAGACTAAGAAAGATCATTTTAAGTTACGTATTTTGGTCCCAAATCTTGACCACATTTATATAATGTCATTTAAGACATCCCTTTAAATTTTTAGATTAAAGGGATGATAGGTGAGTGTAAAATGAATTATTTAGTTTTCCTTAAAGTGATAGGTAAAGGAAAGTAAAATTAGATGTAATGATTTAATTCAATTTTAGGAAAATAGGGACCCAACCCCTTTAATATGTTCATGGAATCTAGGTCATGGGCTCCTAGTCATTATGTATCTTGAAACATAAAGAAAATTTGGGAACAATGTTAATGCACTTCCTTTTTTATTTTTCTTTCACCCTGGTTCAAATGCACACCCACAAATCATCTCAATGTATTTGCAACGAGTTTTGAAACTATTTCATCCTATAGTTTCCCCCCTTTGGAGGCTTATTTAAGTTTTCCCCAAATTGCAAGGCTCTCATTGAACCACCCACCATAGCCAATGACTATACAAAGGGTAACTAACCCTGTGAGACCACAAGTTTGCTTGAACGACCCCACTTGACTCAATGGTCGCCCCCAACCTCCAATTTTCCCGATCACACCTATGCTCCTCCTTGTATTTCATCTCCCTATGCTCCTCCATAGGTTGAGTTTGTTCCCATCAATCTGTCCTCGTCTAGTCAATTGGAGATCATAGTCAAGATCAGAAAGGTAAGGTGAAGAAAACTGCATACTCGCATGTTGATCTGAGGCCTGTACATGCATAGTCAATGATTCTATTGACCATTCGTGGACCTATTTTGTAACAAGATGAAAAATAAAGGAGGACGATGATGGACCGAGAAATGACTTCGTTACCCCTGGGATCGACACAGTAGGGTAAGGGTATTTTTGTCTTTTACCCTATTTTCTCATCTTGTCCATGCAATATAGGTCACCACCTTGGTGCGACCTGGTTGGTTAGGCTGCATCCCAGTGACATCGACTTTACCTAGCTGGTTTTCTAGGTGGCGAGCCATGGTTGGTCAGATATACTTAAGTTAAAATAATGCTAGAAAATTTTAGGATGATCTAATAGCGACAAACAATATATAAAAATTGATCTTAAAAATGAGAGGAACATGAATGAAATAGTTTCAAGACCTATATCTGCCTCTAGTTCAAAAAGTGGCTAAATTTATCATCTAAAATGTATTAAGAGCAAGTAAACCCTATTTTCTTGACTTTAATGATCTTATCATGTTTAAATGACTTTAAATGGATAATGTTGAGTCTTTTTGGATAAAAGAGACATATTTGACCTCATTCGGGTTTCATAAGGCATAAAACATCAAGATTAGGGTCTATGAGTTAAAAAGGGCCTTAAAAGTTATAATTAGGGTTTTGGAAACCAAAACCCTAATGAAATCATAAATTGGAACCCAAGTCAGTCTTAATGATAGATTTTGGGATAAAATAGTAATACTTGGGTGTTATGCTTTATTTTTAGGATAGTTGGGTGATTGGTTGCTTTTGTTGCCTTTTGCTTGGACATCAAGTTACTTCTAAAAAGGTATGTGGTTACGCCTATTACTACCCAACTTAAATGACTTCCATGATTTTTTTAGCTTTGTCAAATTAATTGTAAATAAACTGTTGCCTGTTTATTTAATTCTTATAATCTATAAAGTCAATATGGATATCATAGTATATAAATGATACTTTATTAAACCCTACATCATCTTTGGTGACTTAAAGAGCATGGCATGATTAATGTCATCATGGGAATCACTAGTGATCAGATCCAGAAAGGAATATCAACACATGCTAGGCTCGAAAAGGAAGGCATATGTATGAAACCTAGTCCGAGTAAGGGAAGGTTGTGAAATGTCCACTGCAGGGACCAAAACCTTTAGAGAAGGTTCCCTATAAAGAGGCTCCCCTTAGAGAGGGCACACCATTGAGATAAAAAGGATAAGGGTGGTGAGGTTAAAATGAGAAAATGATTGTTCAATTTTGTAATCAGATTTGTTGCTATGGATAAAAATATTATTATACATATATGCAAACATTTGTTTCCCCCTCATACCAGTATAATTTGTTATACTGACCGTGTCTTGTTTCACGATGCTTTAGGTTAATCTGTTGTTATTTTTCAAGAACAATGAAGCATGGCCATCTAGAGAATAAGACACCAAAAGAAAAGATTTAATGAAATTCTGGAGGATATAAATAGGTAGCTTTTATTTCTAGCTAAAAAAGTAGTTTTACTTTTTCAATGTAACTCCTTAGTGGAGAGTCTATCTTTTGCATTGTTCAAACTCTTTACCATTTAGTGAAAATTTTATAATTATTTCTGGTTATTTTATAAACCATCGATCATGTATATGATAATGTCCCTTTCCCTCTTGGTCTACCTTAATTGGGGATAATAGGGGAGGGGTTCATTACAATTCCCAATCAAGAAGGGGCTATTAACAAGTAGGTAAGTTCAAGAAAGAATAAACAATAGAATGTGGCATTTATAGAATAAAAGAATTCCATAAAGTGTCTTGCCACTAATCAATTCATATGCATGTAGGTAATGTAGACTAAAAGTATATAAAGTAGGACCAAGACACAAAGGATCATTGGACAAAAATAGGGATGAAAAAATAACACTATATTTAGTAAGCATGGAATAGCGCTCCTCAAACATAAAAGCACGTCCCTTTATAAAAAAAACATGATTATAAAAGCCATCTACTTTAGTTAAATTAGTCCAAAACCACATGCAAAATATGGAGGCTAGATATATGTCATCAATCACATCAACAAGGTAATTTACATGGAAGGAGGGGTTACAAATCCAAAGTAACAAGAATAAATATATGTTTAGGGTATTTGAAAGGATTTCCACTTGAAGGGAATATATTTGCTAATATGAAGACAAAGTTTCAAAAGATGCCTCATTATGGGAAAGTTTATGTTAAAGTTGTATAAATGCCCAAATTAAAATAAAGCACACACATACTTGGTCCCTCAAGACTGACCACATTTCTAAGGGGATACCCAGTTCATCTTTCTCAACCTAAAAGCAATTTATTGACATATTAGTTAACCATAACATTCCCTAAACTAAGATCTTTATTTAAAAAAATTAGTAAAGGTGTGTCTATTTGGATCTATTAACTTATTTATTAGCATGGATTATCTAAAGTATCCTTTCTATCCATGTAAATGTTTTCATTTTCTAATAAAATATAATGATATATGTAGAGTGATTCCCATTTAATCTATCCATGTATATGTGTATTAATGTCTCCCTTTCATGTTGTTTTCTTCTTGTACCATTTAATTTAAAGTGGCCCAATCTAAATTAATATAACTTCTAGATTGATTGATATTCCTGGTTTCCCCTAGAGTGTTAGTTTAACTCATATTAAACCTTTGTATTTATGGATATATGATACATAATATATCAGGTGTCAAGATTTTGTAGTACATTAGCACATGTTAGACATGTGTTTACATATTCATAAGCTATGATACCACATTCTTATCATATAGAGAAGATATTAGTCTATTAAAACTATCTTCCACATATCTATAGTTCATGAACATTATTATATAAATATGAGTATAAACCATTACTTTCACTCTTCCCATGTTTGTTTCTTAACATTCATACTCATTCTTCCCCTTACTATTATTTTTTAATCAATATGGTGAAGAAATAAACCGAGGCTGATTATGCAAGGATTTAGACTATAAAAATAGCTTATATTAAATACTATTTTCCTTTAAATTTAAACCATATTTATATTTACTATATTGCTTGTATAGAGTAATCCATATGCAAGTTGTGTATCAAAAAAGTCAATAAAAGTTAGGTTATTTGAACAAGAATGTCACAATTATTTAGTTGCCTAATTTATTTATGCATGGTTTCTATCATATATTATCCTCCTATTAGCCTATCAATTATTATCTAGGTTATAATGAATTGTTAGAAGAGATCATGTGATATAAATAAGATAAATTGTGTAAGGTATAGACGTACCTTGACATCATTGAAGAATATGTTTGCTGAGGGACTTGTTCCTGGAACCAATGGTTGGAGGCACCTGATGTGGCAGTCGGTCTCCTCCTGACTTGGCTAAACTCAGACTCGATGGTTGTTCAGTCAACCAAAACAATTGGGAGGGTCATCGACACCATCACTTGGGAGGTCAAAGATTGTTATAGGTTATTTGAACATGGGGAGAAGGAGACTAGGCACTTCAAATGTCACTTGTGTTGTTGAACCTGCTAGAAATGGATATACTACATCTATAGGGAATGCATGGTCATTAAGGGGTAGGAGAAAGACATCAGAGGCAAGGTTAAAAGATGTCACCACTTTACGTTGGAATGTCATGGGTGCTAAGAAAGTTCCTTTGGTTTACCACCAGGCTTAGGAAGTGCAGGCCACAAGGTGGAGTGCAAGCCACACAAGGTGGATGAAGAAGTTGAAGATTGAGGAGGTCAACTTGGTGGCGATGGCTTCACTAGTATAGCAATTGGCTTGTATGAGGAGGGAGGAGTACAACCTCTAGGTTTACTTTCATACCCGAGGAAGATGGAGAGGAAGAGGAAGAGGAAAATGGAAGAAGTCACACCTAGGTTGTAGGTGTTGGCACATGTGTCGTCAACAACCACCAGCATGTGGCACACTGTCCTTCTATAAAGGAGGCGGATGGTATGATTGGGTTTAAGGTGAGGCATGTGATGGAAAATAGGATGGTTGAAGAAGAAGAAAAAGGTGGCAAAGAATACTAGTCTTGGAGGTAGAGCTTTGATGTTAGGGAAAGTCTAGAGGTACATGAAGAAGAAGTAGAAGAGGAAGAAGAAGAGTGGGGTTCATAGGAGAGGAATTTAGAAGTATAATAAATAGGGATGGGAGGTTGGGGGAACAAGATAAGAGAGGATGAAGAAAAGGAAGGGAGGAAGAAGAAAAATGATAGAAACCACTGGTCTGATTGGTGTAGGCAAGTCTTTCACAAGCAAAAGATGTTTGTGCATCAACCAAGGGCGTGCGGGTGTTTGGAGGGAAAGGATACATACTTAGGGGAAAACTATAGAATTAATATGCATGAAATAAATTAAAGTTAGGCCCTTAAATTTCTTTTTATCTTAATTAAATGTGGGGTGTACATAATGTATAAAATACATGAAAATTGATGGGTAATGTAAATAGGATATAAGGGATCCAAATTTAGCCTTAACTTCAGCCTTTTGAAATGCCTATCATTTCTTTTCCTTTTTTGCATTAAATCTTAATTTAACACATTTATTCATCTTAAATGATCCATTGTGACCCAAAAATATGTATTGATTCTTTTTCTTCGAATCCTGGGGTGGTTTTGGGTTTTCTATATTTGACACAACATTTTATTAAGAAACTTGTATAATTGACTTCACAAGACATTTCATTAATTAATATATTTTAAGACATCCTATAGGATGATTTAAACAAATTATATTCTTTACTTCAGTTAATCCTTATTTAAAACAAATTAGAGAAAAAAGGATTTATATTAGCATAACAAAAAGAGTAAGATAAAGGGGGGATATTAAATTGGATTCCTAGATCTGGGTATGTTAGAACACTCCCACCCTTAAAAAGGATTTCGTCCCCAAAACCCACCAATTCCTAACCTAGAACACCAATATTTCTATCATAAACCAAATTACATTTGTTTTATATATTTATCCATTATATAATACATCAAGAGTGGTTATTTACTTTATTTTATTACTTGATTTATTTACTACCACGTGCGGGCAAGATATAATTTCATTACATTTATTATTTACTAAAATGTTAAAGTTAGTTTACAATGTAATTGATTCATATCATTACCCTTATACTTATTTAGGGAGTAAAGCCTTGAAGGTCCTATCTACCTAATCTCTTAATATAATATTATCCAATTGGACTTGTTCAACCTATATTTCACGGGTACAACTTTTGTATCACTTTATTTTAGGTTATTCAATTATTGTTCATTGTATCCATCTTAGTAAGGATCACATAGCCTAATTAGGGAGTAATTATATTTGTATGACATTCATTGAGGAATTCTTCCAAAATTTACCTAGTGATTTCATTTCTAAGTCTAGTCATTCATAAAGTCATATTTCTCTCCTAAGATACTAAGGTACAAGATGCCCCACTGTAAAGAATGAAACTAAAACCCAACTAAACACTAGAGAGATAGTTTGGGGTCACTCTACTAAGCCTTAGCTATCTAAAATTCCTTCTTATCCACTGATTCATCTTAGTACTAAGGTTTATGAGATGACCTAGACAGTTAAGGGGGTTTCTTTCTGAAGGGGTTTCTTACGTATCAGAACATCATATGATGGTGTCTTGGTTCATTAAATTAATGATAAACTTAGAACACTTTTTCTTTTTTTACATATTGTATAAAATGAAAATACTTTTGTTGGCAATGAAACTCTTGCATTGTAAAGTCAACAAGTTGGTGCCAAAATCAATGTGAGAACCAAGTCAATCACCTTTCACCATAACTCATCTTACAGAGAGTGTCTAAACCTCCAAGGGTCTATAAGGGCATACTTAAAACATATGAAACTCATACTATAGGTGACCGAGTTATAAGCCACTTGAACATGGAACAATTTTTACTAGATTCACATTGGCTACTTCGCAAGTACTTGATCCCATCATCTAATATTTAACCTCAATACATGACATCACGAAGTCCTCAAGTATCCCAACTATCCAAATATAGATTAGGGTTTGTCATACCAAGGGAATTATATGAGTCTCCCATCACTTGGTCTTGGCATGAAATTATACTATCCATAAGTCCTAAAATGGAATTATCACAGAATGATATCTAGTTATAAAGGTGATAAAACTAATATCCTCACCAAAAATAAACCTTTCCTAAACTACACCAACCGTATGCAGAAACTGAATCTCATGTAAGCCAACTTCTAGTCCCCTAGGTAGAGATGTTTTCAGAAACTATATTGAAACAACTAGGTTGAGGAGAAGGCATGCCTTAAAATAAAGGAGCTACATCATAACTCTAAAACATATGTTTGGGTTCAACACTTATCATCCAAGCATGCTCAGTCATCAAGGTGTATGTAGAAGAGGCATTCTTGAAGATCAACAAGAAAAAGTGTTTAGGTTGGGCACTAAGGTTAAGCCTATCTAGGACCTATAAGGCATCTACACTTTATATTGGTTGAACTGTCTTCTATAGAGAAGGAGATCATAACTAATCCCTAGAAGTGTCAACTCTTACATAAAGGAATTTTTTCTTCCCCTCGCCATACAGAAATTGACACCCAAGTTGGTGTTGCATGGATGAAAAATAGGTATATCATCAAACCTTATGGGTCACCTAATCACCTAATTAAGGAACATTAGAAGATAACATGAAATAGTCATTTCATCTACTTCTTAGGTTGTGATACCATATTGCAAAGAATAGGACTGGAAAGAGGACCAACACTGCACTTAGTTGAGAAATAAAACCATCCTATTCCAAAGAAATAGAGGAAAGGAAAAAAATTATTATTTACAAAATGGTATATAAAACTCAAGAACACGAAAGTTTATAAGCACTAGAAACAAAACTATTATAAATTTACATGCATATTTCATTTACAATTGTTCTGCACCATAAAAGGTGGCATGACAACATAAAATAGTGTAAACTAATAAGGGCAAATGCAGCGGGCAACCACCTATTAAAAGCTAGCCTTAATTCCATAACCTTTAAAAGATCCTCCTGAGTCTTTGTCATCTAGAAATGCTACATCTAGGTGGTTTTGGGAATGACAACCAACAAAAGAAACAAAAGGTATGCACCAAAATACTTCTGAATATGTAGATATAAATAATATGTGGTCATTTTAGATTTTATATGTATGAAGGTGGGGGTTCTCATTCAAGAAGGGGCTATCAACAAGTAGGTAACTACAAGAGAAATAAAAAAAAGAATGAGACATTTATAGAACAAAAGAATTTCATGAAGTGACTTTCAATTAATCAGTTTATAAAACAAACAAATGCATGTAGGTAATGTAGACTAAAAATAATTAAAGAAGTGCCAAGACACCAAGGATTATTGGCCAAAAATAGGGATGGCGGAATAGCATGCTTGGGTGGAAAAGCATGTCCCTATATTTATTGAGAATGAAATATCACAACCCAAAAGGAAAAGACGTCCTTTTATAAACGAAACATGGTTATGCAAAATCATCTATGTTAGTTAAATTAGTCTAAAACCACTTGTATAATATGGAGGCAATACATATGTCATAAATCAAATCAACAACATGATTTACATGGAAGGAGGGATTATAAACCCAATATAACAAGAATAAACATAATTTTAGGGTAATTTTAAATGATTTCCACTTCAAGGGAATAGATTTGCAAATATGAAGAAGTAGTGTCAAGAGATGCATCATTCTAGGAAATATTATGTAAAATTGTATAAATGCACAAATTAAAATAGAGAATGCACATACCTCATCCTCAAGACTAACTACATTTCTAAGGGATACCCAATTCATTCTTCTCAACCTAAAAGCAATTTATGACATATTAGTTCACCATAATATTCCCTAAACTAAGATAATTCTGTCAAAATATTTCTTTTAGTAAACGTGTGTCTATTTGGATCTAACGATTTATTAATTATCATGGATTATCCAAATTAACCTTTCCATCCACGTCTAGGGTTTCATTTTACAACAAAATATAATGACACATGTAGAGTATTCCCATTTAAATCCACATCTATGTGTATTAATATCTACCTTTCATCGTCTTTTCTTGTTGTACCATTTAATTTAAAGTGGTCCAATCTAGATTAATATAATTTCTAGATTGATTGGTATTTCCATTTATCCCTAGGGTGTTAGTTTAACTCATCTTAAACCTTTAGTGTCAGGAATTTGTAATATGCAAGCACATGTTAGACGTGTGTTTACACATTCTTAAGTTATGATACCACATTCATATGTTACGAGACCACATTCTTGTCATGTAGAGAAGATATTAGTCTATTACAACTATCTTCCCCATATCTATAGTTCATAAGCACTGTTATATAAATAGAGTATAAACCATTTATTTCACTCTTCCCGAGTATGTTTGTTAACATTCATACTCATTCTTCTCCTTGCCATTATTATTTGAATCAATATGAAGAAGTAACGAGTTCGATTATGAAAGGATTTAGTCGCTAACAATAGTTTCTATTAATTCCAATTTCTCCTTAATTTCTAACCATATTTTATATTTTCTATATTGTTTGTCTAGAGTCATCCACGTGCATGTTATGTATCAAATCAAGTCAATAAGAATCAGGATATTTGAAGAAGTGTGTCACAATTATTCAGTTGCCTAATTTTATCATGCATGTTTTCTATCATATATTATCCTCCTATTAGCCCTATCAATTATCATATAGGTTATAATGCATTGTTAGAAGAGATCCGGTGATAGGAAGGAGATGAATTGCATGAGGTAGAGGGGTACATTTATTTCATTGAAGAATAGGTTTCTTGAGGGACTTGTTTCTGGAACCAATAGTTGGAGGCACCTGATGTGGTGGTCGGTCTCCTCCTGGGTTTGCTAAACTCAAACCCGGTGTCCATTCAATTGATCACAACAATTGGCAAGGTCAGCGACACCAGCAGTTGCAAGGTTGAAGATGGTTGTAGGTTACCGGAACATGGGGAGGAGAGTGGGGGCTTTAAAAATCATTTGTTGAACTTGCTGATGGTGGATAGACTCAGTTTGTAGAGAATGTAGGGTCACGAAGGGGTACCAGAAGGACATCACATGTGAGCTTAAAAGATGGCACCATTTTAGGTTGGAAGATCGTGGGTAAGCGGCAAGCTCTTTTGGTTTATGACTAGGCATAGGAAGTACATCTCGTAAGGTGGGGCGCATGCCATGCATCATGGACAAAAAAGTTGAAGATGGAGGAGGTCAGCTTGGTGGTGATGGCTTCACTACTACAATGCCTGGAATGCATGTGGAGGGAAGAGAACAACCTCTATGGTTCCTTGCAGACCCAAGGAAGATGGAGAGAAAGAGGAAGAGGTAAAGGGGAGGTCGTCACACCTAGGATGGAGGTGATGGCGTAGGCATCGTCAGCAGCTACCACAGTAGGTGGCACAACACCCCACTACACAAGAGGAAGCAGATTTGACTGGGTTTGCAATGAAGCATGGGATGGTAGAGAGGAGGGTTGAAGAAGAAGAAGGTGGCAGAGAATATTGATCATGAAGCTTTTTGTTTGGTGACCATGGAAGCTCACATCATCTTGGTAGCAGAAGAGCTTCGATGCTAGGGAAAACATGGCAAGTTCGGAGGCATGGGAAGAAGAAGTAGAAGAGAAAGAAGAAGAGTGGGGTGTGAAGGAGAGAAAAAGAGGAAGTATGATAAATAGGGAGGAGATGTTTATTGGGGAAGAAAAGGAGATAGGATGAAGAAATAGAAGGGAGGAGGAAGACGTGATGAAACTTTGCCCGATTGGTGGTGGTAAGTTTTTCATGTTTGGAAGACATTTGTGCATCAACCCAGGGCATGCGAGCACTAGGATGGCATGGATATGGACTTAGGGGAAAATAAAACAATTAATATGCATTAAACCAATTCAACTTAGGTCCTTCAATTTTTATCTCTCTAAATTAAATGGTGGGTGTAAATAATGTCTAAATCACATGAAAATTGATGGGTAAGCCAAATAGGATAAAAGGGAATTGAATTTAGTCTTAATTTCACCCTTTTGAAATTCTAGTCATTTCTTTTCCTTATTTGTACATTAAGTGTTTATTTAACAAATTTATTCCTCTTAACTGATCCACTACGACCCAAAAATTTATATTTTTTCATTTTCTTCGAATCCTAGGATGGTTCTAGAATGTGTCATGTTTGAGTCAACATCAGTTGAGAAACTTGTATAATTGAATCCACATGACAATTAATTAAATTATGTACTCTAAGACGTCATATAAGGGGATTTTTATTTAAACAAATTATGTTCTTGACTTCAATTAATCCTTATTTAATTAATATGCATTAAACCAATTCAACTTAGGTCCTTCAATTTCTGCCTCTCTCAATTAAATGGTGGGTGTAAATAATGTCTAAATCACATGAAAATCGATTGGTAAGCCAAATAGGATATAAGGGAATTGAATTTAGTCTTAATTTCACCCTTTTAAAATTGCAATCGTTTCTTTTCCTTATTTGTACATTAAGTGTTTATTTAACACATTTATTCCTCTTAATTGATCCACTGCGGCCCGACAACTTATATTTTTTCATTTCATTAGAATCCTAGGATGGTTCTAGGGTGTGTCATGTTTAAGTCAACACTAGTTGAGAAACTTGTATAATTGACTCCACATGATAATTAATTAATTAATGTACTCTAAGACATCATATAAGGGGATTTTTATTTAAACAAATTATGTTCTTGACTTCAGTTAGTCCTTATTTAATTCAAGCTAGAGAAAAAGGATTTATATTAGCATAATAAAAAAGTAAGATAAGGACAAAATAGTAAATGTGATATATTTGGGTAGGTTACACATTATCTATATCAAAATGAGAGCCTAGATTTGTAAGCTGGAATGGTGGCAACATTAGTTGATTTTTAGGTTCTTCTTGTATCCCATCTCCACTTTTTTTTTTATCTCAGAGCATATGTTCTTCTAGGATTTGTTAGGAGGATAGGCTTCCTTGTTGCTTCTTTCTTCTCCTTCATTGTCTTTGTTATCTGGTTGAATGATGATGAATGTTGATATCTTTCATACAACTAGCTATACTGACTAGCACATGTAGAATGAACAAATATTGAGAAAAAATTTAGGTGATTAGATGGGTCTTAGAAAAACCCTCTTCTTTGCTTGAGTAAACCAAAAGAATGATTTGCATTTGGGAATCATCAAATTTTCCTCCCTTAAAATAATCCAAAAGTACTCAGTAGAATATAATAATCTATTATCTAGGGATCCCCTTGGTCTTTTTATCCTTCCTATCATGAGAACTAGGATGTCATCATCCCTCTTCTACAATGGCCAATTCTTCATGGGCGATGAGAACACATTGAGGGACTTGTCATTCTATTAGTTTCCCAAACCATTTAAGTTTCAACAACCAACAAGGTCACAAGTATTTTAAGCTATCTTGTTTGCCCAAAAGAGATGGAAAATGTTGAAGAGGGATGAAGATATTTTGGTTCCCATAAATTAAAAGATAAAAATGTCAAGGGAATTCCCAAAAAATAAAGACTAACTACTCCCCAACACTTTTTGAATGACTTTATGGGAGGAATTTATATGATTAGTAAATTCAAAGTAATTTCTTTTACTAATTAGATGAAAAAGAAGATTTTTCTAAAATCCATCAACACGCCTAATTTGCATTTTCATTATTTTTTTCATACTACATGTCTTAATTATTAAAGGTGCCTCAAAGTGGAGTGATAATCATTTTTTAATATTGACTCTGATGTCGAATTCAAAAGAAGAAAGTCAAACTAGGATTGAATTTCTCTCAACATACATGGGAAAATTACACAGTTTATGATAAAATACGACGATGGCTTACATGTAGTACTCTGAAATGTGCTACATTTGAAACTGCTCTAGGTTGCAAAGTGACTTTTATTATAGAACAATATCAAGGCTGACTTGAAAGAGAATGAACTTTTATTGTTGTTGATATGAAGACTATAGGTGACATTACCAACATTTTTGATGTTGTAATGCAAGTAAATGCATTATTTTATTAGTTTAAAATTTTAGTTCTTGTGTATCATTATAATTTCTATATATATCAATACATTTTTTAGAATACTATTTTTTTAAGGATGGTTAGCATTTGTTATGCATCTAATAGATATTCATGACCTTTCAAGCTAGCCTAGCTTGATCATTAATTGTTTCAAAAATCAAGACTATCTTTGCAACCTAGAATGATCACACCATTAGTTCAATTTAGCTTGAACCTGTATTCCATCTTCACATCTTATCTTAGAACATTCAATCTCCTCACATGTTGGGATGAGAACCATCCCTTGTGATTTTTAATGGGACAGATGACCTACATGATGCAGTTATATCCAAAAAATACATATGTGTATTCCATCAGAACACTCAACATATATGTTTTAGGTAGTACCATAGTTGTGCCACACATGTTCATAGTTCTACAAAAGATCGCATCAGATTACTTTTTCCCAGCACATGTGAGGATATTGCAAGTTCTATAATAAAATATGAATATGAATAATTGAAAGTTCCCCAAATACAGGTATAGTTGGGACAGATTGCAAAGTGACTCTCTTTCATGCACAACAATTGAGGTTGTCTTGAAAGAGAATGAAACTTTGTTGGTTATATGTATATTAGAGACAACTCAAGACACACTCTATATTTTTGTTGTGTGGATGAAACAATTCATTATTTAGTTTAGTCAAATGTGATGTTGTACAATGATAATTGGTTGCAGATAATATTTGAAGGTGAAATAAATGCTTGGATGTTGTAGTATATATTACAATATGATGTCAAAAGGATATTTTTCATAAGTTGATGAACATGGAAGTTTTTGTTTTGTATAAATACATATTGTGCAATGTAGATGTTTCCTATATGTGATTGCATTTCCATATGTGTAGTGCAAAGTGGATCTTTTCTATATTGAGATGTCACATTTCTATATGTACAGTGCCATGTGGATGTTTTTTATATGCATAGGTTACATTTATATATGTGCAATGTAATGTGAATGTTTCTATATGTACAATTTGCATTTGTATATGCATGCATGTTGCAACAAGCGAGGTTGCTATTTGTTCATTCAACAGTCTATGAGTTCTACAATTTGCTCTAAAAAATTAAATCTGTCACGAAAGTTGAGCTGTAAAACCTTATATAATATGTAATGTTGGTCAAAGAATAGAAACCAACATGGCATATATATAGTGGTGTTTTTTAATTGCAGGCCTTTGTCGTAATAAAAATGATGACTTTTCAACCAGCATCAAAAGTTCAGGTTCTTGTGACACCCACCTAGTCATCAATTGCTAATGGTCACTTAAGGTCTTTTCTAACCACCCCAAAAGACTATTTTTGCAGTAGTGTCTTATTAATGCATGTGCTATGGGACATGCACAATATTAGTTCAATAAAGAGTATCATAACAAAAGCAAACATATCAAGGTAAGTTCTTGATGAACATGTATCTAGGGATGCCACATATATGAATAGTACAAAAGACCTAAAATTGATATTCATTTGAACCTAATACGATTAGATATTAGAAAGTCATATTTGTAAAGTTTAGGTACCACAAAATTCGAGCAAGTCATGAACATGAAGCTATCTTGATCAAATAACTACAGAGTATTGGAGATTCATGACTAAGGTTTTTTGAAGAAATTAATTCAAAGATCAATTAAAGAAATGGTTGTATGATTGATTGGTGGAGGTTGATTTCAGATTTGAATTGAAGTCACCTATATGAAATCAGACATGTTTTTTCTTGTTGATTTATGGCATCTAGATGATTATTGTAAACCCCTTATTCATAGGATTGTCTTGGAAGCCATATATCTTAACTACCTACATAATCTTGAATCCAATTAAGTTTTATTCAATACAAAATCCTAATTGGATTTTACTTTAAAACTTAAATGATGGCTAGATTCTTCAAGTCTGTACACCAACTGAATTTTGAGGGAAAGGTTCATATAAGGTAGGTAGGATGTCAGAACCCTAAATTTTTAAACAATATTCTAGTATTTTAACTTGTTTAATAACATTATCTAAAAAACACATTAGATAACTTGGATACAAGTGTAACCCTAGAATAAAGGGCTTTCCTAACATCCTTTGCCCTTATGTGGGTAATCAAATATACATTTTATAGAATTATCCCTCATTTGGTATACCCACTTAAATATTAGTCATTTTTGGTCTTCCCTAGAATCAAGGGATTTCCTAACATCATATACCCTTAAGTGGGTAATCATATATGTGTTGTTTACATGCCTTGACAACCATCATGTGATTATTGTAGCAGGGATAGATTTCATAATATTTGATTATTAATAAAGTAAATTCCACTTATTATGTTTATTTTGATATTGAGATAACAAATAAATGTAATAATTTCCCAAGAATTTTTTAATTTGATGACATATGATTAGTGTTGAAGATCTAAACATGAGATCATATGTATACTCAAGATTATTCTTTCTTGTCATGTCTCTATTCAATTATTATTACGGATATTATAGAACAATAATCATAAACAACACTATTGTGTAAGTTGAATGATGACTATGTCTTTTTGGTCATGAAATTGGATATCAGTTTAGATATGTGACTACTTGTTAGAGGACATGTTGTGGTGGACGACCCACTTTGACAATGTCATATTGGAATCCATGTCATGATAGTCAGCCATATCTCAATGTGAGAGTGGTGGCTGTGATTCATAGACCTAAAGCCATTACAATTATCACATGTTATTTGGTGTACTTTAAAACTCCCAATATGACTTTGAATAAGGGTTTCCATATAGGTAGTGATTGGGTGCACTATGACATTTGTGGATTATCATGAGTGATGTAGATGGAATTTCTTCCTTCATAGGAGTGATATCTTGGCAAATTGTTAAGAGAGACTATGAAATGCATGGACATGCTCATGTGAGTCAATACGTGATAGTGTTCAAGAAACATAGTTTAAATGTTAAGAGGGTGACAACTCAATGCCTCAGTTTTAATCTGGATATATTTGACAAAGGGATGAGACAACCGTTATAACATTGGTCACTTACAAGTTAAAAGTTTCTCTCAACTTATTCTTATTACTTGGGTAGCAATGAGGTGTTTTAATATATTAACATAAATAAATATATCTCAATACTAGATACTATCTTTGCTTGTGAGGTTCGGAACATCACTGCCAACATAATAAGGAATCTATGCATTCACATACATATGGATGAATAAGGGAATTGAAGTTCGTAATCAAGCATATATTTAAATTTTATGAATCATGTAGTAACTGATTTCCTATCCAATCAATTGAATGGGAAATTTAGTCAATCAACTACATGGTTTGGACCGGTCGATCAATTGATTATGAAATGATTAGTAGATCACTAGTCTAGGAAATTGACAATTTAGCTGACTGGATAACCCAATATGTTGACTTGATTGAATTCAAGAAACAACAAGAAATACATGGACTACTCGATCTAGAACCCAATTTTTCTATTAATTTGGACTAGAAAACTAGTCAACTAGGCATGCCAACTGGTCAACTAGTGACCCAATCAGTCCCAATAGTAGTTGACTATTTATTAAATGGAATGGATGGGGATTCTGGTACTATTTCTTGTTTATTTCTATGATTTGTGATTAGGAATGAGATTGTAATTTTTGAAAAATCTAAGCCCATGACTCTCCTATATATATAAGGGTGGATGTCCTTGGGGATGTCACTCACTTGAGAGAGAGATTGAGACATAAGTTCTCTAAGAGTTCTTCCTTTTGGAAAGAGAGAAACTCACCCCAAGAACAATAGCCTACAATAGGAGGAGTAGGAGAGAGAGCGACACTAGCAGGTTGATGACTCTAAGGTTTTGTTTCCTCTTGGTGACCAAGGTGGTGCACCAAGAGTTAGATGATGGTAAAATTGAGGCCCTTGGGCGGAGTCTTGAGGATAAGAAACTTGTCTAAGTAGAATAAAAGGTATTGTTGGAACAACAAGGAGACAAAAACAATAACCACTTTGGATTTGGATCAAAAATTGCAAGTTCTAAACCAACATAAGATGTTTAGTTGTTGGAAAACTAGTGTGTGCCAAGGTATATTGGATATGCCTTCTTTGTCTTTAAGATACCAACATTTATGGCTATGATGGATCCATTATCTAAGAGTTTTGATGGGAAACAATTTATATTTCTGTTGTGCCCTTTTTCCCAAACCCTACAATAGGGAAGTATATATGCCATGTTTTCATTTTATTTATGTAATTAAATGATGAAATATGCTCAAATTGATCACTAAAAAAGGTCATGTCAAGTCTTTACAGTTCAAGTTTTATACTAACTTTCTTTTATATAACATGAACAATATTTATTACTTACATTGTTTCTTTCTTTTCACATGGTCATTGGATGAGATGTCCTTAGTTCAATAAGCCAAGGAGGACTAAAGCAAGCACTTCTGAAAAGCTAACAACATAAGAGATTTTATCCTAGTAGGTAACCCCTATACCACTCAAGGAGATCAACTATCTAGTTTAGTTTGTATTTTATGTTTTAGGAATTGTAATACTACATACATTATGCTATATTTTTCATTTGAGACAATTTCTTTTCAAAGAACTATGCATTAATAACTTTTTCAATTAATGCATAATTTTTATTATATATTTTTTTTTTATTTGAATACCATGTATATTGATCTTCCTCTAAGCCTAGTCACTTTTGTTATGAAAACACAAGGTTTACTTCCACTATTGTATATATAGCATTATAGGTCTACACTGAATTATAAGAGAAAATATGTTAGCTTTCCCTATTATATTGATATTCATAACCATATTAACTTATTTTTATTTCTTCTATAATAACATATTAGTTCCTTTGAAACTCTTGTAGTTTCATAGTTCATGTTACTCAAAGAATGATATTATTTCAACCTTTTTAAATATAAACATGTAATTCAATCTTCATACTAGATTCTAGTCAATATATTTTAATGAATTTAGATGACTTGCTTTCGAGAACTAATAATATCTCATAATTAAGGTTTTTATAATAATAGCCCTCTTTAATTCAATCTAACATCTAATCATTTTCTTTTGTTTTACTTTATCTATCTTTGTAACCAAATAGCTATTTTTCCTTTTTTCACCCCATTTTCTTGTTTTAGATATGATTTTAGATAAAAATATAATAATTACATTGTGGTAGAAAACTTGATCATTTCTTAATATTTGGACCTTTCATTATCCAAAATTGATACATATACTACATATCTTATTATTATAGGCACTATAATCAACCTTAGTTTTTTAAAAGTCAAAAGTGATTATATTGTTCTAAGTTACGAGACTTGATCAGGGTTAAATTAGGTTACAACTCATCATAGGCATATGTTAATATGATGTGTATACATATCATATTCTGAGGTTCATTATCCGCATTACTTAGATTCATGCAATGTATCAAATACGAGTTTTAGTACCTAGAATCATAAACCATAGCAAAATACCTAGGCAAATCTATATGTTATCACAAACTAGAATTGAGAAAGTACTAATATACCCATAATAAATTATAAAAGAAAAAGTGTTAGATATGTTCATGATTTAGCATAATGTTAACTAATTATGCTACTACTTGACTAAACTAGAATAATTAATGCAATGATTTAGTAGTTTCTCTCAACATATATGGCATATTCATTTCTTATATCATCCAAAACATATTTATTAACTAAATCCATGTAAGGTTTGAAAAATTTAGAATATCATGTCTTAGATATATGTTCAAAAATATCATGAATTGAATAATAAAGTTAATGATACAATATAAGTTACTTGTTACACATTAAAATTCTCAAAATTACCAAAAACAATTATTTATATAAAAATCATGTTCCAAACTCTAAAGATGGATCATGCAACTCAACTTAAGAAGAAGAATTTCTGAACTCAACCTCCCTCTTCCAAGATCACCAAATTAATCTAAACAATCAGTGACTTCTTCGATCCTAGACTCTTGGGGTTCAAACTAATAAAGTAAGGAGAAGGCATGGAAGGAATATATGATAGGGTTTCCTTGAGTTGAATTAATTAATCAACTCAAGGTACTAAAAGATATGTCATAAATACATGGGTTCACCATGAACTTAATTGATTTCTGTAGTACATTGATAAGATATGTCTTCTAACATGACTAGGGTTGGTTCTATCTAGAACATGATCATATTCATTATGGGACATATGACCTCCATAACGTTTAATGAAGAAGATCAAATGGGATCCATGATTCACAAAATATATATATTGCTTAATTTCTTGAAAATTACCATACACATAACTGATTCCATTTTCTTGGCTTTCCAAGGAGAAGTCTAGATGATCCTGGACCACTTCCACACTCACACCTTGGTTAATTGTAATTCTATAGGAAGAGTAAAGAATGCTAAGAGTGGTGTCCAAACAAACTATGCAATTGAATATACTTGAATGTAGAATATAAAAGTGACTCAGAGATCAACCGAAGGTTTCTACTAAGTTGTCTGGACTTATATAGAAGTAAATAAAGCTAATAGAATAGCACATAAACTAGGAAAAACTTCAATATATGCATAACTATTAAATGTAAGTCAATAATTTTCTCTCATAAGTGTTCTATGTTGATTCTATCTTTAACACATATTACAAAAGAAGCTTCAATCAATAAAAAATACATTATATCAAGCATACTAAGAGGGTTTTCCAAACAAACTATGCGATTGAATATACTTGCGTAGAGAATATAAAAGTGATACAAAGGTCAACCAAAGGTTTCTACTAAGTTGTCTAGACTTGTATAGAAGCAAATAAAGCTAATAGAATAGTGTATAAACTAGGAAAAACTTCAATATATGCATAACTATTAAATGTAAGTCAATAATGTTCTATCCTAAATGTTCTATTTTAATTATAACCCTAAAACATATTTTAAAATAAGATTCAATCAATAAAAAGTGTATTGTATCACGCATTGTATGGATATCAAGACACCATTTAAAGCCAAAACCCATATTCTTCATATACTATAATTTTCCTAATAATCCCAAATATAAAAATGTAATATTTCTATGCTAAGATATAGAATTCACCAACTCAAACATAGTGCAATGGTTGTTTTCTATATAATAATCTATCAAGATATATAATTGTAGGTTAAAAAAGAAAAAAACTTGAAATCGGTCCTTACGTACCCATTTGAAGTTGGCCAATTTTTTACTAACAAAAAATAACAGTTGTGATGAAGTGACATATACCACTTTCTCTATGTTGTAATAGAATTTAGATGATGGTTTGGATTCAATTCTAAATTTCCGTATTTGAGTTTTATTCATCAATATAAGTGAAAGCCTAAAGATTCAAATCAGATACATATCTTGATAGATAATCGAGTAATGATATTGCCTATCACACTCATGGAATCATTATGATATGTAATATCTGAATTAGGTATTCAAACATCTTTTATGATACAAGAAAATAATACAACAACATTCTTCAAATTTGAATATTTTTAAACATTTGATGAGAAACAAATAAGTTTTAGGAGTAAAATGCATAAAATCACAATTTTCTAACATAAACCCTAGCCTAGGTGGACCCAGATCTTGGTTTGATTGACACCCTGTCTAGGGGAGTCATCTTCCCAGTCGACATCATCATATATCAAAATGGATAGTGGCATGATTTTTTAACTCCATGTAACTCCCTTTCACTAAGTCCATGCAAGTTAAAACAAACATCTTTGGAGTGATTTCTTCTTTGATACCCTTAGATCCCTAAAACCACCTTTTTATCATTGTTTCTAAAATCTCGATCCTCTACTAGATGGATTTCTTGGCAACCACACCTAACACCACCCTACACCTCGACCTCCTATTTAATCCCTCTTACACCTTTTTAGCTCCTATTAATTTCCAAATTCATGTTCATTTATCCTAGAACAACCTTTGATAACACCAATGGATGTCTCCTTTGTTGGTGCACTTCAAAAAGTTGTTCATTCACCAACAAAGTGCCTCTTAGAAATTGGATTATATGGTCTATCTGTGGACCTTGGAAGATACCCTCAAGAAGTGGTTCTTTTGCAGATAAGTGTCCATAGATTCAATCTCAAAGGTGATAACTTGTAGACTTGATGGTTGATCTTTTTACCTTGGAATCTCTCCTTTGACCTATGCAAATCTTACTTGATCTCCAATTGCATCTTGATTATGGTATAACTCCCTAACCCATATCTTATTTCCTCCATTGTACCTTATCATCATTGACCCCAATTTTGGGAATGGATTTGAGCTCATGATGGCTCATTGACCTCGTCAAAGAACCGCAAAGTCAAGCACAACCTGATTTTTTCCACAAAAGGCTTTTTGCTTTGCCTAATTTTTCCCCCTCATCTTCCTTTCTCATCTACCACATGGGATGATATAACACTGCTTCAATCGAACAATCAAGGACTCAAAATTACTAATATTCCCTGGCCTTTTATCCTGTAGATTTCAACCACATGGGAAGCAGTATTTTTGACCCTTGCCTTACCCCTTGATAGCCTAGATTGTGGGTCAGTGGTAGGACATGTGACTTAATATCTCTCTTATGATATACCAAGGAGACTAGATATGCCTTTTTCTTTCTATAGATCAACTATTCAAACTACCTAGAGTATTTTCTTATTGGTTTAGAGTTTTGGACACGATAGTAAAAAGCATAGTTACTAAAAATTTCTCAAATATATCAATTGTATAGAAGTTCACCTACAATATTAGGAAGCCTAATTATGATTCAATCTACATCTAAGATATTTGACTAGTTTAAATGAAAACTTTTAGCTAAATGTCATGTGAATGAGTATTAATATCTTACATAGGCTTAGAATAACATAGTCAAATGTGGTGATAAACCCACATTGTGACAACATATGTGAACCACATTATAATGATGATCATTATAGTCATGAATATGATATGCATATTATGTCATGTGATTAGATTTATCACCTAAGATTGACTAGGATTTATTACTCATTAGACCATATAATTGATAATTACCCCCTCGTATAGCATATATCTGTTTCATGATCTAGAATGTAAGTATGGTATACTACTCATCATCTACTCTACTTCTTTTGAAGTCAATTTGAAAAGGCATTCTTATTCCTATTGATTAAACTAGTAATATTGCATAGAAGGAGTTTCTATATATATGTTTCATGGGATACAAGGAATAAGTATTTGGATGAATTACATTTTCCTCATGGCCATATTTTTATTTTATATAAATATGTTTGATGAGCATTCACATAGATGAGAACATTTTTGTTATAAATTTGATGTTGCCTTGGTAGAGAAAGCAAAAGCATATTTTGATGTGCCCTTTTGAAAATGTCTAAATGTATGAGTTGAAATTGACATGTCATGCTTTTAAGGAGTGAATCGAATTGAAGTGTCCTCCTTTTAAGGAGTGACTGGAGAAGTTTTGTGTACTCCTAGTGGATCAGGAGTGACTACTAATCTAACGTGTCCGTCTAATGATAAGGGTTATTATTTTTGTACACAAGTATAATGGAATAAATGATGCAAAATGATTTTCTAATATAAGAACTCTTTCAAAATTTAAGTTTATTGTCATACTTTCATTATAAGTCCCTCCAAACAGTGTATACCTATTATACAAAAGTATGCAATTTTACCATTTTCAGCGCACCATTGTATTTGCAATGATTGTTTATTGATTTCCCCAATTTAGGCATGCATGAATATGATAATTGAAATATATACTAAGATTATAACATGATACATTGAAGCGAGGGACTCAATAATATAAGGAATGATATAGCTTCTATTTACAGTCTATATCTTTGAGATTATGCTCTTTATTTCTAGTTGCATTGGGACCCCTCTGTATACACTTATGGTTCATTTTATGATGGAAATGGTTTTTATTCTTTAAATTGCATATGGTGTGGGAATGATTCAAACCACTCAAGGATAGGAACAACAAAACCCCTTTAACATTGTCTACCAAGGTAATGAGATTGATATTGGTGTGTTACCCCGTGATAGATGGTATGAGCCAAACACTCAGTCTTTTCTTTTGTCTAATCATAATCTTAATACAGAATATGAATCTAGGATAACCTAATCCATAGTTGTGAAACTGAGGTTTCTAGGATTGGTCCATGTATGATGATTCTAATATACTCACCTCCTATCTTCCTATATGGAGTGATAGAGGTTCCTCTATGCACCTATTTGAAAAAGTCAATCCAAAAATCTATAAAAGGTCTTCCTATAACCATAGAGAGTTTTCTAGCATCTCACTTTGTTTTAAGGAATACCCCGAGGTAGGTATTAGTTGAAATTAGGATCTCTTCTCATAACTACACTCTATTATGGGTAGTCTATAGACGGAATACAACTAAAATGCAAATTAAATTTGTAAAAGGTGTACTAAACAATAATATTATTACGAGCTTACACTTGATTCAAAACATTATGACAATAAACTTATATCATTAATCATTTAGTAGGTCAGGAAAAACCCATGGAAACAAGAATAATGCCAGTTCTTATGACTTAAAGTTTCATCATAAAGGTAGAGGAAAAAGGGATAGGGAATCTAATGTTGAGGTTAAAAATCTTGACACTGAGTCCATTATTGTAAGGGATTAGGAAGAATGGAGGTGTGTACTTAAGAAAGCTATTCACACCTTAGTTGTCCATATAACATCAATGTTTCTAGGAGAAACCAAATAATACTAACACTAACCCCAAGATTATTCTATTTTAGGTCTCCTCAAAGTGAATACCAAAAGTTTCATTGGTGAAAGAAGGGATATTTAGATAACGCATGGGTTGTTTCATGGAAAATGCCTTTAGGGTCCTCAAACACCTTAAGAATGACACAGTAACCTTTTAACATGTACAAACTTAAGGATACAATGAAATTGTGGTTGAAAAAGTATACCATTCACAACAAGTTCTTCGTGTGAATTGATAAGCCTTCAAACCCATATTTACCAATTCACTTATGTTTATTTATGAGAGGAAGGAAGAGTGTAAAATTTTTATAGCCTCACCTAGGGGAACCTATCGATTATTGATTATGGTTGAATGTTTGCATCTATGTGATCCAACTATAAGAATAAATGGGGAAGAAAGAGTGAACCATTTTCTAGATGAACTTCATATCACCCTTAAGGCCTTTTTATCACCATCCAAATCACTAATTGTCAAGTTTCTTATGATCATGTCTTATCCACAGAGAGAACCACAAGGTTGGGACATGAAAAATAACCAAACCTAGACTACCTAGGACTCAACGATGATGTTCCCACCAAGACTTAATATTTTTTTTTAAATAACTATTCATTTGTCTTGTTGCCAAGGAGTTTCGAACTTGTGACCTCTAGTTCATACAAATTGAATTTTACCACTCAAGTGCCACTACATTGGCCCCACCAAGACTTAAAACAAAGTGAAATTTCACAACAATAGAAATAATAATATAAATAAAAATGAAGTCCAAATGAACCCCCTGGCCCAAATGAGAGGCCAACTTAAGGTTAGAATCAAGGTCCAAAATGAGACAATGGTCCAAACCCATACGTGCCCATGTGTTACTATTGTGTTCATAAACAACTTTGTCAATACAAGTATGCAAAGCTTGTCTCTCACTACTATGAGAAGGAAGGACATTATTAAGGACAAGTTTTATGGACCTACCCGAGACTGGGTTAAGGAGGTCAATCACCACCAAGTTTGATTGTTCACTCTGAATGTTGAATAGGTGAATGCACACAGATCTTGTCTATTAGAAGGTATATTTTATTTTGGTTTACATTTCTAATTAAAGTACCATACCTAAAATCTTCAATAAACTTATACCTTATATATGTGTATAGTTGTGGTATACCTTTGTGATCATCCATTGGATGCTCTCTTTAACTCTAAATAAACTTAGACCTTAATGTCTAGAAGTCTAGTCTATTCTTAGATTGTGTTGAGGGATTTAGGGTACATCTTTAATGCAAATAACCTAGTGGAATAATACATACCTCCCATAATTTCATTAAAAAGCTCCAAACTATTATGATGATTTCCAACTAGATCCTAACCTCATTCTTCAAGACATTGAAGACTTGATCTAAAGGATTCTATCTTGAGGGTTTCTCAAGATTGTTCCAAGAATCATGATGTGAAGTTTTCCGTAGAGTTAGCATAGGGTAGTGTAACTCTTTATACTTTCTATAGGATGGCTCTTGATAAAGAAAATTGAACTCAAGCATAGTAGTAGGAATTTCTTAACATGCTTTATTTGCCCTAGTTCTTTCACTTGGGTAGAACCCATACTCTTTCTTAATACTTAGATGGGACATTGAGTATGTACATTGATTATCGTATGACTAACTAAGCTAAATTGAACATATAGTCGCTGCCTAGAATTAATGATTTATTTAATTGACTATGCTTTGCCAATGTTTTCTCCAAAGTCTATATTCCATCTAGATACAACTCAAAGTTAAGGATGGGGACATACATAAAGTTGAATTTAGAACTCATTATGGGCATTGTGAGTTTATGCTCATGCCATTTAGGTTGATCAGTGCTCAAATTGTCTTTATGAACTAGATGAATGGAGTCTTACATACCTTTGTTAATGAGTTGATAGTGGTCTTCATGATGATACCCTCATATATTCTAATGATGTTGAGTCACATTTGTCCATATATACAAGATCCGTGATTTACTCTAAGCATGTAAGTTTTATGACAAGCTATGTATATGTGAATTTTGTATTTCTGAAGTCATGTTCTTGTCTCACATCAATTCTGGTGGGAAATTTTGTGTTGATCCACAAGATTGTTTGTTGTTCTTGAGTGACAAGATCCTCAAGAACATCTTGGAGATTTGTAGTTTTATTGGTCTTTCTAGTTATTAGTTATGTTTCATTCATAACTAAAGAAAAATTACTTTTCTCCTCCCTAAACTCATCAGAAAAGGAAAACATTTTATTTGTTCTGGTTCCTTTGAGTCTTGATTGTAAAAACACAAGACCAATTGACCATTGCTCATATCCTTGCTCGTTCTTAAGCAAATGATGGATTATTTATATTGACTTATGCCTCAAGGTTTGGGATAGTGTGTGCCCTGATGTAAGAAGGGGATTTTGCTCCTTATGCCTCTTGACAGTTAAAGACCAATGAGTAGAATCTATCCACTTACGACCTAGATATAGCTTCCATGATTGTCAGAGACATTAAGCTATATTTTGAAATATGAAGACCTAAACCCTATACATATGATAAGGTTGGAGTATTTTAAAGATTATGATTTTACAATCACCTACATTCTTGGCAAGACAAATGTGACAAAATTAGTAGGAACAAGGAGAAGTGTGCTACTATTATTTCCACTAAGTGGAAGAATATGGAGGTTTTATATCCATGGACCGCAAGACTCACCAGTGACAAAATTAGGATAACTAGTCTTAATATGAAGCCTACTCTCTAGTTTGAAATCTTTATAGAATAGAAGAATAGTTCAAGTCTAGAGGAGATGAAAAGACTTTTAGTAAAGCTCTACAATTATCTTTGGTTACTATGGATAGTAATATTTCATACGGAAAGTGCATGTGGGTTCCTAAGGACTATGTTTACAAGACATGATAATTCAAGAAGCTCATGGGTTTACATACACATTTCATCCAAGATATAAAATTGCATAAGAACCTATAGAGGAACTTTTGGAGGAGAAATGTGAAAAATGAAACTTCTACCTTTATATCCAAGTGTCTGACCCGCCAATAGATCAAGACCAAACACCTAGGGCTAGGAGGTAGTATACACCCATACCAGTATGTAAGTGGTAGTTTAATAACTCATCATGGATTTCATGGTGGGTTTAACAAGTACCAATAAAGGGAATAATTCTCACCATTTGAGTTATAGTAGACCACCTGACTAAGTCACCCTATTTCATTCAAATCAAAACAACAACCAAAGTTCCAAAATTGGCATAGTTATATGTTTAAAAGATAGTTAAATTTAATTGGTGCTTGTATCTATTGTTTATGATTGTTATGCTAAGTTCATTTATCACTTATAATGACAAGAACAAGAGGAATTGGGGACGCAAATAAATTTCAGTACATCATACCCCCACAAACTAATAGGAAGTGTGAGAGGACAATTTAGTTACCATATGACTTGTTAAGGCCATGCATCATTGATTGAGGAGGTTCTTGAAACTATTACCTTCATGTAATGGAGTTTACCTAGGAATATGTATTAGTCCAGTATTGGCATGCCTTCATATATCCACTTTTTTAGGATGAAGTCAGTAAAATGTGTTATTTTGAAATCCAAGGAGCTACACTAATAATCTAGAAAATGTGAATTTTATCAAGCACGTATTGAAAAGTTCACATCATTGTCAAAATTCATGTATATGCTCACATTCTAGGCATGCGTTATTTGTGGAGATCGTGTTTTTAATATAAAGACAATCCAAAAAATGTGAAGAATATTTGCAATCTTAGTCCCAAATATGTTGTAGAATATGAGATCATGGGCCATGTTGAGGAATGTCCATATAGATTATATCTCCACTACGCATTATGATACATAATAATTTACACATTCAAACATTAAAATTATATGTAAAGACCCCACTCATATCTTCAACCATCAGCCTATTCAATGGAAGGTCACTCTTATATAGTAGGAAGTCCCAATCAAGATGTTGGATGACAAACCAAGAAGATTAGGAAATAAATAGATTGATATGGTGAAGGTACTTTAGATTCATCATAATAGTTAGATGAGAACACTTGGGAGCTCAATTCATGCATGGAGGAAAGATTTCATGATCTCTTCAAATATATCTAGATTTTGATAACACAAATTATTTAATGAGGGGAGGATGTGATAAAGTATATTTCAAGTAACTTTTATCTCTCTATTTTGAATTCAAATTTTAATTTTGGACTACATTTCAATTTAAAATTTCCAAATTCAAATTATATTAAAAAAGATAAGTGAATCCCTAAAATTTGACTCAATTACATTCTCAACTAATTAGTTGATTAATAATATTTCTTGTCACATACATGCTATAACTGTGATATTTACATTTGAATTAGGTTTTGAATTATTTCTATGACTTGAAGAACCAAATATAAGACCATGCCTGTAATTTTAAGATATTTGAGCATTGGATGATAGAGAGATAACGTTTTCCATAAAATTAACAAAATCACAATATTCAAACCTATATACTAGCCTAGGTGAACCATGATTTGGGTCTAGGTGACAACGCGCCTAGTGGAGTCATCTCCCCTACTTGACATTTATGTCTATCATAATGCATGGTGGTGCAATTTTTGAATTGTTGTAACTTTCTTTTCCCTAGTCCTCACAAGTTAAAACAAACTCTATTAGATCTGAGTTTTTATGATCTATCTGATGATCCCTAATAAGACTCTTCTTGATCGTTGCTTCTATATCACCTAGTTTGTTATTAATGGACATGTTGGAAACCATACTCAATGGCTCCCTACACCTATACACTTCTATTTAATGTCTCTCACACCTTCCTCACTCCTCTTAACTACCAAACATAACTTTCAATTACCCCCAAAACACCCTATGACAAATCCAATCAACTTCTCCTTCAATGGATAACACCAGCAAAATGCTCATGTGCTAGCAAGGACCTTCGATCAATTGGTTTCTATGGGTGAATCTATGTATCTTCAATGATCTTCCTTGGATATTAGGGAGCAGAATCAATTTTTGAGGAGCGTTTCCAAAGTCAAAATAGAAGGTGCAAACTTTTTGGACTTGGTGGAAGAACTTATCACTTTTCTATAAGCAAGAAAAAAACATTGCATCTCGCCTTGGACCTTTGTGGATATTGATTGATGCACATTTGACTCCTGATTGTGCTATAACTACCTAAATTGTATCCCATTTCTCCTCTATACCTGATCATTTACACCCCCTTCTTTGGGCACAATTTATAGCCCATGATGGCTTGTTGACTTCACTGGAGCACCATGAAGATATCTACATTGTTGATTTTTTCCTACAAGGATTATGCTTTCTCTACCTTTTACTCATCTTTTTCCTTTCATGTTTGCAATAATGACATAAGATATTACTACTTTAATCAAATAATCAAGGGATCAAAATTGGTAACGTGCCCTAACCATGCCACAATTGATATTTCAATCGCATGGGAAATAGGTCATTTTGCTCCTTGCATCACCCCTTAATCCAAATAAGAAGTTATACTCTCTTTTGTACCACAAACCATGTTGAATTTGACTTTGATTTTTAATAAATTTATTAATCACATGATCAACTATATATATTTTTTTGTTCTAACTTGAAAAATTGATAATAAATAGATCTATTTCTCAAAGTTCATTTAAAATTGTATTACTTATTAAAAAAAATTCCTACAATTACACGAGACCCTATATATGACTCAATCTCTCTATACTCACTAAATACCCTAGATCTAAGATATTAAACATAGTTTAATGATAAACTTTAGTTAAATATTACATTATTGATGGTTACTAATTCATGACAAGGGTAGATGATTACTACTCCTGGTGATAGATGCTCTATATGAGAACATAAATGGACCATATTGTAATGTTGTTCATAATAATAATTATTATAATGACATGTGTACTGTGTGATGTGATTACGATTGTCACATAGGTTGAATAGGACATAATCACCCACTATACCGTATAATCTTGATAATGATACCCTATAATCCCTAGTGTCTATACGATGATCATGATATATAATCTAATTGTGATCAAATTCTTATGACATATTCCACTTATGAACTCAACATGAAAAGATACACTTATTCCTATTGACAAAACTAGTAGCATTGAAGATAGTTATTTGTTTTGTAAATGTTTAGTGTGTCACTATCGCTATGTATTTGGATGATATATATGCTCCATATAACTATCATTTTTATTTTATAGAAATTTGTTTGATGAAGATTCACTCCTATGAGAACACTGCCATAACAAGTGTGATGTTACCTTGATAGAGACATATAATGCATATTTTAATGTACTATTTTGAGAATGGTTACATAGATGAGATTAAATTGATGTGTACACCTTTCTAAGGAATGACTAGAACATTGGTGCATCCTCCTTTTTAAGGGTGATTAGGAAATTGATAAGTTCTCATAGTGTCTAAATAGTGACTACAATCTGATGCACCCTTCGAATGATAAGAAGTGGCTATTATTTTCGTGCACAAGTACAATGGAAGAATTGAAGTAAAATGTGATTCTATTAAGTAAGAACTATTTATAAAGTGGTATATTATTTTCCTTCCATAATAAGTCCTTCAAATCACAGTATACTTATCATATAAAATAATATGTTGTTTTACTATTTTTAGAGTATCCTTGTGTTTAAAATAGCGGTGTCTTGATTTTCATGATTTAGATAATCCAAGATGATGATTACAACACTATATGTTGAGACTTGAACGTGATGCGTCAAATTAGTAATACATGAGGGACTTAATAATATAAGGGATGATGTATCTTCTACTAGAACTAGCTTCTTTTAAGTTAGAGTCTATATATCTAATTTCCTTCAGACCCCTGTGCAGGTTTATTTATATGGAAATGAAAGTTTATATTTACATTGAAAATGTTGTCTGAATCATTTGGGCCACTTAGGCAAGGGCACATTAATATTCATTTAACATTGTCTATTGAGGAAATGGGATTGGTTTTTTAATCTATGATAGTAGTGTTCTAGTTAGGAGCCACAAGAAGAGGTATTTTATCATGGTAGCATTAAAATCCAATATAGGACTTGTGAGATGTCTTGAAGGGGAGGTAAAAGCATAAAATTGTCTCTAGTTTCCCATCTCAAATGATGGAGCATAAAGGGTAGGGTTCCATTGAGGGTAGTTTGAGATTGAAGCCCTAAATATGAATACTTGTATTCTTCAATCACACTCACTCCCATTAGTACATTGATATACTTAATATCCAAATTGTCAAAATATTGGGTGGAAAACTATTTCTCACCGGTAAAGAAACTAAGGGAGACCAAAAATAAAGTACCAATGCATGGAGTAGGACTACATGGGTGTATTCCTTCATTTTGAACAAGAATTCTTTAACTCTCATTGTAGGACCCCTACCTTTGTTAGGATCATGTGATAAATCTGAGATGAATAATGACAATTTCTATATATTAATGCCACAATGTCCTTACAAACAAATTGGAGGCTCCTACCATTTATAAGAAAATGTCCTTGCAGTGTAGGTGTAATAGATCATTATTTTTAAAGAACGATCATAGGTTCAATGCTATACCATCTTAAAATTTTCATAAGAAGCTCTTATTACTATTGGATTACCATTATTTCCATTTGTCTCTCTACAACCTCCTCCACATTTTTTTTAGATTCCTGAAGCACAATCAAAATGGTGTTTCATGTTGACTTCTATATGTGTGACTAAGTGACCCACATGTGTTTTGGAAAATCTAACCATGAAAACTAGGATTCCTTATAAACCACCAAGGGTCCTTGTATAAATTATATCATTAAAAGAAAAAATGATTCCACGAAAAAATCTAGATTTTAGATATATATCTTAGAGCAAGAAGTAACTTACCATGGACTACTAATAAATCCACATTGTGGATGTTACAATAGTTCTCTAGCTTTATTTAGTCATCAACTTTATCATGATTTCAAGGCATTCTTGGAAACAATACTACTTTGTTGTATCTCCCAAAAAAATCATTGAATTTTAGGTAATTCTTCAAGAAATTGTGTCAACATTGACCGATTCCAATCATGTCCAGAAGACATCAACCAACTATATCTATGGCTTATTCCATCAAATGATGTTGTTAAAATCCCAAAAATCAACCATTGGATTCACAGTGATATCATCTCATTGAGTTCATCATTGATCTAGTTTGGTCAATTAAGTACACTGAAAATTCCCCTAATTCATTTGAGTGCTAGAGTTAAGGAAAATCAATGGGCTCATTGTCAACCTAGAGAACATGTCGACGTTAACTTAATTTGTAAAATATTGAACTATCGTAATCCCTATACCACAATCATTGGCCAACGGAAGACCAAGTGTCCTTGACACCAACTCAAAGGCACCTACTAAGGATCAATTGATTAGATCGATGGAAAGTCAACATTAGTCATCCAAAACTATTGCTTCACTTGCTAAGATCACTTGTCTTGGGAAACCCAATAGCACTATCTAGAGTGAGTAAACACCATCACCAACCATTGTATTTAAGTTGACCCATTCTCGCCATTGATTAAGGCATATCATCATTGACTCTGTATTGTTTCTACCTAATTGCATCAACCCAATGGGATCTAAGTCGTGAACAAGCAACATATGCCACCAAGGATACAATTGATATTGCTTGTTTTTCCAAAATGTGTAACTTTTTTTATGTGGGTAGGGATTTAGGAGGTTCTATGAATTCATCCCACCATCCACTTATATCTAAACATATATGACTACACCTACTAGAGTTACTTTTAGAATGATAGGATGTATTACACTTGTGATTACAAGAAGATTCCAACCTAATATATTAGAGCTACAATTAGGGGTGGTGTATATACACACCTACCTTCCAAAATTGCAAGATAGAATTTGGCCAGATCATTAATAATATAATTAGAATCTCTCTTGATAAAGATGATTTTTGGTGAAACCCTTAATTGGGTCTTCAGCTTGTGTCATAGTTCTCATTATTCACGTCCACATGTTTCATGATGCAAGTATTTACCAATAGTTGGTATTTATATGAAATGCAGTTCTCGATGCTATTTGCATGATTTTTAGGAACCTTTGAGACTAATTGATGGAAAGAGGAGAGGTAGATGATTCAAAGATATCTAACATGCATGGAGGATTCTAAGGAATCAACAAAGTCAATTCCAACATATCAAGTGTCTAAGAGTCAAAGATGAGAAAAGAACACCATGAATGAGGAAAGTGACGATCTAAGTGCAATAGAAAACCCCCAACACGGTTGTGGTATCCAACCACAGTCGTTCTAAAAAAGTCAAATTCACATAATGAAATTCAACATTGAAGCAAGTTAAGGAGCTTAACCACTATGCTTGTTCTCAACACAACGGTCACAATGCTCAGTGTCCAACATGACCATATTGCCCAACACGACTCTAGAAACCAACATCCAAGACAACCATTCTCCATAGCATGGCCCATCATCAACTCTACCACAATTGTAGCACCCACTACAATAATGCAACCTCAGACCCACCACTCAGTCGTGGTTCCCACATGGTCATGATACTTCACCTCCAAAACCCTAAATTTAATCAATCGTTTCATCTTTGCAATAAGGTTGTTTCTATCCACCGCAACCATTCCTACACTTACCCACCACGAAAATGGTGACCACCATGGCTATGCTTCCCATCTAACACTAATGCAATCTCACCATCATTTTACCACTTTATTCCCACTTAACTCTTTGTTCTCTAAACAACTATATAACCATTATTGGTGGAGGGGAGAAAGAGGTTAGATCCCCACAACATTGAAGGCAGACACCCACTTCTACCTACCTCATTTCTTCTATCTTTCCATCCTAAAACCCTATTTTTTTATGGTTTTGGCCATTTAACCTTCACATTCCATGCCATTCCAGTTGGAGTAGGGAGGAGGGCGTCCTTGATGGTACTAGAGAAGAAGGAATCACCCACTAATTCGTGCTCCATGGATCTCTTTACTTCTTTATTCCCAATTTTCGTATTTTCCTTTGTTATGAGTACCTAAGACCTTTTTGTGGGTTGTTTGAGGGAATAAAATGTGAGTTTGACACCATGTTGGGAAATCATATTTTTTAACATTACTTGTGTGGAAATGATATCTTATTGCCTCTATCACATTTCCCAATTCTTTCTATGGTGATTGATTCTTGAAACCATCTAAATATAGAATAATGATGTATATGTGGCTATGTGGAAAAATATCAAATGTCCAACTAGTTGATCCATAGATAGATACTTATGTTCCTCCATATACTTCTACTCTTCTATTCTTAGGTGTGAGATACTAATGGGTAGTAGTGCCTCACTTGATGTACTTACAAAAGAGCATGTCTAGAGGTTGGACGAAGCATAAAAGCATGTGAAATACTCATATCTTACATCTCATGCACCCTTTAACACTAAGGACATTAGGAGAGTCACTTATAAGGACCTAGACTAGTGTTTTATGTATTTAATTATACCTATATCATAGTTAGTTGAACCTTGTAAGGTTGGATAGTGGTGATAGGGACTATATGTATACCTTATGCCACCCATGGTCAACTAGTAGTGAAGGATAATTCTTCATCATCACATTATGTTGTTTGGTTTAATAACATGGTTTGATTGAATGTATTGAATTGTATAACCCTAACTGGGTTGAGAACTACATTTACCCCAAGAGGCCCACTACCCTTAGTGAATTGTGTAAATCCTAGATTTCTCTAGTGTTAGCTAGTTCTTTTTTCCTAGTTTCCTAATTGCTTCTTCATGCTAATTAGTCTTTGATAGATAACTGGTTCTTGTTCTTGGTTACTTGTGATAGGTTTTGATAGGTAATTACTACTTTAGCCTTTCCTTGACTTCTTAGTGTACTTTCTATCTTAGTGTAAGTAGTTTCTCTCTCTTTCCTTGTTTAGTAAGTTGTTACCTTAATTGTGAAATAGGATTGTTCTTATTAGTGTAGTGTTGATTGTTAGCCTTTACTTTCTTGATCTAGTGTATTATCTCCTCCTTGATTATTTCACTATCATTAATTTTTTAGGTTAACCTAGGCTTGATTGTTGATCATTTGAATTTCTTATATATCTAAGTTTAACTCAAACTCAAAGTCAAACCCTAAAAACCCTACACTCTGCAATAGGAACATAGTAAAAGAAGCCTAGTTCTATGCCCCCATCTCTCCCTATGGATCGACCCAGACTTACATCATTTTATATACTACATCCTCAGGTGTGAGATGGAAAATATATTATCAAGAGTTTGTATAGATCAGGTAATGAAAAAAAATAGCTCAGTGTGCCCTAGGCGCATCGAGCGTTCTAGTTCTATTACCAGGAAGAGTGGATCTCGGCCTAGTTAGCTTATTTTACTTTAACTTTTCCTTATTTCCCTCACCATTTCTATTATTTCTTCTTTGTGTAACTTTTTCATTTGATATTAACAACTCTTCTTGATTGTGAAACATGCAAGTGACATCATATGTTGAAGAAAGAAGAGATGGTTGATCCTAATGTAAAACCACAACCTCATAATGGAGAGCCGCCATAGCCCCTCCAAGATTTATTTCTTCTATGAAACTACACTTATCCTATTGAAAAAAGAAGTGAACTATGGATCCAAAAGACTCCTTAATTCCTCCAACTCTTGGCCATATGATTCTGATCTTCTATGGCCCAAAAAAATCCTTACAAGTTTGTGGCTGCTTTTCTATAGATTTGCTCAACTTTCTGACCTCCGGTTGCAACAAGTGATGTCATTCGTTTGAATATGTTACCCTTATCTATAAAGGACAAAACCAAGGATGGGTATTCTTCAAAAATTGAGATCATGAATTAGGTGGATATGAAAATTACTTTCTTGAAAAAGTTCTAATCTATTGCAAGGTTAAGACAAATGTAACATGCCATAGTAAATTTCAGCCAAATGGATAATGAGAGGTTCCATAATTACTGAGAAAGGTTCTAAAAGAGTTTGAGAGAGATCCTTGTAACATCCCAGAATATGAGGCCTCCGATGAAAATATCTTAAAACGAATGATTGGACTACCCATATCACCAAGGTACAATGGAGTCAGGCTTTACAAATGGTATCAGATCTAGCTCCCTCTAGTAGGTGGGGCCCACATGGCCATGTGGCATGCTAGTCTTGAGTCATGTGGTCCATGAACGTTGGAAAGGACTATCCATAGTAATGTAGCCACCCTTGCACTGGTAATCATGATCGGGAATTGGGTGGACATGGATCATTCTTTGTCTGCACTAAAATGGGGAAATATTATGAGGCCATATATTTGAGGCCTGATGAGGATGTCAAGAGTCAAAGTGGGGGCGATTGTAATATCCCAAGATTTGAGGCCTCAAATCAAAAGATCTTAATAGGAATGATTGTACTACCCATATCACCAAGGTGCACCTCCTTTTTGACGAGGCCGTCACTAAAAACTCTATGGATAAGCAATATCAACCTAGAGTAGTGGGGGACCAGTCAGAAAGTTGACTTTAGCTTGTGTATGAGTGAGGAAACAATGGGTAGTTAAGGCTAGTAGTGGTCTGTGGTGCCAGTTGTCATTCTTGAAACTCTATTGGAGACCTGGGTAGTGAATTTGGGGTTTACATTACCTCACCATGAAATGCCCTTGTGGAAACATGTTCAATCTTTTTATTCAAGTATTAAATCAACTGATTCAATCTATAATCAATTATTCATTTGGAAGTACTTTCATGTCCAAAACCCCAAAAAGTCATGGCCTTGGTTTGAGCACTTGGTGGAAAATCTGAGGCATAGAGCTTCAAGTGTGGTTAAGTAATATAAACGTACTATTGGTTAGACACCTTCAACTACCAATGATCCCAACCTACAAATGATGAAGATTCTTATGAAATGAAGAAAAACTTATGAAAAATAAAGTGGGAGGTTCTCCTAGTAACTCTTTAAATTCTATTGAGTCCTTTAGTGAAGAGGTGAAGACTCTTCAATCTCATAGCAATCAGGAACAACATGGTCAAAGGTACAATTTGAGGTTTGAAGAAGAGGTTCTTTCTAACATGTATGGGTTTGATTGAGGTTTTGAACAAGTTGTCTACTAAAGATTTGAACATTAGTAGACTTTGAGAAAAGAATAGAGTAGTTGTCCTCAATACTTGATCTTCATTTAGAAGAAAAATTCATCCCTAGCCCAAGGGGAATCTGAACAATTTCTAGCAAATTGGTGGATACTCCTAAAAATCCTTACACTTCCCCATAAGTTAAAGTCCATTCCTTTCACCTACACCAAGATTAAACACACCCTTGTCCACACTTTCCACCAAAATCATTGTTCAACTATCAACATCCTCCTTAACCATCTCACCAACCCAACCAAGTCCTTCCACCTCAACATGGGCATGGCCATGTGTAACAACCCTTCCATCAAAGCCAATTAATTCCTCCACCACCACCCAAGGATATGTCTACCACAAGTCCAATTATGATCCCCTCCCCCATTACTCTCTTCAAGAGCATGTGGAGGTGTACTATGTTGAGGAATGGAAAGAAAATTGAAAGGCTAATGTAGATTGTTGATAGTGATATTGTGATGGATGAAAGAATTGATAATATGACTCTAGTAGTTTATGATACTATGATACTGAGCAGTGATACCATGAAAATGAATGATTCACTGCCATAAACTATTACTATTGTAATATGAAGAAATAATACAGTGCATTAGTTGATCCTATTATGTAGGATCTTCCATTCCTAGATTCATTGCATGAGCCTTTTCTATCCAAAACAAAGCAAATTCATAACAAGGTCATCCTTGGGATATTTAAGTAAGTGCACATAAACATACATTACCTGGATGCAGTGAATCAAATATCTACATGTGCACAATTCCTCAAAGATATGTGTACATATAAGAGGAAGTTTGTAGGACGGATGCCCCTAAAAAGTGAAACTTGTTGAAAAAGCAAGTTCAATTGTACAACGTGTTCTCATATGAAGAGGATAGAACTATAGGAAAATATGGCACATACTAGGAAGCTGAGTTTAAAATTGTATCTACCATATTCCCCATAATTAGTAGATCGCGTCAATAACTATAGTACAGGAAGGATGGTTTATGGGATATACCTAGTCCTGGAGCAAGTCCAGTGACAATCCTCATCATTGTAGATGCACAACTCTGAATCCTAGTTGCACTGGGACATGTTTGACTATTGTGCCTCCTGGTCTGCACCACATACTATAGCCACGAATGTCATCTTCTTTAGTATCTCCTCATGTCAAGGACTTCTGGTTGACGTTGTACTCTGAGCTGAAAACAACAACTTCCCGCCTCTATGGTAGTCGAGACGGACCACTAAGAACTCTTTTCATCCTACTAGAATGATTATGAAGGAGTCGTCCCTCCCATTGGTGTACTAGTCTCCAACTTTCTCTTCCACAACAACAACTCTCAGTTGTTCTCTCCCGTGGCTATCCCTCCCTTGTCGAATAGGACTTGTCTGGGCTCTCTTGGTTACCACAAGAAGAGATAACAATAGTTTTGTGAGAAACTAATTCTTAGTTGTCCGTGTTGAGTTTTGGGAAGCCCCCAATACCCCTCTATATATAGTAGAGGCCAGAGTTAGGGTTCCTAGTTGTTATCTGGTACGAGATTAATGTGTGAGAGTGGAAAGGACTCAAAGAACTTGAATTTTTGCAACAATTCTAGAAACTTTGCAACCTGCGGAAGCCAAAACAATCGTTTGTCAAACCCATATGGCTGTTCGGTAGGAAATACGGTCATTTTGTAGTTTCCCAGTTGTACACAAATTTGGCAAATCAATTTCCATCAATGTTAGACATTGCTTTCCTTGTGCAACAAGTATTACTCAAGCAAAACAAATAGGAAAACATCTAGAACCTTCCCCGACCGAACTGAACCATCTCTCCCATGGTCACCCATACGGTTGTCTGGTGACCTAAGTTGAGCCGGTATGGTTGGGTTGGTTCGTTCCTTAGCCAAATTCAACTCACAACCAACTTGAAACCCAAACGCCCATCTCAACTCTTAAGATAGTCGTTTGGCACTTCTAGACGGTCGTATCAACACTTGAGATCGGCATTTGGTAGTGTCTTCAGCCTGTTTGTTGTGTGCATCAAATGCCTAAACACTTTAACACTTAATTCAAATGCCATTCAAGATCTAAACTCCTCTTCTAGGTCGAGACCGATGTGTGTGACCCTATAGGTCCCATATCATGTTGACAGTGAATGTCCATAACAACTTATGACATCACAAGCAAGGAGTGGTGCCTAGGCACACATAAATGATATCCAAGTGAATGGAAAGTTGGGGAACAACTTCAACCTACAATCTATGTATGGCATTGTAGTGCTTGTATAGTTCCTTTGTCATTGATGTCCAGATTGAACTAGAGGCATGGAGCAGGCACCCATATTATTATTCAATCTTGTTTCTTGAACCAAGTGTAGACTATCTGATATATATGAAAGATCAATATCACATATTTACTCACATGCTCATGGCCATGCTTTTCTCGATCTCTCTTATCAAGAGGCCTAAGACATCATACTCCAGTTAGAGGGACAAATCACATATCTATCACTCACAGTCAATACCCATGTGTCAAATCCACCCAATCATCACCATTATGACAACCCATGTTTTAGGACTGCATTTGATGATGTCAAAGTGTACCCAACGACAAGTGTTGAGTGCAGTGATTTAAGGTCTAAGAACCACAACCACCATCATTAGTGTCATACCTGACTATAACTTCCATCTGTCAGTCTCATGGTGGGTCTGTCTGATACATTATTCTCTAACATGTGTCTGTTTTCTTAGTTTGATATTTCCATATCATGACTAATGAGATTTAGTCATCAACTAACTCACACTCTAATCTTATGTGTTATTGTTGTCTATCAAAATTCCATAATAACAAATGATTAGGGACATAATGAGAATATTTATATGTACTCTTAACATTCGTATGATCTCATCCACAAGGTTAGTAACTTGAATACATACGTCATTGAGTAATATAATTCTCTAGACATTTATAATGTTACATCATTATCTCATAATTGAATTAAATAGAATAAACTGGAAGTTTGTTTTTTATTAATAATCAAATAATTTTTACATGATATGCCATTACAATCATCACATGATTGGCTCTCTGGGCATACATAACCAACAGACTCCCACCTGCACTTAGATCCAATCACCCACAAATCTTATTATGAGTGACCTTACATGACCGTCATGCTTCTCTTATTAAGGTTCTTTAGTTTAGGGATCAACAACATTGTTCTCAGTTGGTACTTTGAAAATCTTTACATCTCCTCACTTTATGATCTATCGTATGAGATGATACCGCCTCTGTATATGATTTGAGCACTGATGTGATATGGGTTCCTTAGCTTGTACAATAGCTCCATTGTTGTCACAATATAGCTCAATTGCATTGTTGATACTTGGAACAACCCCAAGTTCTGTGATGAACTTCTTGATCCATACAACATCCTTTGTTGCACTCGATACAACAATATACTCAACCTCTATTATAGAATCGACAACTGTTTCTTGCTTGCAACTCTTCCAACTCACAGCTCCATTGTTGAGGCAGAACATATCTTGATCAGTTTGGAAGCTTGCATATGTGTAATTTTTTTATCACCAACTCTTCGTCTCCGTCGTAGACCAAGAACTAATCCTTAGTACTTCTCAAGTACTTGAGGATGTTCTTCACGACTATCTAGTGAGCATCACTTGGATCTGACTGATATTTGTTCTTCATGCTCAAGGCATATGAGACATTTGGATGGATACACAACATTGCATACAGGACTGATCCAATTGGTGAGGCATATGGAATCACACTCATGTGTTCCCTTTCTTCAAAAGAACTGGGACATTGAGCTCTAGAGATGGGGACACCATGATGTGTAGGTGGGTTTCCTCTCTTTGAGTTCTCCATGTTGAATCGCTTCAACACTTGGTCAATGTATGTGCTCTGACTTAGTCCAAGAAGCCTTCTGGATCTATCTCTATAGATCTTTATCCCCAAGATGTGGGATTCTTATCCCAAGTCTTTCATAGAGAATGTATTTCCAAGCCATATATTTACCTTTTGTAAAGTAGGGATGTCATTCCCCATCAATAGTATGTCATCCACATACAATATGAGGAATGTTACTATTCTCCGACTAACCTTCTTGTACAAATAGGGTTCATCTTCATTTTGTATAAAGACAAACCCTTAGAGTGTATCATCAAAACAAACATTACAACTCCAAGATGCTTGCTTCAATCCAAAGATTGACCTTTGTAGCTTACAAACTTTGTTTCTATCCTTTAGATTGATAAAAACCTTAGGTTGTATCATGTACACATCCTCGAGTAAATTCCTTTTAAGGAATGTTGTTTTAACATTCATCTGTCAAATTTTATAGTAATGATAAGCTGCAATAGCAAGCATGATCCTAATGGACTTAACCATGGCCACTGGAGAAAAGATTTCATCATAGTCAGCACCTTGAACTTGTCTGAAACCCTTTGCAACCAATCTCTCAGTATAGGTTTAAACTTTTCCATCCATGTTTGTATTCTTCTTGATGACCCATTTGCACCCTATGGGTTTTACACCTTATGGTGGATCCACCAAAGTCCATACTTTGTTGGTATACATGGATTCCATCTTGTTTCTCAAGGCCTCAAGTCATTTCTTAGACTCTGGTCCCTCTATAGCATCTTTATAGGAAATTGGCTCATCATCTATGACCAATTCACTGCCTTCGTGAGTTACAAGATATCCAAATATTTCATGTTCAAGGAGTGTCCTATTAGATCTATGAGGTTCTTATGTTACTTGAGTAATTCTAGATTCCACAACACTTTGTGAATCTTTAGGATCCTCTTGCACATCTAATGGTTCAATGTTTTCTTTTTGGTCTTGAAACTCTTTGAGTTACACTTGTCCCCCACTGATTCGTTAGGAAATAAATTCCTTTTCTAGGAGTGCAATATCTCTGGTAACAAACACTTTGTTGTCAGATGGATTATACAAGTATTATCCCACAATTTCCTTGGGATATCCAACAAAATAACATTTATACGATCTTAGGCCAAGTTTTTCAGGAAACATTTTATTGACATAAGCTTCGTCACCCCAAATCCTCATAAAAGATATTTTGGGACACTTCCCATTCCATATCTAATACGGTGTCTTTTGAACAGACTTAGATGATACTCGGTTTAGTGTAAACGTGTTACGACCCCGCCTCCCGATAACCCCCAATTAAGGGAGACCGAGAGGTCGAAGCCGCACCCATGACTTTCGGATCAAAGGTTCAACAATTAACCAAAAATAATTATCAAATTTTAACATACTATACTGAAAGCTGTAAGGAAATAATTTTTTTTTGCATACCTTTTTGAAAACTTGGATCTCTAAACATCTATCCACTTAAGGATTCTACTCTAACTAATCCTCCTTGTATTTTACTTCATGTATTTCACAATATGACGATTTACTGTTTGTCCTTTTGGCTTGTACCTAAAATGTCGACAAACAAAACGTCGGTAGCTGAAGCTGGTATGTGGGGGAAACAATAATCATGTAAATACGTTAACAATGTAATCAATCATTTAACAACCAAGATTACATTTTAGATATAACTCTGTGATCTAAGAGTACCCTATCCTCTATGTTGTCCCCATTGAACCCCTCATGATCCACCTATAAGTGAACCAATTTATAGGGTTGAGTCACATGGCACTACTCATAAGTAGCCCACTCCTTAACTCATGGTAGGCTAATGAGTCTCATGGCACTACACGTGGGTAGCCCAGTTTCTAACTCTCGGTAACCTAGACCTTGCTCTAGGATTACCCCTTTTTTCTTAGCCTTTTCAAAGCAATAGAGGTGGACTCGGATCTAGTCAGTTATATACGCACATTTATAGTGATAATCATAGTCACTTTATAGTTGCATGAAATAAATAAACATCCCACAGTTATTTTCAAGCAACCGATTAAAACTTCAGGAATCGCCGTGAAACTAGAGAGATTATTCATAATCGTAACCACATACCTGATTTTGTGAGTCATGCAGATTATTCAACATATACTTCATGTGTATACAATCAAGTCAATCAACAGATCCAAGCAAGTAATTCAATCATCACATAGTTCCTGAAATAAATATGTACTCTATTTATTACACACTTTATCAAGAATCTACTTTATTGACTTGGATTCTCTTTCTAGGGTTTCTAATCCACATTAAGGTTTCGTTAGTATTCATTAGGGTTTCTTAGATCAATTTCTCAAACTTTATCCCTTTTAGGTTAACAAACCCTAAAATTCTCTTTTCCATTTATATGAACCTTAATTGCTGCACTATCCATTTTAATAGCCTCTTATACCCAAATTGAATTAGGATAATCATATCCCTATTTATTCATGGATTTGAACAATTAAAACAATTAAAAGAGATATTCTCCTAAATTAGGGTTTTTAAGATCATTAATGCATAATCATGCACGAAACCCTAAATTAAGCCAATTATATAAAAAGATAATCTTTTTAAATCCTATTTTCACTTTTATTAACCATATGTTAATATTGGCTTGAATTATCCAATTAACGTCATTAAGTCCATCTATCATCAAATCTAAGGGTTTTCCCCTAATTAAATAATTAAAGATGATAACTTTATGTACTTTTCACATTTCAAGCATATTTATGCATATAAACTCCAAATTAGAGTTTCTAATCCGCATTAAGGTTTCGTTAGTATTCATTAGGGCTTCTTAGATCAATTTCTCAAACTTTATCCCTTTTAGGTTAACAAACCCTAAAATTCTCTTTTCCATTTATATGAACCTTAATTGCTCCACTATCCATTTTAATAGCCTTTTATACCCAAATTGACTTAGGATCATCATATCCCTATTCCTTTATGCATTAATGAGCTTAAAAACCCTAATTTAGGATAATATGTCTTTTAATTGTTTTAATTGTTCAAATCCATGAATAAATAGGGATATGATGATCCTAAGTCAATTTGAGTATAAAAGGCTATTAAAATGGATAGTGGAGCAATTAAGGTTCATATAAATGGAAAAGAGAATTTTAGGGTTTGTTAACCTAAAAGGGATGAAGTTTGAGAAATTGATCTAAGAAACCCTAATGAATACTAATGAAACCTTAATGCGGATTAGAAACCCTAGAAATAGAATCCAAGTCAATAAAGTAGATTCTTGATAAAGTGTGTAATAAATACAGTACATATTTATTTTAGGAACTTTGTGATGATTGAATTACTTGCTTGGATCTGTTGATTGACTTGATTGTATACACATGAAGTATATGTTGAATAATCTGCATGACTCACCAAATCAGGTATGTGGTTACGATTATGAATAATCACTCTAGTTTCACGGCGATTCCCGTAGTTTTAATCGGTTGCTTGAAAATAACTGTGGATTGTTTATTTATTTCATGCAACTATAAAGTGACTATGATTATCACTATAAATGTGCATATATAACTGACTAGATCCGAGTCCACCTCTATTGCTTTGAAAAGGCTAAGAAAAAAAGGGGTAATCCTAGAGAAAGATCTAGGTTACCGAGACTTAGAAACTGGGCTACCTACGTGTAGTGCCATGAGACTCATTAGCCTGCCATGAGTTAAGGAGTGGGCTACTTACGAGTAGTGCCATGTGACTCAACCCTATAAATTGGTTCACTTATAGGTGGATCATAAGGGGTTTAATGGGGACAACATAGAGGATAGGGTACTCTTGGATCACGGAGTTATATCTAAAATGTAATCTTGGTTGTTAAATGATTGATTACATTGTTAATGTATTTACATGATTATTGTTTCCCCCACATACCAGCTTCGGCTGACCGACGTTTTGTTTGTCGGCGTTTTAGGTACAAGCCAAAAGGACAAACAGTAAATCGTCATATTGTGAAATACATGAAGTAAAATACAAGGAGGATTAGTTAGAGTAGAATCCTTAAGTGGATAGATGTTTAGAGATCCAAGTTTTCAAAAAGGTATGCAAAACAAATTTATTTTCTTACAGCTTTCAGTATAGTATGTTAAAATTTGATAATTATTTTTGGTTAATTGCCGAACCTTTGATCCGGAAGTCATGAGTGCGGCTTCGACCTCTCGGTCTCCCTTAATTGGGGGTTATCGGGAGGCGGGGTCGTAACATTTGGTATCAGAGCATGATTATGCATTAATGAGCTTAAAAACCCTAATTTAGGAGAATATGTCTTTTAATTGTTTTAATTGTTCAAATCAATGAATAAATAGGGATATGATGATCCTAAGTCAATTTGGGTATAAAAGGCTATTAAAATGGATAGTGGAGCAATTAAGGTTCATATAAATGGAAAATAGAATTTTAGGGTTTGTTAACCTAAAAGGGATAAAGTTTGAGAAATTGATCTAAGAAACCCTAATGAATACTAACAAAACCTTAATGTGGATTAGAAACCCTAGAAAGAGAATCCAAGTCAATAAAGTAGATTCTTGATAAAGTGTGTAATAAATAGAGTACATATTTATTTCAGGAACTATGTGATGATTGAATTACTTGCTTGGATCTGTTGATTGACTTGATTGTATACACATGAAGTATATGTTGAATAATTTGCATGACTCACCAAATCAGGTATGTGATTACGATTATGAATAATCGCTCTAGTTTCACGGCGATTCTCGAAGTTTTAATCGGTTGCTTGAAAATAACTGTGGGATGTTTATTTATTTCATGCAACTATAAAGTGACTATGATTATCACTATAAATGTGTGTATATAACTGACTAGATCTGAGTCCACCTCTATTTCTTTGAAAAGACTAAGAAAAAAAGGGGTAATCCTAGAGCAAGGTCTAGGTTAACGAGAGTTAGAAACTGGGCTACCCACGTGTAGTGCCATGAGACTCATTAGCCTACCATGAGTTAAGGAGTGGGCTACTTACGAGTAGTGCCATGTGACTCAACCCTAGAAATTGGTTCACTTATAGGTGGATCATGAGGGGTTTAATGGGGACAACATAGAGGATAGGGTACTCTTGGATCATGGAGTTATATCTAAAATGTAATCTTGGTTGTTAAATGATTGATTACATTGTTAACGTATTTACATGATTATTGTTTCCCCCACATACCAGCTTCGGCTGACCGACGTTTTGTTTGTCGGCGTTTTAGGTACAAGCCAAAAGGACAAACAGTAAATCGTCATATTGTGAAATACATGAAGTAAAATACAAGGAGGATTAGTTAGAGTAGAATCCTTAAGTGGATAGATGTTTGGAGATCCAAGTTTTCAAAAAGGTATGAAAAAAAATATATTTTCTTACAGCTTTCAGTATAGTATGTTAAAATTTGATAATTATTTTTGGTTAATTGACGAACCTTTGATCTGGAAGTCATGGGTGCGGCTTTGACCTCTCGGTCTCCCTTAATTGGGGGTTATCGGGAGGCGGGGTCGTAACATTTGGTATCAGAGCATAGGTTCCTCATTTAACCATTAATAATTATTAAAATTTACAAACTCCATAGAACCCAAGGGATTTATTAGAGGATTATCCGAAAGATGGAGGTGTCTAGAAAAGGATCACGACCGGGGGTTGGCAATATTTTCCTCCACACCGCTAGTCGGAATACGAGGACTCTTGGATCCGTGTGACTGCCTGGACAAAGTCTTAGGGTATGAATCAAAATAAGATACCTTTAGGACTTCTCATCTTATTCATCCCTTCTCACCACAAAATTCTGATAAGGACCTAAAGGATTAGGGATTTCTTTCTTCTCCTCACCCTCTTGATGTATGGGTAAGGTTAATAAGGTTTAAGGAATCCTCCACCAAATTAATGAAAGGCATGTAAATAAGATGTCATGGACATAAGCTTAATAGATTAAGTGCAAAATAAATAATAGATACATGACTGGGTCGTATGACATAAGTTGTCATGTCCTCAGAAGAGACCTGAGGCTAGACCTTCTTGACAGGAGGATAAGTTAGTCTTGGAGATAGAGATCTTCATTGCAACTAGAGACCTGGCACATCCTCTGAGGATGATGTTAACCCTAACCCTAAGTGAAGGTTAGAGAGAGATGAGTTGGACCAGGTGTTTGAAAGGACATGCCTTTGGGATGCCATATGATCCATGGGTGACCTAGCACCTTTGGCAACCCAACCTTGGGAAGGGTCGTGCATGTTAGGGTAAAGGATAGATCCTTAGATGATGATGTTAGTGAAGGACCTTAGAAACCCTATGGGCTTGTGCAAGTAGGGTATAGCTGGCACCTAGGGCACATCATAGTGCTAATAGTAGAATGAAACCATGGATAAGGAATTATGATGGAGCATAAAGGGTTATGGATGATCTTGAGCAAACATAAGTTTGAACCTAGGCTTCACCCATGTAGGGCATGCTTTTGAGGTTAATCCTTCATGAAGAGAGGACCTCTAATGGTGAGGTTGGATGTAGGGTTAGCCCTAGAGAGATCAGGAAACCCCTCCAAGAAGGTCGTAAACCTAGACCCCGACATATGAGGAACAGTGAGGAGTTGAGGATGATGCGACCTAAGTGGATGATAGAGGTTTCCTCATGCATGATCCGATAAGGCTGTTGATATCTTAGTTATCTTTAGAGGAACCAAAACCTATAGGAAGGATGATGCTTCTGGTACCTATGGTATAAGTGACTTCCTGCTGGATGAGATTAAGAGTGCCTTAGAGGAGGTTTAAGTAACCATTGGTATTGTTAATATAAAGGGATCGTGGAAGTACATGACATATCATGGACATGATTGATTCATGATTAAGAGATTGAGCATGCAGTTGGACACCCAAAAGTGAACCTAGGGTTCCTAGGCCTAAGAGGGGAAGTGGTGTACCTAATGCTCATGAAGAGAATTAAGTTTCTATAGTTTCGAGCATGGTACTCCTCATGTATAGAGGAAAAGGGAAGTCCCTTAAGATTAAAGGTATGTTTGAT